>CM043020.1:115476000-116094315 GCA_023690525.1 Holotrichia oblita
GTATTATTTAATTTATGTAATTAATTTATATGTACTATTTATTATAATTAATGTTGCTAAGTAGTGCGATATGATTTTATCGAAATATTCGATGGATATTTTAGTTTAATTAAATTAAATTAACCTAAATTAAGAATAATGATTGGAGAGGAATTGGGAATTTGCGACATCTATGGGTGAAAGTTGTATTTAACGATTGTAGATGAAATATTTTATTTATAATAATCCTATTATTTAATAGCTCCAATTATGTTAAATCTTGTTTTTAATTGTTTGTAGGTGTTTTCAGCGTTTTATAATTTGTAGTTTATTAGCAGGGAAATATTTATTGAAAATATAGGTATGTCATTTTCAGTCATGTTAGACTCTATGTCTGCATTTTGCCATTAAATTCAATAAAAACGACTTCGGTCAAAAAAGTTAAATTCGACGATAAATATAGCTACGATTTACGATATATTTCCCATAAAGAGACTGTTTTAATGTCTTTTTGGTTGCCTATCTAAGATTCTACTACCTCTGTGGACGAACTATCAAACGTTAGAAATTCGATATCAAATACTATAAATAATTAAAAATAAAGATTTACTATAATTAGCTATAGTGAGAAGCTAATCGTAGGGAGTTTTAAATTTTCTTTTTAAGAAATAATTTTTATAATATTACAGAAATTTTCTTTACTGACATTATGTAGTTTGGTGATCAACGACTATTAGATGGCACCACTTTCGAATCGAACCAATTTCATATCAAACGCCGACGGCCATTGTTTTTCTGACGCCATCTTTTCATAAAATAGCAGGACGATAGAACGATCGCCCGTATCAATCGTACTGCTGTCATCTCCAGGATTTTTATCAAGGCAACAGCTGTTATACAGCATGATTGAGACCGAAGCAGGTACTGCTGGGCCAGTGGACCACGATCCACTCGCCATATTTGTTGTTGTCGTTGATGATGGGGAGGCCGCGATACTGGTGGAATCGCGTGCCTGCAACCTCTGCGCCTGCAAGTCCTGTGGGAGAAGAGTCAGTGTTCGTGTTTAGTGCGAGAATCCCGTTTTCCGACACTTATTTTTCTAGTTTTTTTTGTTGTTGTCGTACGAGTATCGTCCGAAAGACGAAACGACGGGATAGTAGTTGATAGTATTTCGTGCCCTTCGGTATTGTTTTTGTTCCGATGAGATTGTCGTAGTGCACCTAGATCGGTCGTTAGAGTGTGTTTACCCCGTAGGAAGTTGACGACGATGAGAACGAAGGGTACATCATTCGCGTTCTCGGTAGGGATAGAGAAGAAGAAGAAAAGGTGGCCCTAGAGGCGAGTGACCCCACGAAACTGTGGGTCAAGGCAGTTTCGCGGCCCGAAGGCTCTTTCTTTGTTCGAAAGTGGCGGGTGCTGGGAACCTGAACGGGAGCAGCGCGAGTGGCGAAGTGGCCGCCGCGTTGCTAGAATGGGAGGATGGGGATAGGTTCAGTTTTGAGGATTCGGACCGTTTCGAGGAGGACTCCTATTGCAGCTGGAGTTCCGAACCAGAAAGCGGTTGCAACAATTGAGAGGATGGAAGAAGCCAACTAACACATCCGGTTCGTACAGCTTTACCAACGGGAAGAAATCAGCTGATGGTAAGTTCTCTTCTATACATATACATATATATATATAATGTCTTGTTTGTATTCATCGAAGTGAGATTTTCTTTTGTTTGAAATTCCCTCGAATCGTACGAATTAAATTGTTTTTTATTTGTACATGCATATCTCGTTTTATCGATGGAGATCCATGTAAAAACTAGTAACTTTTATTTTATGTTATTTTTTTTGTATCAATGTCTTTAATGTAAGGTCATACAAACTTTTAAAAACTAGAAAATAAACTGGAGATTTTAATTTTTAACTGTGGCTGTTATCTGGAATTGGCGATTTAATTAACAAGAATTTGAATAAGATCAGCGTTTAAAACATCTACTTACTATTGTTATATTAATTGATTCTGTGGAATTAGGAAGTGTTAAACTAAGAATTTTGCAGTATTTTATGAATCAACTCGTTTCTGAATCACCACCTTAATATTCCCAGTTATCTTTCATTACTTTAATTATGATTGATCATGTTGAATTAATGCACCACTTTCACTCATACATAATTCTTCAAACAAACGCTATAATAGTATGTATTAGAATGTATGTATCACATATACAGGGTCTTTCACGAAATCCGTCACTTAGAATGTTTAGGAATTTAGTGTTACTACAATTCTGAAATTTTGAACTTCGCATTTGTCGTAGTCGCTCTATTGTTTTAAATATTTTTAACCAAATTTGACATCTTAAAAAAAAAAGTTACAAAACATTGTGCGTGCACCATTGTGCTTTGTACAAGTACTTTGAACCGTAAGGTGGAAAAAATTCAGTAAAAGAGGTAAAGTGTCGTAGATACTTAGAACTGTCAACTGTCAGTTTCAACAACATTTATACAAGGTGTTCAGAAATTAGCGACATTAAGAATCCTTTTTTCTCTCGAATGGAACCTCAAAAAATTTAAAACGAATTCGGTTGATATTTCACTGCGGTTTGATATTTTATGTAAAGTCACTTTGTACAGTCGTGTCCAGATAAATGTAGTACAAGCGATTTTTATGGTGTAAATTAGTATTTTGACATTTAAACGTCAAATTATTTTAAATTTTAAAACGTCAATTAAATACATTTTTACTATAGCACGAAAACTTACAATAGCTGATAAATAAAGTTCATATATTAATTCATTTAGAAGGAGGGGATAAATTGCACAAGAAATGCGATTAAATAAAACCATTCTGATGCAGGTTAAGAAACAATACAGTTAATATGTTCGGGTATGATCAAATTTTTGACATATATGAAATTTAAGGTTATGCCACGACTGTAAGTGGGTACGTTGCTCGAAAAACCAATATGAAACAAAGAGTGAATATTAAATTCCGTTTTAAATTTACGAAAAATGTATACGGAATGAATGCATGCGTTGCGACCCCAAAACCACCTCCAATGAAGAAAACATCGAGAAAGTCGAAGGAATTCTCTTCGAAGCGACCATCACGTGCCTGAGAGATTCGTCGAAGAGGAAACTGGGATACCGAAAAGCTCAATCTATCGAATTTTGAGTGAAGATTTGGAAATAGAAGGGCTGCGCGAGCTTCGACAGACGATCAAAAAGATTGGAGAGTTCATTGGAAAGATATGTTAAAAATGTCCCTAAAAAAGGAATCTGGAGAGCATGTCAGCCATTGTAACTGGTGATGAAAGGTGTTGTTTTCAATACGAGCCGAAAACAAAACGTCGGAGTGTGGCATGGAAGTCACCAGAAGAGCCCCAAAAAGAATGGGGCAAAATTAAGACAATGTTGACGGTTTCTTCGATTCAAAAGGAATTGTTCACAATTAATTTGTCGCAAAAGTTCTAGAGTTTGATAGTTCGATTACTTTTTGACGGGTCAAAACCTAAAAAAGGCATCATTGTAATCGATCATCCACCGTATTCACTTGATTTGGCTCCGTGCGACTAAATTGAAATTGACGATGAAAGGAAATCGTTTCGGTCATCCAAAAGACTTCGACCACCATACTAAAGATCATTGAAGCAACATTTTGGGAAAAATTTGTTTAAAGAAGACTATTTTGAATAAACAACTATAATAAACGTGACTATAGTCTCACTGGATCTACAACTTTTACTTTGTGTTTACATACCGTACTGTACCGGGTGGTCAACTAAGAATGTCACCCGGCCATATTTCCGAACGGTTTATGGTACAGGTTTGGGAAAAAAATATTACTGACTCAAGTGACCCCGAGAAACATTTGGAAATTATTTAGCAAAGCGTAGGATGACCGCTAGAGGGCGTAACTGATCACCAAAAATTTTAATTCTTATTTTACGCAAAATTTACCAATTTAAGGTCTATCATAAATATGAAAATCGGAATCTACTGAAAATTTTGCATATTTTACGTCGGACAACTGTTTTGTATTTTGTCAAATGAGGGGAAGGGAGGAGGGGAATCTTTGTTTTGAAGGAACGCTTATAACTCCGGTTCTGTTGAACCGAATTTTGCAAATTTAGTCTCGATGAAAACAGCATTAATCCTACAATCTAATGCTTACAAATTGGAACCGATCTAATATGTAACGTGCATGCTAGAGGGCGCTGTTTAAATTTTTACGGGAATTTTGTTTTTTCTGGAAAATATTAAATGGAAACGTACATTTTTGACAACAAATTAAAAAAGTAGGTCAAATTACCAACAAATCAGCGAAAACCGGATATCCCTATCTTTTACCAATCCGAAGATATCTTCAGAATCGTATGGATGGTAAAAAAGTCTTGTATAAATTTAAATTATTCTGCTTCCTGTGAACGAAATTTAGCAAATTTGATCTTATTAGAAAGGATCATTGCCCTATGTGTAGTGATTGAAGCTGTTTAATTTTTATCTTGTCCGTCGCCGCTAGAGGGCGATAAAGGAATTTAAATACATAAATTTTATGATTTTTGAAAAGAACAGTGCGTGGAATGCTTGGCGGCCAAAAAACGGACTATCATGGATTTGCCTAAACCTACTGCTGGTGATTTAAATTGTTTAATATTGTCTTTATTTCTATCGCCGCCAGAGGACGTTAAAGAGAACAGAATAGAAGACATGTCGCTAGCGATTCTCAACATTGTTTTTTTTTTAATATGATGAGTGTGCTGTGCATTTCTCCGTAAATATTCGAAATTTTCTGGTCCCTGGATAGGTGGATGTAACACGCCAGTCTATTTCCATGGCCACCCAGGACCCCAAATTTGACTTGTTTAGATTTTTATTTGTCGGGGCGAAAAATATCTTATTTTTGCAACATGATCTGCTGCTCGTAACAACTTGGTTGTGAGAATAGGAAATATCGCGTTCAAATTATTTGAATTATACTGTTGTGCTTTTCACTAAAATCTTAAGCTTTCGATTCATTATTTTATAGTATGAGCATAAATATAACTTTCCACGCACTGTTCTTTTCAAAATCATCAAATCTACATATTTAAATTTCCTTAACGCTCCCTAGCGGTAATGTACGAAACAATACTAAACAGTTTGAAGCACAAAACATAGGCCAATGAAAATTCTTTCTAATAAAACCAAATTCCGTTGACAGAAAGCAGAATAATTTAAATTTAAAGAAGAAATTTTCACCATCCACACGTTTCTGAAGATATCTTCGGATTGGTAAAGATAGGAAGATCCGGTTTTCGCTGATTTGTTGGTAATTTGACCGACTTTTTTAATTTATTGTCAAAAATGTATGTTTCCATTTAATATTTTCGAGAAAAAAACAAAATTTCCCGAAAAAAATTAAACAGCGCCCTCTAGCATGCACGTCACTTATTAGATCGGTTCCAATTTGTAAGTATCAGATTGTAGGAGTAATGCTGTTTTCAACGAGACTAAGTTTGCAAAATTCGGTCAAGCGGAACCGGAGTTATAATCGTTCCTTCAAAAACAAAGTTTCCTCCTCCCACTCCCTTATTTGGCAAAATACAAAAAAGTTGTCCGACGTGAAATATGCAAAATTTTCAGTAGATTCAGATTTTCATATTTATGATAGACCTTAAGTTGGTAAATTTTGCGTAAAATAAGAATTAAAATTTTTGGTGATCAGTTACGCCCACTAGCGGTCATTCTACGCTTTTCCAAATAATTTCCAGATGTTTCCCGGGGTCATTTTAGTCAGTAATATTTTTTCCCAAAGTTCTACTGTAAACCGTTCCTGGGATATGGCCGAGCGACATTCTTAATTGGCCACCCTGTACATACATACAAGTAGCACAGTCTTTTTTTTTTTGTGGTAATATGATTCTCGACCACTTGATTACAATTTAACTCGGCGCGGGCGTTTATGATTAGGTTGTTAAACGAGAGATGCTGGTATAAGTATAAAGTTTCAATAGATAAATGTATAATTATTAAATTACATGCATGATAATATGTACATAATAACTTTTGAGTACATACAGTATAGATACACATAACAACAAATCTATTATAATGTAATGGAAACTAGATATAGCACTTTAATTATGTATTGTATTCGAATAAGATGTTATCATTCGCTAAAACATTAAATATTATTCATAAAATCATCATCACTAGATTATAAGAGATCGTATCTAAGTATGATTATTTCCAAGAATGAGTGATTTGATGAAGAAGAATTTCGAAATAGATTTATATACATATATAGTGGATTTGGCAATTTTTTTTTTTTTAATTTTATTAATAAGGATAAAACTAATATTTATCGAACATCTAGCGCTACTACCTATACTATTAGCTTATATAAATGAAATGTAAAGTGTATTTGAGATAAAAAGAAATTGTGTAATATTTATTTTATAAACGTCAAAAACTGTGCAAATATTATACTAATATCGTTATCAACGAGTCGTCATAATATTGAAAAAGCTAATCTTTAATACATATGGGTAACTTGTTTGATAAAAACTTGCAGAATTTCAACATGTGTCTCGTTAAGTACACCTATGTGTTTAGTTTCCAAAAGTAATACATATTTGGTTGTTGGTTGCTCTGCGGTTCTCGAGTTCTCTACCGTGTAGAAAAGTTGTGGTATGTACTTGAGGTTTCGATCATCTTGTCGTGATCTTCTTCAGAAGTGAAGAAGATGACGACAAGATGAGCAGAGAACCCGAGAACCGAAGAGCAGCCATCAACAGCGGCCGTGAAAGCCTGAAGACTACATATTTGGTTGTTATTTTTGTTTATCCAGAAAAGTCTCCTTCTGAGTCGATGTATGTATGTATGTATGCGTTTATGGGGTGAAATTGCACTGCGACCTGAAAGATCTATTGTGTCCCTCCTTTCTTGATGTATGATTGAGGGTTTCTCGACTTCATAGCTGGCTTGCTAGGCCTACCTGCTTTAGAAAATTGAGAAAGTGGGATGGCTTGATGTTAGGCAAATCTACCCTCTTCTATTATATACATAAGATCCTAGATGCCTAGCCCTTGAATTACGTAGTGCTGCGCACTCAGTGAAGTAGAAACAGCATCCTGCTGTCTCTACTAGCCCAATTGTTTTCATATGCCTTCGGAGCCGATAGTGACCTGATAGGATTCCTTCTCAGGGTAATGAGTTCATTGAATCTGTTCTGGTTATAGTTTCCCAAAATCGTTTTCGTTTGTCTCGTTCCATGTTGATCGAGCCAGTGCTTGGTTTTCCTTTGATCAACTTTTTTTTTTAATTTCTCTAATATTGTGCTCAGACTGATCCCGCAAAAAGGTTTAGGGCCCAAGAGAGATGCACTCGCTCTCTTTTTTACAAGTTTGTCTTCTTTCTCATTTCCTTCTAATCCAGTGTGTTCCGACACCCACATCAGAATGACTTTGTTTTCCCTGCCTACCTCGTTTAGCTTAGACAGGCAGTCCCAAGCCATAGATAAATAGATAATTACGGGGATAGCTATATGGCCTCTTGCTACTGCGACCTATAGGTCTATTGTAGCTCCTATTATCTAGACCACCTGGTCTAGCTTATGGTTCGCCAATGCACTCTAGCCTCAATCTGGCTAGTCCCTCGCATTGGCACAGGATGTGCTGCGAGGTCTGTTCATCTGTCTGACAAATTCTGCACATGGTGTTTTCCGCCAGGCCAAGGTTGCTCATATGCTTGTTGAGTTGCTGTTATGTCCTGTTAAAAGGCCTACAACTAGCCTGACCGTTCTCCTGCCTTTGTTCAGAAGGTCCTCGGTGTATTTAGGCATGTATTCTTTGATGAATTCTTTAGCCTGCCGCTGTCTTGGGGAGCTTTTCCACCATTCGAGGGATTTACTTGCCGACCATTTCTCCATCGTTTTGGCTATCTCCCTTTTCGTGGTTCCACACGATGGTATAGGTCCAATGAGTGGCCTAGATGTTCCTTCTTTGGCCAGGGCATCAGCCTTCTCATTTCATTTAATACCTTCGTGCCCCAGTACCCAGTCCCAAGCCATTTGTGAGCTGATTGTATAGGAGCTCAACATTTTGATGGCTCCTTGACTATCGGTTAAGATGATAATCTCATCTTTCTATAGAGTATATTTCCGCTTGAAGGATGCTAGATAATTTTCCTAAACTTATGTACTTGGTTCTGGATCCATATACTCCAATTCCAGTCCATCCGGTTGTCCTAGACGCATCTGTACATATATCATAATATGGCATTCTTGTCCAGTTCCTTTGTGGTGTTTTGATTCCATTCGCTTCTGAAGCCTAGCCTCGTAGTGAAATTTTTCCGATGCTGAATTTCTTCGACATCCCATCGCGGGGCATGTTCCACAACGGATCATCTCTTAGTAGGATTTTTGAATTCTCCCATCAGTATGTATGTGGTTTGTCTGACCACACTCTTCACTAAAATGTGAAGAGGTATGAAAGTTAGTACCACTTCTAAAACGGCCGCTGAACATGTGCTCAAGTCTTTGTATCTTTGCGAGGCACATCCTCGTTGTGGTCAGACTGGCACGTTCACTCCAAGCTACTGCCTCATAGGTGATGATTGGTCTCACTATTGCAGAATTTTTGGGCTACTTCCCCAATTTTTCCTTGCGAAGTTTCTACAAACCATCAGGGCCCTTCTGAATCGATACAGCGTAGGAAACATTTTCTATACTCGTTGGTTAGTGTGACCTTAAAGGTCTACTAAGTATGGCAATCGAAGTCGCAACGATTTTCTTTCGTCGCAAATTTCAGTTTGATCGCACGAAACCAAATCAGGTGAACACGGTGGATGATCGATAACAATGATGCCTATTTTTGGTCAAGAATTCACACACCATGATGACTTTTTGTGATGATGCATTGTCGTGCAATAAAAACCATCTGCCTGGATCTTTGCATTCATCGTCTGACCTTCTGGGACGAATTCCCCGTGAACAATTCCTTTGAATCGATGAAAACGGTCAGCATTGTCTTGAAGAGCCCCAAAAGACTGGGGCATTTTTGGGGGGCAGAAGAGCCCCAAAAAATGCCCCAGTCTTTTGGGGTTCTCCATGCCACGCTCTGACGTTTGTTTTTGCCTCGTATTGAATCCAGTTACAATGGCTGATATGCTTACCGGATTCCTTTGGGGTATTTTTAACATGTCTCTGCAATGCTGAACTTTCCAATCTTCTTGGTCGTCTATCAGTGTGAGTGTGTGACACGAAGCGCATACAGATCTTCTGTTTTACCCATAATTGTCTGTTTATATCTTTAATTTTTTTAATCTGTTCGCTATATTGTTGAACGTACTATAATACTTCTAATAATTGAAGTTATTCTATAGAGAATAAAGTAGAATAGAAACGATATAAATCTGGATAATATTACCAACAAATGTATATACATAGATGTTGTCGTCCCGTCAAGGTTCGACTTGTCGACTTTGACCGTATATTGGCAGGGAATTGAACCATTGCGTTGTTATTGTCAGGCCATTACCCTTGCCTCGGGGTTCGTCTGCCCGCACTTTGACCGCTGCGCCGCCGTCGCGCACGGCAGTTTCTCTCGTTCGAGTCCCGACTTTATATATCGTCGCATCTCGATCGTTCGGAAAGCTGGAGCGGGCACGACAGATGCTACATGCACTGTATTTATTGTAAACGTAGTTTTAAATAATTCCAGCCGATTTCTTCTTTTACTACATTTATACAACTCATTTCGTGAAGTCTACGCCATGAATATAGGAGAGGATTCATGCTACGTGAGCAAGTACAGAAGAGACCCAACAAAGTGTACTATGACATCCGTTTTTTTTACGCCTAAACTTTGCGCTTCAATTGGGGCTTCGCCGCAGAAACTAAATATGATATCCAGGAAAGTCTGTAATGGATTTGTGCAAAATTCTGCGTTACCGTAATTATTTCATCGTTATTATTCCGGAACCCTTTATAATGTCCAGCTTACGCTTTACCATAATAGCAGTTTATATGTATATCCGATAGAGGTAACCGATGATGTTTTATTCATGAGCAATGTTAAGTGTCAAACCCGCATATTTCTGCCTACCGCGCAAGCTGATACCTACTATTCTACCCATAGCATGTATGTACTTCTGCAGAATATTTTATCGGGTATTAATTGGACGGACCCCCTTTTGTTTACGTGTTCGCCACAATAATGTCATGTTTACAAACATATTACACGAGGTATGCAGAAAATATTCGGACGTCGATCGTGTTATGTGTAGGTTTAGCGAAAGCCTCGTGCCTATGTAAATATTTTCGTATGCATTCGGTAATTAGGTTATTATATGTTGTGGCTTACGTAATTTGTTCTTCGGAATTCAGGTCGTCGCGTTATTTAGGTCAATCGAGTCAACATTATCAAAACGCGATGCGTTTCAGCCGATGCGATGGTGTTGCTGCTGCTATTTTAAAAGGAGGCGATTCGTTCGATAAAGGTTTCTTGTGATCTTTTATAGAGTTAAGAAAAAGGGGGATTCTAACGCTTTAAACTCGTTATTTATGTTAATCTTTGAATTATGTTCGTTAGCATAAAGTAGTATAGTCCTTTCTACGATATAACGACTCCACTACTAAACGATTAAGAACATGTATTGATGTAATGGTTGTGCTTGGGTATTTATATAGGGTGTCCAGCATAGATTGCATAATAATGCACTGACGTGTTCTTTGGTCAAAAAGAAACAAAAAAGTCCTAATAAACATATATTCTCAAATGTCTAGTTTCCGAGATAAACAATGATTTAGTACTACAAGATATAGATACAGGGTGAGTTATTTTGGTTGTCTTTGTAGGCTATCTTAGAATCTAGAATAGATAGGCAAAAACTTATGATACCTCCAAATTTTAAAATCCTAAAAAAACTTTGAGTACGCCACTGTCTTCCTCTTTCAATTTATATAAAATGATATTTAAACACTTTTTTGATAAACCACCTAATAACGTAGATATGACCATTATACGAGGGAGCGTTTTTATATTCGCGGAATGGGGGATAAGGGGTGGAAATAAAAAAACCAAATTATTTTTGTTTTTGAATATATTCACCTGCAAGACGAATACATTTTTCACATCTTTCAATTAATTTATTTATACCCTCATTATCTGCAAAATACGCCGAAATTGCCTCCTTGACTTCATCATCGGCAGCTCTTTTTTCATTTTCGGAAATAGGTCATAATCACTCGGGGCCAGGTCTGGGCTGTAGGGTGGGTGATTCACAATTTCGAAGCCCACCTTATGCAGGGCAGCTAACGCAACGCGCCTCTTGTGGACGGGCGCGTTGTCGTGCAAAAGCGGCACACCTTTCGTCAATTTTCCCCCTCTTTTCTCTTTTAATGGCTTCTTTTAGTCGCTCTAATATTGAAGCGTAATATTCTCCGGTTATAGAAACACCTTTATCTTTATAATCAATCAACAATATTCCTTCCGAGTCCCAAAATACCGTTGCCATGAGTTTCCCAGCTGATTGTGACACTTTAAATTTCTCGGGAGGTGCTGTGCCCTTTTATGCCTCTGCATGGATTCTTGTTTGGACTCAGGTTCATAATGATGAACCCAAGTTTCCTCTCCAGTAACAATTCGACTCAATACACCATTACAGAGGTCCAAAAATGCACGCGAACACTCTACGCGCTGTTGTTTTTGCGGCGGCGTGAGCATTCTCGGCACCCATCTTGCGCTGACCTTAGACATGCCGAGATGATCGTGTAGGATTTAAAAAATGGTTGTATCGGATACTCCAACCATTTCTGCGAGTTGTTTCTTCTTTAGTCGAGCATCTTAGAGTACAATTTTGTCAACTTTTTGGATAAGTGCTGGGGCGTGATCACCTCAATGCTCCTGCCAGGCCTCGGGTCGTCTTCAAGGGATTCCCTTCCTTGTTTAAATAAACTATGCCACTTGTACACCGTGGTTTTTCCTGGACAAGAGTCGCCGTAAACCAATGACATCTCATTCATTATGGTCGCGACTGATTTTCCTTGCCTGGTAAGGAACTTTCTAACGGCACGATATTCGATTTTTTCCATATTTCACTTTTCACTCCTGATAATATTACTTGGTTGACACGCCCCCAATGCGCCTACAACCCGCTCATTCCGCGAATATAACGCTCCCTCGTATTAAAATTGACTATTTTTCGATTTATCCTCGTATCTCCCAAATAACAAGTACTAGAAAAAATCAATTGTAACCAGTGATTAAAGTTCAAAGAAAAAAGGGATCGAGAGTGCGCCATCAGTTTTTGCCTATTTATTCTAGATTCTAACATAGCCTACAAAGACAACCAAAATAATTCACCCTGTACAGAATTAAGTAAATTGTAAAATCCAAACATTAAGTAGGCTTACAACTTATTTTTATTAAATTCCAATTTTTTTACGTGTCTTTAGATTTGTTATCATGGCTCCGATTACATGTCCTGCAGAAGAGTTAGCAGATATGGTTTTTGTTTATCGTTTAGCGGATGGAAATTCGTTGCTAGCATCGCGTTTGTATGCAGAACAATATCCTAACAGAAATTTGCCGCACCACCAGAGTTTTATTTATATTGACATTATTATTATATTGCTAAAACAACTATTTTTTACAAAATATTCTAAATAAGGAGAACCGAAATGAAATTGTAACTCTATTTTTATGACAAATTTTAGATTTTTATACAAAATTACTTAGAACTCCAAATGTATAAACTTTAGGTATAGGAAATGTTATACGGAATCGAAAGAGAGGAAAAATCTGCAATAGTTAGCATAAAAATATACAGGGTGTTCCATTTGAAATAAACGAGTTTTAGTCGTTTGAAGGTATTTAATTTCGAATTCGATTCTTAAACACCCAGTATAATATAATATGAATGTTTAGTATGGAAAATAAAAATTGTGTAAATGCATTTTTTTTTTCTTTCGAAACGGAATATCTCGAAAACTGTTGGGTTTTAGTGCAGACTGCACCTTCAAAATCTTTCCTCATTAGAGTCGGCCATGCTTTTTTTTTAATGGTTGGCCAGAGTGCATGTAAATCTGTCAGAAATGCATCATTTTCACAGTTTGGTTATGTCATATAAATGTGTATCTGTAATAATTATAGAGTAATTAAATTTTTAAACAAATATTTATTGTAAAAGCCAAAATTGAGAGAAAATAATACTAAAGCAGATGTTGGAAATGTTGACCGTTGTTTTGTAGACAAAGTTGAACTCTACGCTTCATGCTTTCAAAGCCATTTATTAAGATTTCTTCGGTGATGTCAGCACAAGAATTAACAATAGCATTACGAAGATCTTCGATTGTTTGATGTCTGATCTTGAAAATCGTATTCTTTAAATATGGAAAAATAAAATAATCTAATATTGTCAAGTCTGGAGATCTTGTAGGAAAATTAAAAATTCTTGTATCGAAAAATTGCTGTAAAAAGCCATTGTTTCTCGAGATTTGTGCGCTGGTGCATTGTCTTACTGGAAATATCCTACCGCAAGTTCAGCATCATGAAGTTCGTTGTAATAATTCGTTTCGATATCTTTCAACAGCGACGGTTTGGTTAAAAAATATAGGCCCAATAATTCGTCTTCTTGAAACTGCTAGCCAGACACCTATTTTTTGCGGATGCAACGAAGTTTCAGTGAATTCATGTGGATTATCTGCAGACCAAATTCTCATGTTTTGCTTGTTTAAATAGCCAGAGAGATGGAACGACGCCTCATCAGAAAAATAACATTTGTCAAGAACATCGTTATTATTTACGTTATTCAAAAACCATTGACAATACTGTGTTCTCCTACCAAAATCTAACATTAAATTATAAATATTTAATGCTCTAATTCTAACATTATAATAAAATAATTAAAAAAATATAAACGTCAATTATTTGAATTTAAGTTTGACAACTGTCAGAATTTGAAGTTTTGAAAAGCATCGCATTTGCACCAACCTATGATAACTGAACTGACAAAAAAAGACTACTCTGACGAGGAAAGATTTTGAAGGCGCTGTTAAGGACTCAAAAACATTTAAAACAAGCATTCTTTTTATTTTTACCTATATTTGCTATATATTCCGTATTTTATTAAATTAATATGTCTAAATCTCACGCTTAATGTAATATAATATAAATAAGCAAAATCATGATAACGAATTAATAGAAACAAGAGCCACCGATAGGATATAATTCCAAAAATGCTAAGCTTCGGAGGTAAATCCGAAACTACGTCGTAGCGATGAAAAGAAGCGCGCGCCAACCCGTATTACAGAGATGACGTGCTATTTGACTTTGCGCGGTTTGTTAATGGTATAGCCGCCCACGGACTTGCCTGCGCTGATCGCGATACGCATACGAGTGTGTGCTCGTCGGATTCATTGCGTTTAGCGCACGAACCGTGGTTCGTGGAATCGTCACTATTATAAGGGGTCAGTGGATGGAGCATAGTAAAAGGCGCAAATAGACGCATATGAAAATATATACGAGAAATTCGATATTCCTGGACGTAGTTTTGAGTTGTATCGTGTTTTACGCGGTAGTGATAAACTATTGAACTGATTATTCGCTTTCTCCCTAGTTCAGGAATCGCTCCGATAAATATATCCTTTTGGCTCGTTAAATACAAGAAGTACATAAAGTACACATTTAAAATAGCGTTCAATACGCAGGAAAGAGAGACATTATTTGTAAATATTATTTTATATGCTTATACATTATATGAGAATTATTATTTTGTGTCTTTCATGTACAAAGAACTGGAAGTTATGTTTTATTTTTATTTCTTTATTACAATATATTTATTAAAATAAACTCACTCGTTTATTGTGAAAAACCCTTACACTAGTAGTATTTCTCCAGCAGCTAGGTTCAATAAAACAATTGGACCGTAACAGGCGCGGTATGTTAATTAAAATTACCTTATATTACATCAAGGAATTCTAAATTGCAAATATATATAGGGTGTTCTATTTAAATAAACAACGTAACCTGTCGTACAGATAAAACCAAACATCCTGTATATAAGAAAATATTTTCTTGCTATAGAAAACTTCATTCTAGACATTTTTTACTAAGAAGATGCGACACCCTGTCTGTTTATTAGGACGTTTTTGTTTCTTTTTGACCAAAGAACACGCCAGTGCATTATTATGCAATCTATGCGGGACAGCCTGTATATACAGAGAATGAAAGCTCCTTTAAGAAGCATTTCCGGATCCAACTTCATAGAAACTTTTTTTTTATACTTTTTGTACGTACAATCACCAGATTCATTCTGTGTCAGCATCATCGTGAATACAATCAAAATAGAAGAGATCATCACTATTATAGCACACGTGATAAACTACTAATCCCTAGAGACAGACTCAGTAAAACACAGAACAACCATCGCTACGAGAGCATCAAGCTCTACAACCCAACATCTACTCAAGCAAACACATCAATACCATAACATTTAAGCAATCAAATCAATTCGTGACGCGTGTTTCGAGGGCTCACGAGTATCCGTTTGACTATGAGGGATTGAGAACTCTCGAAACACGTGTCACGAATTGATTTGATTACTATAATGTTATGTTATTGAATTTGTCGACTTTTTTAAATCTGTATTTTACGAGGCTACAATCCTTGAAATCACAATGACTATAATTAAAGAAATATACCGGAGAATAATTGAAAAACGAATAAAATTATAGTTTGAAAAGCATAATTGGTTTTTCTGATTCACGATTTCTTTATTTTATTCTTTCCTTTTTGGACCAATTTTGATTTAATTTAGATTTCATGCCTTTCTTCTTTGCTAGTTTGAACGTAATAAATGATGAAAACTGTTTTGTTCCTTGATTGCATGAGGTGTGGTAGATATCGTCATTCACGCAAAAATTCCCTTTTAAAGAAATTTCAGCTTCAAATATGACTTATTAAAGTTTACGTTTAAAAACAGACTTGAATGTCACTCAAAATCTCCATAAAGATTTAGGATCTGTGAACAGCTAAAACATGACAACCAATTAGCAAAGACTGAACTTGATTATCATTAAAAATAGGTTTTCGAGATCAAATTTGCACTGGACATTTTTTTAAATAGACATAGTCCAGACTAGATCTAAAAATAAAACAAAAATATATCAGTATTTGATCTGGTTTAATTTATAAATATAAATTAAAATCCATTTTCGAAAATAAAAACATCCGAGAATAAAAAAAGCCAATATTTAGTGTAGTTTATGCGTATACGTTCTCTTGTTTAGAATATTGTTTTGTTAACTTTGGGTCGTGTTTCGTATCGTCTGCACTCTAAAAAAAAAAAAGTAAGGTCAACGATTTTTCAACGATAAAAATATCATGGCGAACATACAAACTTGTATTATATACATACATATGTATGGTATGAGCACAATAAAGTATACATATCTACATACATACATATGTGTGTAAATACATACGAATTAAATGGAAGCAAGACTGTTATTTAAGCGCTTATACAACGTTAGTAAAAAGTCCCGGAACGGTCGAATAAATGTTTGTTATTTGAAAATTATGATTTCTGAAATTTGGTATGGGGGTAGGTATAGTTAATATAAATGCATTTTTATGCAATACAGTTTATATTTTTTCACTTCCGGTTTCATCGGCAATACGTCCAACTTTTTTTTTTACACACTTTTGAATGCAAAATAAAAAACTACGTTCAGGAAGTATTAAGATGTTTATTTTTTTTCACAAGAAAATAGTTAAAAAATTTAAAAAAGTGTCCTAATACAGAAAAAACAAGGTACCTGTCTATCTTCAGGTTGCGATTACAATAATTGTTCAAAATGCTCTCCATTTACAATTTGACAAAAATGTAAACGGTCAGTAAAATTTCTTATTGAATTTTGTATTTGTTCTGGAGTGATGCGATTGGTGGCTTCTTGAACTATTCTCTCTTCCAATTGTTCGAGATTATGGGGACGATTTTTGTACACTTGACATTTCAAGTGACCGCAAAAGAAAAAATCTAATGGCGAGAGATCTGGCGAACGTGCTGGCCATTCGATTGCTCCTCTACGTCCGATCTAACGTTCCGGAAAAATTTCATTCAAATAATCGCGGATATTATGGGCAAAATAAAGGAGGAGCTCCATCTTGTTGAAACCAAAAATGTGCATTAGGGTGATCACCTATGTTTGCATTTGGAAAGAGGGCCGCAAGTGCTGGAACAACCTCATTTCGCAATAAATTTAAGTAGACGTTGCCAGTTAAATTTCCTCGTATAAAAAATGGTCCTATGATGTTGTTTCCAACAAGACCAGCTCAGACATTCACCGTTTGAAGACGCTGTGTATTGACTTCTTCAATCCAATGCGGATTTTCAATTGACCAGTAGCGACAATTATGTCTGTTCACAGTGCCGTTGAGACAAAACGTTGCCTCATCTGAAACAATGATGTGATCTAAAACATTAGGCTGCTGCTCGATCAATTCCATCATTGTTTCGCAAAAATGTAGTCTACGATCTGGATCATCTTCAGTTAACTCATGGACGGTGCTGATTTAAGAATCTTATGAGCAGATTTTTGAGAGATCTCATGAATCTGACCTAATTCTGTTGTGGACACGTGATGATGATTTTCTTCCACTGTAAGTAACACATTCAAACTAGTTTCTCCATCTGTTATTGCTGTTAATGGACGTCCCCTTCTAGGTGAATCCTTCACCTGACGAAAGACTTGAAACTTTTGAATTGTTCGGCATACCGTACTTTTACTAATGTGACGATCCGGATAAACAGTATTAAACAAAATACGAACCTCTTCAAAAGAACGTTGACGATCACCGTACCCACGCGGCATCACTTAATATCTCAATTCGTTCTGATTCAGTAAGTTTTACTGCCATTTTCAAATGTGTCAATGTCTAAAATAAGTAAATTTATAGCGATGCAAAAGTTAAAACGCTTTTAAAATTGTCAAATGTGACGGCAAAAAGAATGCAAACACTAAACAACAACTTTTTTCAAAGGTACCTTGTTTTTTTCTGTATTAGGACACTTTTTTAATTTTTTAACTGTTTTCTTGTGAATAAAAATAAACATCTTAATACTTCCTGAACGTAGTTTTTTATTTTGCATTCAAGTGTTAAAAAAAAAGTTGGATGTTCCGGGACTTTTTACTAACGCTGTATATGTATGTATGTTAACGCTTGTGTGATTTATTACCTTTTTTTTTGGTCTTTGCTTAGTTTTAACTCGTTTAATTAGAGTTTCATTTAAACAATTTCATATTTCGTACTAAACATGCAAACATGGGAAATATGTATGTTGTCTTTTCAGACTAATGTGTATAAATATTAAGCACTTGAGCTAATTGCGAAATTTTAATTAAAGATAAACGCCTCTTATCTATATACGGGGTGATCCAAGATTTTACATTCTATGTTGTTTGGTTCTTCACTGGATCTCTTGGTGCAGAAGTAGCACACTAAACACTTTAACCCACTGAACACCAAACATATTTTAACTAAAACACGTTTAACAGCAATGCTGTCATTATCAAGGCGATAATAAAACTAAATTAAAATAAAATCTACAAAAACAGGTAACCTAAATGTTATGCACGGTCAATCCGATACGCATCATTAATTTCCGATTAACGAAAACAATGACGAATACGGTATAGGTCCGTTGTCACACTTCATTACACATGACTTATTTTTATATATTTCTAAACTTCCGAAAACATTCGTATGATCGATGTTGTGATCTGTTTCAAAAATGTGTTGGCCAACGCTCGATTTCTCAATTCTATTAAATCTAAGATGAGCCATATGCTCTTTGAATCTAGTTGAGACTGCTCTCCTGGTTTGCCCAATATATTTAAGTTAGGTTGTTTTTTAAAAAATAAACATCATGTTCCGATGAATATCATTAACATAGTAGAAAATCATTCTTCGCAAACCTTTAGTGAACGGGAACTTAATATTTTGAATAAAGGATTGAAATTTGGTTTGCAGACTCGTGAATCGAATGTTGAGTGGGTTATTGCCGGGATAGAATCCTCTATCCAGCGGTTTCCTGAGCCCACAAAACAGTTTGTTAGGGAGGCCTGCAAACATACTATTTCAAAAAATTTGAAATCCTATAAATCACCTCAGAAATCCGAAAACATTAAAATCATTAAAACTTTGCGGGAAAAAGATTGTTTTTATTTGAAAGCTGACAAAGGGAACAAGGTTGTTATTTTAGATAAAGAGGACTACTACTCAACAGGTCGAGTAGTGGCCCTTATAAGTCAATTTCAAAAAATCCTTTACCGAAAATGATTAGAGATGTCAAAAATGTGTTTAAAGCATGTAACAACCTTGTTACTGCCGATGCTAGACGTAAGCTGCATGTTTCCAATCCTGTTGTCCCTAAATGATATTGTTTACCTAAAATTCACAAACATGGCATGTCGGTAAGGCCAATTGTTTCGGCAATTGACGCACCGACTTATAAGGTTTCCAAATGGCTGACCAATGAATTTAATAATTTGCCAATACAGCAACCTAGTTTTGCAGTAAAAAATTCGTTAGAATTTATTAAAGAAATTAAAAATATTCAGTTGCTGGATGGTGAAATATTGATTTCATTTGATGTTAGTTCTCTCTTTCCTAGTGTACCGATTCCAAACACCTTGACATACCTCGAGGACTTGCTGCTTCAAAATAGTTTGAGTCAACAATGTGTCCAGCGAATATATTGCTTAACTGACATCTGTATGAAACAGAACATTTTTCAATTCAACGGGAGTTTTTATGAACAGCTGGAAGGAACGGCAATGGGTCGCACTTTTTGGCTAACCTTTTCATGAGCCGTTTTGAAAAGGACTTAGAATCTGAGAGCGAATACTTTCCTAGGGTTTGGTTGAGGTATGCGGATGATATTTTCGCTATATTTGACACTAAAAAATGTAATATTGACGATTTTCTCAATAGATTAAATAATCGGTTCGAAACCATAAAGTTCACTTGTCAAAGAGAAGAAAACGGTCAGCTCTCCTTCGTCAGATACTTTAGTAATTAGAAATAACAATAGATTAGAGTTTGACGTGTATAGAAAGGAAACCAGTACACTTCGCTCTATTCCTTCAGATTCCCATCATTGTGTTCAACACAAAATGGCAAGCCTGAATTTTTTGGTCCACAGACTTCTCACTTTTCCCTTGAACAAGGCGAGGTATGAGAAAGAGCTTAAAATTATAAAATATGCGGCCAAGTGTAATGGTTTCCAGCCTCAGCATATCTATAAGTTAATTAGGAAGTTTAATTATAAGAAAACTGTGAAAGACTCTACGACTTTTCGATAGGATGTTGAAGCTTCACCCTTACGCTTCCTTTATCACTAAAGGTTTGAGTAAAATCTTCAAAGAGCTAGATCTCAGAATAGTTTATAGTTCTGGGACTAGTTTACGAAGTCTCATCGGTAACCCTAAAGATAAAATACAACCTCTAGAAAAGTCAGGTATTTACGAAATCAATTGTAAAGATTATAATCAAAAATATGTTGTTTGCAAAAAAAAAACAAAAACTTTTTCATCATACCTTTGTTAGGTACTGCCGTAACATAATGTGATCAACGGGACAGAAAAACGTATAAACAGACAACAGCTGATGTTTTGAAGGCCAATAACTCGACGACGACGACCGAACTATACATACATACGGTTAATCTGCTGCGGTCTATCGCTGACAATTCTCGAACTCGTGCACAAAGCAGGTATAAAGATCTTTGTATCCCGTATACGTATGTGTTTGCGCTGCGTGTATGTGTGTATTATAAAAAGAAGAATGACGACCGGGCAGACCGAGAGATCCCATACCCACCATCCGGTTCGCTGTATTCGTCTCGATTTGTTGTTGTTGGAAGGACGATTCGGGGGTAGTTTTATTTTCTTCGGCGTTAATTCGAACGCAGCCTTGACTTAACGTTCGTGTCCTTTTTTTCTGCGGTCGTTCTGTATAAATCCAGGTTCAAGAAACTCTATACGCAGATGAAAGAGGAGCAGCGAGACAGATGTTTTCTCAACGGAATTTATTTAAACATGTACGATTGTTAACGCGAATCGATATATGTATGTTTCATATCTATTATCAGTTTAATTAAATATTAATTACGAGTTCGTTAAATCATGCATCTAAGGCAATTCTTCATAGATGTCAAAATAATGACATGCAGACGAATAACAATTCAAATGAAATGTTACCCGTACATTGTTGTACCACAACGATGTGGTCTTCTTGTTCGAAAGTTAAAGGCAAATGTAAGAAACTTTGGACTCACACTGTATGCATGTTAAAGTAATAAACTCGTTTATTGTGATGGTGTGTGTTTGGTTTCACATTTAAACGTCAAACTTGTATATGTATCTGACGTTTAAACGTCAAGTTTGAGCGTATCTGACGTTTAAACGTCAAATTTGTGTGTATTTGACGTTTAAACGTCAAACTTGGGCATCTCTGATATTGGAATGTTAAATTCTGTACAGAATTGTAATTTGATATTATACAGGGTCGGGCAAAAAGAGCGGTGTACCGAATTTATGGCTTAACTAGAACTTTTTGGAAAATTTAACCTAGATTAAAGTTTTTGTATATTTTATGTATTATTTATTGGTGTTTGCAGATTTTTTGATTCTATAATATAATAAAAAACGAACGACAATAACTGAAAATTCTACGTAGGTACATTTATTTACAATATGTAGGTGTTCAAACTGAAAACTTTCCTCTGCCTGATTAGCTGCCATTACAGTTTATTTTTTCTTATGAAATCACAAGTTAGAGACCCACTAAACCTGGTATTGGTGAATTCAGGAAAAAGATATCTACTCAAAAAAATATATAAATACAGGATAATTTATTTAAAATAATGCTAGTTAAGCCATAAATTCGGTGTTCCACTTTTTTTGCCCGATCCTGTATGTGCACTGTATGTATACTAATAAAAGTACAGTCCCTGCTCACTTTATTAGACTCACCTGAAGAATTGCTGCGTTTTCAAATTTTAGAAGAAATTCAACGTTGTTTTCAATCTATCGGGTAGTGCTTCCGTACAAGACAGTAGCCTTAAGGGTTGCCTAACCAAATGTACTTGCTTTGATTTAAAATTAGGTCGATAATAGCGAATTATGATGAAAATTGATCGTAACCTACAATTTTCCTAGTTGTCGGTTGTTGTGTATTACATTACAATTAAGGGCGTTCGAATTAATTTTTGTAAAGTTTTCGTTAGAAGTTCAAAGGAAAGTATTTATGTCAATATTTAGCTATCAGCTATAATTTTTATTAAGGTTTTAACAAAGAAATTAGTCAACAGGTCTTCGATTGGAATTTTTCAGATGAGCAAATGTAAAGATCTTTCTACAGAGCAAAAGTCGTCTGTAATTGCATTAATTCGCGACACAGCATATAGCCAACGAGAGATTGCTAAAAAAAATGTGGGGTATCGCAATTCTCTGTCAAACGTTTAACCAAAAAGGGCAAGAGAACCAACCCGTTACAGCTGCTGGGGGTGGTAATTGTGGCAGAAAACCCTTAGTCACCCCCAGGGTGCAACGATTTTTAAGGAATTTAGCTGTGCAGAATAGAAGGGCATCCCACAGTGATCTAGAGGGACGATTTCAGGAGGCAGGTTTTTCTGACTCCGTTGCTAAAGTAAGAAGAAATTTGTATTCGATGGGCTTCAAATGTCGGAGGCCAATTAAAAAGCCCAAAATGACACCCAGCACGATATAGAAACGCTTAGCCTGAGCCAATTTACGTAAAGATATGCTGCTTGAGTACTGGCAGATATTAAGTTCATAAATCTAATCCTATTTTAATAATTTATTATCTATTTTCGCACATGAGCGAGTTTGCTTCAGTGATGAAACGACTTTGCAGATTATGGACGAGAGCCCAGTTCATAAGAGGATGTCCAATAGAAAAATTTAGTATGGCTTGTGTAGTCGGGACAGTAAAGCATCCCACGTCTGTGGTGATCTAGTCAGTGATCAGTGCCAAGAGAATGGGAAAACTTTACGTAGTAGAGGGAAGCATGCGGCAGGATCAATACCGGAGTGTTTTAGAGACGAGGTTGACCCCCAGAGCACCGAGCTATACTGCCAAAAAATCACAATGTTCTTGCAAGAACAAAATATTAATAAAATTAATATCGCCTGGCAATTCACCAGACGTGAATCCAATTCAAAATGTCTGGGAGTGCCTGAAAAGAGAATTGGCCAGAGAAAATATAGCAATGAAAACCCAGCTGATAGAGAGAATAATATCACTGATATCACCATAATGATACATTAAAAGAAATTGCACAAAATTGCATAGAAACCATGCCGAGATTAAGAGTAGCTAAGGGCGGATTAACAAAATATTAGTGTTTTAAGAATTATATTGATCCATATGTACATATGTGTATTCATGGTTTTTGTAAAATAAATATATGAAAAGTTCATTGATCCTCATTTAGTGTTATTTTCATAGAGCTACTATACCCGGAATTCATGTTAAAACTAAAAGTATCATAGTTATACAGGTGAGTCTAATAAAGTGAGCAAGGACTGTAAGTTTATAGCGAACGTTCGAATTTCAAGTCGAAATATATCTGCAATAATAACGCTTATATAGTACTGAACGCAATTTGTATATAACAGGGAGTAGTGAACCTCATTCTAGATATCTTGTCCTAAATACAGTTTTCGACTCGTTGAATAAATGATGTGCATACAATTTAAAAAGCTTTGACTTCCGGGGTTGCATTCGCATCGTCGGCAGTTCTATACTGTTATTATACAAAGTGTACCACAACTGTTTGGCGTACATTCGTTAATGATTCATTCTGTGCATGGCGAGTAAATAATTTATCAATTGGAAAACGTGCAAAATAGACTTCAGAGACTTCGGGGTAATGTCTGTTATATTATAGCGTCTACTTAGAGTATACATATGTGTATATTTTTAATGTATCTAATGAATAGCTACATTTGATTTGTACACGTATTCACGTCGATTCCAGAATCAAACCTTCAACTTCATCTTCACTTTTTATACATGCCCAAGAATCATGTATCCATCTCGATGGATGATATCCAATCTTAATAGAATAAAATTCATTTCTCTCTTGTCAAAATATGCAGAAGATTTAGCTTTTAAACATAAAATTTGAACGTATCTGACATTTAAACGTCAAATTTAAGCATATCTAACATTTAAACGTCAATTTTGTATGCATATTTGACATTTAAATGACAAATTTGTGTGTATCTGACATTTAAACGTCAAACATGAGTGTGTTTGACATTTAAACGTCAATTTTGTATGCTTGTATGTGACATTTAAACGTCAAACTTAAGCATATCTGACATTTAAACGTCTATTTTGTATGCATATTTGACATTTAAATGACAAATTTGTGTGTATCTGACATTTAAACGTCAAACATGAGCGTGTTTGACATTTAAACGTCAATTTTGTATGCATGTATGTGACATTTAAACGTCAAATTTTCCATATTTGATATTTAAGCGTCAAACTTGTATATAGGTACATACACGAATTACCTGAACATCTCTGAAACCATCTCTTTGGTGTTGGGATTTTTAATTCTGCGTTAATTAAACTAGCGTTCTTTAGAATTTAAATATTTCGCTGTTTTTGCCAGGAATTTGATGACAAATGAACATCATACCCCCTGATATCTATTAAATTTTAAAAAGGCTTAAGAGAGCGGTACTATACAGGGTGATTCACCGGGAACTGCATCGATCGATTGTGAGAAAACTATAGCTAGGAATGATCTGAAATTTTGGCACTACACTAAAGTCGATGGGGGCCACTCGCCTAAAATATTTTCAAGATGGCGGCGCTTCGGGATATACCGGAAGTAAACACCAACTTCGTAATTTTAAATAGAATACCCTGTATATTGATACGTTTTTAGATTCTACGTGAAATTCTAAATATATTTCATGTATAATGTCATATACCTAAGTCTAATTCTTTTTGACTTATTTACCTTCTTATGCTAAATTTGACGTTTGCAGGTAGATAATCAAAATTGCACTTTTTCCATATAAGGATTAGTTTATTATTTTTATTTTGAAGTAAGGTTTCTCAAGTAGATGACCTAATTAAATACTATTTATATAAAATTGTTACAATTATTCATACAGAGTGTTCGAAATATACGTCTGAAAATGAAATCGAAAGTCAATTTTTTAAATGGAAAGTGGCAATTTTTGTAATTTTATCTTGTTTGGCATTAAAAATAAGGGTAACTTTATATAAGCATGTCTATTATAAAAATTGATAGTTTTCGAAATATTGGCAAGTTAGTATTTTTATCTTCTACTACTACTACTTCTTCTATTTGCATTAGTTCTTTTTTTAATAGTTAGCCATGACAGCATCTTCATATAAATATGGGAAAGTATACAGGATGTTTCATTTGAAAAAAATGACTTTCTTGTGTTTGAAGTTATTCGGCTTTGTCACTAAATTTTGAACACCCTGTATAACCAGTGATAGGTTTGCAATGTATTTTATGAACCCTTATCGTTTGTAAAATATCGAGGCTTTGCACGTAAAGAAGAGCAAAAGAAACATCCCACCGCAAAACGCAATTTTTTTTTTGATCACAATAACTCAAAAACAGTTGATAGCAATTTCCGGTTCTTCCGGAATTTACACAACATTGGAAATATAACCTGAAAATTTCAAATTCATAAATAGTAAGGAACCCTGGAAAATTGTAATGAACGGGTTCCGTGGTAGACCCTGTATAGTACCGTTTCAAAATTGTTCATAGAGATACGACTAAATTTAAAATAGGTTAGTTAATTTAAAAGAAAAATAAATAAAGCTGGCGGGAAATTTAAATTGTCTTTTTGGCTCACCCTATACTTTGATAAATATCAAATTTGACATCTATGATAATAGCACTTTGTTTGAAGGATATATAATTTGACATACAGGGTTTCCACGGCCAAGTGGGACATAGAGAGAATACATGTAAAATCGGTTTTCGGTGAATATTATCTCCCTAATACTACTTCATCCAAATTTAAGTGCCGGATATTTCCACAATTATAGTACAAAGAAAGTCATTTTAATAAAGCCAAAAAAATTATTATTTTTAAACCTATTGTACGTGAATTCCTAATAAGGCTTTTAATACGTTAGTTAGTGCAAGCGGCCGTGGCGCAGACGTTCACGCGACGCCTTAATAACGCAACGCACAGATTGTTTGGGGTTCGAATCCGAGAAATGAATTTTATTTTTTTATTTATTTTTAATCTTGATTAAGTTTTGTTGTTTATTTTGACAAATGATTCGTCGTTAGTAACAATTCAAAATCGAATAATATAATAGCACGTGATCATTTTTGTCATTATAAAAATTATTCATTATTTACCTTAATCCTCAAAAAATCGATTTTATAGTCTTCAAAATCTCTGATTGTTGTAGTGTTATTGAATTTGTAGCATTATTGTTGGAGATAAAAATTAAAAAATAAAATTAATCTGCCGGGATTCGAACCCTAAACAATCCTTGCATTTGCGTTATTAAGCCGTCGCGCGAACCATTACGCCACGGACGCTTGCACTAACTCACGTATTAAAAACCTTATTAGGAATTCACGAACAATAGACTTAAAAATAATAATTTTTTGGCTTTATTAAAATGACTTTCTTTGTACTATGATTGTGGAGATGTTCATTGTTAACCCAGTTATAATATGCGGCCCTTAATTTTGAATGAAGTAGTATTAGGGAGATAATATTCACCGAAAACCGATTTTATATGTATTCTCCCTATGTCCCACTTGGCCGTATGTTTAACATAATAGAAATAGAGTTTGTAGTATCAGGGAATAGACAGGTTATCGGATAGAACTTCGTAATAGATACATCAAAATATTGTGCGATTGCGATTTGTTTCTACCTCTGATACAATTTCTGAAATAAATACATCGTATAGGTAGAAGATAGCGTGAGAGGATAAGAAAAATTGCCCGATAGATCGCATGACGTTATAATACTAACTACATACGATGAGAATATTGTCATCTGTTCGCTTCGAGGAAATTTCTTTTTGTTTTCCGGATACTTTCACGAGCGAGTTAGTAGCGTGTAACAGATTTATTTTCGTCGCCATCCAGCTATGTTATTTGTACCTAACTACATTATATACTACGTAATTCCCATATAACACCTTTTCTTATTTATTTATATTTCCTGTTGTTGTTTCAGAAAAGGTACAAGTAGCATCCCTAACGGAACTAGCAGCGAAATGCGTCGCCTCCCACATACCATTCGAATTAGTCGAACACGTGTACCCACCTGTACCCGAACAATTGCAGTTGAGGATAGCGTTCTGGAGTTTTCCCGACAACGAAGAGGACATCAGGCTGTACTCGTGTTTGGCTAACGGTTCCGCGGACGAATTCGCCCGCGGAGAACTCCAACATCGTAATCATTGCGTTAAAGATCCATTACAAATCGGTAAGTTAAACATTGTTATATTACGAGATACTCGTAGATACGATTCGTGCGTTCAAGTTAAGTTTTAGCGTGAAACGGCCGGCTGCGATCTCCGTTTTCAGTTTTACTTTAGGAACATGTTGATTCTGGATATTTTATTTTCGGTCAACAACCTTTGCGAGGTTTTAACCGTATGTATGTATGTATGTATGTGTAATACACGCTTTAAAGATACCATATGACTCCTCGTATAGCAGGCCAAGTCTCAGACGTCGTCGCCGACGCTTTTAAATTGAATTTAATCTAATGTCTTCAAGTGTGCGCGCACTTGATCTTATTCAGTACGATTCTCTCGCCGGCTTCGTCTAACCTTCGCGCCACAAACGCAGTTCGTGAAAAGCGAGATTATGAAGTGATTTTAGATTTTAAAATTTATACAGAGTCGTTCACGTTTACCGTGCATCAGACGTATATACCGGGTGGCCAACTAAGAATGTCCCTCGGTCATATCTCAGGAACGATTTATAGTAGAGCGTTGGGAAAAAAATATTATCAACTAAAAAGGCCCCTGAGAAACATCTGGAAATTATTTAGAAAAGCGTAGGATGACCGCTAGAGGGCGTAACCGATTACCAAAAATTTTAATTCTTATTTTACGCTAAATTTACCAACTTAAGGTCTATTATAAATATGAAAATCTGAATCTACTGAAAATTTTGCATATTTTACGTCGGACAACTTTTTTGTATTTTGTCAAATGAGGGGAAGGGAGGAGGGGAAACTTTGTATTGAAGGAACGCTTAATAATTTCGGTTTTGTTGAACCGAATTTTGCAAACTTAGTCTCGTTGAAAAGGGCATTACTCCTCCAAACTGATACTTAAAAATTGGAACCAATCTAATAAGTGGCGTGCATGCTAGAGGGCGCTGTTTAATTTTTTTCGGAAATTAAATTTTTTCGCGAAAATATTAAATAGAAACATACATTTTTGGCGAAAAATTAAAAAAGTAGACTTAATTACCATCAAATCAGCGAAAACCGTGTATCGTTATCGATTACCAATCCGAAGATATCTTCAGAAACGCGTGGATGGTGAAAATTTCTTTTATAAATTTAAATTATTCTCGTGATGCTTCTCGGAGTCACTTTAGTCAGTAACATTTTTTTCCCAAAGCTGTACTATAAACCGTTCCTGAGATATGGACGAGCGACATTCTTAGTTGATCACCCGGTACATACATATATACACAGTGAGTCGTTAAGAATGGGAAATCTGGAAACTGCGAATAGTAGAGTCTAAAATATGAGGATTGACCGCGGCATGCCTTATACAAATGTTGCTCGTTTAAGAGATACAGGGTGTTCAAGTTAATAATTTCATTTCTAAATTTTCCAATAACTCAGCAAGTTTTTATAAAATCAACTTGAAAATTGGTATTATTATGTTCTTCAGCATGACGAATAAGAATTTGACATCAATTTTAACGTTGCTCATAGGTGGCGCTGATTACACACTGCTGAATAGATAAATCGATGCTTATCTTTTTTGTGCGTCTAGAATCACGTAAACTGAATCGAAAATTTGAAAGAGCAACCTTTTTTACATGAAAAATACATACTTGTTTGATGTTGATATCTTGATCCGTTTTCGAGATATTTGCCTTCTAAAGTTTCAATGCAGTTCGGAGTTATTGGAAAACTTAGAAATGAAATTATTAACTTGAACACCCTGTATCTCTTAAACGAGCAACATTTGTATAAGGCATGCCGCGGCCAATCCTCTCATATTTTAGGCTCTACTATTCCCAGTTTCCAGATTTCCCATTCTTAACGACTCACTGTGTATATCTAGATTTCAAACAAATTTTTTTGTGTGTTTATATCGAAAGTGATATTTCTGTTAAATGTCAAATACCATCTTGTACTCTTTCTCCAAGCTTCCACTACTTTGTGAAGATGATAGTGCAGTACGAGGGCAGTTCCAATATTATTTATTATACGAGGGCTTTTACGTCTTCAGAAAAAATGTTTTGCCTTGGACTGCAGACCATTCGTTCACATCTATTATCAGTGTCTCATCGTTCCGAACGTAATTCCACGAAAGTTTGAGGACTACATGGAAACCAAATTTGGCTGTTGGAAAATTGTTTAGTTTTTTTTTATGGAATTACGAAATTTTGAAATTAAAGCCCAGTTATAATCTAAATCTCGTGGTATAAGGATCATTCTTTCGGCATTCCAAGAAAACTGTGATCATGATCTTCCATTTCCGAGAAAATCTGTTGCGTGAAACTTTTGAGGGGGTGGTAAAGCCTGGTGCTGCCTCCATTCCATGCTCCACCCCTTATGATTTGATTCAGGATCATAATGGTGAATCTAAATATCAACCACAGTAACGAATCTTGCTACGAAATGTTCAAGATCTCGTTTAATGATGGCCAAATTTGACGGTACCCTAATTCTTTCTATTCAAAATGGTTTTTATCTGGGACCCGTTGAAAAGCCGCAAAAGTCTGAACCTGCTATGAATTTCACGGTAATTCCTCTTGTGTTTTTTATTCCAAGATTGGATCAAAATTTTCTTTTCAAAGAACAGTTTTCGGCTGTCCAGCACCAACACCTTGTCTCTCAGATAGGCCTCTCTGTCAAGTTTAAATACAATCCTTTGCTCTTGCATTACTACGACTTCACTCAATTGACTGCAATGGAATCAGGCACGTGGTTTTGAAAGCGGCGTGCCCTGATTTGCAGTTGGTTTTGAAGGTAGCTCACCTGGTTTTACTGTTTGCGAAATCAACTGCAAACCAGGAGAACTGTTTTCAAAACCACGTGCCTGATTTATACGTCGTGTCCATGTCGAGTGGATGAAATCGTCGTGGTACAGTTTAGCTACTATTAATACTTTGCGTCCTACTGGTTAGTCCACGTAAGCAACAATTTAAAAATTAGTATCTGTTGCAAAAAAAATTACTTCTCTTTCTTTGATGGTAATGATGGTTTGGGTCCTGTACTACTGGAATAATTGTCAACTGGTTTGGTGCTCGTTTCCGGAAGAATTGCTTGATTGAATTGGATTCCATACCAACTTATATGCTACGCAGATAAATACAAGAGGAAACAAACTTTCCAGACAACTACGCGCGAGGAAATGAAAATGTTTTTTGGAGCGAATTTGCTGATGGATGGTGGCTGGGCCTACTGGTGCTCTCAGTTGAAGAAGAAGTTAGGGTTTCTTACATCTCCAAAATTATTTCTCGAGAGCAAATTGCGTTTACAAAACCGGTATCATAATCCCGAGGACGTATTCACCATAAGGATAGGTCTCCCTGCCATAAATTGCTTGTCCAAGACTAGTCGTACATTACAACAACCACATGGGTTCTGTGAACAAAGCTGACATGCTACGAGGGAGCGTTTTTATATTCGCGGAATGGGGGATAAGGGGTGGAAATAAAAAAACCAAATTATTTTTCTTTTTCGATATATTCACCTGCAAGACCGATACATTTTTCACATCTTTCAATTAATTTATTTATACCCTCTCTTTATCTGCAAAATACGCCGAAACTGCCTCCTTGACTTCATCATCGGCAGCTCTTTTTTCATTTTCGGAAACAGGTAATAATCACTCGGGGCCAGGTCTGGGCTGTAGGGTGGGTGATTCACAATTTCGAAGCCCACCTTATGCAGGGCAGCTAACGCAACGCGGCTCTTGTGGACGGGGGCGCGTTGTCGTGCAAAACCAGCACACCTTTCGTCAATTTTCCCCGTCTTTTCTCTTGAATGGCTTCTTTTAGTCGCTCTAATTTTGAAGCGTAATATTCTCCGGTTATAGAAACACCTTTATATTTATAATCAATCAACAATATTCCTTCCGAGTCCCAAAATACCGTTGCCATGCTGATTGTGACACTTTAAATTTCTTGGGAGGTGCTGTGCCCTTTTTATGCCACTGCATGGTGGAGTCTTGTTTGGACTCAGGTTCATAATGATGAATCGAAGTTTCGTCTCCAAGTCTCCAAGTTTCGACTCAATACACCATCCTTGTCTTCATTACAGAGGTCCAAAAATGCACGCAAATACTCTACGCGCTGTTGTTACTTTGTTGGTTACTTGGTTGACGATAGCTCAAAGACTAACTGTCTAATAACAATAAATCTTCGTATTTATGCTAATTATGAGTCGCTGCACAGGCCACGCCCCCAATGCGCCTAATCACCCCCCTACAACACGTTCATTCCGCGAATATAAAAACGCTCCCTCGTAATTGATTGAAAAACTAAAAAATCGAGAGATGCAGTGGTTCGACCCGCAGTCTGAAGCAATTCAGGATTAATGTTGCCGCAGGGTTGATCGGTTCTAGTTATGGGTACAAGAAAATAGTGCACAAGTCTTCTATTCTCTCTCTCTCTATTTTCTAAGTTTAAATTAAATATTTTTAAAATGAATTAGTTCCGGACGCAAAGGGTTCAAACAGGTGATCAGAACTGGTTTCTTTTTTTTTCCTAATCGAGAACATTCTGTATATTATTACGTTTTCTTGTACAACAAATTTTTGTAATTGGTAAACTTTAATGATATCAATGTAGTCTTCAGGCTTTCACGGCACCTGTTGATGGCTGCTCTTCGGTTCTCGGGTTCTCTGCTCATCTTGTCGTGATCTTCTTCACTTCACTTCTGAAGAAGATCACGGCAACATGATCGAAACGTCAAGTACCACAACTTTTAAGCAGCCTTTAATGATATCTTGTGCGATAAGCGGGCATTGCAATCTTTATCAAAATAAACACCTTCTGGTGGTCACAGGATTGTGAATTTGAAATTGTGTTTATAGTAACACCAGAAGGACATCTTGATATCAGATAAAAATGTTTATTTATGTTTCTGTATAAGAAAATGTAGTCGTATACAGAGTGCTCCGTTTTAAAAATTAATATTATATAGCTGTGTGTAATATTCTGTACGACAGTGTATTTCCATCCATCTGTTGAACGTTTGTCAATTTAATACAGAGATAGATTTTGTGGACGAGTCGAGTGCTAATCGATGATTAATGATGCTGACGAACTGGTTTTAATTGATGGATGGTATAAAGTGTGTCGGACGGATATCATTAGAAGGCAAAATCTAAAAATGTTTAACCTAAATTAGATAATTATGTATATTTGTTGTGCGAGTTTCTGCTACACAATGTTGATTTTATAAAGTTCACCATTGAGGAAATTCTTAAACAAATAATAGAACGTATGTGTGTGTATACAGTTGCCGCTACATAATTCCCCATAATAAACATTGTGTATAGGTATTAAAGTCATCGATTTCACCTGAAACAATAGACAAATCCGCTGCGTTCCCTGTTTCTCTAGTTTCGTCAATTCAAATATTGTATACATATAGGTACTACATATCTACTATGTTGTTTCTATCTCCATCGCATGTTTAATGTTATTTCGCAATCCAGGTTCTCTCTCTCTCACCGTGTGTAAATATTAACTTGCGCAGTCAACGCAGAGTTCTGTGAAAATGGCAGAATGGGAAATATTTTATACAGGGTTTTCAAACTTAAGTCGGCACTATTGCTAACTTTGTTATTATTGGAGCTACAAAGTTGGTTAAATAGGCAAACTAGTGTAGTTTTTCAAGCAAATTACAATGGCATTAAAAAAAAAATATTGACGTACTGGGTCACGTGATATTGTGAAAAATGTAATTTTTTTAAAAGGGACACCCAGTATACAGTTCTCACGGTCGACAGAAAATTTAATTCTGAACAAAAACTTTCCTATGAACTTTTATCCTAAAGTCAATAATAACAGAGTTATTGATGATTTTTCAAATTTGCCAAGGTGGCTGTTATTTCATACACAAAATTCGATTGTTTTGCAAATGTCATCAACATTGAAATATTGCATTAAACCTCTGTCAGTAAGCAATTAACATTTTGTGTTTATTGATGAAAAACTGCCTTTCACGCATTTAGAAAAATGTGATATGATGGAATGTTACATCGTTTGTAATAAAAATTCCCTGCAAGCTCGTGAACGTTACGGTGTTTTATTTCCTAATACGCGCAACTTGCCAGATCGAAGGTACTTTTTACTTTTGTACTTTTGTAAGTTTCGATCAAATGAAAATGTGTTCAAGAAAACTAGAACCAAAAAACAATTTATAATAAGTGAAGCAAATGAAATTAACGTCTTAGATTTCTTTGAAGCTAATCCTAATAATGCAATTAATGATTTAAAGGAAGAAAGTGGACTATCTTTGGGAACTATTCACAATATTTTCTGAAAAGCATAAGTTTGTGCCGTTCAGATACAGATCTATTCAGACGCTGGTACCGGGAGATCGATCAAGAAAGACGGACTCAGTTTTGTCAGTGGTACATTAATCAAGTTAGACTTAACCATAATTTTTGGCGTTTGGTTCTTTGGAGTGACGAATCAAATTTCTCCAACAGGAAGAACAGCCACTATTGGAGTCGAGAAAACCCGATGCTTTTCCGTCCTTGTAATCCGCAGAGACGTTTTAGTGTTAATGTTTGGTGTGGCTTGATTGATTCAAGAATTGTAGGCCCCGTATTTGATCAAGGTGCATTAACTGGCGAGAGGTATGTCGAAATGTTAACCGCTACCCTTGGAGAATTATCTTGGATGACCTGAATTTAATGGATAGACAACAGATATTCTTTCAACAAGATGGCGCTCCTGCCCATAATGTTCGCCAAATTCATAACTTATTACATGACCTCTTTGATGGCCGATAACTATCAACTAACGGGCCTATTCGTATGCCTCCCCGATCACCGGACATACCACCTTTGGATTTCTTCTTTTGGGGATTTGCGAAAAGTGCAGTGTATTTGTGAGAGACGGTATGATACTCTTGAAGATCTCCAGCAAAGCATCAGCCATGCTATTAATAATATTGATGGTAGAATCATTGCTAAGGCTACTAGAAGTGTTAACAGGCGGGTTCAAAAGTGCTTGGAGCAAGAGGGTGATGTTTTTGAGCATCTGCTCTGAATTTAAAATTTCTTGTTTTTTTTATTTTCGAAACTAATAAAAAAACTTAAAATAAACAATACTGTTTTTAATTTCTGTAAAAACAATCATCAATAACTCTGTTATTATTGACTTTAGGATAAAAGTTCATAGGAAAGTTTTTGTTTAGAATTAAATTTTCTGTCGACCGTGAGAACTGTATACTGGGTGTCCCATTTAAAAAAATTACGTTTGACACAATATCACGTGATCCAGTACGTCAATTATTTTTTTTAATGCCATTGTAATTTGCTTGAAAAACTACACTAGTTTCCCTATTAAACCAATAACTTTGTAGCTCCAATAATAACAAAGTTAGCAATAGTGCCGACTTAAGTTTGAAAACCCTCTAATACGTTGGATTTGTCATTCGTCGACGGTTAACTATAAATTATAAAAGTTTCATTTTACTTTGTCCCAATTCTATATAGGTACACACATCGTATAGGTATAATAGAAAACATATGTCGTTTCTTTTGTGTGTGGGATTGAATTGTTGTCGATTATTTTTTATAAAATTGCAGACGTGTAGACAATGAACTAAAACAGCTGTTGCAATAAAATAAATCAATTATACACATATAGTAAGCGTTAGGTTTATAAACTTGTTTTTCTCCAAGAAAAAGGTGCAGCTGCTCCTATGTACAACGGTAGCAAGGTTAATTAATTTAATTTAATTTACGTCATTTAAATAAATAAATAAATGAGTGAATAAAAGCGTCTTCGGTGTGTTTACTTTTATATCACAGGATATGCTATTCTAATTGGATTAAGAAAGCTTTCTAATTCGACGTCACATCGCACAATCGGCTAGTGAAAGCGTTACTTTTCAAACTCCCAAGTGAAAATCGCGATATATCGTTTGTATAGTATTTAACTTTATTATGTAGGGTGATTCGCCGAATTGCAAACTATTAAGATGTGTTATTTATTAATAATTTTCAGGACCTTCTGTCATGTTAGAGCCAATTTAGATTTGGAATTAAATGAGTATGATTTCCTAAACGATACAGCTCGTCCAGTCTCTTTCTTACGGACAATATCTAATGCAGTTTTTCCATCTGACAATATAAATATGTCGATCACGTAAATATTGTGCTCGTGATCTAACATATTATACAGGGTGCCCGTTTTTCGAGCGCAAGCATGGGTAACTCCTCTCTCTTATAATAACATAAGAGATAGGAAATCGGTTAAATTAGGGCAAAGTTGCGCATTTGGGAGAGAAAAGATATGCTGCCGAGAAACTTAAAAATTTTTCATGGGTTGCTGAGATTTTTGGAAAAAAGTGAAATTTTAAACTTTCGTTTTAACGATCAACGTAGACGTTTCTAACTCACACATTATTAAGGCACTTTTTTACAAGGAATACAAATGTGCGATCCATTTTTTCAAGACGTTCTAGATTCAAAAGTTACGGTAGTCAACTTTGTTTTTTCTTATAGGCATGATATTGGATTTTTACATTTTTGAGTAAAGCTCTTGATTCTGATTACGATGATGTATCAGACGATATGATCCAGTTTCACAATTTTATCAAAATAACCAGAAACCCGATTTTGAGAAGAAAGCCTTGGAAACAATTTCCATACTTGTGTTTAACAAATGCATTTGTGACAGTTCGATTAAATTTAAAATTTTAACGTTCACAAAATTTATCCAGAGAATGATGATTTTAATAAACAAATAAAACAAAATAACATTATAAGAGATACTCGAGGGTTTCACCGCCTACTTCTGAACACAATTCTACGCGTCTCCTTAAATGTTGTACAGCTCTTGAAATATTCCTTCTTCTTATTTTAGTCCTTAAAGTGGTAATTATCCTTCTTCGCAGCTCATGAATATCAGCAGGCACTGTTTCATAAATAATATTTTTCATAGTTCCCCATAAATAATAATCCAACGGAGAAAGATCAGGTGAACGCGCTGGCCAACGAATGTCCCCATTATTTCAAATTACTTTTCGAGGAAATAGTTCAGGCAAATAATCACTTACTCTCCTAGAGTTATGCGGCGGAGCACCGTCCTGTTGAAACCAAAGGTTATTCAATCGGTTGAGGCAAATGTTGTTGTCGATATAATCCGTAAGATATGTCCTTAAAAAGTGTCAATAGCCATCTGTATTCAAAGTCTCTTCATAAATGTATGGGCCAATGATTGTGTCGCCTAACAGACCGACCCATACATTTATCCCGAACCGTACTTGTGGTCGACGTCCTTCATGTACATGAGGATTTTCAATGGACCGGACATGTTCATTGTGTCGATTAAACATGCCTGAGTTTGAAAACTTGAACACTCATCCGTAAATATTACGTTAGCAAGGAAATTAGGATTTTGTTCCAACTGGTCCATAAAACTCCTACAAAACGCTACCCGTCTATCGCTATCTCCAGGATGCAGAACTTGAGTGACGTGTTTTTTTAAAAGGATGATATTTATGTTTCTTTAGTACTCTCCATAGCTTCTAACGCGTTATGTTTAGATCTGCTGCAATAGCTCGTGTGGAGGTGGAAGGATTTTCTTGTACCTAAAGAAAAATTTATTTCATTGATATTATTTATTTTGTGTGAGATTCTTCGGAATTCTCTTACTCTTTCTAAAATAGCCACTTCATTTTCATGCGGCGGTCTAGCATCATATTTTCTAGGCTTACAAAACGAACCAAAATCGCCTAAATTTCGGTGAAGTAGCAGAAAATAGGTCTGAGCTGGTTGTTGCCTTTCTGGATACCGCTGAAGGTATGTTTCTGAAGTAACTTGTACATTTCGATGTGAAGCGTAATAAACCTCTAGTATATCTCGTTTCTCTTCACTTGAAAACGGCATTTTGTCGAAAAAGTTGGGCAAATTTAATAAATGTAAGTGACAACAAGCAAAACTTAATCGAACTGTCACAAATGCATTTGTTAAATACAAGTATGGATATTATTTCCAAAGCATACTTCTTAAAATCGGTTTTTTTATTATTTTGATAAAATTGTGAAACTGGACCATATCGTGTGATACATCATCGTAATCAGAATCAAGAGCTTTACACAAAAATGTAAAAATCCAATATGGTGCCCATAAGAAAAAACAAAATTGACTACCGTAACTTTTGAATCTAGAACGTCTTGAAAAAATGGATGGCACTTTTGGAATCCTTGTAAAAAAGTGCCTTAATAATGTCTGAGTTAGAAACGTTTAAAATTTCACTTTTTTCCAAAAATCTCAGCAACCCATGAAAATGTTTTAAGTTTCTCGGCAGCATATCTTTTCTCTCTCAAATGCGCAACTTTGCCCTAATTCAACCGATCTCGTATCTCTTATAATAACCGAGTTCCCCATGCATACGCTCGAAAAACGGGCACCCGGTATACAACACCACAATTTATCGTAAACAAACAATAAGTAAACATGAAGATAAAATATTAAATGTGGTGGTCTGCACCACAAATAGAGTCCCAGTTCTATAATTATTGTTTTTTTTTTGTATTTGACACCGCTGATAAGAAGGTTAACGGAAAGTTTTACAAGTCATTTATTTTGTAAACAACAGCATCAAATTGGAAGACGCAATCTTTCTTAAAAGATGTATCAAATTTGGTGTCCCACGAGGACTACTATCGAGGCCTATCTAATTTCTTATTTCATATGAATTACCTAAAAATAGTTCTTTCTTTATTTTTCCATCTACAGTCGAGATTTTGCGGAAAAAAAAAGAAAAACTATTCCGTGTTAAAGAGTTCTACTGTAAATGTAAAATATATCGATATAACATCAAGTTTCAACGTAAGTTTAGTTATTTTAACCTTAGATATCGAAGTATCAAGTATTACCAAATAATTTGTGTTCAATTACAAAACTAGGTCAATATATTTTTGCGCAATAACGCTTGATCTTGAGATACTTCGTCGCAAACAGTTTTTAATCGAATTATTACAATTATAAGCAATAAATTTATTACTCCTATATAGGTACATTTGTTTTAACTCCCAAGTCCATCATTTCCCCCCATTCACCTTCGTTCATCTTTTGTTTTTGTTTTTCTTTTTTTTTACCCCAAAACTAGTATCACCGCCCGTTCCATCGACACACCGATAGATATATTACCGCGATGGATCCAATTTATAGCTCGTTTATGCGACGCGGCGTGTTATTTACGACGACATGTCCCGTGCGTGATTACCGCGTCCCTCGTCCCGGACTTCCTTTCCGTCTTCCAGGTTCCTACGCCCGGCCCCCGGCCGCTATTATTTACGACGATGATTCGCCCATGCATCGCTCTCGCTAATGATCCAACCGGCGTCCAATGTCGTCTTCTCTCCTGTTGCAGGCTTTCACCTTTCCGCCAGCGTCGTCGGCCAACAGAACAGGATCGGTGCCCACAACGTGGCCGTGACCTTTGACAGGCGTCGCATCTCCTCCTGCAACTGCACTTGCAATTCGTCCGCTTACTGGTGCTCGCACGTTGTTGCTGTTTGTCTGACGCGGATACATTGGGTCAGTAACCCTCATTTATTATTATTATTATTATTAATAATAAAATTAATTTTGTAGTGATTCCGACAATAATAACTAAATAAGTATTTATAAATTTTGAAAAAAACTAATCTAAAGTTGCGTTTCGCCACTTTTAGCCGCATCTAGTTACACTTAGGGCTCCCGTATCCGAATCGTTATCCCGCCTGCACAGGGACCAGCTGCAGAAATTCGCACAGTACTTGATCAGCGAGCTACCGCAACAGATCCTTCCGACGGCCCAACGATTGCTAGACGAATTGTTAGGATCTCAACCGTCCGTCATCAATACGGTATGCGGGGCGCCGGATCCGACGGCCGGGGCGTCCGCCAGCGATCAGACCTCGTGGTATCTAGACGTGAAGGCACTCCACGGCAACATCAAGAAGATCCTGATCAAGTTCTGCGTTCCGGCTCCCATAGTTTTCAGGTAAGCGGCGTAATCGTTTTAAGAACACTGAAGCTGATGAAATTATTGCAGCGACGTGAATTATTTGAGTACGACGGCTCCTCCTGCGGCGGCCGAATGGACCTCATTGTTGAGGCCGTTGCGCGGACGAGAACCGGAGGGGATGTGGAACTTGTTGAGTATCGTGAGGGAGATGTTCAAGAGGAACGATAGGAATGCCATTCCGCTTTTGGAGATCATTACCGATGAATGCATGGCATGCGAACAGGTTAGTTTAATTAGAATTAGTTTAATTAAAATTATTAAATATTTGTTTTCGTTGCAGATATTAGTTTGGTGGTTTAATACGAAGGTGGCGCTACTAAACGGTAGTAGCGGTTACGGCGGAGGCGGCGGCGGCAAACACAATAACGTAAACAGCAATACTCACGCCTCGCAGCACGCCTGTTCGTCGCTATGCGACGAAGTAGTCGTGTTGTGGCGATTAGCGGCCTTAAATCCGGGACTGTCGCCGCAAGAGCGCGACATGCTACACAGCCGTTTCACGACGTGGCACTTCAAGATCATCGAGAAGGTGAGCAAGTGCAGGAACTCGTCGAACACGAGCCAATCGAACTCGAACAAGACCGGCAGCAGCCTGAAGATGGACCTGGAGGTCTTCACCGGATTCAAACCGGCGATCGAAGCTTGCTACCTGGATTGGGACGATTATCCCATGCCGGGCATCACCTATACGGAGGACGCCAACCCGATGTACCATTGCCCGTTCACATGTTTCCGACATTCGGGCGATTCAAAGACGGACAACGTCGTCGTCACGCAGGTGAATTCGAGCAAGGCCGTGTTGAACTGCGAACATCCGCATTCGAGCCTACATTCCCACCATCACGGCATCCCGATGCATATTACCAGAGTGCCTAGTTACGATTACGTCACCACGATCCTCGAGTACCGTCACGCGCAAGCCTGTCGATTATCGCGCGACGGTAACCGGTCCAGCGTGAGCAGCGAGGGTTCTGCGAGAACGACGACGATATCAAGTTCTTGAGGAATCGCAGGGGTATCATCCGATCTCTGGACTCGGATTCGCAGGAGGGCGTCGCAAGCGATTCGGGTAGTAGTAGTAGCAGTAGTAATCAGGATACGGCCGCCTCTTTACAGCAATCGACGAACAGCGATGATAGCGATGGGAAGAAGGATCTGCTGAAGGACGTCGACGAGATGCAAGGACCGTCCGGGGATAAGGAGTTGTCCAGGAGACCGTCCAAGGATGAGTCGACCTCGTCTTCGAATTCTGGAGATGAATACAACGTCTATTATTTCAATACGAAGGATATCAGTATGGCGAATGATATGCAGAAAGATGTGCCGGTAATTCATTTTTTAATTTATCATATTGTAGAATTCGAAATCGGTGCATTACCTGTCTCGGACAGGACTCGCGACTCTAGTGTAAATCAGTTCAAGCATTGATATTGATAAGTGTTTTTTGTTTTGTCACAGATCTCGGATGATGCAGAGAACAAAACAGTTTTCGCCAATCTACGCAGAACAGACGATCCTTGGGACGTACTATTCGCAAGAGCGGAAGGTTTGCACGCCCACGGTCACAGCAGGGAAGCCTGCACGTTAGCCATCAAATTAGCCGAAGAACTCTGGCGAATCCCCCGATCTGATGATAGACATTCCGCCGGCGCCTAAACGTAAAGGGAAGAAACTACAGGTGAACCCGGCCTCGCATCAATTGAGCTGTTTAGCCTCGGCCACTTTATCGAAATGCGCCTTCCTATGTTCGGTACTAGCCGAGAATTCGGAACATTACCATTTAGCGTTTAAAGTCGGCATGTTCGGACTTGAGATGGCTCGACCGCCCGCCAGCACGAAACCGTTAGAGGTGAAATTAGCCAATCAGGAATCGGATTTGGTCAATCTATTGAAGAAGATACCGCTGGGACATCGCGAGTTGCAGATTTTACGGGAACGCGCCGAACAATTGAAGGAGGGCACATTGAAATCGAGAGGCGAGGCGCTGTTGCCCATCATGATGGCTAGTTTCATCTTCGACGCTTTGGTAATGCCGTCTTTCGTCGGTCGCGATCGTAACAGAGTGTTGAACATGAGATTACCGACGGACGAGCCGTTAGGTTTCGAAGCGGCCGTCGCCGCCTTAGGTTTGAAAGCGAACGTTTCGGAAGCCGATCACCCGCTGCTGTGCGAAGGTACGCGGAGGCAGAGAGGAGATCTAGCTATAACGTTGTTGGTGTTCTACAAGGACGATTGTTGGAAGATAGCCAGGATTATGGATCGATTGTTGGATAGGGAGATACATCAATTAATCAAGACGCCCGTGATGAGTTCGTATTATTCGAGTAATCCACCCATTAAGAGTCAATTTTCGAATTTGAAAAGGGAGGAGTGCGAAAAAGTGATGTCGCCGCTCAGCTCGTTTATACCGCCGGCAGAGGTCGTCGCATCGGATATGAGTAAGTTGATGCAATTTTATTTTTAACTCTGCAACAGAAGACATTTTGTTATATGCAATTGTTTTAAGAAATAACATTCCTATCTCTCATAATACCGGAGCGGACGTATCTCAAAAATAGTAAAGTTCTAAAAATGACGAACTAACTTCACACACGTTTAGCAGCTAAATTAACCGAAAAAAATATTTTTGTGATAGGTGGTGGTAGCCGTCCACACAGTTCGACAAGCGCCGAAGTCGAACAGGGCATAGCGGCCTTATCGTTAGGCCCGACGACGTCCTCAGTACCGACGCAAACGCCCAACGTCCAGGTGACGCGCACCAAGGAGTCCAGATACAAAGGCAAGCGAGCTTATCCATCCATACCGAACCAGCCGTCCGAGGCCGGCGCCCACTTCATGTTCGAACTGGCGAAGACCGTCCTGACGAAGGCGGGCGGTAATAGCAGCACGTCGTTGTTCACGCAACCGTCTACCAGCCAGAACCATCACGGTCCGAACCGGGCGCTGCACATGTGCGCCTTCCAACTGGGACTGTACGCTCTGGGTTTGCACAATTGCGTCAGTCCGAATTGGCTGAGTCGGACGTATTCGTCTCATGTTTCGTGGATTACCGGTAACTATCTTGATTTGCGTCAACAGATCCACAATTTAATTGAAACGTTTTTATAGGTCAAGCGATGGAAATAGGAGCAGCCGCCATATCATTCCTCATCGATACGTGGGAAGGTCACTTAACGCCGCCGGAAGCGGCGAGCATAGCGGACAGGGCGTCGCGAGGCTGCGATCCGAACATGGTCCGAGCCGCAGCAGAACTAGCCTTATCCTGCCTGCCGCACGCTCACGCGCTCAACCCTAACGAGATCACGCGCGCCATCCTACAGTGTAAAGAGCAGAGCGACATCATGCTCGAGCACGCGTGCCTAACTGTGGAGAGCGCGGCGAAAGGCGGCGGAGTCTACCCGGAAGTCCTGTTCCAAGTGGCCAAATACTGGTACGAACTGTACGTGTTTCATACGCCCGGCGGCGAGCAATTGATCGAGAACGATCTGCCGCACGACCCTCTACTCGATCCTCACGGCGCTCTAGTCGCGCTGATCGAGCCCAATCCGGAAATGCAGATCCCGCCTGGTTTACCCGGTCAGAATGGTACACCCGTTATAACGAACAGCGGACCCGTCGTGGTGACTACAGCGCCACCACCTCCGTACCAACATCCGGCGGTTACGACGTTAGCGCCGTTGGGGATGTCGATGCCCTATGCAGTCGGTCCTTATGGTTTTGCGGTTCAAGGTTTGTCAAATTTTTTTTTAATGTTTTAACCAGGCCATAAAATGTAATTTTTAAAAATTTATAATTTAGGTTTGCATCCACATCACGTCAGTTACGGGGGCCCTATACACCCTCACGCTGTCCAATTGCACCAACAACCGCCGCCGCCACCACCGCCGCACGTTCAGATGTACCTCTCGCCGCCGCAATTCCAATATCCGCCGCACACCACCAACCAGCAGCAATCGTACGCGAACATCCCTCCGCCGGCGCCGCCATCGCAACAGGCGGCCGCCTATCAGGTCCCGCCCAACGCTCAACCGCAATATCAGATGTCGACGTTGCCGCCCAACGCCGGCGCTCCGATGCAGTATTACGGCGCGGCCGTCACGATCGCCCAGTCGTCGAATCTGAGGTCGGCTCCGGTGCCGGCCGGTCACGTTTACCCCCTCCCGTTGCCGCCGGGTAACGCATCCGCGTTGGTTCAGGCGCGCCGCCGCAAGCCGCGACTAGACAGTCGCACCGGCCGCAACAGTTCAGCCAGATACAGCTGCGATATCTGTTGGCGGCGTACGGCGCCGGTTTGCTAGCGATGGATACGTTAGCGAGGCGGGTTCACGACGATCGACCGCAGACGAAGTACGCGAGGAATCCTCCTTACGGCGAGGATGTTAAATGGCTGTTGAGGATTTCGAAACATTTAGGTAATTCATGCTATAGAGTAGAAAAAATAAATACGTACGATGATACACGATTGATTATTTTTTAGGCACCCATTATCTCCAGCAATTCTGCATAGCGGCGGTGAACTCGATAGTGAGTCCGTTCGTCCTGTACGATGTCGCGATCGAATCCGCTCAATACTTGGCCAGAAATAATCCCAGCCTGGTGATGCAACATCTGCGGTCGGCGATGACGCCGTTAGTCCAGAAATGTCAGCAGATGTACATCCAGTGTATGCATCAGAAATTGTATCATTTAACGCCGGCCGATTACGAGGATTTCGTCAATATCGTTATGGCGGCGAGGGCGGCTTTTCAAATTACTCCCGAAGGGAGTGCTCAATTCAAGGAATGGTTGCAGTCGATCAAAAGGTAGTGCATATACAGCCGCTAATTCTAATCAAGCGATATGATATTATGATAATGATGATATTAAAATTTTTATTTTTAGATCGAAATCATGCAAGAAGGACCTGTGGTCGCAGATAAACGCAGCATTGCAAGCGAACAGCAAATGACAAAGGCCTGAAATGGGGGCGTCCTCGAACGCGACCCCATCCTCCTACTATCGAATGCCTCTAGACGTGGTGCCAATTGAAGACATGGCCGCGGAACAACAGATCATCATGACGCCGCAATTATCGCCTCAACAACAACAACAGCAGCAACAGCAACAAATCCAACAGCAGCAATTGGTGGCCGCGCCGCCGCCCGGTGCTCAAGCACCGCCGCCACCTGCCGGGATATGCGCTTACCCCGCGGCGATAATAGGCGCGCCCGGTCTGCCGGCCTATTTCAGCGCCGAGCACATCCGTCATTATCCGGTACCGCCGCCCAACGGCGGCGCGCTCATCCATCAGGAACACGTGATCGAGGTGATCAGGTCACGGCCCTCTATCAACGAACAACAGCAATACGAACAAGCGGGTAGTAGTAATTGGGTTGGGCAGCCGTCGCCTGCGCAGCCTATACATCATCACGTTCACCACCACCATCCGCCGCCGCCGCCGCCACCAGCAGCAGCGTCAGCAGCACTAGGAGCACCTTCGCAATCGCAACAGCAGGACTATAGCTGATTCATCGACGGCGATAGGTATTATGTAATGTACGACGAAGTAATCGAGGATTATTATGTTTGTGGACAAGTGAAGATGATCTAAGACTAAGACTAAACATTAATAATAATTGATGATAACGGTAAAGCAATCGTGGTGTTCTCTCTTTATTTTTTAGCTAGCGGAAATTAAACTTAAAATAATTAAAATTTAAAATTAACAAAATAAAAGTCCGCATCGGCCGGTAGATATGGAGTCACGTTAAACGCGGTTTAAATCTATTTAGAAGAAGTAGAATCGAAGAGGATCAGAACTAGAAGAGAATAAAAGCGGAAGATTTAGTGCGGATTTTGCTCAGGTCTTTTTACCATCTATGCCTTTTCATCGATTAAAGTTTAAAAAAAAAAAGAAATTCGTAAAATTCATGTAGTTATTTAAAGATAAGTAGGGGATATTTTATCAATGAAAAAAATTAAGTATCATCATCGAATCAATCTGTCATCATCTATCGAGGCTGTCGTTTCTACTCTCTCGTTGTCATATACACACACACACACCATGATTCATTAACATCGCCACTCGTCATTAATAAGGCAGGCAGATATAAACAGGGCAGGTGTTTCTCGATTGGAAATTCAAACGACTAATTTATTTCTCGATACATTATAGGTACGATACTACTAGTTGTTTGGAGTTTCCGATAAGGTATCCTGTCGTAAAGTAATTGTATTTTATATATGGTATCTCATTATCTCACATCACACGTATAAGATAGATTTATATATAATAACGAATAAGGAATATATAAATATTATTATTATATATATATATAAAAAAAATTGTAGATTAGATATCGATTACGTATAGAGTTTAGCACTGTTCTTCTGTGAAACTTGTTTCATTTCATTTCTCGTTTAATGTAAACGGAAACAGAAAAGGAGTATAATAGTAGATTTCTTTTTTGTTTTTTTTTCTACTTAATATCGTAAAACTATTATACTTCTCGTGTATATTCGATGTATCAAGAATTGTACGAATGGTTTTCATTTAATTTTTCATCATGCAAGTAGTATCGGTTGTGTTCATATACAGATAAATCAAGTATGTATATCGATAATGTTTACGTTACAATTTTTGAATAATTTCACATAATATACTTAATTTTCTATAACAAATTGTAACGTAAAGATTATTCTGACTCCGAATGTAACTGTGTGTACCCCACTGTTTCGATTATAATTTTGCTGTTTTGTACTCTCCAGTTGTATGATCTCAATAAAATTACAGTTCTCTTGTTTAAGTATAAAAATATATAAAATATAAGGACGCATTAAAATAAATATGTATAAAAAAATTAGTTTAAAATAAAATTTAAAATTCAAATATTCTGCTCAGTTTTTGTTAAAACCAGAAAAATGAATATTTTTTCAAAGCTGAAATTTAGAAGAAGAAAAATGCAGTATGATAACCTAAAATGAAAAAAAAAAAAAGATAAAACATAATCAGGAATACTGAACTTTGTGCCTTGCTGTGAATATTTTTAATATGTAATAAAATGTTTAAAAAAAAATGAAATCGTCAGGATCAATAAATTCATAAATGTTAACAGACGAACTAAGCAGAATATTTCTTAATACATACTTAATTAAATGGAATAATTAAAAGAAAAGAAATCCCATACTGTTGTAGTGATCATAATATAATGGAATAGAACAAAAATGGTCTCCAAATATTCTAGTTATTTTTTATATATTTCAAAGAAATTTTCGATAAAATTTATAATTTCTTTTAGTTTTAATTAATTAAATAGGTTTTATCGACAATTTTCTTTTGAAGAAAAAATAAAAAACAAGATTAAAAAAAAATTGTATTTTGTAAGGCGGTTAGGATTTAAGTTTTAGTGAACAAAAAAAAAATGTTTTTATATCAATATATATTGCACTAATGTGTACATTTATGTTTGTTTTCTTTTTTTTTTTGGACTTATAATTATTACTTTTTTATTATTTTAATGTTAGATGGTAAGTTATAGCGATAGGTAAGAAAAAAAAACGTTAAACGTAAAATTTAAAAAAAATTAATAAAAACGCTCTATACCCGGTTAATTTCAGTTTTTGTTTTATTATTTATTATTAAAGACACCTAATATTCGATATTTGGCAACAAATTCGCACCAAATTTGAAAGAAATAATTGTAGATTCAACTCTCTTTGAATCGATACAATATTCCAAGTAAAACGAGGATAATATATAATAATAATAATATATGTATGAGAAATTGGGCCGACTATCTCATAACATTAATTTTTTGCTGTAATCCAGTTCGAGCTAAATTACGAAATAAAAAATGAGTACAGTCGAAGGCAAAAAAAACGACTTTATTTATTTATTATGTCAATGTCATTATTACCAAAAGATTTTTTTTTTGTCCGGAACCTTAGTGTTTCATCCCAGGATATCTCGACAGATGGCAGTTCTAAGTAAATTTTAAAATTTAGAAGATTTGTTAGATCCAAAGGCTGAGTATGATTGGTTGTATTTAATAAAATAATATCTATATACAGTGAGAATTTTGTAGAAATTAACGAAAGATTTATTATATCTAATTATATATTTTCTTATTTATTTCTGTTGCCATGGTTGCAATGTACAGTTTGTGTAGTAAGTATTATCTTTCCCTTTGAAGTGCACCCACCACCAAAAACGTTCTTCCGTTCATAATTTGTCGGTTGTTTTCGTAAATCCCTCTACAGATGCACCTATACTTAGTCGGGTGATAAAAATATCTCCACCGAATCGGCGTGGGTGGAGGACAGTGTGATGGTGATATGCTCTTCAAAGCAGGAGACATTACTTAATACACAAATTGTACATATTGAGTAATGTCACATGAACTGTCAGATTGAATTAAATTACTCCTGTCATCTGGTGTCAATAATGTATACTATCTTCCAAAATCTAGAAATGAGACTTTTCGAGGGAAATCTCAGTGCGAACGAGTGTTTTCTTTTGTGTTCTCGCAACAAAAATATATCAAGGGTAGGTATTTAATAACCAAGATGACAACTATTGGGATAAAAATTTTGTAAGGAAAAGAATCTAAAGTAATATTTATCTCCGATTTGTTGCGAATTTTGTAGTACACTTCCATATACAGGGTGACATAGAAAAAAGTACATTGCATAGTGCCACACAATAGAGGACACTAAAATAAGAAAAAAAATTCCTATGAACATGGGTCCGCAAAACCTTCGGATAAAAGATACGGGGTGTTGAATTTTATTTCTTTTTTTTTGGGTTTTTTTTTGAATATCTGTGGTTCCAGTGCAAATGCATCTGAAAGCCGACAATGCACGCTAATTAATCAAAAAATAACAATTAAATAATGTGCCATAATGACACTTGTCAAACTGATGTAATTGTTGTTTGAGGAATTTTGTGTTCGTGATTAAGTTTTCTCACTGATTATTCAAATTCGCTTTCAAAAATGGTTCACTACACTTTTGAAGAATACAGAGACATGATTATGTGTTACGGCGAAGTTAGATTAAATTCTTACGAAGCTCAACGTATTTATCGAGAAAGATATCCTTTATCCCTAAGTTCCTAATGTTCGAACATTTATTGATGTGCATAGGCGTTTGAGAGAAGATGGCTGTTTTAGAAAAGCAAAATTGAATAGTGGGGTTTCCAGAACTCGTCGCACTGTGCGAAACGAAGAAACTGTTTTACGAATGGTAGAAAATAATCCAAGAACAAGCACCAGAAAAACAAGTTCAGCGATACGAAACCTTAACCGTGAATCAGTTAGACAAATTTTCAAAGAACAACTTCTTCGCCCATATCATTTCCAAAAATAATCATTCACTATTGGAACATGACTTTGTTCTTCGTGTACAATTTTGCCAATGGTTGCAAAACCAAAGACAAAACATTATTTCATCAATTTTGTTTACTGACGAAGATGGTTTTAGTCGTGATGGTATACTGAATCTATGTACATAACATGCACCATTGGAGTGATGAAAATCCTCATCAAACTGTAATTCGAAGTCACCAATATGGGTTTTCAATTAATGTGTGGGCAGGTATCATTGACAATTATTTCGATCGATTAATCGATTGACATTATTAGAGGATGTCTCATTGGCCATTACTGGAAGAATGTATTACATGCATGATGGCGGGGCGCCAGCTTTTCTCGAGTGGCAAGGGAATATTTGGACAGGAGATTTGGAAATATGTGGATTGGTCGAGGGGGCCAGCTCGTACCCGATACCTTAATCCCCTCGATTTTTCATTTTGGGGATTTATGAAAAATTAAGTTTACGCTGTAGAAATACATAATGAAGAACAATTGTGGATAAGAATTATGGAATCGGCAGATAGATTTCGTAATAACCCAGGAATATTTCAAAGATGCCGTCAATCATTAAGAAGAAGTACAAGGGTAACAATTTGAACATCTTCTAAAAACTTAATTTTTTGTTTTAATTAATCATTGTTTTTGCAAATAAATTAAAAAAAAATTCAACACCCCGTATCTTTTAACCGAAGGTCTTGCGGACCCATGTTCATAGGAACTTTTTTTCTTATTTTAGTGTCCTCTATTATGTGGCACTATGCAATATACTTTTTTATATATCATCCTGTATATTACAGACAAAGAAATTGCTTTTTTAAATCCAGAGATCAAGGGCTGATTTACGTATAATATTGTAAAATATACACTCGACACGACGATCGAAGAAACGGTCACGTTAGATGTGGAGGAGGTGGACTGACAAAGATAAGTCGTATCGAGTGTACATGTATTATAAAACAAACAAAAAAACATTAAAATTTTGGTGTATTTATTTTAACATGTGTTATTTTTACTAATTATCATATTTACACACATAGACATTATATAAACGTTGGAAAGCTTAGACTTAATTCTTCGGAATTGCTTGCGATATCAAATATATTTCTGGTGTTCCTTCGTTGTACTATACCTTGAATCGTGATGCACGTTTTATGATTAAAGATATCGGAAGCAGGTGAGAATTTCCAGCGTTTAATCGTCATAGTCATCCTCATATACCTATAAGTACTAATTAAGTACTAACATTTGTATGTTATTAATTATATTAGAGTACGATTAATAGACGCGAATAAGGGCGAAAGCTTTGCTATCCTTAAAGAAATTGAATGCCTGAAATGTTTCGTAAGTTCGATTGTATGCTGCTGTATTTTGTATAGAAATCAATTTCGAAACGATTCAAAAAAAAAAAGTAATAGAAATTATATTCACTAAGTGTAATTATTCTGAAGGAACCGTGAAATCTTTTTTTAATTTGAATACACAACTGCAACAAATTTCAAAGATATCTTTGAAATTTGCATTGCATCGATCTATCATATTTATATGAATTGTCAATCATCGCTGTCACATTGACAGATAATATTTGCATCACAATAACCTTTAATTAGTTCAAGATGTGTCATTTCGTGAAATGTCAAAATAATATCCCAATACAATACAGGATGTTACAAAAAAATAGGTCAATTCGTTAGTTATCAAATTGAAAAGAAAAATCGTGGCAAGTTCTATTTATAAACTGTAATAAACTAATGAAAGACACACATACTTAGATATATATTATTTTATTAAAACAAAACTACTTTGTATGAGATTTTTAATAAAATTCTGATTACATATCAAGCAACTATTTTATAAACGGCTACATAAGTAACATATTCAGTATCATTAAGGATATACAAGCAATAGAAATTTACTTACAATATTACTTAACTTCTTAGCAGTAAGATATTAAATTTAAGATGGAAGAATGAATAAAACTGTAAGTATATACTAATAACTATTACTAACTATTAACTAACATACTATTATACTAATTGAGAATTATATTTAAACAAAAAAAAAAAGAAAAAACAGTGCCTGAAGAAACAATTGCATGATTGTGAATTTTATACTTAAAAAAAAACAAGGATTAAAATAAACTTGCTGTATGTTGTACATTATTTACTTTACTTGTAATAATTCATCGTAAAAATACGATGATATAGTATGATCTTATATTAATTACTTTTAAGACATTAATACATAACTCATGTCGATGGGAGCATAGTTAAGTAGATGTATAAATTACACTACACACACACACACACAAAAGATGTATATTTTAATTAAGCGTCTTTAATGATCATTTATTCGTATTTTTGTTTCGTAAATAATGACTTACATAATATATTGTAACTACTATTATAATTATATATATACAACCCACACGCCCCCACACATTAAACAGATACATTTACACTCGAAACTTTAGGATTATAATTAATATTGTATTAAATATATGATCGACAAGATACGTGGGTCATGCGGTAATGAATATTGTTTCTATTGAAATTGAAATTATAATGATGAAGAAAAAAAAATTGGAATCTGATGTATAAATATATTAAAGGAAAAAATGATATAAAACTATCACGTCTGTGTTTTATTCATGCGTAATCGATTCGAGAGGATAATGAAAAAGATTTTTAGAGGTGAGTAATGCGTGTTCATAAATTAAGAAAAGCATATGTATATGCTATAAATTTTAAAATGCATGACATGCAAGCGTGATAATACATTATGCACACGACGTCCATTCCCTTCTAATTTATTCTAATTAGAAATAATCTTATTTGCATTTCCTTTGGCGGATATAATTGCATATCATCCTTACATCTCCAGAAGGTTATGAACTGTCACTACAGTGACAACTATATAACTTCAAATGTCACTCACTACTATCATTTTTGTTTTAAGAAAAGGTTGGTTCGATTTAAATTGCTCATAAAAATTATCATCATGTAATCGTTGATAATTTTTAATTCTGTTATTCCATTATTGAACAAAATATACCTATAAAATTACCTTGACATCTCTATATGCGTTCGGATAATACAGCTATGCAAACAGGATTCATTTTTTTTCTGATCACCCAGTATACAGGGTTTTCATTATTGTTATTATTGGAGCTACAAAGTTGGTAAAAATGGCAAACTAGTGTAGTTTTTCAAGCAAATTACAATGGCATTTAGAAAAAAATAATTGACGTACTAGGTCACGTGATATTGTGAAAAACGTAATTTTTTTTTAATGAGACACCCGGTATACAGTTCTCACGGTCGACAGAAAATTTAATTCTAAACAAAACTTTTATCCTAAAGTCAATAATAACAGAGTTATTGATGATTGTTTTTACAGAAACTAAAAACAGTATTGTTTATTTTAAGTTATTTTATTAGTTTCGAAAATAAAAAAAAACAAGAAATTTTAAATTCAGAGCAGATGCTCAAAAACATCACCCTCTTGCTCCAAGCACTTTTGAACCCGCCTGTTAACGCTTCTAGTAGCCTTAGCAATGATTCTACCATCAATATTATTAATAGCATGGCTGATGCTTTGCTGGAGATCTTCAAGAGTATCATACCGTCTTTCACAAATACACTGCACTTTTCACAAATCCCCAAAAGAAGAAATCCAAAGGTGTTATGTCCGGTGATAGTTGATATAGATATCGGCCATCAAAAAGGTCATGTAATAATGAATATGAATTTGGCGAACATTATGGGCAGGAGCACCATCTTGTTGAAAGAATATCTGTCGTCTATCCATTAAATTCAGGTAATCCAAGAATTCTCCAAGGGTAGCGGTTAACATTTCGACATACCTCTCGCCAGTTAATGCACCTTGATCAAATACGGGGCCTACAATTCTTGAATCAATCAAGCCACACCAAACATTAACACTAAAGCGTCTCTGCGGATTACAAGGACGGAAAAGCATCGGGTTTTCTCGACTCCAATAGTGGCTGTTCTCCCTGTTGGAGAAATTTGATTCGTCACTCCAAAGAACCAAACGCCAAAAATTATGGTTAAGTCTAACTTGATTAATGTACCACTGACAAAATGTCCAAAGTCCGTCTTTCTTGATCTCCCGGTACCAGCGTCTGAATAGGTCTGTATCTGAACGGCACAAACTTATGTTTTTTTAGAATATTGTGAATAGTTCCCAAAGATAGTCCACTTTCTTCCTTTAAATCATTAATTGCATTATTAGGATTAGCGTCAAAGAAAGCTAAGACGTTAATTTCATTTGCTTCACTTATTATAAATTGTTTTCTGGTTCTAGTTTTCTTGAACACATTTTCATTTGATCGAAACTTACAGAAGTACAAAAGTAAAAAGTACCTTCGATCTGGCAAGTTGCGCGTATTAGGAAATAAAACACCGTAACGTTCACGAGCTTGCAGGGAATTTTTATTACAAACGATGTAACATTCCATCATATCACATTTTTCTAAATGCGTGAAAGGCATTTTTTCATCAATAAACATAAAATGTTAATTGCTTACTGACAGAGGTTTAATGCAATATTTCAATGTTGATGACATTTGCAAAACAATCGAATTTTGTTTATGAAATAACAGCCACCTTGGCAAATTTGAAAAATCATCAATAACTCTGTTATTATTGACTTTAGGATAAAAGTTCATAGGAAAGTTTTTGTTCAGAATTAAATTTTCTGTCGACCGTGAGAACTGTGTACTGGGTGTCCCATTGAAAAAAATTACATTTTTCGCAATATCAGGTGACCCGGTACGTCAATTATTTATTTTTTAATACCATTGTAATTTGCTTGAAAAACTACACTAGTTTGCCTATTTAACCAACTTTGTAGCTCCAATAATAACAAAGTTAGCAATAGTGCCGACTTAAGTTTGAATACCCTGTATATAATGATTTTAATTTAAAATATTTCGTCTCCTGTTAATTTCTGTAGTCTTGTATTTTTATTTCTGAATTGAATTTAAGAATCCTTTCAACTTTCTAACATTCTAACGTAACACATAAAATGTGTATAAAAACCCTATACGGGGTGATTGGTGAGAATGGCCTATTAAAAGTATTATACTAACGGAACGGAATTTGAAAACAAAATTTTGTAGTTGGATATGGTTAAATATGAACTATCACGTGAAAATATTTTTGAATAAATATCACTTCCGGTTAACCGGAAGTGGGCATCAACTTCGATTTTTTAAATAGCATGCTTTAAAATAAATTACAGATTCAGCTTCTATGATAAATTTGACACATATTTCATGTATCATACCCTATACCTAAATACCATGCCTTTTGAGTTATTCGCAATTAAAGAAAAAAAGTGACAGATACCGATCTTGCTTTATAATGGTATTACGTCACGTAGGAGTAAAAGAGACAAATGCAAAACATTTCATATTCAACCATATCCATTTGCAAACTTTTAATAGGCAATTCTCACCAATCATCCTGTATATAATACTATACAGACCGACAATGAAACACAGGCAAGTGGTGGTGACCGATTTAAATGAAATTTGATGGGTTTGTAAACTGATGCAGGGTAAGAACAACGTTAACTTCCATAGATGCTGAGGGTGAGGGCGACCAAGAGCCAATGCTACCTTCCGCTATTTGCTTTAATATCTCCAAAACTATAAGACATAGTTTGCCTGTCATAATTTTTGTTTTCCTGAAACAATCAGCCCTGAATTTTTTTTAAAATATTGTCGACAATCTTTTAGTACTCATCAAACAGTTATATATTTGTTTTAACAACGCTTTGATATGTCTTGAAGTTTTTTTTAGATATTAAAGGAAATATTAGTAAGGTAGGGTTGGCTTTAGGGGTCCCCACCCCCCGAAGTTACCGTTGTTCTTACACTGCATCAGTCTACAAACCCACCAACTTTCATTTAAATCGGTCACCACCACTTGGCTGTGTTTCCGTGTGAGTCAACAAGTTTGAGGATAAGTTGAATTTCCCGCCACTTTTCACTTTTTTTTAAATTGGCCAACCTGTCGTAAATTCATAGGCGTCTCAACGAACATTTCAAAACGGATGCTAAGGTTGTAGTATTAAAAAAATATTTACACGATTTAACTGTTTGTTTTAGAAAAAAAAAACAATTCTAATAAAATCTAACAGAAACACTCAAAAAATGCAGAAGAAACTTGATAGAACAAAATTATTTATAACAACGCCAAACACCTCCAAATACGAGCCACCTATGCCATAGATTTTCGAATATTTTACAGTCATTGTGACCAACCTCAAATAACAAATAAAAAGCGAGAAATTCAACTTGTCCTCTTTTTTTTATCTTCTCTCCTTTGATGATTTTGGTAAATTTTAACACGGACAGAATATAAAACTATCCATATATGTAGTACATAGTATTATTATTATACATATATGACAAAAACCCAGATTGATAACCACTTGTTAACTGTCAATGTAGTAAACAAGACGCCATTTTTAAAGAGGTATCTTTCACGCTCAAGGCTATCAAAATTTGGTATTCAAGTATCGTTGATATCGTTTATATTGTGTTTTGGCTGTCACTGCAATTAGAATACTTTATTAAATGGAGAAAGTGGAACCGTCCTTTGTCATTATTATCATATTAATCACATTTCAAAATAATCGAATAATTACAATAAAGATTATTAACAAATCTAACCAAAATTTTGCCGTTTCTACGCCGACACATAAAATATAAACATCTAATAGACACCCTTTTACTTATTGTAAATTGTAACAGTACTTTATTGAATTATAATAATATGTACCCACAAAAAAAATGACTAGAGTTTGAAACTTGACAATTTAGAGGTTGGTAGTACGAGGCGAGGAAAGAGAGAAGTTGGCAACAATAAAAACGTTCGATATCATAAGATTGTAAACTGTTTGAAACTGTTTTATGTACCTATATCGTAATATTTTAAATTAAAGTTGTTAAATTGTTACCATTTGGTGTTTTTGGAAGAGATCCTACTAACAACAGAATTGACCAGCAGGCTTAAGAGGGTCGTCTATCAGCTGATTATTTTACAGCGGTGCCATACCTAAATAATTCTATAAATCGTTTGCTTGATTTTATTTCAATATAATTTGAAAATTGGGCTTCATACACATATTTCTACAAATGTTTTACATCTACATATACAATTTTGTCTATTAATATTCGGTATTAACTTCACAATCTCTTTTCCCGTTACAGGCCGTTACCTTGATACGGGAATCGGGATTACTCTATTAATTTTTAGTTTTAATTACTGAAATTTGCTATGAGCATTCAAAATACGTCTACACATGTGTGTATCAAGCCCGATTTTAAAATACGTTTTAAATAAATTATAAAAAAACATTATATTATGAAAAAATTTAACTGTGGCAACATTACCAACTGTCAAACGGTAGTAGGGCCTCTTAATTACAAAACTAAATTAATGTTATAAGACACGTCCTATTTTTTTGTGACGCGCACAGTAGCTACAATGGATTTTAAATTTATCGCGTTTGAATCTATCTTTGCAAATTGATGTTTCTAAATGAGAAAAAGAAAGGAGTTGAAAACAACGTTTAATCCAATATTTAGCACAGATGAATATTGTTAGCATTACAGTGAAATTATGATAAAAAATTCCATAAAAATTACCTAAATACGAGAGATTTATAAAACAGTTTAATAATAGCGATCATCGTAATAAACGAATTGTTTTAAAATTAAATATTTTTATTAGAAATGTATTTGATAAAATAGTACAATAAAAAAGCGTTAAATGTTGCTAACTTCACTTTGAAATTCAAATGACGCTACGCTTTAGAGAAAAGATAGTTGTCATTTGGTGTGTTGTTAACTACTTTTATTCGTGAAAATTAAAGCTTAAATACAACTAATACGTGTGTTTTATGGTGAGATAGTGTCTTGTGCCTTTCTATAAGATAATGAAACAGCGACTGAAAGTGCGATTTTATTGTATTCGAATTTGTGTACGTAGTGCGGATTCTTCGGTTTGCTTAGCGTGGCTTATACCGAAGATAGCGTCCCCTGATCGAAAATCGAAATTAAAAAAAAAGGTAGGTTTATTTTATATCTTTAGTATATATAATTTCTCTTATTATAAAATTTACATATAAAATATATACATACTGATAATAAAGGAGAAAAATACACCCAATTAAGAGATGCATTCAATAGAAAGTAGCGTATTGATGTGATTGGTCGCAGTTTAAATTTCGACCAATCGTATTAGAGTGTTACTAATTCAGCGTTAGACGGGCTATAGAAGGAGAGATATTAATTCCGACTCTTACATAGAAGTGAGATAGATATATGAGCTCTACATCAGCTGATTTAAAGTGTCAAGTTTGACAAAATGTCATCTTTTTTTGGCTAATTCTTTTCAAACATACAATGTTTGTGTAAATTTTATTATGTAATTATAATTATACATAAAAGTGTAATACATATGTGTTAAAACGCTTATAAATTAGATGACCGAGACTCGAGAGACACAAAACACTCTTGACTTTCTGACGGCTCTAAACACCTACGCACATGTCTCGCATGCGCCCAAATTGTTTTAAAAGCGTCTGTAGTAAGAGCGTACGACGCTCGAAAGTCAAACAGCAATATCCCGTTTACCGCACGTCAGTATTAGCGTTAGATCTAATCGATGTAGTAGGAGCGTATGCATAATCATATAAATATTCCTCGGGCTTCTCTCCTATCGCTACCGTACGAATCGAACGCGCACAAAAAAAGGAATAAAATAAAACGCGCTCCGTTAAGCGATCCCGATGTAATTAACCATCCATCGAATCGAAATAAAACGATACATAACCGAGCGGAAGTGGTTTTAGTAAAAGCTCTTTTTATATGTCATTTGTTCGCGTATATACAAGTGATCGCGTTGTAAATTTTTTTCCTTTCGTTTCGGTTATAATTTCGAATTTAACGAAAACCCGCCAAAAAAAAATAAGTTCGAGTATTAATATTAAAAAAATATATAAATAAATTGTGATCGGATTTTAAAACGAAAATGCATCAGGAGATGATTCTATTTTATTGTGTATTTTTCGGTAAGTTTGCACCACCGTGTGATTGTGATTTGTTCTTTTTTCGCAGTTTCTTTTCGAAAAAAAAAGAAGACATCAATGTCAGCCTAACACTATATTTATAGTTTGTTTTCTTGTGGTGAATGTGAAGCACATTTTGTGTTGTTTTATTTTCTAAATATAACCGTTTTCTATGGAATTTAGAACTTCTGTGTATATTTATAAATTAGGACGGCCGATAAAATTTAAAATTAGACATCTTTTTTAAACGTTACGTTGTCGTATGTATGTGCATACATATTATTAAAACAAGCGTTTATAATTGTTTTTAAGTTAAGTACATAAGTATGGATATATGTATTAAACAGTGTTAAATTAACAGCGACTTGTGGTCTTAATTTAAGAGATCGTTTAAAATTGCTCTTGACAAATATTCTTTATTTTGATTGTAAATTGTTGTATTATCGTGTGTTGTTTTGGCGCCAAATATCTCAATGCCAGAGTTTTGATATATTGCGATGAGAAATTGTCTGATATCTACGATAAATTTCTTATTTAATATACTATTATTGTATGCATTAATTTAATGCATAAAAATAAGAAAAAATTATTTAAATTTTGTTTCAAGTTGTACACCCAGGTCTGTGGGATTTTATCCCAGAGCGTTTAAAACAAAAGAAAATTATAAAATCTTCATTCTTTTCTAACTGACTAAACTGACGTCACGTCAACGAGACGATAAAAGTCTCAGCATTCGGAATTCTTCTTTTCTTGTTTGCATGTTTCAGTTATCGCTTTACCTTTACGCCTATTTTATATTTTAGATTTTATATTCTTGATATCTTTTATAAGTTCTGTTCTTACATCCTATACATTTGGGCTTCACCCATTCGTTAATAATCTTTAACCTTTTAGACAACCATGTCACCTACTTAGATCTGTCTCCGGTCCGGTAAATTTCATTTGGGAACCCCCCTTCGCTATATAGCTGGTTTGCAGTTTCGTTGCTCGCTATATACCACCGTGTTTTGGCACCCGCATACAGACATTCCCGTACTAGTTTGGAACTTATACAGGGTGCCCAGATTTCGTAGGGACAACATTACTAGGGTAACTATTGTATTTGAAGACGTATATAGAGAAAGACGATTAAATTAGCAAAAAGGTGCAGTTTAAAAAGCTCAGTACCTAAATTCATCTTCGAATTTTACTTGTCATGCTTCATTTGTTTAATATTGAAGAAAAACTAAAATCTGATCATTTCTTTTAATTGCCGTAATTTTTTGTTAGTAGTAATAGTAATTTGAATACTATAATTATTGACACTTATTAAAACAAATAGGAGTACCTATATTATACAGTGTGGAACAGCCAAATGGAATAAATTCGATAACAAATAAATGAGGGTGTATTAAGAGAAACGCTTGGACACGTCGATTTGTATTTTTAAATGCGCATTTTTTTCAAAAAAAAAATTATACAGGGTGTGTCATGTGACAGTAGCCAATACCAACTTTCTTATTTTAAATGGAAACCCCTGCATATTATTTATTTTTTGAGTTCTTCACTGAAAATTCTAGATAATTCATGCACAATGTCCCATACCTATCTTCAACTGTTTCGGAAATATTAAGTGTTTTCAGATTTATTACGAAAATTAACATTAAAAAAAGAAAATTATTTTATTTCACAAATTCGCTACATTAGACTAAAAATCTATTTCCCATTTAGCTCTTGATATTGATAAAGTAAGCAAAAACCATTGTCGTTCCTTTTACTGATATGAAATTAAAAAAATACAAAGACCGTTTTGTTTATTTTCGTAAAAACTCATAGCCTTAGCAACATGTTGTCTGCCTTCTGTCTGCAGTAGTGATCAGTGTCAGTGCTATTGTCGTTTGAATTTCGTTAACTGTACCGTACTGTACTGTAATAACCATTCTACAAATGATTGGTTATGGAGATAACACACGGACACAAATGGAAGTTTCTCGCTTATTTCACGAAAAATTTCCAAATTTGCCGCCTGTATCCCAAGGAACGATCAGCAAAATAGAAAAACAGTTTTGCGAGCTTGGTCATGTATTAAGATATTTAAAATTGGTGCCAATGCAGTAAGTGATGATATGAAATTTGATATTTTGCTTGAGTTTCAAGAAAACCGACATAATTCTGGTCGGGAAAGGAGCCCCACTGTTCAACATTAGCCACACATCAATTTTTCGAGTATTAAAATAAAGTAAAATGCATCCCTATAAAATGATGCCAACTCAGGAGCTCATGGAAGACGATTTCGATAGGAGAACGTATTTTTGTGAACAGATGATGGCAATGTTAGATAACGATGTGATCCAATTAGAAGATATTTTATTTTCTGATGAGAGCACATTTAGACTTCACGGGCATGTTAATCGTCAAAATTGCCGCTATTGGTCTAACGAGAATCCTCACTGGATGAGAGAGGAACACGCGCGATATCCTGAAAAAGTTAATGTTTGCGCAGGAATTGTTTGAAATCACATCGTTCATTGATGGTAACTTGAATGGAGATAAATATTTAGAACTGCTCCAAAATAATGTCGTTGCCAACTATTTTTAAACTTATATTTAATCCAGCAAACCCACAAGTTCCTGCCAATACAGTATGGTTTCAGCAAGATGGAGCACCGCCCCATTTCCAAATCAATGTCCGGCAGTACCTGAATCAAATTCTTCCAAATCGGTGGATAGGAAGGCGCGGATCGATAGAATGGCCAGCAAAATCTCCTGATCTGACGCCATTAGACTAGTTTTTATGACGTGGGGATATGTCGAAAGTCTTGTATACAAAACTAAACCCCTCAACTTAGATGACTTAAAAAGACGAATCACGCTTGCGATTAGATCAGTCACGCCAACATTTACTACATTGATATTAATGTTTTTTGGTTTTTTTTTTAAATTATTAAGAAATAATCAGTATTACTTATTAGGTTTTTAACTGTAATAAATAGAATTTGTGAATTTGTTAAATAATTTTTTTTTAATGTTAATTTTCGTAATAAATCTGAAAACACTGAATATTTCCGAAACAGTTGAAGATAGGTATGGGACATTGTACATGAATTATGTCTAGAATTTTCCGAAGAACCCAAAAAATAAATAATTTCAGGGGATTCTTCATTTAAAATAAGAAAGTTGGTATTGGCCACTGTCACATGACACCCCTGTATAATTTTTTTTACTTTTAAAAAAATTAGTTTTACAAATACAAATCGACGTGTCCAAGCGTTTTTCCCAATACACCGGTCCATCATTTATTTGTTATCGAAATAATACAGAAAAAATGTACACATATGAAACATAAAACAAATTCATTTCATCACCAGTTAAAACACCTGAAACAAATGAATTATTATTATCAATACCATGGAAACTGTCATTAGGTACTAATTTAATACGATTTATGTCGTATGACGTTTCTAAAGAAATTAATTATGACGTTTAATTTCAGTTCAACTGAAAAATTATAAAACTGTTTTATTCAAAATTAAATAAAATCTTGTACGCAACACGTTATGAAATGTTATTTTTTCGTAACTGGTTACATAAATAGCTATTTCATCACTGGTTACGAAATATTTTTCATTAGGTAGGCAACTTTGAAACATTTTTCCGAAAAATTAAAATAACGTTTCCTAACGTCATATGGTTTTGAAAATTGTCACTTTATGAGTCAAAATTAGATAAAGTATTTTGTATATATAGCGAAAGCTATAAGAAAATAGTACTGGTTTGTAATACAACAAATTTTATTGCGCATATTTTTAATAATCTAACTTCACTTTTAAATTTGATTTGTGCAGTTTTTATGACCCATTTTTTTTGTCTGAATCCAATTATGTCACACGATATGAAAATCTAGTTGGTACGGTAATTTAAATAGTTTGATTGGAAAATAAATTATACTAGAAATATGTAACAACAATAATGACATTACTCAAATAAGTCACCATTGTTTGCAATGCAAAGTTGGCATCGTTTCTGAGTAGGTATTGTTTATGACTTTACGTATTGCTATGAATGTTGTTAAATGCCTCAGGTTACTGCTTCTTATAATTCTTTGGCATTCGTGTAGACAGGACCATAGACATTATTATTAACAGTAGATACCCTACCAGTTTTGGGTTTTCGTTTGTCTCCCTTCTCCATTTTTTCCACTCATCCCAATTCAAGAAAACAGAGATGGTGGAGTTGGTGTTGATAATCGATCTGGTAAATTTCCCCGTTTTATCCTCTTTCTTCTTGATATGTCGGGACTCGTGGGCTAGTGTCTTGCACACTTGCCTCGTAGTCCGGCAGTACCGGGTTCGAACCCCGGTGCTTCCTTTCTGAGTTTGGTTTTCTGTAGTTTTCCAAATTCCACGGCAAATGCGGAAAGGTTACATCTTAAGTCGGTCTACAGCCGCAGGCGTAATAATAACTCATGGCCAGCCGATGCCCCCTGTAATTGGCGCAAGCTGTTGGGGGATGCTAAGGCATGAATTATTATTATTATTATTATTATATGTTTTCTTCAATTTTTTTTCCCCTCGTCGTTTTTATTGTATTCTTGTGGGCCAAACTAGATTGAACTCATTCTCTAGGAACTAAAGAGAGTTTATAGGAAAACTTCGCGTACTTCTAAATTCTGAAATTATATTTAGTGATGTCATTAGAAATCGTCAAACTTTGCTCAAAAGCAACATGTACTAGAAATGAACTGTGGAGGCACGTAAAAACATTATTAACATAGTTTTTAATGCAACAATGCTTAAGGTTATAACGTTGAAATTTAACTAAAAAATGTTTGTTATGGCTAACACATAATAACAGGGAAAACTTAGATATTATTAAAAATTGTTTATTAAACAAAACCATATTAGATTTGAAAACTCGTACTTAAGATGATAATTAAAATTGTTATTTTTCATGAAGATTTATTATAAAAATTTGAAATACATATCTTAGTCGTTCAGCAATGGAAACAACTTTGGGATTCATTGGCAATAAATATTTTTTTGCTTGTGTCAATACAGTTTAATGCCATAACAATTATATCCTCGCCAACAATCTCTTGTGAATTTAGCTTGCCCCCTACAAAGTTAACCAACACCAAATCACCATTTTTTAGTCGATTAATGTGTTTTGGAAGCTCTATTCTTTCAATCTCTTCTTCTTCTGTTTCCTCATCGATATTCCAGGCTGAATCATCTGACTCTGCATATTCGACATCTTTATTATCTTCACTTGATATATCTGATTCTAGTTTTTTATTTTCTTCTAGTTTTTTATTTCTTCCCTTTGAATCTTTCTATTAAGTTTCTCTTTTATCTTTCGTTTTTTTTCTAATATTTTTGGTTTCTGTTGTATTCCTGCCATGATTCAGATGTTATCCTTTTTTCTCTTTTTAACATCTTTGGGTTTTTCGCCAGGCCAAAACAAAGCTCTTTTAAATGGCGACTGAATTACTGGCTCCTCTGAAGTTTTCCTAACTGTGATATTTATGTTAATATTAATAAGAAAGTATAAAACGGGATCGATAGCCGCAGTGGTTAGGCGGCTGACTATCGTTGTGAGAGGACGATAGGCGCCGGGGTTCAATTCTCTGGAGGGACGGTGACATTTTTTCAGAGAGTTTAATCCCGGATCGACTTGCCATTCGCTGTTGGGCGCGGCATCATAAAAGGCGATATGGTGCTGTCACAAAGCCAATTGAACACAACGTACACACACAAAAACTACACCGCGAGAGTTGCAGTGATAGCCAGACAAGCGATACAGCTTACGGAGTCACTGTAACTAAGCACCCACCACATAAAACAAAATAATAATAAAAATAAATATATACAGTATGTTGCATATCTGAGCTATTAAAATGATATGAAATATCAGAAGCATTATCAGTCACCTTGGTCATTAATAATACTTCATTGTCATCTGTAATTATTTCATTTTAATTTTGTTGTAGATTTACTCACTTCTGTAGATCCTGACCATATGATCCATCCATGGGATTTAACAATTTTTCAAACTTCTCTAAATGTGATACCACGTCTTCACCAGTAATTTCCTTGTTAAAGTCGGCCGTGCGAATGAAGTAACATGATTTTCTTTATCTTCTTCCCTTTCTCCAGAAATTTTAGTATAATCAACTGCGTCCGCTTTCCATGGAAAAAGCCCACACTTGCGAAAACCAATTTTTAAAATCTGTTGAGTAATTTTCTCTTTTAAAATGCTTTCCAATAGAGGGGCAAAGTTACGTCTTTTCAGAGCATTTAAAAATATAATAACTAAACAAAAATATGTTAATTTAGTTTTGTAATGTGTCTCTTACCTCTCGCGAATGGCTAATAAAAATCTTGACGAAAGAAGATTAATTAATTTGAAATTACACGTTGAATAAGTAGTTTATACTGTAGTCGAAAGAGGACATCCTGGCCATAGAAAAGAGCTAACGCCTCGTTATTTTTTGAATTTTGAAAACATGCTGTCAGCTTTTGGAGCCTGTCACGTACAGGTACCTTTACCTTACCTGGAAAACAACCAAAAGACAGATTATTTTTCCAGCAATTGGCACTACTTGTTGTAGAAATAACATTTTCATATTTCGACTTTCTAAGTTTCTGTGATAAAAACGTCGTATCAGCGCGAATGATGTCAAAAAACTGATCTGTGACACATGACCTTGACATTTGCTGCTTGTTTCATACGGTTTTTATCGCTCTGATGTCAAGCAAAATAATTTCCTTACGTCTTGAAAGGATATAAAATACCCTTTTGACATTTAATGAAGTCTTGTACGAAACAAAACTTCTTATAACGATTTAAGAAGGAGGCATTTAAAAAGAAAACTAGTTAGTGTGTACGATTTAATTTAGTTGCTTTTTATAATTAAAACAAACGAATTGATGATCTCATTATTCCAAGACGGTTCACCCTGTATCTTATGCGTAATTATTATGTCGAAATATGGTTGTTTAAGATCAAAAAATCGAATGTTTCTAAAATGGTTGCAATTCGTATTTGGCCATCAAACTTGATGGAAAATTAATTTGATTTCGTGTCAATAATAAAACCGCGTGTATACCGGAAGTGTATCGTCCAAAACGGAAATTCCATTTGCACGTATTGTAATCGATATTCTAACACTACCATAGAGGTAGGTACATGAAAAAAAAAAGAAACCGCAACCGCTATCTACATTGTGTGTTCGTTTTTTTCGGGAAGACGAAACCGTAAAAGGTGTTGTTATTATCGTATACGTACAACAATAAATATTGCCTATAACATGTATAGCGAATGAGAGAGAGGGAGAGAGAAAGAGATGTTTATGGGAGAAGGAAATGTACAGGAAGGAGGGTGCATGCAACTAAATGAGAATATTAAGGAGAAGTATTGATGGAATATAACGACGATTTTCTTTAAGATAAGAATTAGGTAATAAACACGTTTGTGTTTCTGTTCAACGTGTAGAAGAGGTAATTGATCATGCTACTTTTAAATTATTATTATCATTATGGGTCATTCAACGTCTGAAACGTATTTTTCAGGTGTGATCAAAGTGACTGTATCGCACGGCAAAATCTCAGCTGTAGAAAAGGTACAATAGTACCCACCATATCTTTCATCTATACTAGGTGCTTTTGACCTTTTTAAAAGCTGTAGGTAAACGTAATATTTTATATCTGTCATTATATTGTAAAATCTAGATATAAGTTCCTTAACTTCCTTTTTTTTCTTGCTAATAGACAGTATAATTGACAGGAAAGTATTATTTTCACAACAATTAGAATACTTAACAATAATAAATAAATCTTCAACAATAATTTAAAAGGAGATATACTTCAGATTGAGGTTGACCTGTTGAGACTCTCACGGACGTCAAACCTCTCTAATCGATTGATAAACCCTCACGAGGGTATGTGATGTCAGCGGAACTGTGCCATTAGAGCACCCACCCGGACAGAATCCGAGTGTCAAAACAACGAGAGGGAATCTGACGAACATAAGAGCTGTAGAGGTACAACCCACACTGAAGTATACCTCGTAGCATCAAAGCAAAATTTAACTTGCAACTAGCGTTCATATTGGATAGATCCTACTGCTGGATACACAAAAAAAAAGTGAATTGAATATATTGATTAACAAATCTGAGCGTCAAACGAAGTTGAAGGATATGGGAAACCGCAAGAGTTAGAAGGAAGGAACTCGTAGTTTGCAGTTCGTTGCATCAAATCTGAAGCGGAAGATCCTACAATTACAACAAAAAAAAACACACATTACCACTTTACTATCTCAGAAGACATTAAGACCTGACAGCTCAGCACTTATCAACACATAGAAAATCATATTCGCATTAAGGAAAATCAATATCCCATTCACAAAACCAAAATAAAACAAATCAATATCCCACTTGTAGGAAAAATTACTTATCCAAGATCGAGATTGACCTTTCGAGATTGACGGACTCTCACGGACGTCAAACCTTTCTAATCGGTTGATAAACCCTCACGAGGGTATGTGATGTCAGCGGAACTGTGCCATTAGAGCACCCACCCGGACAGAATCCGAGTGTCAAAACAACGAGAGAGAATCTGACGAGAACGTAAGAGCTAAACAGATACAACTCGCACTGTCGTATCAAAACGCAATTTGACTACTAGCAACTAGCACCCATATTAGGTAGCTTCTGCCGTTGTACCACCTGTTGCCTTATATCGGTCGTGAAAGAACGAAACAACAACGAAGATCTCGGGAAAACTCACAATTTCGCCATCGTCTCTTTAGATATTATTTCTTTCACTGTCGACGTTCGAATGACCGCTGTTTAACTTAACGCGCAAGTATGTTGGTATAGAGTCATTAACCCGTCATTATGACGTCAATGTGACGTCAGCATTGTTATTAATTAATTTTATAATATCTCGTGTAATTAAATTTAGAGAGAGAAATAATAGCAAAATGTCAAAATTTTCAAACAAATCTCGATATCTTGTAAACTAATGAAAATAGTTGAATATGATTCTGTATAAAGTTGCTTTAAAATTCCACAGGCAATTCAAAAATGTGATCATATATAGGGTGTTCCATTAAAAAATGTAAAGATACTGATGGTTACGGGCAAACTAGACACTCTGTATATCGTGGAATAATTTTACGTTATAAATAAACTAAACAACTTTTGTATTTAAAAATGGAGATGTGGAAGAATATCGCACTATTGTTACACCCTGTATATACGGGGTGACATAGAAAAAAGTACATTGCATAGTGCCACACAATAGAGGACACTAAAATAAGAAAAAAAATTCCTATGAACATGGGTCCGCAAGACCTTCGGTTAAAAGATACGGGGTGTTGAATTTTATTTCTTTTTTTGGTTTTTTTTTTTTTTGAATATCTATGGTTCCAGTACAAATGCATCTGAAAGCCGACAATGCACGCTAATTAATCAAAAAATAACAATTGAATAATGTGCCATAATGACACTTGTCAAACTGATGTAATTGTTGTTTGAGGAATTTTGTGTTCGTGATTAAGTTTTCTCACTGATTATTCAAATCAAGTTCCTAATGTTCGAACATTTATTGATGTGCATAGGCGTTTGAGAGAAGATGGCTGTTTTAGAAAACCAAAATTGAATATAGTGGGGTTTCCAGAACTCGTCGCACTGTGCGAAACGAAGAAACTGTTTTACGAATGGTAGAAAATAATCCAAGAACAAGCACCAGAAAAACAAGTTCAGCGGTACGAAACCTTAACCGTGAATCAGTTAGACAAATTTTCAAAGAACAACTTCTTCGCCCATATCATTTCCAAAAAATCATTCACTATTGGAACATGACTTTGTTCCTCGTGTACAATTTTGCCAATGGTTGCAAAACCAAAGACAAAACATTATTTCATCAATTTTGTTTACTGACGAAGCTGGTTTTAGTCGTGATGGTATACTGAACCTACATAACACGCACCATTGGAGTGATAAAAATCCTCATCAAACTGTAATTCGAAGTCACCAATATGGGTTTTCAATTAATGTGTGGGCAGGTATAATTGACAATTATTTCGATCGATTAATCGATTGACAGGTGCACTGTGTCGAAATTTCTTGGAGAATGATTATATGACACATTATTAGAGGATGTCCCATTGGCCATTACTGGAAGAATGTATTACATGCATGATGGCGGGGCGCCAGCTCACTTTTCTCGAGTGGCAAGGGAATATTTGGACAGGAGATTTGGAAATATGTGGATTGGTCGAGGGGGGCCAGCTCGTAGTCCCTATACCTTAATCCCCTCGATTTTTCATTTTGGGGATTTATGAAAAATGAAGTTTATGCTGTAGAAATACATAATGAAGAACAATTGTGGATAAGAATTATGGAATCGGCAGATAGATTTCGTAATAACCCAGGAATATGTCAAAGATGCCGTCAATCATTAAGAAGAAGTACAAGGGCAACAATTTGAACATCTTCTAAAAACTTAATTTTTTGTTTTAATTAATCATTGTTTTTGCAAATAAATTAAAAAAAATTCAACACCCCGTATCTTTTAACCGAAGGTCTTGCCGACCCATGTTCATAGGAACTTTTTTCTTATTTTAGTGTCCCCTATTGTGTGGCACTATGCAATGTACTTTTTTCTATGTCACCCTGTATACTTTGTGCTGCACGTACATGAATCACCCTGTATACTTCAAATTCCAGTCAAATTACGATATTATTTAATAAGTTCCAAGCAAGTTTGCGAGAGACGGATTGGTCAAAAAAGTTGAATCAGTTCATATTAATAACTCTTGTGTTTATTTTGGCGTCTAAACATAATAATGCACGCATCTTTTATCATCTATATTTCTGACTTAACATCATCGAATAGTTTTGAGAAAATACTAATACTAGACGAGATTTCCCTTTAATTTTCCTCTTCCTAAAAAAACTTGACAGATCTGACTCACATCTCTTATATTTCAGTGTGATCTTGGCGAACGTTCAAGATTACCGATTTCATAGTAATCATTATTGCGGATGTTATATCGAAACGGCATCTTGAACCTGTTGAATCATTTTTATGAGTCTGGAGCGAGTCACCCTTCTAGTTTTAAATTTACTACACCGAGATAAAATAAAGAAAATATTTATGTATAATCAGGTTCCCGAAGTTAAATATTCATCTTCGACATGATTCAGTGACGAGAATAAAGAATAGTTTATTAAGGATTACGAATCTCATCACAGGCGTAGCAATTTCCATCATTAATTTTAAATTTCAATTGAACAGCTTAAGCAATGACTCTCGCATTGTACAGTATTATTTGGCGTATCTAATCTGCGCTTTCTTATACATATAAACGGCGATGACAACAACATAATGTATGTACATACATATATAAGTAGAGTGTATTATAGCCTTCGATGTGATGGTTCCAGAATTAGAAACGAAAACATGGAATTAATTGTTATAAAGCTTTAAGGTTTCCTATAATCCCAATGTTATAGTCGGATGAATGGTTATGGTTTATATATGCTCGGGATATTTATAGTCAAAGAGAACTGGCACATATCCTGCATGTTTACTATAAATTTACATTAGAGTACCTCTACTACCTATGTATATACTTGTACTTCACTTACATAACTCGGAGTGCTACGAACTCTCCTCCTATTCGGATCGAAAATAGGAGAATGGATGGGGTATTTCAAAGTTATACTTACGCTTAGACTTGATGGTTATAATATGATTTTCATAACATCGATCCGTTGGACTTAAAGCTAAAGGAAAATATTTATGAATTTCACGTGTTTAAAATATGATTTAAAAATAAGATTTCAGGGAAAATTAACTGTAAACAAGGGAATGCGTTAATATTATAGTTGTGTTTGTGTATACGCAGATGGCTTCGGATCATCACACTCTAAAACAAGAATGTTATTACATCAACTTAGAACTGAGCTAAAGTTTAATCTAAAATCGAGAAGTAAAACCTTGGGATTAAATAAGGAGTATTTAATATACTGGGCAGTAGAATTTATCAAAGCCTAGCATCGATATCCGGAAAAATTATCTGATACAAGGTTCCTGATATTAAATTGTGTGTGCCTGTAGAGTTTCTTTTACGAATACCATATATACAATGTCTAGATATTTATTTGGTTTATAATACGTTTTAGAACAATTTCTAAAACTTCTAACATAGTGTAAAGTCACAAAAAAAATAAAAAAAAAACGTTTTAATATCTATCCGACTTGGAAGTTAGATATAAATAGCGATTTGAGGGATCTTAAGAGATGATCAAACCCTAAACATGTTATAATTTATCGTTTCATACCTCGATATCCTGTATTCAGTTTCATACAGGGTTTCCACGGTCGAGTGGGACATAGGGAAAATACATGTAAAATCGGTTTTCGGTGAGTATTATCTCCCTAATACTACTTCATCCAAATTTAAGTGCCGAATATTATGACTGGGTTAACAATGAACATTTCCACAATCATAGTACAAAGAAAGTCATTTTAATAAAGCCAAAACAATTACGAGTATTATTTTTAAACCTATTGTACGTGAGTTCCTAATAAGGCTTTTGATACGTCAGTTAGTGCCGTGGCGCAGACGTTCACGCAGATTGTTTGGGGTTCGAATCCGAGAAACGAATTTTATTTTTTATTTATTCTTAATTAAGTTTTGTTGTTTATTTAGACAAATAATTCGTCGTTGGTAGCAATTAAAAATCGAATAATATAATAGCACGTGATCATTTTTGTTATTGTAAAAATTATTCATTATTTACCTTAATCCTCAAAAAATTTTTAGTCTTCAAAATCTCTGATTTTTGTAGTGTTATTGAATTTGTAGCATTATTGTTGGAGATAAAAAATAAAAAATAAAACTAATCTGCCGGGGGATTGGAACCCTAAACAATCCGTGCATAATAATTTTTTGGCTTTATTAAAATGACTTTCTTTGTACTATGATTGTGGAGATGTTCACTGTTAACCCAGTTATAATATGCGGCCCTTAATTTTGAATGAAGTAGTATTAGGGAGATAATATTCACCGAAAACCGATTTTATATGTATTCTCCCTATATCCCACTTGGCCATGGAAACCCTGTATAAGACAGCTTCCAAAATTTATTGTACATAGTTTTCAGGGATTTTCAAGGCTTGTCAAATACTAAAACTGATATTGCTTCTTGACTAAAGCCTTTAAATCACAAAACAATTGAAAATCATCGTTTAATCGACCACCGGTTAATTTTTATCCGACTTTGAAGTAATATGCAACACAATTTCTAAAGTTTATTACATTTTTGCGGAGGCTTTAGACGCGGTCAAATGTTAAAAATGCTACAGTTTGTTGTTTCAGCCTACTAAATCACAAAACAATTAAGAATCATCGTTTAACCGATCGCCGGTTAAATTTTATCCAACCTTGAAATTAGATATAATCGAATTTTCAAAGTTCATCGCATTTTTCGGTATCTTTGAGAGGTGGTCAAACGCTAAAAACGGTACAGTTTGTTGTTTCAAGCCTCTATATCATAAAACAATTGAAAATCGTCGTTTAACTGACCACCGGTTAAATTTTATCCGACCTTTAAGTAACAGAACACAGTTTCCAACGTTTATTACATTTTTCAAAAAGTTTTAGACGTAGTCAAATATTAAAAATGCTATAGTTTGCTGTTTCAGCCTACTAAATCACAAAACAATTAAAAATCATCGTTTAACCAATCGCCGGTTAAATTTTATCCAACCTTGAAATTAGATATAATCGAATTTTCAAAGTTCATCGCATTTTTCGGTATCTTTTGGGAGGTGGTCAAACGCTAAAAACGGTAGTTTGTTGTTTCAGGCCTCTATATCATAAAACAATTGAAAATCATCATTTTACCGAGCACCGGTTAAATTTTATCCGAACTTTAAGTAATATACAACACAGTTTCCAACGTTTATTACATTTTTCAGGAGGTTTTAGACGCAGTCAAATGTTAAAAATGCTACAGTTTGCTGTTTCAGCTGACTAAATCACAAAACGATTGAAAATCGTCGTTTAACTGACCACCGGTTAAATTTTATCCGACCTTTAAGTAACGGAACACAGTTTCCAACGTTTATTACATTTTTGAAGAAGTTTTAGACGCATTCAAATGTTAAAAATGCTACAGTTTGCTGTTTCAGCCTACTAAATCACAAAACAATTGAAAATCATCGTTTAATCAACCACCCCGGTTAAATTTTATCCGACCAACACAATTTCCAAAGTTTATTAGAATTTTCAGGAGGTTTTGGACGCAGTCAAATGTTAAAAATGCTACAGTTTACTGTTTCAGGCTACTAAATCATAAAACAATTGAAAATCATCGTTTAATCGACCAACGGTTAATTTTTAACCGACCCTGAAGTAATATATAATCGAATTCTCAAAGTTCATCGCGCTTTTCACTGTCTTTGAGAAGTGATCAAACGCTGAAAATGATACAATTTGCTGTTTCAGCCTACTAAAGCACAAAACAATTGAAAATCATGGTTTAACCGACTACCGGTTAAATTTTATCAGACCTTTAAGTAACATAACACAATTTCCAAAGTTTATTACATTTTCCAGGAGGTTATGGGCGCAGTCAAATGTTAAAAATGCTACAGTTTACTGTTTCAGGCTAGTAAATCACAAAACAATTGAAAATCATCGTTTAACTGACCACCGGTTAAATTTTATCCGACCAACTCAATTTCCAAAGTTTATTATAATTTTCAGGAGGTTTTGGACGCAGTCAAATGTTAAAAATGCTACAGTTTACTGTTTCAGGCTACTAAATCACAAAACAATTGAAAATCATCGTTTAACCGACCACCGGTTAATTTTTATCCAACTTTGAAGTAAAATAGGAGTATAATCGAATTTTCGAACTTCATCGCATTTTTCACTAGCTTTGAGAAGTGGTCAAACGCTGAAAACGGTACAGTTTGCCGTCTCAGGGCTCTAGATCATAAAACAATTGAAAATTATTGTTTAACCGACCTTGAAGTAATATATAATCGAATTTTCAAACTCCATCGCGCTTTTCACTATCTTTGACAAGTGATCAAACGCTGAAAGTGATACAATTTACTGTTTTAAGCGTCTCATCACAAAACAATTGAAAATCATCGTTTAATCAACCACCCCGGTTAAATTTTATCCGACCAACACAATTTCCAAAGTTTATTAGAATTTTCAGGAGGTTTTGGACGCAGTCAAATGTTAAAAATGCTACAGTTTACTGTTTCAGGCTACTAAATCATAAAACAATTGAAAATCATCGTTTAACCGACCACCGGTTAATTTTTATCCGACTTTGAAGTAACATAGGAGTATAATCGAATTTTCGAACTTCATCGCATTTTTCACTAGCTTTGAGAAGTGGTCAAACGCTGAAAACGGTACAGTTTGCCGTCTCAGGGCTCTAGATCATAAAACAATTGAAAATTATTGTTTAACCGACCTTGAAGTAATATATAATCGAATTTTCAAACTCCATCGCGCTTTTCACTATCTTTGACAAGTGACCAAACGCTGAAAATGATACAATTTACTGTTTTAAGCGTCTAAATCACAAAACAATTGAAAATCATCGTTTAACCGACCACCGGTTGAATTTTATTAGACCTTTAAGTAACACAACACATTTTTCAAAATTTATTACATTTCTCAGGACGTCTTGGAGGCAATTAAATGTTAAAAATACTATAGTTTGCTGTTTTAGGACACTAAACCTCAAAACAATTGAAAATTATTGTTTAACCGACCTTGAAGTAATATATAATCGAATTTTCAAAGTTCCTCCCACTTTTCACTATGTTTGAGAAATGGTCAAACTGTGCAAATGATAAAGTTTACTGTTTTAAGCGTCTCAATCACAAATCAATTGAAAATCATCGTTTAACCGACCACCGGTTAAATTTTATTCGATCTTTAAGTAACATACCTACAACACAGTTTCTAAAATTTTTCAGAAAGTTTTAGACGCAATCAAATATTAAAACTGCTACAGCCCACTAAATCGCAAAACAATTGAAAAATCATTGTTTAACCGACCACCGGTTAATTTTTATCCGATCTTGAAGTTCCAAATAACATAAAAATGTAACATCAGTTTCGATTGAAATTTTCGAATCATTTATCGTTTTTCCACTTAACAACGATGGTATATACAGTATGTTTCAAAACAAAGGAAACACTGAATAATTTTTTTTTTATCACGCTTATATAGCTAGGTATTTTGACAGTGTTTTGTTAACCAGTTTGTACAAGCGTCAAGAATTTTAAATATAAGAGTTTGACGTTTGTTTGACATGAAATGGAATGTAAGAAAATATACAGGGTGTCATTTATAAAAACAAAAGATTATCGAATAGGACAGGTTATCATTCTTTCTTATAAATAGCATTACAAGAAAGTTATCGAGTGTTCTTTCTTGTCCGAAATCTACTGTATACCAGGTGGACCAATAAAATATAAACATGAAAAATGAAGTTTTGTTTCATGCAAGACTTACTATTAAATCGATGAAATATTTTTTTTTAATTTCGAACAAATTTTTTAATAGCGAGAAAACGGTGTTGTGTGTTATTTTAATTATATTAAAAGACGTATTGTTTAGGCACAACGATTGTATATGTTTATCTTACTAAAGCTAAATTTAAATCGATAGCATTTAAGTATTTCTATACTACAACATGTGTGGCAATATATCTGTTTCCAATTATCTATTACATCACTCTTAATCCACTCCTTAACATGTTTGCAACACTTTAGTACGAACTTTATACGTTCAAATATGGCTACTACGACCTTGCGTTGCCGTAAAATTAATTCCGATTAAACTTTAGAAAAAAGTGAGCACAGATAGAGGTACTCACTTAATTAGAACGAGAAAATGATTTTTTTTCAATTAATTTGGTTCTTATTCGACCGCGTGCGTGGTCGCACATAGATCAAACAAAATTTACGATGTTTATGGAAAAATTTTATTAGGCCAGCATAACAATCGATATGGGCCGATCGATATACCTATCTAGTATCCATCCCACGTCTAATCTACGACGTATTAGATAAATTACATCATCAGGTATTCAAGATGAAAGCAACACATACACACACACACACACACACACACACACACGGACCTTATATTATTTAGGTCAATAACCCGATGGGACGTGCCATGATTAAGATGAAGCGTCGGTTTGCAAAAGACCTATTTTTTCCATGGCGATTTTACGAGCTCTGATGTCTTAAAAAACAGAAGATAATATCGGAATATGCTGAAAACTGTTTCTGTGTTACTTAAGAGGGAACTTCAATTATAAAAAATCGTACTTGCAGCAGATATTAAGACAAGTAATGATAAGATTTTTTCACAAATTGACAGTTTCAGAATTAAAAGCAATCTCTCGATGGTCGTATTCTCTCTATCAGGACTAAGCTGATTAGGTTACTTCTAAACCTTCCAAACTTCACCGGCTACGAAATGTAGGGGTAACTTTCTAACTAATAATACGCACACATGAAATTTCATATACCGGGTGTCCCAACAAGGGTAACGAGGTACGATATTAGGGAAACGGATGTACCTAGAAATTTGAAACAAAAAAATTATTGAGTAAATCGGGTAAGAGAAATTGATGGAAATTAATTTCGAGTTTCTGAAATTGCCTCAGAGGGCGTAATTGCCATCTTGAATTTTAAACCTCGTTTTCTGCAAAATTTTCTTATATTAATCATAGTCATAGTGAATATTATTTTAAAGCTGAGACAAAGTCAAATATTTTTTGTTAAATACTTTTTGCTCTATCTCTGAAAAGAGAGTGGTGGGGGGCGTTAGAATATTTTCGGAAATAAATGTCGATAACTCTAAAAAGGGTGAACGTATCTTAATAAACTTGGAGTCGTTAAAAAGGGGATTTCCTAGACTATCAATTGAACCGTGAGTAAGGTGATTGTGTTTGCTTATCTTGCCGCCAGATGGCGTTTTCTGACATAATCGCCAAAAATTTAATTTACTGCAAAAAAATTAAATGCAATGATATCACTTTTTTTACCTCATTACATAGTTAATCAAGAGCCTAACAAGCCAGTGAGAACCGCATCTCAATATCTTTATCCTAACCTAAGATATGAATAAAAGAAATTTATACTAAAAAAAAAAATTACATTTTGGGAAGCATTTCCGCTTTAAGGTTTGTTATTAATGTCTAATTATTATTCCTAATTTACCAAATAAAATGCTAATTTATTATTTGGGATGCCAAACGATATTTTAAATCGAAATAAAATTTTGTTAGCGCCCCCCACCACTTTCTTTACAGAGATAGAGCAAAAAAGCAAGGGCAAGGGAAAATGCTGGAAATTATTTTTAAGTTTCCAAGATGGCCGCCAGTGGGTGTTTCCACCATCTTGAATTACATAAAGTTACGTTTCTCGCGATTTTCTCCAATGAATATAATAAAAAAGTATTTGCGTTTTAATGCTAACTTAAAGTCAAACATTTTTGTAAAAACAATTTTTCTCTATCTTTGGAAATAAAGTGGTGGGGGGTATTTGAATGTTGTTTTAAATAAATGCCTGTAACTTCGAAACGGCTTAATGGATTCGGATAAATTTAGTGTCATTGAAAAGAGCATTTCTTGGGCTTTTAGGCTTCTTGTAATCATGACAGTTGTGACCTACACGGCCGCCGATAGAGGGCGTTATTCGATATTATAACCAAAATATTGGATTTTCTTGAAAAATTTAAACGCGATGATATGACTTTTTTTAGACTAGGAAATAGACAAATGACCAACCAATAAGCCTGCGCAAGCCGCATCTTAATATCTTTTTCCTAACTCAAATTATTAAAAAAAAACTAAACCGGGAAAATTCATTTATCCCCATTTAAAAATGCATCGCTTGCTTTCGATAAGAAGGCAAGTAGTAGGCCATGGAAATAAAAGACAAACTCCTCTCTAAAATATTCACGAGAAATGTCAGTTTATTTAGTGCTGTGATTTTAAGTCACACGTTTTCATATTTGTAAGCGATTTTCGTTTTAAATAAAGTTGTGGTCCTGAAAAGGACTGATTTTGAAAAAAGATTAATGATAATGTTTTCTTCGGTCGTTCCATTGCGACGCCTGCGACGTTTAGGACGACGAAAACTTCCAGTATCGCGTAATCGCTGTACTGTCTTGCAGCTATAGCTGCATTTTGAAAACATTCGAAATAAATCGCAATCATGTCAACGGCTTCATTATTTGTGAGAGGCATTTTGTTTAAAAAATACTCAAATTATACGCAATCAACAAAATTGGGCTGCGTGTGACAAAAGTTTGACGTTAATTGGCAATATTTTTATTGGGCGATTGTCGTGTCCATGGCCTACTTATCGAAAGCAAGCGATGCATTTTTAAATGGGGAGATATGAATTTTCCCGGTTTAGTATTTTTTTAAATAATTTGAGTTAGGAAAAAGATATTAATATGCGGCTTGCGCGGGCTTATTGGTTGGTCATTTGTCTATTTCCTAGTCTAAAAAAAGTCATATCATCGCATTTCAATTTTTTAAGAAAATTCAATATTTTGGTTATAATATCGAATAACGCCCTCTATCGGCGGTCGTGTAGGTCACAACTGTCATGATTACAAGAAACCTAAAAGCCCAAGAAATGCTCTTTTCAATGATACCAAATTTATCAAAATCCATTAAGCCGTTTCGAAGTTACAGGCATTTATTTAAAACAACATTCAAATACCCCCCACCACTTTATTTCGAAAGATAGAGAAAAATTGTTTTTACAAAAAATATTTGACTTTAAGTTAACATTAAAACGCAAATACTTTTTGTTATATTCATTGGAGAAAATCGCGAGAAACATAACTTTATGTAATTCAAGATGGTGGAAAACACCCACTGGCGGCCATCTTGGAAACTTGAAAATAATTTCCAGCATTTTCCTTGCTACCCTATAAAAATTTTTCACCGGAACTCTCTACGCTCATTAGTTTCTGAGATACAGCCGCTTACCTCGCTTATTTGGCCACCCTGTACTGGGTGTCCAATTTTCGATTGTTTTGGGGGGTATCTCATTTATTCGTAAAGATAGAGAGTTGCGGTTTTCGCATTACTGTACTACTTTTTTGTGAAACGAAAGATGGCGCGAACAAAATTTTCATAGCTCATTTCGTTTTCGAGATACAGGGTGATTTTGAAAATATTACATTTTGGAACCTCCCTCGTATTATCTCAGTTATCGTTTAACTTATCGAAAAGGTAAAAAATGTTTTTTATGCAGTTTTTTACGTAGACTCCAGTGGCGTAGATAGATTTCCACTGAAGACTGTAATTTCTTAGATATTAGTCAAAGTTATGTTTTTTTAAATGGGACACCCTATATATTTTTTGTCGGTTTGGTTAAGCTTTTTACAAGCTTTTCAAAAATATATAATACTTCAGATATATTTGCATTTTAAATTAAAAATATAATTTTTTTGTTAGTAGGCCATGAATTTTCATTCAAATGCAAATATATCTAAAGTGTTATATATTTTTGAAAAGCTTGTAAAAAGCTTAACGAAACAATCAAAAAATATATAGGATTCATTCATTTAAAAAAACATAACTTTGATTAATATCTAAAAAAATTACAGTCTTCAGCGGAAATCTATCTACGCCACTGGAGTCTACGTAAAAAACTGCATAAAAAACATTTTTTACCTTTTCGATAAGTTAAACGATAACTGAGATACGAGGGGGGTTATATTCAAAATCACCCTGTATCTCGAAAACGAAGTGAGCTATGAAAATTTTGTTTGCGGCATCTTTCGTTTCACAAAAAAGTAGCAAAGTCATGCGAAAACCGCAACTCTCTATCTTTACGAATAAATGAGATACCCCCCAAAACAATCGAAAATTGGACACCCGGTACATCTGTTTCCCTAATACTGTACTTTTTTTCAAAATTTTGACAAAATTTCCATATCATGCGATACATGATTGTATCCAGAAAAAAAATCTCCTTTTGAAAGAGCCCCAAAAATTGCACGATTCCAATTTTAAATTTTGAGGTTAGGTGAGATTACTAAAAATGTGCGCAAAAGAAAACCCGCATCTTAATATATTCAGTAACAAAAAAATTACTGCAATTAAATAAAAGAAATTAGAAGATTTCAGTTATTCTTTAATATTAAACAAATGAAGCATGACAAGTAAAATTTGAAAATGGATTCTTAGTGAGGTTTTGAATCTAGACCTTTTTGCTAATTTAACCGTCCTTCTTATGTCTTCAAATAAAAAAGTTATCCTAATAATGTTGGCCTTACGAAATCTGGACACCCTGTATATCTAATAACGAATCGGGGTGTATACTATTTTATAAATAAAAATGCTATCATCGGATTCTAGCCGGCTAACGTCAAAACATGTTATTTATAATGTATAAAATAGAGTTCGACATCAATTTTAAACACTCCATTAGATGTTTAATCTCTCGCACTTGAAATACTGGAGCGTCCATTCAGGAGGAAACTCGCCGGACAAACAGAGGAGGAGGGAAGAAAAAAATAAGTCGGTCACGAGTTACGCAGATGCCAGATTATGTTGTATTAATTAACATAATGATATCTTTAGCCTTCCGAACGATTCCCTACAATATACGACCTAAATATTTACGAATTCACTCGTTTAAAACGTATGGTTTCCATCTGTCCGATCCATTCATAACATAACGCTTCAATTTGGTCCTTTTATTATATTAATTTCATTGAATTTAAGGTAAATATTTATCTATTATTGTTATTATAAGAAGAAAAAAAAGAGGATGTATATCTCTTAGATTTCGCCTACAACCTACAACTCCTGCAGCCCTGTTAACAATCGAAACAAAAATGCGCGTCACAAGCCAGACACGTTCAGCGTCGATGTGCAAGTAACCATCTCGAATACCTACCGCATCCGAACGCGATACTCTCCGACTAGTTTACTTGGGCTCTCATCATCTTACGAACGGGGGACGGGCCTGAATTTCATCCGCTGAACCTCGAAAATAAACGAGACAACGCAGACGAGACGAACTCTCGATCCGGATACCTCCTGCGATTCCTGTTAACCCGATACGCAGAATTTACTATCGTCTTACACACTACTGTTTAAGCGAATACGTGGAATTCTTCATGGAATACCTATAAATAAAAATTTAATTTCGCCATCATAGGAGTACTTGGAACAGAAGATCGCTTTCGAATTTGAAGGTTCCTCCTTTAAGTTCTGCCGTGTTGTTAAGAAACTTGGTTAATTTCCGATAATTTTTGCATAAATTAGATGATGATAGGTGAAGTAGGTGCCAGCCAGAGAGAGCTACACTAGGAATCGTGTAGTATTAAGATCTGTTTCGAAAGCTGTTATCCTGGTAGCCGATTTGGTAATCTACGGCAACTTCTGTCAGTCACACACGTCAGCTGATTTTCAGCATAATAATAGGTCTCTCGCTTGACTACTGGTCAACTCTGTCCAGATTTTTTTTTTTTTTCGATCGCTTGGACGGTGTTTACGCGAACAAGCACACACACACACACAAACACCTCTTTAAACTAACTTCTTTTCTGATCTCTTCGGGTATCGTTTCTGCTAATCTTCGACGGTTTATGCGAGCCTGTTACCGTGAATCGCGTTAGGTTTAAAACTCCCACGCCCGTAGTGCCCGTAGTATGTTCAAAAAAACAATGGATTGATTTATTGGCGCGAAATTTTAAAAATATCTCCCGATTTTAGCTCTATACAGGGTGTGACAGGGCCCCTTCCTGGGATCGGCTGATTGTGGCTTTGCTAATTATTTTATCGAAGTATGTTCTTGGTAAAAGATGTCTAGGATGAAGTTCTCTATAACAAGAAAATATTTTCTTATATACAGGGTGTTCAGTTTTGTCTGTACGATAGATTACTTTTTTTTTAATGGAACACACTATATATTATTGCATTTTTGAATTTTTTTATGTGATGTAATTGTTTTTATGAATGAAAAAAAGGAGTAATATATAACGAATGAAATATTAAACTCTACGAGTGTGGATGGTAAAACTCTTTATGTTAATAGAAGAAAGATGGCAGCACTGCAGAAATGCTGATCGGTGATGGGCTGCTGGTCCAAACTCGAAGAGTTTGCGTGGTCACAGCTATTTTAAAAATATTTCCCGATTTTAGCTCTATACAGGGTGTGGTACCTTCCTGGGATCGGCTGATTGTGGCTTTGCTATTTATTTTATCGAAAAATAATTTCTTATATACAGGGAGTTCAGTTTTGACTGTATATATTTTTGCATTTTTCAAACAAAAACAATTATCAGCAACAAATTTTAGGTTTCTGTACATAATTACTTAGAGCATCAAATGTATAAACTTTAGGTATAGGGAATGCTACACGGAATCTAAAGAAAGAAAAAATCTGCAATAGTTAGCATAAAAATATACAGGGTATTCCATTTGAAATAAACGAGTTTTAGTCGTTTGAAGGTATTTAATTTCGAGTTCGATTATTAAACACCCAGTATAATATAATATGAATATTTAGTATGGAAAATAAAGCTTGAAGTATCATTACAATAATACGCACGATTTGTTTCAAAACGATTATTAGGAAAGGCTAGATTCATTTTTTAAGTATTCCATGTAATTACATTTTTTTTCCTTTCGAAACGGAATATTTCAAAAACTGGGTTTTTATCACAGAGTATGTTAATTAAAATTACTTTATATTACATCAAGGAATTCAAAAATGCAATAATATATAGGGTGTTGAACGTGATTCAATTATTTTTTTTTAAATTCTACTATATACAGTGTGTCCCCGGATCGACCCATGATTAAGATAGGAAGATTGAAAAGTTTGAGCTGAAATTTCATCTTTTGGAAGCTAAGTGCATGTTTTGTCATATCTCATACGAAACATGCACTGTACTGGGTGTCCAATTTTCGATGGTTTTGGGGGGTATCTCACTTATTCGTAAAGATAGAGAGTTGCGGTTTTCGCATTACTGTACTACTTTTTGTGAAACGAAAGATGGCGCGAACAAAATTTTCATAGCTCATTTCGTTTTCGAGATACAGGGTGATTTTGAAAATATTACATTTTGGAACCTCCCTCGTATTATCTCAGTTATCGTTTAACTTATCGAAAAGGTAAATAATGTTATTTATGCAGTTTTTTACGTAGACTCCAGTGGCGTAGATAGATTTCCACTGAAGACTGTAATTTCTTAGATATTAGTCAAAGTTATGTTTTTTTAAATGGGACACCCTATATATTTTTTGCCGGTTTGGTTAAGCTTTTTACAAGCTTTTCAAAAATATATAATACTTTAGATATATTTGCATTTTAAATTAAAAATATAATTTTTTTGTTAGTAGGTCATGAATTTTCATTCAAATGCAAATATATCTAAAGTGTTATATATTTTTGAAAAGCTTGTAAAAAGCTTAACGAAACGATCAAAAAATATATAGGATGTCTCATTTAAAAAAACATAACTTTGATTAATATTTAAAAAAATTACAGTCTTCAGCGGAAATCTATCTACGCCACTGGAATCTACGTAAAAAACTGCATAAAAAACATTTTTTACCTTTTCGATAAGTTAAACGATAACTGAGATACAGGGGTTATATTCAAAATCACCCTGTATCTCGAAAACGAAGTGAGCTATGAAAATTTTGTTCGCGGCATCTTTCGTTTCACAAAAAAAAAGTAGCAAAGTCATGCGAAAACCGCAACTCTCTATCTTTACGAATAAGTGAGATACCCCCAAAACCATCGTAAATTGGACACCCGGTACTGGTGGAAGAAATTACTATTTTGAAAATTTCCAAGACATACTCGATTTTTTAGTTCAATTTCAAGTTTCAAAATTAAAAAAAAAAAATAGGAATTTTATTGAGGAAATGTAAGTTTTTATAATGTAAGAAGAAGTATCAGAAATTTTTGATAATTACAACTGTCAAAATAGAGAAAAATATTACAATTTGACAGCTTTAACGGACGAAATTAAACATTAAAAAAAACACCTTGTTGTACACTTTTTTTGGTCATTATTTTGAATTTTATCAAAATTATTCGTATTTGACGTTTATAACTATGACAAAATTGTTTGTATTTGACATTTAAACGTCAAATTTTTGTATATTTGACACTTAAACATCGCGATTGTTATATGTATTGCAGTGTTCAATATTAAAGTCAAATAAAATAAAAGAAAAACATATAAACGTTTCTCTTTCTCCAGCCTCTTTAATTTCCAGTCTTCTTTTTCAAACTTTTGACTTTCTATTTTCTTCTTTTAAAAAGAACTTTTTTCCTTCACCTGCTGACGTTTCTATTTTTTCAACTAACTTTAAAAAAAAAACCGTTCTTCCTTTTCTTGTTTCTCTTGACCACCTTTTTTTAAATTTTTCTAAATAGCACTAGCTTGTGTGTAGGTGTAATTTTGACAATTCAATTCATCCCAAATTGACAGTGTTTAATATATGGCTCTAACGAATTTTGTTGGAAATATGATCGAAATCAAACTTATGCGAATTACCATTTGACAGCTGTCAAATTTTTTTTTACCGGACGGAATGTAATTTTTAAATATTCCATGCATGGTTACCAAAATAAAAAAAAAAATTTAACCAATTGAAAACGTTATTTGACACTTCTTCTTGACTATACGCGCTCTTAGAGCATTTTTATTTGTATCGAACTTGTTCGTACTTGACATTTAAACGTCAAACTTATACGGATTTGTTATTTAAAGTCAACTTGATATTTAAATTTGAAAAGCGTATACATGTTTGTACTTTTCAAACGTCAAAACTGAGCACATTTGACGTTTAAACGTCAAAATTTTGCGTGTGTGATATTTAAGTGACAATCTTTTGTTTTGTTTTTGTGCGTCGTTGACTTAAAAATGCCAAACATATGCGTAATAACGCTGGAATATTAATTAAGCTTGAGTGTATTCGATGTTTAAATCGAAATTTACGTGCGCTTGACATTCAAATGTTATTAAAAAAATTGTGCATATTCAGTGCCATTAGAATGTTTTAAATTTTTTTAGTCAGAGACACCCGGTATATTATAATAAGCTATATAGTAGCGAAATGTTTAAAGAGAAAAATTATAAAAAGCATATTACGTATACAAAGCCGGCTGTTCAAGATATAAGCACTATAACCGCACTATCGTAGATATCACAACTCTAAACTTCTGCTCCCCTGATACTCATGTGGAATTTATTTCCAATAAATTTATGCATGAGTGAGCACACATTTTGTTTTAAAAAAAATGGACGAGTAAAGGGAGTGCAGATATTTGCCCAAAACATACAAATTAAGTGACAACAATATTATTATTTACCGGAGGATATGTGAATAAAAATCCGGTTTTCCCAAATTGGAATAATTATTAACGTAATAATAGAGCTGTTAAAACAATATATAGGTGTACGGCTGCATATATTTGGTTACATTATATCTTACCAAAATATAACGATTTTAAATTTATATAATAGGAATAAATATAAGGTCTATACATATCAAAATTCCAACACTTTCGACGTTTGCTGCGATCCTAATACATCGCGGGCCTAATATTGTAACGTCTGTTGCTTTTCTTCACATATTACGAATAAATTCGCCAGCCGAGCCGGTTCAAATTCTTGTTATGTGTAAATAAAAATAAAAATCCATTATATACGATACATACTCGCTTCTGTTAACTTGATTCGTTGATTGAAGGAATACATAAAGATGCGCAACCTATGACAGTTGACAGGAATTTCAGATCCCATCAAATGCAAATCTCCATTTGATGGGATCTGAAATTTCTGTCAACTGTCATAGGTTGCGCATCTTTATGTAGTCCTTCAATCAACGCTTGATTGCTGTAACTTCCGAATTATAATTTCTCTTAACACGTCTATTACATACTGTAATCATGGATTCTCCGACTCCTGTTCCCTACTATCTTACCTGCCGCTGTTTCTGTCGCCCTGTTAGCAAGTCCCGCTAATTATGCATATTTACCGGCTTATTTTGAGGCTTTTCTACATTAAAAAGGTTTTTAGGCACCTGGAATAATTTCTCCGTAATTGCATATTGGGGAATCGAATGAATAGAATAAGGTGGGGGCCTTAGTTACGTTTCTTATAATGTGTTGATGATATGAAAAAGGCTTCTCTACTATATAGTTGACGATTTACATCTGGTTACGTTTCTGTTATCCTGTTAGCGAAAGTAACTGTAAGACCACTGAGATGACTGACGAAATTCACACGATAAAATTTATATAGATAAGGATAGATAGAAGGAAAAAACAATGTGATGTGAACGCCGACTTATCTATTATTTTGTGTTATTCCTAGCGAAAACAAAAAACCGCAATTTTTTTTTGACAAGATCAAATTTATAACCGCAAATATCAGCATAAATTATGTAGGTTTACATAAATTTAAAAAAATTGTGAGAGCAATTAATGTGTATTAAATTTAAATAAAAATTACTGTTTTACAATTCGACAGCTATCAGAGGTGCTTTGACAGTTACAACCATCTTTTATAGTTTGTGGCTGCAAAGAAAACTACAACATCGTTAAATATGCAAAAACAGTAATTAAGTTTATAATTTGACAGCTTTCAGGAAAATGATGACGCGTGCTGAAATGTTGAAACTAAAATTATGAAAATTATGATGATGAGATTTTTTAATAGCTGTCACAACGTTTTTGATAGTTTGTGAAATGATCGTTTTGTTTTTAAATTTAACTGCCACAAAATTTCTTCATAGATAGAAGTGTCAAAATATACAACAATATATAATACATAATTTGACAGCTGTCAGAAATTTTTTAACGGATCCTAAAAATCGTAAAATATAACCAATTTTAATAATGAAAAGTGACAGTTTTTACAATTTAAGATGTCAGAAATTTTTGATGAATACAAGTGTCAAAATGGGCAAAAATAATAATTTTGACAATTTGAAGTGTCAAAATAGAGAACAATAAAAGTTTTTATAATTTGACAGCTGTCAATTTTTTTTTTAAAATATACACTCAAATTTAAAAAAAAACCTATTAATAAGGAAAAGAAACAGTTTTTTTACCATTTAAGCAGTATTAAACATTTTTGATAAGTACAAATGTCGTCAAAAGGAAGCAAAATTAAGTTTTTACAATATGACAACTACCAAAATTTTTTAATACCTACAAATGTCAGAATATAGAGAAACAATACAAATTTAAAATACAGGACAAAAAATAGTTTCTATAATTTGACAGCTGTCAAAATTCTTTAATATACACTCAAATTTAAAAAAAACAATTTTAATAAGGAAGAAACAGTTTTTTTTACCATTTAAGTAGTATTAAACATTTTTGACATTTTGTACAGATGTCATAATAAGCAAAAACAAGTGTTTACAATTTGACAACTGGCATAAATTTTTCAATATGTACCTACAAGTGTCAGAATATAAAAAAAGAAGACAAACGTTGAAATATGCAAGAAACATAGTTTTTATAATTTGACAGCTGTCAATTTTTTTTAAGCAACACTCAAACTTAAAAAACTTCTAATAAGGAAAAGGAACTGTCACAAAATTTTTGCCAATTATAATAACACTATGTAGAGAAACAATACAAATTTAAAATATAGAACAAAATTAGTTTTTACAATTTGACAGCTGTCAAAATTTTTTTAATGGACACAAACTTAAAAGAAACTTTTAATAAGGAAAAGGAACTGTCACAAAATTTTTGCCAATTATAACATTACATATGTAGAGAAACAATACAAATTGAAAATACAGAATAAAAATAGTTTTTATAATTTGACAGCTGTCAAAATTTTTTAACGGACACTCAGAATAAAAATAGGTAATTTCGTTAAGGACAAGTAACGGTTCTTACAATTTCAAGTTTCAGGAATTTTTGATAAATACAAAAGTCAAAATAGGAAAATATAATTTGACAGTCGTCAAGAAATCTTTCAATAGACAGAACACCTTGTACACCATATTTTTGAAATCTATAAAATTTTGCACGTAGATATATGGTTACAAAATTTAATCTTGCTTGCTCCTTCTAGGGCTGAGCGAAGTTTCCAAGCCCGTTTTCTTCGTGTTTATGAATGCATCTCCTGTTGGCTGCGGAGTTGTGGGATGTTAATGGTGTAGAATGACGTCCGTGGGATTGTTGCGCCCCCTATATAAAGATTTCTGTTATTTTTTTATACTTCCTAAATTGAATTATTTCAATAGAAAACATTTGATATTCCGTTTCGACTACGCAGACTTTTAAGACTTTGATTTTATTAAAGTTGTTCCTACTTGACATTTAAATGTCAATAATTAGCGTATTTGGAATTTTCAAGTCAAATCTGTACCAATTTGATATTTAATCATTAAAACTACCTGTATTTGATATTTGAATGTCAAAACTGTGCATATTTGACATTCAAACGTCAGAATTGTACATATTTGACATTTAAATATTCAGTTTATGCGGATTTGACATTATAATTACAAAAGTATACGTGTTTGTATGTGTTAAATGTCAAAATTGTGGATATTTGACGTTTAAATGTTAACGTTTTGCATATTTTGACGTTTAAACGTCAAAATTGTACACATTTGACATTTAAATATTCAGTTTATGCGGATTTGACATTACAATTACAAATGTATACGTGTTTGTATGTGTTAAATGTCAAAATTGTCCATATTTGACGTTTAAATGTTAACGTTTTGCATATTTGACATTTAAACGTCAAAATTGTACTAAATGTGACATTTAGGCGACAATCTTTTTTCGTGCGTCTTCGACTTGAAAATGTCAAAGTTAGGGTCATATTTATAGTCAGTGCTTGAGGTTGTGCCAATGCTTGAGTACACGATTTTGACAGATTTGTAATGACATTTACGTCAAAAGCTTCGACATAACCTCAATCACGAACTATAAATATGACTTAAGCTTAGGCTTAATCGATGTTTAAATTTCATGCTTGAATGAATTCGGCATTTAATATTCAACAGGAGCATATTTGACGTTTGAATGCAAAAATTGTGTATTTTATTTTTATTTATTTAAATGTCAAAAACAATGTGCTCGTTTGGTATTTAATAGAATCGTCAAAAATTGTTTTACCGATATAGCAAGGGATATTCGTAGCGTGCTATATATTTAACAAAAGCTTGTTTGTATGAAAAAAAAGAAATTGTCAAACTGGATTTTGTAAGTGGTTAAAAAACAAAAGAATGTAACATTCATGGAATGCCAGCATTGCTTATCTATCTAGAGTAATAATTGTAGACCGGACAAATTAATTTTTTTGCAATAATCCACAATATAGAGCAAGAATTTGTTTTTCCAGACCTACTTATCCTTCGGAAAAAATTATATAAGTATTTAATAATCTCTAGTTATTCCTGCTTTAGATAAAAAAACTAAACGAAAACAACAATAAATACAAGTTGAATAAACTTAAAAATCTCTTAAATAATATCTGCGGTTACTTGTTTACTGTTATTAGAAAATGCCGAAAATATCTGCAAGATAATGCATCGCCATGCAAGGATATAAAAGGTTTGACAAATTTGCATTGAATTATTACAATAAATTCCGTTCTTCATAAATATATTTAGAGAGTGAGTTGTGCAATTGTGACAACGGATTGGGAAGATGGCCAATCGTCAACCGATACAAAACCAATTATTGGAATACGTTAAACAGCACGAGGTGCGTATAATTATTTCGTAATCGCATAATTTTTTTCAATACTATCAATAAATTAAAATCATCTTTCCCAGGATGATGATTTAGAAACTTCGACCACCAACAGCGGTAATCCGTTAATTAACAAAGATGCTTCCCAAACGATCGGCCCGAAAGGCTTCATGGTAATGCAAGATTACCGTTTCTTCGATCAATTGCAGCATTTCGACCGCGAACGTATACCGGAAAGGGTCGTCCACGCTAAAGGCCGGCGCTTTCAGTTTACTTCCGCGTCACCCACGACATCACCAATTACTCAGCTAAAGTCTTTTCCAGCATCGGTTACACATTAAAATAGCCGTCAGATTCAGTCAGGTCACCTTCGAAATGGGATCTCAGGATACGGTCAGGGATCTACGCGGTTTCGCCGTTAAATTCTACACGGACGATGGGATCTGGGATTTAGTCAGGAATAACACCCCGATTTTCTTCATCCAAGATGGGATCCTATTCCCGGATAATATACATATTTTAAAGAAGGAATCCTGTGACTCACGTTAGGGATTAAGGATATGTTCTTCGATTTCTTCTCGAAACGTCCCGAATCGATACATCAACTAGTTTGGTTTTATGGTGATCGGGGAATCCCAGACGGGTACCGTCACATGAACAGTTACGGTTCGAATACTTTTTCACTTATAAACGCTTCAGGGTATTCTATTGCAAGTTTCATTATAAGACGAATCAGGGTATCCGCAATTTAGACGCGCAAAAAGCTAGGGAGTCGCCGGTAACGATCCCGATTGCATGTTGAGGATTTGTACAACGCGATCGCTTCGAATGCAAGTTGGTCGTTCTACATCCAAATCATGACGATCGAACAAGCGAAAACAAGTCCGTTTAACCCATTCGACAAAGATGGCAGCACTGCAGAAATGCTGATCGGTGATGGGCTGCTGGTCCAAACTCGAAGAGTTTATGTGGTCACAGCTATTTTAAAACATTTCGATTTTAGCTCTATACAGGGTGTGGTACCTTCCTGGGATCGGCTGATTGTGGCTTTGCTATTTATTTTATCGAAAAATAATTTCTATATGGTTAGGAGTTCAGTTTTGACTGTATATTTTTGCATTTTTCAAACAAAACAATTATCAGCAACAAATTTTAGGTTTCTGTACATAATTACTTTTAGAGCATCAAATGTATAAACTTTTTAGGCATAGGGAATGCTACACGGAATCTAAAGAAAGAAAAAATCTGCAATAGTTAGCATAAAAATATACAGGGTATTCCATTTGAAATAAACGAGTTTTAGTCGTTTGAAGGTATTTAATTTCGAGTTCGATTATTAAACACCCAGTATAATATAATATGAATATTTAGTATGGAAAATAAAAGCTTGAAGTATCATTACAATAATACGCACGATTTGTTTCAAAACGATTATTAGGAAAAGGCTAGATTCATTTTTTAAGTATTCCATGTAATTACATTTTTTTCCTTTTCGAAACGGAATATTTCAAAAACTGGGTTTTTATCGTAGAGTATGTTAATTAGTAATTCATCATATTACATCAAGGAATTCAAAAAATGCAATAATATATAGGGTGTTGAACGTGATTCAATATTTTTTTAAATTTACTATATACAGTGTGTCCCCGGATCGACCCATGATTAGTATAGGAAGATTGAAAAGTTTGAGCTGAAATTTATCTTTGAAGCTAAGTGATGTTTTGTCATATCTCATACGAAACATGCACTGTACTGGGTGTCCAATTTCGATGGTTTGGGGATCTCACTATTCGTAAAGATAGAGAGTTGCGGTTTTCGCATTACTGTACTACTTTTTTGTGAAACGAAAGATGGCGCGAACAAAATTTTCATAGCTCATTCTTGTTTCGAGATACAGGGTGATTTTGAAAATATTACATTTTGGAACCTCCTCGTATTATCTCAGTTATCGTTTAACTTATCGAAAAGGTAAATAATGTTATTTATGCAGTTTTTTACGTAGACTCCAGTGGCGTAGATAGATTTCACTGAAGACTGTAATTTAGATATTAGTCAAAGTTATGTTTTTTTAAATGGGACACCCCTATATGTTTTGCCGGTTTGGTTAAGCTTTTACAAGCTTTTCAAAATATATAATACTTTAGATATATTTGCATTTTAAAATTAAAAATATAATTTTTTTTTGTTAGTAGGTCATGAATTTTCATTCAAATGCAAATATATCTAAAGTGTTATATATTTTAGGTGAAGCTTAACGAAATGATCAAAAAATATATAGGATGTCTCATTTAAAAAACATAACTTGATTAATATTTAAAAAAATTACAGTCTTCAGCGGAAATCTATCTACGCCACTGGAATCTACGTAAAAAACTGCATAAAAACATTTTTTACCTTTTCGATAAGTTAAACGATAACTGAGATACGAGGGGGGTTATATTCAAAATCACCCTGTATCTCGAAAACGAAGTGAGCTATGAAAATTTTGTTCGCGGCATCTTTCGTTTCACAAAAAAGTAGCAAAGTCATGCGAAAACCGGGGTAACTCTCTATCTTTACGAATAAGTGAGATACCCCCAAAACCATCGTAAATTGGACACCCGGTACTGGTGGAAGAAATTACTATTTTGAAAATTTCCAAGACATACTCGATTTTTTAGTTCAATTTCAAGTTTCAAAATTAAAAAAAAAATAGGAATTTTATTGAGGAAATGTAAGTTTTTATAATGTAAGAAGAAGTATCAGAAATTTTTGATAATTACAACTGTCAAAATAGAGAAAAATATTACAATTTGACAGCTTTAACGGACGAAATTAAACATTAAAAAAAAAAAACACCTTGTTGTACACTTTTTTTGGTCATTATTTTGAATTTTATCAAAATTATTCGTATTTGACGTTTATAACTATGACAAAATTGTTTGTATTTGACATTTAAACGTCAAATTCTTGTATATTTGACACTTAAAACATCGCGATTGTTATATGTATTGCAGTGTTCAATATTAAAGTCAAATAAAATAAAAGAAAAACATATAAACGTTTCTCTTTCTCCAGCCTCTTTAATTTCCAGTCTTCTTTTTCAAACTTTTGACTTTCTATTTTCTTCTTTTAAAGAACTTTTTCCTTCACCTGCTGACGTTTCTATTTTTTTCAACTAACTTTAAAAAAAAACGTTCTTCCTTTTCTTGTTTCTCTTGGACCACCTTTTTTTTAAATTTTTCTAAATAGCACTAGCTTGTGTGTAGGTGTAATTTTGACAATTCAATTCATCCCAAATTGACAGTGTTTAATATATGGCTCTAACGAATTTTGTTGGAAATATGATCGAAATCAAACTTATGCGAATTACCATTTGACAGCTGTCAAATTTTTTTACCGGACGGAATGTAATTTTTTAAATATTCCATGCATGGTTACCAAAAAAAAAAAATTTAACCAATTGAAAACGTTATTTGACACTTCTTCTTGACTATACGCGCTCTTAGAGCATTTTTATTTGTATCGAACTTGTTCGTACTTGACATTTAAACGTCAAACTTATACGGATTTGTTATTTAAAGTCAACTTGATATTTAAATTTGAAAAGCGTATACATGTTTGTACTTTTCAAACGTCAAAACTGAGCACATTTGACGTTTAAACGTCAAAATTTTGCGTGTGTGATATTTAGTGACAATCTTTTTGTTTTGTTTTTGTGCGTCGTTGACTTAAAAATGCCAAACATATGCGTAATAACGCTGGAATATTAATTAAGCTTGAGTGTATTCGATGTTTAAATCGAAATTTACGTGCGCTTGACATTCAAATGTTATTAAAAAAATTGTGCATATTCAGTGCCATTAGAATGTTTTAAATTTTTTTAGTCAGAGACACCCGGTATATTATAATAAGCTATATAGTAGCGAAATGTTTAAAGAGAAAATTATAAAAAGCATATTACGTATACAAAGCCACGCTGTTCAAGATATAAGCACTATAACCGCACTATCGTAGATATCACAACTCTAAACTTCTGCTCCCCTGATACTCATGTGGAATTTATTTCAATAAATTTATGCATGAGTGAGCACATTTTGTTTTAAAAAAATGGACGAGTAAAGGGAGTGCAGATATTTGCCCAAAACATACAAATTAAGTGACAACAATATTATTATTTACCGGAGGATATGTGAATAAAAATCCGGTTTTCCCAAATTGGAATAATTATTAACGTAATAATAGAGCTGTTAAAACAATATATAGGTGTACGGCTGCATATATTTGGTTACATTATATCTTACCAAAATATAACGATTTTAAATTTATATAATAGGAATAAATATAAGGTCTATACATATCAAAAATTCCAACACTTTCGACGTTTGCTGCGATCCTAATACATCGCGGGGCCTAATATTGTAACGTCTGTTGCTTTTTCTTCACATATTACGAATAAATTCGCCAGCCGAGGAGCCGGTTCAAATTCTTGTTATGTGTAAATAAAAATAAAAAATCCATTATATACGATACATACTCGCTTCTGTTAACTTGATTCGTTGATTGAAGGAATACATAAAGATGCGCAACCTATGACAGTTGACAGGAATTTCAGATCCCATCAAATGCAAATCTCATTTGATGGGATCTGAAATTTCTGTCAACTGTCATAGGTTGCGCATCTTTATGTAGTCCTTCAATCAACGCTTTTGATTGCTGTAACTTCCGAATTATAATTTCTCTTAACACGTCTATTACATACTGTAATCATGGATTCTCCGACTCCTGTTCCCTACTATCTTACCTGCCGCTGTTTCTGTCGCCCTGTTAGCAAGTCCCGCTAATTATGCATATTTACCGGCTTATTTTGAGGCTTTTTTACATTAAAAAGGTTTTTAGGCACCTGGAATAATTTCTCCGTAATTGCATATTGGGGAATCGAATGAATAGAATAAGGTGGGGGCCTTAGTTACGTTTCTTATAATGTGTTGATGATATGAAAAAAGGCTTCTCTACTATATAGTTGACGATTTACATCTGGTTACGTTTCTGTTATCCTGTTAGCGAAAGTAACTGTAAGACCACTGAGATGACTGACGAAATTCACACGATAAAATTTATATAGATAAGGATAGATAGAAGGAAAAACAATGTGATGTGAACGCCGACTTATCTATTATTTTGTGTTATTCCTAGCGAAAAACAAAAAACCGCAATTTTTTTTTTTGACAAGATCAAATTTATAACCGCAAATATCAGCATAAATTATGTAGGTTTACATAAATTTAAAAAAATTGTGAGAGCAATTAATGTGTATTAAATTTAAATAAAAATTACTGTTTTACAATTCGACAGCTATCAGAGGTGCTTTGACAGTTACAACCATCTTTTATAGTTTGTGGCTGCAAAGAAAACTACAACATCGTTAAATATGCAAAAACAGTAATTAAGTTTATAATTTGACAGCTTTCAGGAAAATGATGACGCGTGCTGTGAAATGTTGAAACTAAAATTATGAAAATTATGATGATGAGATTTTTTAATAGCTGTCACAACGTTTTTGATAGTTTGTGAAATGATCGTTTTGTTTTTAAATTTAACTGCCACAAAATTTCTTCATAGATAGAAGTGTCAAAATATACAACAATATATAATACATAATTTGACAGCTGTCAGAAATTTTTTAACGGATCCTAAAAATCGTAAAATATAACCAATTTTAATAATGAAAAGTGACAGTTTTTACAATTTAAGATGTGTCAGAAATTTTTGATGAATACAAGTGTCAAAATGGGCAAAAATAATAATTTTGACAATTTGAAGTGTCAAAATAGAGAACAATAAAAGTTTTTATAATTTGACAGCTGTCAATTTTTTTAAAATATACACTCAAATTTAAAAAAAAACCTATTAATAAGGAAAAGAAACAGTTTTTTTACCATTTAAGCAGTATTAAACATTTTTGATAAGTACAAATGTCGTCAAAAGGAAGCAAAATTAAGTTTTTACAATATGACAACTACCAAAAATTTTTTAATACCTACAAATGTCAGAATATAGAGAAACAATACAAATTTAAAATACAGGACAAAAATAGTTTCTATAATTTGACAGCTGTCAAAATTCTTTTAATATACACTCAAATTTAAAAAACAATTTTAATAAGGGAAGAAACAGTTTTTTACCATTTAAGTAGTATTAAACATTTTTGACATTTTGTACAGATGTCATAATAAGCAAAAACAAGTGTTTACAATTTGACAACTGGCATAAATTTTTCAATATGTACCTACAAGTGTCAGAATATAAAAAAAGAAGACAAACGTTGAAATATGCAAGAAACATAGTTTTTATAATTTGACAGCTGTCAATTTTTTTTTAAGCAACACTCAAACTTAAAAACTTCTAATAAGGAAAAGGAACTGTCACAAAATTTTTGCCAATTATAATAACACTATGTAGAGAAACAATACAAATTTAAAATATAGAACAAAATTAGTTTTTACAATTTGACAGCTGTCAAAATTTTTTTAATGGACACAAACTTAAAAGAAACTTTTAATAAGGAAAAGGAACTGTCACAAAATTTTTGCCAATTATAACATTACATATGTAGAGAAACAATACAAATTGAAAATACAGAATAAAAATAGTTTTTATAATTTGACAGCTGTCAAAATTTTTTTAACGGACACTCAGAATAAAAATAGGTAATTTCGTTAAGGACAAGTAACGGTTCTTACAATTTCAAGTTTCAGGAATTTTTGATAAATACAAAAGTCAAAATAGGGAAAATATAATTTGACAGTCGTCAGAAATCTTTCAATAGACAGAACACCTTGTACACCATATTTTTGAAATCTATAAAATTTTGCACGTAGATATATGGTTACAAAATTTAATCTTGCTTGCTCCTTCTAGGGCTGAGCGAAGTTTCCAAGCCCGTTTTCTTCGTGTTTATGAATGCATCTCCTGTTGGCTGCGGAGTTGTGGGATGTTAATGGTGTAGAATGACGTCCGTGGGATTGTTGCGCCCCCTATATATAAAGATTTCTGTTATTTTTTTATACTTCCTAAATTGAATTATTTCCAATAGAAAACATTTGATATTCCGTTTCGACTACGCAGACTTTTAAGACTTTGATTTTATTAAAGTTGTTCCTACTTGACATTTAAATGTCAATAATTAGCGTATTTGGAATTTTCAAGTCAAATCTGTACCAATTTGATATTTAATCATTAAAACTACCTGTATTTGATATTTGAATGTCAAAACTGTGCATATTTGACATTCAAACGTCAGAATTGTACATATTTGACATTTAAATATTCAGTTTATGCGGATTTGACATTATAATTACAAAAGTATACGTGTTTGTATGTGTTAAATGTCAAAATTGTGGATATTTGACGTTTAAATGTTAACGTTTTGCATATTTTGACGTTTAAACGTCAAAATTGTACACATTTGACATTTAAATATTCAGTTTATGCGGATTTGACATTACAATTACAAATGTATACGTGTTTGTATGTGTTAAATGTCAAAATTGTCCATATTTGACGTTTAAATGTTAACGTTTTGCATATTTGACATTTAAACGTCAAAATTGTACTAAATGTGACATTTAGGCGACAATCTTTTTTCGTGCGTCTTCGACTTGAAAATGTCAAAGTTAGGGTCATATTTATAGTCAGTGCTTGAGGTTGTGCCAATGCTTGAGTACACGATTTTGACAGATTTGTAATGACATTTACGTCAAAAGCTTCGACATAACCTCAATCACGAACTATAAATATGACTTAAGCTTAGGCTTAATCGATGTTTAAATTTCATGCTTGAATGAATTCGGCATTTAATATTCAACAGGAGCATATTTGACGTTTGAATGCAAAAATTGTGTATTTTATTTTTATTTATTTAAATGTCAAAAACAATGTGCTCGTTTGGTATTTAATAGAATCGTCAAAAATTGTTTTACCGATATAGCAAGGGATATTCGTAGCGTGCTATATATTTAACAAAAGCTTGTTTGTATGAAAAAAAGAAATTGTCAAACTGGATTTTGTAGTGTTAAAAAACAAAAGAATGTAACATTCATGGAATGCCAGCATTGCTTATCTATCTAGAGTAATAATTGTAGACCGGACAAATTAATTTTTTTTTGCAATAATAATCCACAATATAGAGCAAGAATTTGTTTTCCAAGACCTACTTATCCTTCGGAAAAAAATTATATAAGTATTTAAGAGACGATTACCGCTTATTTTAATCTCTAGTTATTCCTGCTTTAGATAAAAAAACTAAACGCGAAAACAACAATAAATACAAGTTGAATAAACTTAAAAATCTCTTAAATAATATCTGCGGTTACTTGTTTACTGTTATTAGAAAATGCCGAAAATATCTGCAAGATAATGCATCGCCATGCAAGGATATAAAAGGTTTGACAAATTTGCATTGAATTATTACAATAAATTCCGTTCTTCATAAATATATTTAGAGAGTGAGTTGTGCAATTGTGACAACGAATTGGGAAGATGGCCAATCGTCAACCGATACAAAACCAATTATTGGAATACGTTAAACAGCACGAGGTGCGTATAATTATTTTCGTAATCGCATAATTTTTTTTCAATACTATCAATAAATTAAAATCATCTTTCCCAGGATGATGATTTAGAAACTTCGACCACCAACAGCGGTAATCCGTTAATTAACAAAGATGCTTCCCAAACGATCGGCCCGAAAGGCTTCATGGTAATGCAAGATTACCGTTTCTTCGATCAATTGCAGCATTTCGACCGCGAACGTATACCGGAAAGGGTCGTCCACGCTAAAGGAGCCGGCGCTTTCGGTTACTTCCGCGTCACCCACGACATCACCAATTACTCAGCGGCTAAAGTCTTTTCCAGCATCGGTTACACGACTAAAATAGCCGTCAGATTCAGTCAGGTCACCTTCGAAATGGGATCTCAGGATACGGTCAGGGATCTACGCGGTTTCGCCGTTAAATTCTACACGGACGATGGGATCTGGGATTTAGTCGGGAATAACACCCCGATTTTCTTCATCCAAGATGGGATCCTATTCCCGGATAATATACATATTTTAAAGAGGAATCCTGTGACTCACGTTAGGGATTGGGATATGTTCTTCGATTTCTTCTCGAAACGTCCCGAATCGATACATCAACTAGTTTGGTTTTATGGTGATCGGGGAATCCCAGACGGGTACCGTCACATGAACGGTTACGGTTCGAATACTTTTTCACTTATAAACGCTTCAGGGGAATTATTCTATTGCAAGTTTCATTATAAGACGAATCAGGGTATCCGCAATTTAGACGCGCAAAAAGCTAGGGAGGTCGCCGGTAACGATCCCGATTACATGTTGAGGGATTTGTACAACGCGATCGCTTCGGGGAATTACCCAAGTTGGTCGTTCTACATCCAAATCATGACGATCGAACAAGCGAAAACAAGTCCGTTTAATCCATTCGACGTCACTAAAGTTTGGCCTCACGGTTCTTACCCCTTAATCCCAGTCGGACAGTTGGTACTCGATAAAAATCCGACGAATTATTTCGCTGAGGTCGAACAATTATCTTTTAATCCGGCTCATTTTATTCCCGGCATCGACGCTTCGCCCGACAAGGTGCTACAATCCCGCTTGTTCGCTTACGGAGATACGAGCCGGTACAGACTCGGCACTAATAATCAACAATTACCGGTTAACGCTCCGAAACGGTTTAAAAACTTCAGTCGAGACGGGAAAAGCACCTTCGACAGTCAAGGCGGCGCTCCGAATTACCACCCGAATAGTTTCGGCGGCCCCGAAACCGATCCCAGAGCCGTAGCTTTATCGCCGCGTTTAAGGTACGCCGGCGATGTCGGATTTTACGATACCGGATTCGAGGATAACTTCACGCAAGCCCGCGCCTTGTACCAGAGGGTGTTCGACGACGCCGCCAGGGGAGAGGTGCATCCAAAATATCGTTTACGATCTGAAAAACGCGTCCGCGTTCATCCAACAGAGGCAGGTCGGGGTCTTCTCTCAAGTCGACGAGAGTTTCGGCCGTAGAGTGCAGGAGGAACTCGGAAAATACCAACCGTTGCACGCTATAATCTAAATAATTGTCTTTATTCTAGCTCAACATACGGATTTTGTGCGTATTTTTGTCGATGTGTCACTTCTGAATGCTAATCTTGTGCGTATTTGATATTTAAGCGTCCAAATTATGCTTATTTGACGTTTAAACGTTAAAATTATTCTTATTTGACGTTTAAATGTCAAAACTATTCTTATTTGACGTTTAAACGTCAAAATTATGCTTATTTGACGTTTAAATGTCAAAATTATTCTTATTTGACGTTTAAATAATTTAATTGTCCGTGGATTCGACGTTTAAACGTTAAAATTATGCTTATTTGACGTTTAAATGTCAAAATTATTCTTATTTGACGTTTAAACGTCAAAATTATGCTTATTTGACGTTTAAACGTCAAAATTATGCTTATTCGACGTTTAAATGTCAAAATTATTCTTATTTGACGTTTAAATATTATAATTTTCCGTGGATTCGACGTTTAAACGTTAAAATTATGCTTATTTTACGTTTAAATGTCAAAATTATTCTTATTTTACGTTTAAACGTCAAAATTGTTCGTGTTTGACGTTTAAACGTCAAAATTATGCTTATTCGACGTTTAAACGTCAAAATTATGCTTATTCGACGTTTAAATGTCAAAATTATTCTTATTTGACGTTTAAATATTATAATTTTCCGAGGATTCGACGTTTAAACGTTAAAATTATGCTTATTTGACGTTTAAATGTCAAAATTATTCTTATTTTACGTTTAAACGTCAAAATTGTCAGTGTTTGATTTGTATTGATTTTGTGTATTTTATTATGCGTCTTTGACTTTGGCAATTTTCAATCATTTGCTATTTTTTCACAAAAACATATTTTGAATGTCATTCTTATTTGTATTCGACGTTTAAACGTCAAAAGTATGTTTTTTTGACGCTTAAATGTCAAAATTATGTTTAGTTGACATTTAAACGTCAAAATGAACCTTATTTGACATTTAAACGTCAAAATTGGCCTTATTTGACATTTAAACGTCAAAATTGTCGGTGTTTGACGTTCAAATGATAATTTCCTATTTTATTATGCGTCTTTGACTTAGGTATTTTTCAATAATTCGCAATTTTTTTCGCAAAAATTTATTTTAAATGTAATTCTTATTTGGATTCGACGTTTAAACGTTAAAATTATGCTTATTTGACGTTTAAATCTCAAAATTATTTTTATTTGACATTTAAATGTCAAAATTATTCTTATTTGACATTTAAACGTCAAAATTGACCTTATTTGACATTTAAACGTTAAAATTGTCCGTGTTTGACGTTCAAATGATAATCTTCTATTTTATTATGCGTCTTTGACTTTGACAATTTTCAATCATTTGCTATTTTTCACAAAAACATATTTTGAATGTCATTCTTATTTGTATTCGACGTTTAAACGTCAAAAGTATGTTTTTTTGACGCTTAAATGTCAAAATTATGCTTAGTTGACATTTAAACGTCAAAATGAACCTTATTTGACATTTAAACGTCAAAATTGGCCTTATTTGACATTTAAACGTCAAAATTGTCGGTGTTTGACGTTCAAATGATAATCTCCTATTTTATTATGCGTCTTTGACTTTGGCAATTTTCAATCATTTGCTATTTTTTCACAAAAACATATTTTGAATGTCATTCTTATTTGTATTCGACGTTTAAACGTCAAAAGTATGTTTTTTTGACGCTTAAATGTCAAAATTATGCTTAGTTGACATTTAAACGTCAAAATGAACCTTATTTGACATTTAAACGTCAAAATTGGCCTTATTTGACATTTAAACGTCAAAATTGGCCTTATTTGACATTTAAACGTCAAAATTGTCGGTGTTTGACGTTCAAATGATAATCTCCTATTTTATTATGCGTCTTTGACTTTGGCAATTTTCAATCATTTGCTATTTTTTCACAAAAACATATTTTGAATGTCATTCTTATTTGTATTCGACGTTTAAACGTCAAAAGTATGTTTTTTTGACGCTTAAATGTCAAAATTATGCTTAGTTGACATTTAAACGTCAAAATGAACCTTATTTGACATTTAAACGTCAAAATTGGCCTTATTTGACATTTAAACGTCAAAATTGTCGGTGTTTGACGTTCAAATGATAATTTCCTATTTTATTATGCGTCTTTGACTTAGGTATTTTTCAATAATTCGCAATTTTTTCGCAAAAATTTATTTTAAATGTAATTCTTATTTGGATTCGACGTTTAAACGTTAAAATTATATTATTTGACGTTTAAATCTCAAAATTATTTTTATTCGACATTTAAATGTCAAAATTATTCTTATTTGACATTTAAACGTCAAAATTGACCTTATTTGACATTTAAACGTTAAAATTGTCCGTGTTTGACGTTCAAATGATAATCTTCTATTTTATTATGCGTCTTTGACTTTGACAATTTTCAATCATTTGCTATTTTTTCACAAAAACATATTTTGAATGTCATTCTTATTTGTATTCGACGTTTAAACGTCAAAAGTATGTTTTTTTGACGCTTAAATGTCAAAATTATGCTTAGTTGACATTTAAACGTCAAAATTATCCTTATTTGACATTTAAACGTCAAAATTGGCCTTATTTGACATTTAAACGTCAAAATTGTCCGTGTTTGACGTTCAAATGATAATCTCCTATTTTATTATGCGTCTTTGACTTTGGCAATTTTCAATCATTTGCATTTTTTTCACAAAAACATATTTTGAATGTCATTCTTATTTGTACTCGACGTTTAAACGTCAAAATGATGCTTTTTTGACGTTTAAATGTCAAAATTATGCTTATTTTACATTTAAACGTCAAACTTGAATGTATTTAGCATTTAAACGTTAAACTTATGCATATTTAACATTTTAAATATCAAACTTGTATCTATTTTTGTACCATTTATCTTTTAAATGTTAAAATTGTTCGTATTTGACCTTTAAATGCGAATCATTTTTTTTTTGTTTGTAAATTGTCATTATTCTGTATGTGAATAAACTATATTTTGTTGCTAAATAAAATAGTTTTTTTTTAACGTATTATATTCAACGGAACTAAACCGGAATTAACACAAATTGCAGAACCGCATAATCCGTACACACACACTCTCCGGTAATCTGGTCTCCTGTGATACGAAACCTCTGTAAAGCTCTCACGCCTTTAGCACAAGGCTAAACCCGGCAATTTCGAACCCGTAATCCCCTGGCGTTGATCGGGGAATGATTGGGATTTGCGTTCGCGAAAGCGTAGCCGTCGAGTGCCGTCGAGCGAATAGATCCGGTGTATACAGTTAGGTACTTACGAGTTGCCAACGCTATTTCTGGGCTCCTAGTCACGGATCGTGGGGCTTTTTAAAGAGCGCTAGTGTGCCTCTCCTAAGTATGGTGGTGGTGAGGTAGATAATCTCCTTACATTATCGCAATACATATTTAAATCGTTATATATGTATACATTTTTTATATTAAATTTAAACAGATGATACAATATAAAAATAAATGACAAAATAAAATTTTAAATAACATTAACGGTTTGTTTATTAAAATAAATTGATGTTTTGTCGAGATAGGTATTCGGGGCGTGGCATTTTACTACATCCCCCGAGATCAGGGTAACATAATTCGAAGAGGGTATCTCCGCAAAGATGCAAATCCTTTACATACCTAACCTTAAAAAACTAATTTTTCAACATTTATTTTATTTAAACATCCTATTATTATTAACTTTCTTATTTTAAATCATCGATCAAATTGACTTAATATAAACAAACTATTTCCACAACAAATCGATTGCTATAGTATAGAAAGAAGTTCGACTGTTTCGCATCCACAGGTGGTTTTTGGCGGCCAACTCAATACCTAACCATATCCATACATCCATACCTTCATTCCTTTCGACGCGGTCGATTGTCATCTCTGTACAGGATTAGGTGGGAATTATCGAAAATCATTGGCGAATTGTAGGTAATATATTGACAGGTTGAATTTTAGCGAGTATTGGCTGTTTAGCGGCGCCACCTATTGAGCTGAAAATATTGGAAAGGGTTAGGGTTGCAGTGATAATGGGAGGTGATATTTTTGGCACCCTTTGTTAAGCGAAATTTAAGGGCGAACGTGGAATTATTATTTGAAGGGTTGTTGTATTTATAAAAGACGCGGGTCGTAAAAGCCTAATTTGTCATTTTTTGTCAGTAATAAAATGTCATTTCCTAGCTTAGATTTGTTGCATCAATTATTGTATTTCATTGATACCTGATTATTTTGAACATCCTACAGGTAACGTCAACTTTATAGTCGTTGGTAATTGTTCAAAATATTTATTAACATCTTTATAATTATAAAAAAAATTATGTAAAACATTTCATTTCTAACTATACGCTCGGTCAATTGCGATATTTAAATATCAAACTTGAGCATATTGGACAATTGAACGTTGAACTTATGTGTTTTTAACATTCGAATGTCAAAAGTATCCGTATTTGACATTTAAACGTCAAAACTATGCAGATTTGACACTTAAACGTCAAAACTATGCATGCAGATTTGACATTTAAACGTCAAAACTATGCAGATTTGACACTTAAACGTCAACACTATGCAGATTTGACACTTAAACGTCAAAACTATGCATGCAGATTTGACATTTAAACGTCAAAACTGTGCAAATATGACATTTAAACGTCAAAACTATGCATGCAGATTTGACATTTAAACGTCAAAACTGTGCAAATATGACATTTAAACGTCAAAACTATGCATGCAGATTTGACATTTAAACGTCAAAACCGTGCAGATTTGAAATTTAAACGTCAAAATCGTGTAGATTTGACATTTAAACGTCAAAAATTATGCAGATTTGATTTGACATTTAAACGTCAAAAACTATGCAAATTTGACATTTAAACGTCAAAAACTATGCAAGTTTGACATTTAAACGTCAAAAACTATGCAGGTTTAACATTTAAACGTCAAAAATTATGCAGATTTGATTTGACATTTAAACGTCAAAAACTATGCAAGTTTGACATTTAAACATCAAAAACTATGCAGGTTTGGACATTTAAACGTCAAAAACTATGCAAATTTGACATTTAAACGTCAAAAACTATGCAAGTTTGACATTTAAACGTCAAAAACTATGCAGGTTTGACATTTAAACGTCAAAAACTATGCAGGTTTGACATTTAAATGTCAAAAATTATGCAGATTTGACATTTAAACGTCAAAACCGTGCAGATTTGAAATTTAAACGTCAAAATCATGTAGATTTGACATTTAAACGTCAAAAATTATGCAGATTTGATTTGACATTTAAACGTCAAAAACTATGCAAATTTGACATTTAAACGTCAAAAACTATGCAAGTTTGACATTTAAACGTCAAAAACTATGCAGGTTTGACATTTAAACGTCAAAAATTATGCAGATTTGATTTGACATTTAAAAGTCAAAAACTATGCAGATTTGACATTTAAACGTCAAAACCGTGCAGATTTGAAATTTAAACGTCAAAATCATGTAGATTTGACATTTAAACGTCAAAAATTATGCAGATTTGATTTGACATTTAAACGTCAAAAACTATGCAAATTTGACATTTAAACGTCAAAAACTATGCAAGTTTGACATTTAAACGTCAAAAACTATGCAGGTTTGACATTTAAACGTCAAAAACTATGCAGGTTTGACATTTAAACGTCAAAAACTATGCAGTTTTGACATTTAAACGTCAAAAACTATGCAAATTTGACATTTAAACGTCAAAAACTATGCAAGTTTGACATTTAAACGTCAAAAACTATGCAGGTTTGACATTTAAACGTCAAAAACTATGCAGGTTTGACATTTAAACGTCAAAAACTATGCAGTTTTGACATTTAAACGTCAAAAAATATGCGGATTTGACATTTAAATGTCAAAACTGTCCAGATTTGACATTTAAACGTCAAAGCTGTATAGATTTGATATTTAACCCCCCATCGATCGCGCTGTTAGAAAAAAAAATTATTTGCTGAAAACTGATTCTTTAAAAATTGCTTAACCTTCCTCATCTTCGAGCAATACCTCAAGGAGTTACAAACGCAGTTTTTATGCGCAATTGGAGGGAGTGGGGAATAAATTATAATTTTTAATATTCAGCTTACTTTTTTTTAAGATGTTGTTTCTCAGAATAGTTGTTTTAAGTTTATATTTTCTATTTTGTTTGTCACAACATATGATTATTAAAACTGTTAGTTATAAATAATTTTTTTGTAGTCGCGCGATCGAACGTTAGAAAAAATCTATATACGCGATTTATGACGGGAAAAATCATGCGACTGATAAAAGATTAAACGTCAGAACTATGCAAATTTGACATTTAAACGTCAGAACTGTGCAAATTTGACATTTAAACGTCAGAACTGTGCAAATATGACATTTAAACGTCAAAACTGTGCAGATTTGACATTTAAACGTCAAAACTATGCAAATTTGACATTTAACTGTCAAACTGTCAACATATTTGACATTTAATTATAAAATTTGAATGTATTTAACATTTAAACGTCTTTATTTTAGAATAACATAGAAGAGATCTCAGGTAGCGTGAATCTAATCATTTTAGATGTTATGATAATATGATTAATTTACATGAAAGCAGGTTGCAATTAACCTAATTAAATTCAATTTAATTAGCTTATCTAATCTAAGTGTAACTTTAATTAGAATTAAAAAAAAAACTAACGTGAAGAAATTAACACGTGCACGTTAAATATATAAAACTACAATAACACCAACTGAAAAGGAACGAAAGGATCTTTATACAAAAAGCAAATTTTATTGCATTCTTATCGCGCCAACATTACGAAATAATGCAACGCGTTATCTTGAAAGCGGAGAGACGTTCTGACAATGCATTCTCGACGGCGTTGCATACACTCGGTGGTGCTCATGTTACCCTGTCCTACAACAATCCTTGCATTTCATCCCGAAGGGGCCTCAAAGGTCAAGTTCGATGTCTTTCGCCTTTCCTACAGCACGCACTCATTTATATGGGCTTGGCTTTACCTCTCCGGCTCTACGAGGTTCTTCTTCGATGTGGATATATTGACCGTAGAGGGGTGGATGTGCATCGTTTCGTGATACCACTGGTCGTTATCTATGTTAGCCTGGTAGGATGTTGACGTCATTCTGGGATGATTTTCCCTTATATGTATTATAAAGTGTAAAGTTTTTGGTCCTGTTTTATTTATTTTTCTTTTATAGAACGTGGATCTAATCTAAATGAAGGAAGGGTTCGAATTTTAGCTCTTTTGTTATATTTTCCACCCCTTTCCCATCATTTTATAATTGCAATTAATAATAATAATTAAATGAGATAGAAATTTAAAAGAGAAAAAACAGAATAAAGATGCGAAATAAATTAAATAGTAGACGCAATATAAGGGCTACTATCTGATATATAGGTACTACTAGTACACGTTGAAAACTGGATTCCACCACCGTTAACACATCATGCTAACCTGGTGTGTTGTTGACGTCACTTTCAAATACTTGAGACTTAGTCAAGATAAAGGTCTTCGACCTTTAATCCCTCTTTCGAACGTGATGTATCTATCTAGTAGGCGAGTGCATCGTGTTGGATCTTGAAATGCCATTGTTGTCTCTTTATGTAACCCTGGTACCTTATTGACGTCATCTTTTGCTTTCCTAGCATTACCTAACTACCCCATATCACACTTCCATTCGATACTTTATATAAATTTTTTTTATTTACCAGTATATAAAAGATAAAGCTGTATGAAATATTAATTTTTATCCTTAAGGCACACGTTTATCATCCTTTTTAATGTATGAATTCTTTTGTTTAAACAATCGAATTACAACGATTAAATAAAAGTAATAAAATAATCACGTGAGAGTTCTATCGTTTGTTTACCTAACACCTACTTGATCCTATGTTGTCCTGGTTTGTTGTTGACGTCAATTTGAACCTAGACGATCCACCAACCCAGCCCCACAAGTTCCTCTCCACGGCCTCTCTTTCTTTATCACATCGCATCGGCGTTCTTCGTTTATTTCTTCTACCTCTTCATTTATTATTTGTTGTGTACTGAACGTTGCGTTCGCATATTTATTTACTCTGTAAATTGGATTTCTTTTATATCGCGCTCTCTCTCTCTTTCTCTTTTTTTCTCTGTCTCTCTGTGTAGTATGATTAAATAATTGAATTGGGTTAAATTGGGTCAGTGCGGACTTTCATAAGAGGATCATTTTGTTAAATAAAATAATTTCATCTAAGGATACCTATGTATATAGGGTGTCCAGAAACTAATACTCCTCCTAGTTAATAATTCTGGAACGTGTAATCGATAAATTGTAATTGTTGTCAACAATTTTTGACTTAATAGAAATCAAACTCAAAAAAACTTATTGCTGGGAAACGAAGGGGGGTATTAACATTATTTTGACTTCGTCTACACGTTCCCTAATTATTAACAATTATTTTCGGGACACCCTGTATATCACTTGTACCGGATTTTTTAGGTAAAACGCAATAATCTCATAATAGGTTCATTTTAGTGTTGACTTTTATCAGTTTAGAGTATTGTTTTCAAAAAAAAACTATTCATCTTTTGTTAATTAAATTAATTGCAGTTTAATTTTTTATCCACGGTTGCAAAAAAACAACCGAAAAATTTGGCAAAAAAGTGCAATTTTAGGCTATTTAGAAATAAATCATTCTCTCCACAATGGATGAATTTCAAACTCAATTTTTTTTTTTTAAGAAGAGTAGAAAAATAAATTTATTTCAGAATTAAACTCTATACAGGGTGATTCATTATATCGTACGAATATCCGAGATTGCTTTTCTTGATTTAAAAAATGAAGTAACAGTTCTATAAATATAGTGATCTTTCAATTCCTGGAATACTTCCAGGAATTATATACTCCTTATTCCAGTACATACAGGGTGTCCAGCCTAAGATGCAACGGTCCATAGCCGACTTATTAATAATTTTTTGAAAAAATGTTTCAAATAAATGTTGCCTCGAATCAAATTCTACACATTTTAAAATTTATACGGATGGTGAAAAACTGAAAAATCGAAAATATCTCCAAAACCGTTGCAAATAGACAGAATAATATCGGTATAAAAACGGAAGAAAATCAAATTTTACATCCATTTATGTAAAAATTGCTATACCATTCCATTTAAAAAAATCAAATTATTCATGATCTTAAAGTTGGGAAATTACAGATCCTTATTTAATCACCCTGTAACATAAATGCAACAATTTTGTAATAAAAGACGAGCCCTCTTGCATGATTAAGCGAAAACTGAAAACCGCACGTTTCTAACTTTCGCAGTTACGGAGATATTTCCAAAGATCGAAGACGCTGCAGATGTCACATTTTCGAAAAACGTCACGTAACTCGGAAACGGTACAACTTAGACTCAATGTAAGCTTAATAAAGTGCCTTTTAAATTTAATAAGGAATTAAAAACTGCAATAATATATAGGGTGTTCTATTTAAAATAATAAAGTTAGTATCTACTTACTGTAGAACCGGAAGTCCGCCATTACTGATACTAATTTTAAAATGTGTAGAATTTGATTCGAGGCAACATTTATTTGAAACATTTTTCCAAAAAAATAATAATAAGTCGGCTATGGACCGTTGCATCTTAGGCTGGACACCCTGTATATAATATTATGTTTTCGTTAATAAGACTTCTTCGGTGGAAGAAATTGACATTTACCTAATACCTATGTGTCAAAATACTCGAGTCTCAAACGAAAACAGAATATTTATGTTCTGGAATAAATTGGTATTTAATTAATTGTTGTTTTATTGACCTACATGTGGAAATATTTCAGGAATTGAAAGATAAGTACATAAAGGTCACAAAATAGATATATTAATTATAAATATACTCAAAATCGACGTTTCGCCACTGATGTAAGTGGCTTCTTCAGGAGCAAATTAGGTGAGAGTCGTCGGAAGATCATGGTAACTCGATGTATCATCCACGGTAGAAGCGAAAACCTTGTTTTTTGTATATTTATTAGCTTTTGTTTTGTATATATTTACTTTAGTATGACTTCATAACAAAGACTCGGACCGTGGAAGCCTTCGGTATCGTTTAGTTTTAATTCTCTAGTTTATTTTTTTAATTAAGCAGAATTGTGTGATCTATTAAACAAGTTAAAATCAATTTTACGTGATAATGATCTACAAACGACGTCATAATAACGTTAATATATAAACGAAAGGATGACGTCATTAATGTGACGTGTTTAAACGTGATTTTAATGAAAGTTTCCATATAAATAGAAAACTATCTTCAATAAAATGCCTTTAAAAAATCACCTCAAAAGTATGTTAGATTGATTTTTTTCGTTTCGTGCTGTTAAAATAACGTCAAAAACACGTCATAATAAGTTAAACAGGTCGAAAGTGTTTGTATAATAGGCTGCCTTGAAATTATTTATCAATGGAGTGAGATGAGTCATAAACATGTCTATTATTGACCAACTTTTGACGTCAGTCGCTGCTTTTAAAATGATTTTGTAGTTAACTGCAAATGATTCGGAATTTAAGCGTTAAAATTCAAATTCTTAACTTCACAAAAAAAAGGAAAGGTGTATAAATAGGTGATTTTACATCTGTTAATTTATTGATCAATTTCTAGAACTTAAAATTAGTAGAACTTATTCTTGTACCTATTACACTTATCTATCAATAAATTTGAAAATATTTTTAAGATTTTTTTTGGTGAATTTTAAGTTCTTAAATAAGAACTTACTATTGCATTACACCTAACAATAAATTGAACTAAGAACAGCAACTGTGAACGGAGTTTGGAATTTTTTTAATGTTAACAATGGTAATATTTTAACTCTCTCTGTCACTATATAGGGAATTATGATATTATGCTGGACCATTTTGAACTTGCTCTTTGCATTATGCTGCAAAATCTAAATTTTAAATAATCTATAAATATACTGACTTCCAGAAAAATTGCAACACCTAGAAGTTGTCGAATGATTTTATTGAAATTTTCAGGAAACGTTTATTTTCATTAAACAAAGTGATGATTAAAATTTGAATAAAATCTAGCCAGTAGTTTTTTTTTTGCATGTTGTTTCCATAGCACATAGTAACTATAAATTTGAAGTATTAGACCATTTAGTAACTGTCAAGTTTGCAAATTGTTGTTGTTACGTCACAATTTCATTCTGCACTTGATAACAATGCCGAGAGTACGTCAACATCAACATTTTGTCCAATTAAGTGATTTTGAACGTGGCCGTATTATTGGTATGAGAGAGGCCGGACTTTCGCTTCGTCGTGTAAACCGAAATGTTTCAACGGTATTGAGGTGTTGGTCCAAATGGTCCGAGGAAGGGGTTCAACATCGTCGCCGTGGATCTGGACGTCCTCGAAGGACTACAGATCGCGAAGAACGTCGCTTAAGACTTTTGGCCACAAGAGATAGATTTTCAACAACTCGATCAATTGCAAATGATTGGATGAGAGGTACAGGACTCAGAATGTCAATGTCAACTGTTTATCGCCGGATAAGATCTTGTGGATTGCGTTCATATCGTCCATTTTTATGTTTTCCTCTTACACCACTTCACCGTCTACGCAGATTAGAGTGGAGCAACTTAAGGGTTAATTGGGCGCAGGAATGGCATCAAATTGTGTTTAGTGACGAGTCCCGATTTTGCTTGTGGGCCCACGATGGTCGTAGGAGAGTCAGACGGATGCGTGGTGAACGTAAAAATCCAACATTTTTTGTGGAACGCAACACAGCCCTCACTCAAGGAGTTATGATATGGGGTGCAATATGTTATGGTAGCAGATCACCCTTGGTCTTTATTGACGGCGACCTTAACGCACCTGGTTACATTGCTAATGTGCTACAACCAGTTGGCCTTCCATATCTTCAGGGGCTGCAAAATCCCATTTTCCAGCAGGATAATGCGCGCCCTCATACGGCAAGGGCTACAACACGGTTTTTGGAAGAATCTAACATTGTCGTCCTCCCATGGCCTGCTCGGTCGCCTGATTTGTCGCCCATTGAACATGTATGGGATATGATTGGTAGGCGAATAGGTAATTTACCGCACCCTCCAGATAATTTACACGATCTTCAACAACGAATTCAAGAAGCTTGGGACGATATACCACAAGCAGCTATAGATCACTTGATTAATAACATGCCAAGGCGTCTAGATAAGTGCATTACAAATCGTGGCAGAGCAACTCATCATTGAAAAAACTTTTAAAGCTTTTATTCTTTTGTTTTTAAAACTTAATCATAACTTTGTTTCATAGAAATAGACGTTTTCTGAAAATTTCAATAAAATCGTTAAACAGCTTCTAGGTGTTGCAATTTTTCTGGAAGTCAGTATATGAATTTAGCCTTTCATAATTAGGTATAGGTAAAAAATATTATATTGTTCAATGAATCGTTATTGTTGCAATTAAAATAAATTTGGAATTATTCTCGTACAACAATAGGTTAGCACCATCCACTATTGAAACAAAAATTACTATGAAATGGGAAGTTAAATTGACGCAAAAATAGAGCATGGTCTAATTCTTCAATTTCTACAACTAGGCCAAGGAACTTAAAATTGAACTTGAAATTGACACATGTAAAAACATAACTTGACATCCAAGTCGTCTAAGTTCTAGAAATTGATCAATAAATAATTGACAGATGTAAAACCAGCTTTATAAACGGCTAGATTGCGTAATTAATACGACATGTTTGCGCAGCGTTAAAGCTGTTTTGCTCCTGTCAAAACAACGTCAGAAATACGTCTTAACGAAATAATATGTCTGATATTGATGAGATTACGACGTCAATCGCCGCCTTTAAAATGATATCGTATAGGGTTATAATTTCAATAATTGCTAAGATCAATAGTAAATTTAATTTTGTATTTTTTCTCCAAAGTTATCTTGATAAAATCGTAAATTTGAATTGAATAACGAAGGGGCTGCATCCAAACTGCATCTCTTGCATTTTACTGTTACCCTGACAACCCATTGACGTCGAACCTATTGTTAGGACTCCCACACGCTATGCAGAGCGCAAACTGTACTTATAAGTTTAATAATGATAGTAGAGGTATGTGTGCAGTATTAATAACGCAGTTCACTCAATTTTTTTTTTATTACAAAACAATTCCGCGTGTAAAATATGTTCTCCTGTTAAAAAAAGATCTTTCAAGTTCTTAATATTTTTTTTTCTGTCGAGATATTTATTTCCGGAAGGAATCGCTTTATTACTTTGCGGGAAATATAAAGATGATGATGAGTGAGGGATAAAATCGCCCTCTTAAAATAATTAATTCGACCACCTATAGATATTATAGAGTTAGAGGATAGGATATCGTTCAGTCACCGTAGGCATGTCATGATCTCCTGTTAATATTCCCGCAAGAAGTTTAACCGTAAACCCTTTGATTGCACAATTTAAAATAATATTTAATTCTATTTACAGCTGCTTTTATCTACAACGGATTAGGATACGATGAATTACGAGCTACAGGCCAATTAAGGAAAGCATGTTCGGTTTGGGGGTCGCCAATACAACCCCCCGACAGGGTTAGCACCACAGACAAACTAGCCGAGCTAAGAAAAGTCATGAATAGCGAGACATCTTTGAAGACCAAACCTATAGATGCGTTTCTAGCCACGTCAGATAATGCTCATCAGGTATTTCGATTAGATATAATTATTTTTATTTTGTAATTTTAATTTTTTTCATTTTTAGTCGGAATACGTAGCGGCTTACGATAAGCGTATAGAATACATTTCCGGTTTCAGCGGTTCTAAAGGTGAAGCTATCATCACTCAGAAAGAGGCTGTGATGTGGACGGATGGGCGGTACCACCTCCAAGCCGACGATCAATTAAATTGCGATTGGTATTTGATGAGGGAAGGCGAAAAGAACATACCGTCGATTTCGAAATGGTTAAAGAAGCATCTGAAACCGTTCAGTAGAGTCGGTGCCGATCCTAAATACGTATCAGCGTACGATTGGCAAGATTTAGAAGACGATCTTAATGAAGTTAACATCTCTTTAGTCGAGGTTAAGGAGAATCCCATCGATCTGATATGGAAGAATCACGAAGAGGCGAAAATCGAGAAGTCGATCTTCGTTTTAGACGTCCTGTACGCTGGGGTAAATTGGACGGATAAAGTTGAACAGGTTAGGAAGATCGTTCGGGATGAAGGGGCGGACGCTATCGTGGTTACCGCTTTAGACGAGATCGCTTGGTTGTTGAATATCCGCGGGAGGGATATCCCGCATAATCCTTTCGTTAGCAGCTATGTTATATTGAGCGAGCGAGCTATTTATATGTATGTGGAGTTATCGAAATTGACGCCCAACGTGAGCGAACACCTTAATATCAATGCTAGCAGTGCGAATACGGTTTTGTAAGTGTGATTTGATTCTTAAATGTTTTAGATTCACGATTATTTACGATTTGAACACAAATTCAAATGATATAGGGGAAGAGCTGGCAAGAGTACGCACTGTCTTTATTTTAGTATTGGTGGTAATTTTGCGAGTGGTGGCAAAGGTAAAGTATACGAAGTTTCATATACAGTAAAACTCGGATATAACGGCCATGCGATATAGCGAACGCTCGGTTATAACGAATAAATCCTTAAGTCCCGCCAAAACTTGCTATTATTCTCATGTTTTTCTGATCGTCTAAAACGAACCCGGATATAACGAATATTCGCACACCCTAAATTGGATAATTTGGAGTGGATCGAAGTGGTTTTTCTTCCTCCAAATGTGACTTCAATTCTCCAACCCATGGATCAAGGCATAATCAAATGCTTAAAATCGTATTATCTAAGACAATTACTCCGAAAAATGATCCAAACGTCGAAATGAAAATTTCCTTCCTTGATGCCATTTTAATGTTAGGGACCGTTTGGGAAAACGTGCCTGCAAAAACGATTTCGAACTGTTTTCCGTCATGCGGGTTTTTACGTGGATACTGGGGATTCACAGACCAAGATGATATTCCTCTTCGTCAGTGGATTTTAACGCAAAGAGTCGAAGAAGGCGATGAAGACGATCCGTACCATTGGGCTCAAAACAATAACATTTATGATTTTGAAGGGCATAATTTAAACGAATATGAGAAAATTGATGAAGAGTTGGAAGTCGCAGAATACCCTGATGATTCCGAAATCGTTAGATCGATAATGGAACAAGAACAAACCGAAGACTTTACAATTTTGAACGAAAGTGTTCTTCATCACTTTCGTTCAGAATGTGAACTGTACAGAAAGCTCTTGATGGTTCGATACATTCGAGTTCTATACTGTACCTTGAGACCTACTGAGTAAAGACGGGAAGACTGTCAAAATGATAGTAAGTCTGATGACCGGTCACTGCAGACTGAATAGGCATATGTTTAACATAGGCCTGGCAGAAAATGCTCTCTGCAGATTCTGTCAAGAGGAAGAAGAAACCCCAGTTCATGTTTTGTGCCACTGTGACGGCCCTAGCGAGGACAAGGTTTCTAGCAATGGGGGTAGAGAACCCCACAACCAACGGCTACACAAAAGAGCCGCTCTCAAAAATGATAAGTCTGATCAAGAAGGCGAAACTAGAGAGCGTTCTCTAAAGTAAAGGGGATGAAACAGGCCCGCATGCCACCCCACTCTTAACCTAACCTAACCTCTATACTGTACGAAAGCTATTTAGAGTTGAAAAGTTCAGACTACTTTGATGTATTTTTTGTTGATGTGCTTCTGTAACTGAAACACCGCAAAATGATAATGCAACCCAGGAAAATCGAAAACGCTAAACTACTGAAAATACAATTGAGACACAACCAGGTTGGACATAACATTCAACGAAGCTTCGGTAAAAGTAATCGATCAAAGAAGTTTCCGACAAATGAAAATTGTGGACAACGTAACAAATTGAGATTAAACCTGAGTAGAAGCACCGGTATTTTTGTTAACCTTCAAACTAAAGGCGAAAGAAAGTTCAGCCAAAAAAGGAAAGGGAATTAATCCGAAATATTAACAAGTTCCCCTTCTTAAAAGACACTGTTACTAAAAAGGACAAGCGAAATCCTAGTCTAAAAAACGTATAGGAAAAAAAAGAAACATTTCTGCGACAGTGATAAGAAATGCAGGTGTTTGCCGAGGTTGTGAAGAATTCTACGACGACCCTCCAAAGATTGATCTTATCCAATGTTTCATATGCCAAAAATGGTGGCATGAACAATGCATATTTGGGATTTAATAAATTTAAATACAGGGTTCGGCAAAAAAACCTCCCACATTTTAATCGTTAATAAAAACGCCATTGTAAATGTTGTTTAACACGTTCGCTACCACGGGTTAAAATGGTATTTGTCACCACAGACTAATTTTTTTTTGCCATATTTTTATTTGTAAATCAAGATTTATGTAGATTTTAGTCATTATAGGGTAAGAATGCACTTCCTGAGAAATTTCTGAGCATTTCTGATCTGGCTCATATATGAGACGTCGGTCTATTACACGACCTGGCTTGTGACCGAGCGAAGAATAGACCAAGTGTCTCATATATAAGACATCGCAAAAGAGAACACTATGCAAAGTACAAAATATATTTTCATCAAAAAACCAAGAGAACAATGCTAAATATCAAAAAACAACAACAACAGTCAAATTCTTTGGTGAAAAACAAATCACACAAATACTCAAAGAAAGTACAAAACAAGGTACAAACTAAATTTCAAATTCTTTGGTGAAAAGTAAAGCACGTAAAAAATCAAAAATCAAAGAAAAACACTGGAAAGGATACTTCTTAGTTTTTAGAGCCTTCATGGTACTCCTGGAAACAATTGTCGACGCAAAGGCCAATCATATGCCCGTCTTTATCCTTGCAAATCTCACAAACGAAGAAAGTCTGTGTTCTCTTTTTGGTTGCAGAGCATACTCTGCATCTTTTCCGTTTATCCTGTTTTTTTGGATAATGCTGCTTTCCTGGAGTAATTTTGACATTTTCCTGGGCTTGTTGTAAGAACTCAATTACAATAAGTTCTCTAAACTGAATGAACGACAGCTTCTTTCGATTTAATTGGTTGTACAGGTGTGTTGCGTTCCATAGGCATATGTCCACAAAATGGAAAAACACCTTCAGGTACCACCTGGCAGTTTTCCTGGGAGTGGTGTAATAGGATAACATCTGGTCACTTCTGTCAACTCCAGACATATTCTTGTTATAGTCTATCACCACGGTTGGCTTCATCTTCTTTTTTCCTCGCTTATTGACAGCTTCTTCAACGTCCAGTTTATGTAAGGTCGATATAAGAAGAACTTCCCGTTTATCCTTCCACTTTAAAACCATGACATTCCCCTTCCTCTGAAACGTCATTTCTCCTTTGCGCAGTTTACACGAAATAACTTTCTTAGGGTTCCCTTTTCGATTATTTCTCAGAGTTCCTACCACATGAGTCTTACGCTCATGTAGAAACTCTGCCAGCTTCACACTATTGTAGTAATTGTCCATGTACAACGTGTGACCCTTATCAAGGTATGGCTCGCATAGTTTGGTAACCACTGAGTGGGCATGACCTGCATCCCCGTCAACTGTTCCTTTTCCGGTGTATACTAAACAGTCAAGTATATATCCATCAGGAGTGCAAAGTTCATACAGCTTTATTCCATATTTTGCACTCTTGTTTGGAATATACTGACGGAATATTAATCGCCCACGCCAAAGTAATAGGGCTTCATCAAGGCTAATATCTTTGCCGGGATAATACACTTTCTGTATGTTTCCTCTAACGTGCTCCACAACCTATTCGATTTTGTGCAAACGGGATGTTTTTTCATCTTCTCTCTTGTAAAAACACAAACACCTCAAAATCTGTTCAAACCTGTTTCTTGACATTGTTCTTCCGAATACTGGATGGGCATAGAGTGGCTGAGTATTCCAGTAGCACTTGATGCTGGGCATTTTTATTTGTCCCATTAGAATGCAAAGTCCAATAAAACGGCGGAACTCTTCAGAAGAAAGTGGCTTCCACCTGTTCATTGTAGAATGTTTTGGCAACACGTTTCCCACAATCTCCATTGCCCGAAGATTAGCCCAGTCGCATATTTTCCCGATGAGAGTGTCATCGAACAGAAGCCCAAATATCTTAAATGCGGGAGTATCGGCCGGAATATTCACTTTTATACCTTCAATTCCCGTAAAGTCATAGATTTTTGGTTCCTCGTTGACCTCTGTCCAGCATGAAACATCTTCGGTCGTGGCTAACCTTTCGTTGACTGGTGGATTGTATAAATCGTTTTCATTGCTAATGCTAACATCCAAATATTCGTGCTCTTCATCACGCACTACACCATTTTCATCGCTGGAGTCCGATTCGGATGATAACTACTGCCAGAGTCTTGAAACGGTTCTTCAGGCGTTTCCTCATCACTTGATTCGTTCATAATTGCATCGGCCTCAGCTTGTAGCTCATCTTCTTTCAGATAACGTGACATCGTGCAGAATACCTACAATTTAATTTTTATGAGATCTTGAATATTACTTTGCTTACATTCAGATAATACCAATAAAATATTAAGGATTAATCGCAGCAAACAACGGTGGTCAGTGCAGGCGACTCAGATCAACAGACACGATATTCTTTCAAAGAACGTAATCATAAGTACCTAAAAAACAGGTGTTCTAATAACATAACCTATATGTTTGAAAAATCGTTATTTGATCTGTATTTATGCCTATTCAGCGTGAAATTTTGTTCGTGAAGATGTGTGGCATGACCTACAGTCAAATAATAATTGCTTTATGAAATAAAACCACTAACATAATGAAAAATCATGGAGCCAAACCAACGCACGTGTTGTCACATAAACATAACCACCAAAACTACATTTTTAATTTTTATCCGAGACCAAGCGACTCAGATATTTGTCGGACCTATCCGCAGACGGTGTCAAAATTTCAAGCCGCTATCTGCAGACCAAACAATTTATACATCCATTAAGTATGATGAAGCACCTGGCCCACATGTGAGACGTTGGTCTCTGACAGGAATCGCTGAGGCTCATATATGAGCCGGCTGGTAGCGAACGTGTTAAATTTTTTTTTTATTAAATGGAAATGTATAGTTTGGCATTGGTTTTCATTAAGTTTTAAAAATTACAGACGTCAAGTGGCGACCATTGTTTTCGATACACATTCGAAGGTGATTTTTGAACGTTTCCATTACTCGAGCAGTCATTTGAGGCGATATTCCTGCAATTTCGTGACGTATTGCTGCTTTTAATTTGTTAATGGTTCGGGGATGGTGTTCAAAGACCTTCGCTTTCAAGTAGCCCCAAAGGAATAAGTCGCATGGGGAAAGATTGGGTGAACGCGCAGGCCAGCCAACGTCTCCACGTAATGAGATTACGTGTCCTGGAAACATCTCCCTTAAAACATTCATGGACCTTCTCTCTTGAGCGATCATCATTTTGTATGGGTGGAAGTGTAGGTGTGCGTGTAAAACTCTTTGGCAGCGAACGATCTGATAAACGCAAAGCAGTGGGATGTTTAGCAGCTGAACAAGTAGGAGATCGTTTCACAGCTTCTCCAACAGATGCAATATTTTTGCAAGAATCCAAACACTTCTGGGTCTACAGGTTGGTTTTCTTTTTAAGGCTGAACCTGCGGCTCTAAAATTCGAAAGCCGAAGCAGTATTGTTTTGCGATCTGGAACCGGAGCATGTCTACCCCGAAGTTCGTTGCGTTTTAATCACAGATTCATTTTTCAAAAATGTGCTACCAACTGAAAACACTAAGCTCCCCATCGCTTCAGCGGAGCGGGCACAGTGGCGGTGCAAAATGTAGGAGATTATTCTGCCGGACCCATTATAACAATATGTGCTAATGAGCTATTGGCAGCACAAACCAAAGATGAATGTTTAGTTTAATTCTCGTTGTTATTCTCAAATTTTATTATATCTTTGTTTGTCATTTTTTTTTCTGTTCTAAATGTTCAATAAAATGTTATAATGCACTATTTTGCATTTTTAACCAATATTACGTTGGTTGACAATCTTCAAGTAAAATAATCATTGTTTTAAGACATAAAATAAGTTACTCCATATTCTGAAGGGTAGACAAGTGAATTACAGTGAAGCAAAACCACTAACTACGTACTTTTGCCCGCCCTTCCCCTAAAATTGGTTTTATACAAAAATCAGCATATGTCTGCTACATCTCTATAATGTTTCAACTAGATTACATTGTTATATTACCAAATTACGTCAAATTCAGAAGGACTATTTCCGGTAATCCGCGTAGAGCGTTATTAAAAAAATTAAAATCGATTATAAATATGATAAATTAACATTTTTTTTTTAGCGTTTACGCCTACGACAAGATCTGGACTGAATTGCCGACGTTAGCTCAGAACTGGAAGCGCGTCATGTTACCGACGCGCTGCGTATTCTCGAAAGGCGCCAGCCAGAAGATCGTATCTCTGATCCCGAAACAGAAACGTTTACTCGTAGAGTCGCCCATCATCTATTTGAAAGCGAAGAAGAATCCTGTAGAGATAGAGAACATGAAGATAGCTCACGTTAAGGACGCGGCGGCTATGTGCATGTTTTTCTCGTATTTCCAATCGAAGGTGGACGACGGTTACGTCTGGACGGAGCTCGAAATGGCGGAACAATTGAACGAGTTTAGATACGAGCAGATCAACAGTTTAGGAAATAGTTTCACGACGATCGTCGGGTACGGTTCTAACGGGGCCAAACCGCATTACGAACCAACTCCTAGTACGAATGCTGTTGTTAAAGATGATAGTACTATAGTTATAGATTCAGGCGGGCAATATTATGGTAATTCCACCCCCTCCCCCACCCCCGCAACGATAAAAAAATATATTTTTTTTAATTTATATATATTTAAATTTATAGAGGGCACCACTGATGTGACTCGGACGATACATTTAGGTACACCGAAACCGGAAGAGATTAACGCTTATACGAGAGTGTTAATGGGACTCATACAATTTTCATCTTTAACTTTCCCATCTGATATGGCAGGTTCAGTCGCTGACGTCATGGCTAGGGCACCATTATGGGATGCCGGTTTAGATTATTTCCATGGTACAAGTCATGGTATCGGCAGTTTCTCATCAGTGCACGAACGTAATTATTACGAAATTGTTTTTTTTTTAATTTTAATTTTGGCGTTGTTTTTATTTTCTTCAGCTCCAATTGCGATACATTACGCCCGTTCCGATGAATCAAGTATTACTTTAGAACCTGGTTATTTCCTTTCTATTGGTAATTTTTCCTTAAGAAGATTTAAATATAGAATTAATCAAATTATAATTTCAGAACCGGGATTCTACAGCGAATCCTATTTCGGTGTGCGATTAGAGAATATCGTCGAGGTCGTCAATAAACCGTGGTTGAAACATATGTCGGGACAAAACTTCCTGGGCTTCGTGGACGTCGCTCTGGTGCCTTTCGAACCTAAACTCATCAATAGAACGTTACTAAGTTCTTATCACGTAAAAAAAAATTGACGAAAAATTGTTGGCGCCCAACGTGTTAATCTTGTGTGTGTTGTAGATTCGATGGTTGAACGATTACAATTCGAAAATTCGCGAGTACGTCGGTAAGGAGTTGAAGAATCAGGGGGAAGTCGAAGCGTTCTATTGGATGATGAAGAGAACTGAACACATTCCAGGCAGCGGAAATCACCTCACACCCTGTCGAATCTTCTTGATATTAGGAGGAGTATTGGTCCAGATTTTAACCAACGCACGTTGAGCGCCATCATCTCGAAGTTGGATTAATATTTATTCTATTTAAAGAAATTCCGTATTTATAGATATATGTTTATATATATTGTAATTTTTCAGTATTTATTTTTTTTAAAAAAGGAGATATCTGTTAATATTTATGTATGTATATTGTGTAAGATAAATAAATCGAGGCATAAACGAAGTAATCTGATTGAATTACAAAAGAAATGTTCGTTTCATTCAATTGTGTATATTTCTGTTTTAAGCATATAAACAGTAACAAACTATTTATATATATATATTTATTTAAATACATTTTTTTTTACATTACACGAGCTCTATATCCAAATCGTAAACATTATTTTCATATAAAAGTATTTCGCAATCTCTTCCGTTATAAATAATTTATTATAATTGTATCATCCGTTTATTATTATAATCGACTAGTAAAAACTAAATATGCAAGCGTTAAGCCGTAATAAGTACAATTTTAGGTACTCGGAGAATCACAATAAATGCAACGTGTTCGCATATTACAAAATTAATCCTTATTTGTTGATTACTGAAAGAAGTGCTACCCTGGCTCTCTCTCCGTGTTATGTTCAGTTGGAATGTTGATTTAACGCAAGTCCAAGACCTCAAGCGGAGCTGTTAGATCTATTTTAACATGATCGGCATTCTACGATATATAAAAAGTTACTTTATTATTATAAACTTAAATAAATTTTATTGAATTTACCATAAAAAGCGGTGGATCCGTTGGGTGTGGGTGGAACCCTGTGTGTTTGCAATTAGCTATGAAATCGACACCATAATCGGGTGTTAATATAAAAAAACCAGTCCTAAAAAATAATACAATTTCCAATATGTCTATATTTAAATAAAGTAAATTACTCGTTATATTTAGGGGCACACACGACAGCTATCGCTTCAGGCATCAACAATTGATACGGGCAGTGGGTATGTAAATCGACACTCGATAGGAAAGCTGTTTGTGTAGGATGCGTGTGAATCCATCCGATCGTTATAAGATTATGTTGATCTTGATAATCGAAAATTTCCTCCTCGTTCATCGTCATGCAAGAATCCGCAGTACCCTTCTGTTTCGGTAGTATCATATGCGATATAATCAACGAATGTCTTTCCTATAAACACTCCAAAATGAAATATACCTATATTCAACTTTAATTTTAATTGATCATACCAATGTACCAGCGAGGATTCCGCAAGTTTCAATATTACTCATCGTATTCCTTTGCGCTAACAATAAAAATGTTGCCATTACTTTCCCTGGTATTCGAACTGGTCGTAATCCAGCTCGTATAGTCGAACTCAATATCGACGATGGTTTATTACTTCGATCGATCGAAGGCGCCGAATGTATACTAAAATCAATTTTACCCATTAATACACCTATAAAAGATTAAAATTTTATATTACTTTGGATATGAATTAACCGTAGGCGATGATCGGATCCGATTCGATACCGAAGCCGTTGTATCATCATCCGGATATTTAATTGACTCTAAATTTGTCGTAATAGGAATTATAGGTGCGTCCAACCACGAATCTGTAGTACTGGCGACATCTTGCTTTAATTCCCTCATTTTATCGTCATCCACTTTTTGTTTACGATTATGCTCGGCTTGTAGTTTCTCCCTCCTTTTCTAATATAATTTATTCAGATACATTAATAAAATTAAATCAAAATCGACTAGACTTACTTTTTCTTCGAGGAACGCATTATATTCATGCTTATATTGCTCTAATAATTGCGATTTTAATTTCTCAGTTTTCGGCAGAATTTCCCTTAATTGATTCGTGTTCGCTGCTTTTAATCCACTCGGTGCGGAAGCAAAATCCGGATGTTTCCTAATTTTCTCAATAAATAAAGTCATATACTTCATATACAACACGTAAGCATTCTCTAAGCTGCCTTCGTTCAGATATGTATTTGCCATTCGTACCATCTCAACACCTGAACGGTAATATCTACGTTAAACAAGAGTAAATTAGATCTGGATAATTAACACCTGCGTTAGCGTGAACTGTTAATTAGTAAAAAATACCTTTTCGGGGGTACGTTTGGGTCTACTTCGACGGCGTTACTATAATTCGTCAGGATTCTCAGTCTTTCTTGCGGGTCGAGTACCTCCATCGGGCTGCCCCTTCTGGAGAACATTGCGTCCGATTGTTGTCGTTATTATCCCCACAGTTCAAATCAGTGTCGTTTACAAGCTCGACGCAGCTTATTCATTACTCAATATTCCAATGAGTCATATTTATCATCTGCTTAATTAGGTTATGCATGAAATAGATCAAACGTCAAGTTGATGATAGGAGATTATATACAGATGACTGTAAATTGTATGAAGTTAGTTGCAATATTATCGTAATTAACTAGAAGGTCATTGCTCCTAATACATTTAAAAATTTAAATCTCCTTTATTCCGTCAAATTCAATGTAGAGGGAGTTAGTGTTGTTTTTGTCGTATTGTATATGTTTTTTTTTAAGTAATTTTTGGACACTTCTTTTAAATTAGAAAGTATCAGCACCTTAGGTTATTAAGAAATGATATTACGCGACCTATTTTACATTTTATTTCGAAAAGAAAGAGACAAAATTCTGAACAGACTTAAGACTAGTTCATAGCTCATCGTTCGTACATTTGCGTCTGTACGTACGTATGTTCATATACCAATTTTAAACCTCACAACGGATGAACGGAAACGGACAAAGTTCAATTTCAACCAACTTTATCCGTCAGCAGATAGACAACTTTAACGTCCATCAACGTATTAACGCAAACGTAGAACGGAGGGCTATGAACTAGCCATTAAGAGGGTCACTGATTATTTTACAGCATATCTAATAAATCGTTTGCAGAAAATTGATAGTTTTACATCTACATATCAACGAATATTAACGCCCGTTAAACGTTACCTTGAACGGGAACGGAGAGGCTATGAAAGCCCGATTTTAAAATAGTTTTAAACAAATTATAAAAACATATTATGAAAAAACTTAACTGAACATATAAACAGTCGGGCCTCAAGCGACGATTTATACACAACAGTACCATTTTTGTTCACTGATCAGTGTTAAATAGAAAGTACCTACAGTCGAAAGCAAAAATAAAGTGGACAAAACATGATTATATGAAATATATATTAAATTATGAAAAGGTTCTATTTTTGCTTAATATGAACGAGAATATTAATTCAGAACCGTAATTATTTTAAAGTTCATTGTTTAGTCTATTGGGTACCAATTGTAAGGCTGTCAATTTTGAGATATAAGATAAGGTTTGAAGCTGCACTAAAATATTTACTTTCGACTGTAATTTATAAGATGAAATATTTTATTATTTATTAACTAGACTAGTTTTAATCATAAAAGGACTCGTATTTGTTTACTACGAACAAGAAACAACATTAAGGAATGTAAACAATATTTTTGTAGTCTATTGCGGACCTATTTTAAAGCTGTCAATTTTGACAGATACACAAATATTGATAGGTAGGTTTGAAGCCACACTAAGATAAAATCAGTTTGATAAACTATGACAGAAAACTGTTTAATTTTTTTTTTTTATTTCACTTTTGACTATAGTTTATAAGATGAAATATTTATTGTTATTAACTCAATTAGTTTTAATTATAAAAGGAGTCCTATTTGTTTACTACGAACAAGAATACTAATGCAGATATTAAGGAATGTAAACAATATTTTTGTAGTCTATTGCAGACCAATTGTGAAGTTGTCAATTTTGACAGATACACAAATAGACAGGTAGGTTTGAAGCCACACTAAGATAAAATCAGTTTGATAAACTCTATGACAAGAAACTGTTTAATTTTTTTTTTTATTTCGCTTTTGACTATAGTTTATAAGATGAAATATTTATTGTTATTAACTCAATTAGTTTTAATTATAAAAGGAGTCCTATTTGTTTACTACGAACAAGAATACTAATGCAGAAGCAATATTAAGGAATGTAAACAATATTTTTGTAGTCTATTGCAGACCAATTGTGAAGTTGTCAATTTTGACAGATACACAAATAGACAGGTAGGTTTGAAGCCACACTAAGATAAAATCAGTTTGATAAACTCTATGACAAGAAACTGTATAATTTTTTTTTTTATTTCACTTTTGACTGTAGGCTATAAGACGAAATATTTATTGTTATTAACTCAATTAGTTTTAATTATAAAAGGAATCCTATTTGTTTACTACGAACAAGAATACTAATGCAGAGGCAATATTAAGGAATGTAAACAATATTTTTGTAGTCTATTGCAGACCAATTTTGAAGCTGTCAATTTTGACAGATACACAAATAGACAGGTAGGTTTGAAGCCACACTAAGATAAAATCAGTTTGATAAACTCTATGACAAGAAACTGTTTAATTTTTTTTTTATTTCACTTTTAACTGTAGATTATAAGACGATATATTTATTATTAGTAACTTGATTAGTTTTAATTTTATTTATTATGCATTAATATAACGATAAATTTATTTTTGACGCGTAAAATGTCTTTCGCCAATTATAGAGGTTGTACGTCAGAAAATAAACGTGTTTATGACGTCATAATTTAGTCATTTTGAGGCTGTAATCTAATGAGTATTTTAAATTGGCGTCAATATGACGTATCTGAGCCGTTTGAGCCAAATTGATACCTGAATTAGAAGGTATATATCGCTTACGACGATGATTCACCCGATATAATATGGAATTATAATAATTTCCCGTCAAGTCCATGTAAACCGTATAGCTATGCAAAAAATGTGGGGCAACATGTTTTTGTGTGATAGAGATAGAGGTAATAATTTCCAACGCGCAATGAACAAGTATACAACAACAATAGCTAAATGAAAATGTATAATCGTAAATATGTTTTGAAGCTATTAAATTTTAAACGGTCACACAGTCGCAACACGATGAGTGAGTGACTATGACTAAAACCTGCCGTCCGGAGAAGATAAAACATATACACCTGCTTAAAGTGATATTCAGTTTAGAAATAATAATGAGTGGAGAAGTCGTGCGACTCTTTTGAAACGCGACACTCGAACAATACAATAATCAAGATAACAAAATTTATCTCTGTATGTATAAAGGAGATAATATATTTTATATCTAGACGACCTATGTACTTACGAGGCGAAAGCCTTTTTTCTTCTTGTGTTAAATCAGTTCCTAATAATTAGTGCGGGTATTCCTTATATTATTCTTATAAGAAGAAGAAACAAAAATGGATTTGAATAGGAAATATTTGTTATGTTTAAATGTGTTGTTAATTGCCTCGCAAGCAATATGTAAGTAGATATGTACCTATGTATAATTGTAAGTACACGTAATTGATATTAGATAGTGTGAGTCAATCAATAAAAAAAAACCATAAACATTAAAAATTTATAATTACATATTTAAAAGATAGATAAGTAATTGTGTTCTATTTTTATCGTTTTTCTTCGTAATTTCAAGGCAGGTAACTATTAAAATTCATGGTCGTATAATTCATATCTACTTTACAACAAAATGAAATTTATGAAATATTTTTGTTGACTTTAAAACGACGAAATGTTCAAATTATATTTACAAACACTTATAGACGTATAACTTTCTCGTGTGATATTCTTCTGCAGATAATATTTATTCAAAATATAACACCTTCTCTCAACAATATTATTCCAAGTCAAATCAGGAATTCATTGTTTAAAATTTTAAATTTACCATAACAATTTCGAATGTACCGGGTGGTCAACTAAGAATGTCGTCCGGCCATATCTCCTGAACGGTTTATAGTACAGCTTTGGGAAAAAAATATTATTGACTAAAGTGACCCCGAGAAACATTTGGAAATTATTTAGCAAAGCGTAGGATGACCGCTAGAGGGCGTAACCTTCACCAAAAATTTTAATTCTTATTTTACACAAATTTACCAACTTAAGGTCTATCATAAATATGAAAATCGGAATCTACTGAAAATTTCGCATATTTTACGTCGGACAACTGTTTTGTATTTTATCAAATGAGGGGAAGGGAGGAGGGGAAACTTTGTTTTGAAGGAACGTTTATAACTCCGGTTCTGTTGAACCGAATTTTGCAAATTTAGTCTCGATGAAAAGGGCATTACTCCTCCAAACTGATGCTTAAAAATTGGAACCGATCTAATATGTGACGTGCATGCTAGAGGGCACTGTTTAATTTTTTCCGGGAATTTTGTTTTTTTCTCGAAAATATTAAATAGAAACATATATTTTTGACAAGACATTAAAAAATTTGGCTAAATTACCAACAAATCAGCGTAAACCGGATATCGCTATCTTTTACCAATCCGAAGATATCTTCAGAAACGTATGGATGGTAAAAAAGTCTTGTATAAATTTAAATTATTCTGCTTCCCGTGAACGAAATTAAGCAAATTTGATCTTATTAGAAAGGATTTTCATTGCCCTATGTTTAGGGATAGAAGCTGTTTAATTTTATTTTGTCCGTCGCCGCTAGAAGGCGATGAAGGAATTTAAATACATAAATTTTATGATTTTTGAAAAGAACAGTGCGTGGAATTCTTGGCGGCCAAAAAAAACGGACTATCATGGATTTCCCTAAACCTACTGCTAGTGATTTAAATTGTTTAATATTGTCTTTATTTCTGTCGCCGCCAGAGGACGTTAAAGAGAACAGAATAGAAGACATGTCGCTAGCAATTCGCAACATTATGTTTTTTTTATATGATGAGTGTGCTGTGCATTTCTCCGTAAATATTCGAAATTTTCTGGCCCCTGATAGGTGGATGTAACACGCCAGTCTATTTCCATGGCCGCCCAGGACCCCAAATTTGACTTGTTTAGATTTTTATTTGTCGGGGCGAAAAAATATCTCATTTTTGCAACGCGATCTGCTTCGTAACAACTTTGTGATAATAGGAAATATCGCGTTCAAATTATTTGAATTATACTGTTGTGCTTTTCACTAAAATCTTAATCTTTCAATTCATTATTTTATAGTATGAGCATAAATATAACTTTCCACGCACTGTTCTTTTCAAAAATCATAAAATTTACATATTTAAATTTCCTTAACGCCCCCTAGCGGTAATGTACGAAACAATACTAAACAGTTTGAAGCACAAAACATAGGCCAATGAAAATTCTTTCTAATAAGACCAAATTCCGTTGACAGAAAGCAGAATAATTTAAATTTAAAGAAGAAATTTTTACCATCCACACGTTTCTGAAGATATCTTCGGATTGGTAAAAGATAGATCCGGTTTTCGCTGATTTGTTGGTAATTTGACCGACTTTTTTAATTTGTTGTCAAAAATGTATGTTTCCATTTAATATTTTCGAGAAAAAACAAAATTCCCGAAAAAATTTAAACAGCGCCCTCTAGCATGCACGTCACTTATTAGATTGGTTCGAATTCGTAAGCATTAGATTGGAGGATTAATTCTGTTTTCAACGAGACTAAGTTTGCAAAATTCGGTCAAGCGGAACCGGAGTTATAATCGTTCCTTCAAAACAAAGTTTCCCCTCCTCCCCTCCACTTATTTGGCAAAATACAAAAAAGTTCTCCGATGTAAAATATGCAAAATTTTCAGTAGATTCCGATTTTCATATTTATGATAGACCTTAAGTTGGTAAATTTTGCGTAAAATAAGAATTAAAATTTTTGGTGATCAGTTACGCCCTCTAGCGGTCATCCTACGCTTTTCTAAATAATTTCCAGATGTTTCCCGGGGTCATTTTAGTCAGTAATATTTTTTTCCCAAAGTTGTACTGTAAACCGTTCCTGGGATATGGCCGAGCGACATTCTTAATTGGCCACCCTGTACAACCTATCTATACAGATTAAGTGTACGATGAAATTATATTACAGACAGTTTGAATAACTAGTCTAGCGTGAATTTAATGATAATTAAAAGGATGAATATAATGGATGATATCGATAACAATGATGCCTTTCTTTTTTGGTCAAGAATTCACGAACCATTATAGCTTTGCGCGATAGTGCATTATTGCGCAACAAAAACCAACTTCATAGCTCTCAATGATCCTATCGAACTCTAGAACTCCCAGATAATATTCTGCGTCCACCGTCTGACCTTTTGATTAATTCATTGGCGAACAATTCCCTTTGAATCGCAGAAAATAGTCAGAGCATTGTCTTGATTTTGCTCTTATCTCTTTTGGATCTTCTCCTAACTTCTATGCCGGACTTTGACGTTTAATTTTTGTCTCGTATTGGAAACACCACATTTCATCACTTACAGTTACAATGGCTGATATGCTTGCCGGATTTCTTTGGGATATTTTTAACATATCTTTACAAAACTGCTAAACTCTCCAATCTTTTTGATTGTCTGTCTCAGAGTGTGTGGGACGAAGTGTGCACAGACCTTCTGTTTGCCCCATTCTTCCGAGTCAAAATTCGATAAACTGTGCTTTCCGGTCTCTCAGTTTCCTCTCCGATGAGCCTCGTAAACACAGAATTTCTTTGACTTTATTGTTGTTTTCTTCATTGACTCGATAACCGTCCTTACAAGAACGCCCTGTATAAGTGAAATGACTTTTAGAATATCAGCCACATCACTTCAAATAATTAACATGTCTCTAACCTTTTTTTTAAAATATACACGGAGATAGGTATTAGAGAGACAGCTTGTACAAGATGATTTATTTTCGTACGTTTTAGGGGCTTCTAGAGAATCTATGAGAGATAGAGCAAAAAATACTGAGGTACGTTTTCAGAACTCTTTTTTCCTAAAAATAATCATGGTGCAAACCGAATTCCGCTATCTCCTACCGTTTCCAAACTACAGGCTGTTTTTTCGATTATTTGCAAAACCGGTTCAAACCTCTATATCTCGCTTTTCTTAGGTGCTATCGAGAAATGGCGTCCACCTCCTTAAGGCACTTTTCTGAGTTACATCCGATGGTGTAACTCTTATTTTGATTACTTTTTTCGTTTTTTCGATATAAACACAATTTGTGTTTTTTTATATGGAACACCCTATATATTTTGACAACAATGAAAAGACAATTGAATAACGATTCCAAAAATATATAACACATATAGTATTTTTTGCACGGATATTTGAAAAATTGTTACTTTTAATATTTATAAAATTTCACATCTAGTAGGCATGAAAAACAAGAGAATTTGACGTTTTATATATCAATCAATAAATAATCAATTCTCTCCTATTTGATTTGGTAAACTGGCCACCCTTTCAAAAATAAAGAAACAAATTTAGCGACGTATCTTCCCATCGACAGCATTAATTTTTCGATAATCATTTTTTTGTCTGACAGGTTCTACTATTCCTCCAACACTAGCATCTTCAAATTTAGATCTTAGTAAGTCACGATTTTATTTAATTTTTTTTAAATTAATTTATAATATTTTTTATTTAATTCATTTATAGCAACTATTCAGCCTAAAATAGAAGATGCACCTTCAAATATTACTACAGACATTAACGATAAATCAGACGATATTATAGATGATAAAAAAGATATCGAAGACGCTTCTGTATCCACCGATATAATTCCACCGGACGAAACAAAAGACGAATTAAGCGACCTTCAACATGGCGGGGATTTCGAAAATATTCCAAAAAGTATAGACGAAAACGACGAGGTTATTTTACCTATTCCTGTTGATAACGACCAACAAGGACCTACGTCCCAAATCGAATGGATCGAAGAAGAGAAGGACGAAGAAAACGATCCTGATCTACCACCTGTAGTCGAAGCGATGGTAGACGTAACAAAAGAGGACACCTATACATTACAAAGTCAGATGGGAATCGTCGTAGCTTTGTTTTTGATTGTTTTCTTAGTGCTTGGATACATGACTTTCGTTGTGTGGAGACGATTCGTAGAGTAAGTCATGTTCTGTACAAATTCCACGATAAGTCAGTGTTGGTATAATTCTACTTAAGTGTGTTGTGTATAGAATACGAAATCGAAAAAACCGGATCATCGTAAAATGATCAATTAACGTTTCTTTGACCTCTTTCCTTTATTGTCGCGGCATTAGTCATCCCCAACAAACTCAATGATGCTTATTTATATAGAACGCTTCAAAATTATCGTTCAATTTATATTATAATTAATTTATTTTTTAAAGGAGGAGATATGGTAATCGTGAAATTTTAATAAACGAAGAAGATATGATCGATCCTACTGATATGAAGCATTTTTCGGTAAATAAACGAACAATATTAAGATGTGGAAATACAATAATTAATTATGTTTGTTTTAATTTCAGCTGTGAAATCCACTTCAGTCAATTTCTAGTTTATTTCATATCTTTTATATTGAGTAATATCAAAATAAGACATGTGTACATAAATAATATTTTAAATGTGATATATTATAATAAAATGAAACATATCCATTAATTTATATAATAAGTTATTTTAAAATAAAATAAATTGTAAATAATTAATTCAAAAAGCCCGCTTATTTTTTTAGCCAATAGAGTTCTATTATTTCCCGCGCGATGTCGCCACTCGACGCTATAATCAAATGGACCAAAATATGATGCGTTCATAATTTCCTGTTGCTTTTTGTATTGTGTCTTGATTTAGATTTAATTGTTGAAATTCGTTACATTAACGCTAATTACATCCATAAACTACGATATAATAAACTCAAAAAACTTGATTTAGATCAAAAATTCAACTGAGACGTATCAGTTGGTACTAACTCCAACCTAACCTCAATTAATAATTAATTATGTTGAATTCACGTAGAATTAAAAAGCGGCCGGTTGTTTATCAAGTAAACAAATTCATCGGCGAATTCGCAGATTTAAAATACAATGGCGTAAAAGTAATATGTACAGTTTGCGATAAACCCTTAATGTGTTGGGGTAAGACGGACTGTAGAAGACATGTAAACAGTGCACAGCACAAGTATAAAAAAAGCGGCTTAAGCCCGAAAACCGAATTTAATCTGGAATTAATTTTTATGCTTATGACTTGCAATTTGCCTTTCACCCTTCTTAATCAGCAAGAGTTTCAACGATTTTGGAATATGTACAGTTCCAAGCGGAAGTTACCAGGTCGCAGTACATTGCAGACTTACGTACCTTTCGTGCAAGAAGAAATTAAAAAGAAGATTAAATCGGAGCTGGGAAATAAGCCGTTGTGGTTATGCGTAGATGAGATGATAGATATTAAAAAGAATTCTATCGTTAATGTTATAGCACGATCGTTGGATCCGCATAAATCGTCTTCTTCGATATTATTAGCTAGTAAGCGATTAGAAAATTGTACCAGCGAATCAGTTTCGAACCTAATTCTAGATACGTTAGGAAAATTCCAACTTTCGACTAATCAAGTGTTAATATTGCTTACTAATGGTGGTAATATAATGCGTTGCGTCGGCTACACTCTTAAACAGGATTGTAGTAATATGTTGCATCTGACATGTAAAATTCATGCGTTACATCTTGTTGCGGAAACTATCCGACAGTGTTATCCAGATGTGGATGTATTAATCGCGAATATGAAAGTGGTGTTTCGGAAATATATTGAGGAATTTCGCAAACAGTGCGCTAGAACTCCTGAACCACCACGATCAATTGTTACACATAACGGAAAATGGTTACAAGCCGCGTTTTATTATTTTAAACATTATTACGAGATAAAAACTTTTATTTTGCAATTTAATCCTAAAGAAGCGGCAGCGATTCAAGAAAGTCAATTACGATTTCAAAATTTTCAAGTTTTTACTGATTTACGAACTATTTACGATAATTACAAAGTGATATTAGAAGCGATAATCAAATTACATTCTTCAATATCGTTAGTGGAATCGCTTCGAATTATAGACGATGTTTATTTGCAATTGAATAATTTAAGCGACGATAAAAATTATTTCGTTTTACAAAAATTTGATATCGTTTTAAATAAAGATAGAGATTTTATCAGATTAAGGGAAATTTTCAGCGGAAATGATAGCTTTTCGTTAGATCCTTTACGTAACTTTAAAGATTATTTTAATTATCTTAACGTAACATTACTTGATGTGAAACGGTCGTTTTCTGTATATAGGAAAATTTTTTCATCCCAGCGAACTAATCTTAGCGAAACTTTATTAGAAACTTATCAAATGCTGCAAGTTTATAGTGAAGCCCATCCGATTTGATAACGTTTCGATGTTAAGAAGGAATTGGATAACTCAAAATCGAAATATCGTACAGACCTTTACTGCTTTGAAATTCAGTAATAAATCGTAATGAAAGGTGAGGAAATCTTGCCGAATTGGTTTAAGATTAGCGAAGCACCCCAAAATAAAATCTGTGTAGATTCCAAAAATTGGATCGATTGCGTCAAAAAATAGAGAATTGCAGGCTTAGTTTGTGTGCCGATCAGTGTGTGATATATACAGAAGAAAATTGTCGTGTGTTTTTGTGCGAATTTAAAGGAATTAATAATTTATTTAAGTTACGAATATATTTTTGACTATTTTATATCGTAATGTTAAGAGTTAATTTATTAATAAAAATTATATTGGAATTTTCCCATTTTTTATCAACTTCTTTGCTTGCTTGAAAAACGTTCAGGCTCCCGTCCTCTCAACTACATTCTATTCGGACAAAGAAGTCCACAACTTTGTGAAGAGTTAATCGACTTACTTCAGGATCATCAAATCGTTCGACCCCAAAGTATATCCATTTGTCCTTGTCCGAGATGGATTGGAGTTTCTACTAGACTCATGCGATGTATGTGATCGGTTAAGATCCCTGTAAATAACCTCAACCAACCCTTCTCTTTTACAACATCTCAGATACCACACCCTCGAAACATTGTCAGATTATTTTATAAAATTATTACTGCAGTATTCACCATATTTGATAAACAAAAATTGAGTTTAAGTATGGAAAAAGAGAAGACATCGAAAGGAGCACAAAATCACACATTGACACACATTACTTCAGCGAAAAATGGTGCACATTTACGATGGTATCAGATATCGAGTTAATTATTCAAATGCATTTTAACAGAAAGTATACATTCATCTTAGTACGTTAACAGTTACTCTATTTTAAAGATTTCAATTTAAAATACCTAAAAAAGAGATTTAAAAAGTGCTATATCTAGGTTATGTACGACAAGTAATTTGACATTTCTCCCCAAAATTTTAAGTTGGTAGTTTAATAGTATAAATTAAAATATTACTATATTTAATGACAGTTACTGAACATGCCTAATAAACATAGATCATGTTCAGTTAGCACATCGGTTAAGTGAAGTATCGCATTGAATATCTATATGCCAATAGTACAATAGCTGCAGTGTAGGTATTCAGTTCACTACTCCACTAATCTGCACCTACCGGTGACTTACCGATGTGATAACTGAACGTGTTCAAAAAAGTAGGTCTCAAACATGTCATTATATTGAAGATCTCTTTAAAATTTAATATTTTACAAGAAAACACAACATTTTAGCAGATAATCCTTTATTAAGATTAAAAAATAATAAATGTACAACGTTCTCAGAGATTGTAAATATGTGAAAAATTATTGCCTACAAGTTTATTAATTTTTATTCATTTTTTTAAACGCAATACGCGATATATATATATAATTTTTTTTTTTGGAATCCAAAACTCTTCATTACCTCTAATTGTATATACATTATTACGATTTCTAAGCTATATATAAACTTTTTAATTGTGGTTTCAATTGCCTAATTAGAGCGGAATCACTTAAAAATGTCACTAAAGGACGCAATAGAAAATAGATTATAATAATTATTTTTTTGAAGAACGAAACTCATCACAATATAGGAAGACACTAGAGCTAGAGACTGATTAATACGTTTCTAATAAGATATATTGGAGGTGATTTTTAAATATTTTTTTTAAATATACACTGCGATCATTTTGAAACGTCCTGAGTTGGCAACAAAAAAGTCCCTGGATTGATAAAAATTGGGAAATATTTACCTCCATGAATTGTCTATACTGGATTTATATGTGAAACGTCAAAACGATAGTGTCAATACTTATCTATTAGCTGTCATGTCATTTGTGTGCATTGTCTTTATTTTCATATTTTCTTCGTGTTTCATTACGGATTTTCTGTCCTTTTCACGACAATATAAACAGGTTCGCTAATTACACAGTGTTACCATATTAAAATCAGTATGACCAACTCAGAACAGTTCAAAATGATCGCCTTGTATTGAACAGCTATTTTAAATCAAGTTTTCTGCGTTTTAAAATATAATGGATTAAATTGGATTTTAAATTGGAAATATTTATTAAAATCACTTGTGCTATGTATCGGAAAACTTGGCAAGTTTGTACTTGTAATAGATATATGTAGAATATAATAAATAGTGGCAAGGATGACTTGATAATATTTGGAAGAGTCAAAAAACGAGAACTCTAACTCTAATAAAGCTTTTAAACCTAAATAACTAACGAAATAATTAAGGTAGCGATCACACTTCTCATTACTGTATAATATCGATATTTATTTATTTTGAAAATATTTTTTTTTTATGTAGAAGTATATTTTTGTATAATAGGTTAATATAATTATTGCCTCTAACATATGTATGTCTTTGTTTTTTTTTATTCTTCTAAATACATTTTTGTTTACATTCACTAACCAATTTTAATATGTATTTACGTATAATTTGATTTCAAAATAATAAAACAAATTAAACGTGATTATAGGAGCAATTTTTGAAAAATATATTTTAAAAAATATTTATATATTCATTTCATAAATAAGTTATTTTATATATCTTTACGGGGGAATGAGGTATCTTTTAGGTAGGTGTTAATTAATAAAATAAATCGCTGCAACGCCATCTATAATAAATATTGTATATCATTTTTATATTATAGAAGCCTAAATTAAATCGTTTAAAAACAATATAATAATAATTATTTTGTATAGGCCGCAAATTACGATATGTTCTTCACTTATTTTACCATCAAAATCGAACGGAATTTTTTTCATTTAACGCGAAAAATCTGATAAAAACGCCTCTATTAATGCACAGCTCTCATTTAGTTATTTTAAAAAAAATCACAATCCCTGTTCTCAATCGCTACTTTTACTATTATATATTTAATACTATTATATAGCTATCATTTCTCTATTAATAAGAATGTATAACCTCACAATTTTCATCGCCGAAATTAGAATGAGTTAATAAAGCTTTCCTTGACTAGAATTTTCCTTAATAATTTATCATTAATCCTATCTGTCACTTTGACAGTTCTAATCTATCATTTCGATCATGTAAAATGTTTTTATTTAAAGTTGGTATTACGTGTTTATTATAGCCAATTTCACAGTAAATATTGCTATATATTTATTATTCAATATATTTTAAAATAATAATCACGAGTGACGACTTTTATTATTATTTCCTTTTTTTTTTCGTATAAATAAAACGTAAAACGAAAACTTCTTGAGACGAAATAGAATGTGTAGATCTAATTTAAAATCGCTCCAAAAAGGAGATCCCGATTAAAATTTGCTGGTTGTCTTTCCTCCCGTTTATCAGGTTTCGGTTTTTTTTTTTTTTGTTATCAATAGATATTATTACGAAGGTACTAACGTTACGAAACAGACGCGTTCGGCGATGGTCAGAAAGCTGCGCTGCATTTGACGCGCGTCATCCACGCTAAATCCTTCATGGTGGCTATGTGCATCGAATAGACGGCTAGCACGACCAGAACGTGCATGATATTATGCGAATTTAGGTAGATGTCGACCATTCCCGGGAACCATTTCTCGGGGATGTGCAGTGCACCAATCGCTCCACCGATCACAGATACTAAATCCTGCAAAAATAAAAAATTTCGGCGGGAAATTCAAATTATTAAACTGCCGGTTATCGTTTTTGTCTTTCTAACCTGTAGGACGACGTGGATGAACGCAGCCGGATCACCGCCGCCAACACTCGTATAACGCACGTATAGCAACACCATTCTCATAATGAACGGTAGCGTGAAACATAACCTACGTTCCCATGGCGACCAAGCCGTCATAGCCTACGCAGAAATAGAAGGGGATGGGATCAGATTCGGTTCAATTCGACATTTTCATCTTTTGTATTGTGGTGTGGTTCGAACAAATTCAAATTTGTTACCGTTCATATAAAATAAACATCTGTATATAAGGAGGGACGCAAATATTCCAATTTTTTTGGGTCACTCTGTATGTATGTGATAAATGTTTATTTTAAATTAGAGTATCAATAAATTGATGTTTATAGATTTCTATGAAACATTGAAAACACACGAACAGTGTTTACTAACTTTATACAAACCCCACAAACTTAATATACAATAAGAACTGACAGAGCACCATCTGACAATTTTTGGAAGGCAAAACGTGGTCGCAGTCACCATTGGCATAGCACCTGGAATCAAAAACGAATGTACATTAACGAAAACGCGACCACCCTGTACGTTTATTAAAATTAAATTAAAGAAAAATGTATAATATGATGTATAGGAATATACAGGGTGTCTCGCGATGAATGAAAATATAGAATTAACTATTATTAATTATTATCTCTATACTAAATTCATCTCCAATAATGTAACGTTTCCGGTTATACCGGAAGTCGTCTTAAACTTTGTTATTTTAAATAGGACACCCTATATATTTTAGCATTTCTGGATTGCTTTGATAAAAGCGAACATCTTTTATTAAGACATTATCGCACTTATCACATCTTGTTCTTGAGAAAAACATTGTTTTCAAAAAATTTTGACAGTTAAATGACGTTTTAAACCTAAGTTGTAAATCTCAACAAAACTGACAGTCCGGTAAATACCGTGGTAACCATGGCAACTGTACTTAATTCCAAATTTTCAATATTTTTGTATTGGTATATTGGTAGATATGGTTCATTCTAATGAACTGTCACAGTGCAACATCCTGTATATATATATTTTATAGAAAATGACTTCACCGTCGAGTACTACAAGAATTAAGTGTGCCGTAAGCTTTAATTTGAATATCGCGTGTCCGCAGAAAACAAAAGCTCACACACCGGAAGTAGGATCGAAACATTCGCTGAAATGACTACCAACTTACGAATAAATCAACGGCCACGATTATCAAGTTTTCGGGTTAAAATTGCGGATTAATTAACGGAGGCAGTGCTCCGACGTTACGTTTAAATTCGAAATAGCGTTGTATAGGGAAGGAGTTAAAGGTCACAGGCGGATTCAAATATTGAATAGATTTAGGTCATATCGACTTTTCTATAGCGGGCTAAATATATAAAGAGGGCATCAGGTGCAAAGTTCATTGTCAAACAGCTATTATATCCAGACAGGGATTGATTTATTCAGTTAGCTACGATGTTTCCATCAAATTGTATGAATATAGCCGTTTCGAAAGCATTTCTAGGTCATCTCTCATATTTATAATCCTATAATTGGATTTAGAAAAAAAAAGGAAATGAACGCAAAAAATATTACGTAATAATACGATGATGGATGGTATGATAGGGTTCTTCTTACCGAAACTTTGACTTATCCATATCCCTAACATATCCAGCTGTAGCAAACGGTAATAGGCGCGTTCACCCAATTTCAAGTTCATAAAAAGGTGATAGACGAAGCTGCCGATCCAAGGACATAAAATACCGACGACATGACACCAAGACAAGAATCGCAGCTCAGCATTGGACCACGGCATCATACCAGGGACGGTCAAGAGAATGTAGATGATTGGTATGGCTGTTGAAAACACAACGAAAAAATAGAATCAAATCAAACATTAGATTTTGATTTAGTTACAATATAAATATATAATTTCAAATTTGACAGGTGTCAGAAATGTTTTGACAGTTACTCTTGTTAAATCTAAAAAAAAATTGACAGCTGTCAAAATAAGAAGAAGAAAAAAGACATCTGTTGACAGTACTCGATACAATAAACAATAACTAATGCGTCCTGACGATTACAACATTCCTAAATCCAAGAAAATGTTTCTTTTTTTTTAATATACATAATTTGACAGCTGTTAAGAAATATTTCAATAGATCTACCTGTTTACGGCTTTCAGAGAAATTATACAAACTATGAAAATATTGTAAAAATGATCGAGTTTTACATTTTGACAGCTGTCAAAGAAATATGTCACAAATTTTGCTGTCATATTTTGGGGAAAAATTACTGCATTTACGATTCGGTAGCTATCAGTATTGTTGTAATTAAAATAATCTATCTTTAATGCTGTTCTATTGAAAAAAAAATTTGGTATACTTATCAATTTTTTTAAGTCACCCGGTATATTAGTGAAGTAAGACCATAGCTTACGCATCGGATTTCTATTAAAATACATTTGATAAAGTAGTTAATTATTTCATTCAAAACTATGTTTCCTGGGCTACTTATTCCTTAAAAGAAAATTACTAACATATACAGGGTGATTTGTCATGAATTAATTTTTTTAATAGCAACCCCTACTTTTATTATGGAATGTGAAAGATGTTTTTGGATATGCAGTAGAAGAAAAAGGATTAAAAAATACTGTTTTTAATTTTCCTTTCGTGGAAAATCCAAAATAAATATACAAAACAAAAAAAAACAAAATCATTGGTGATGTATTAATTATATATCGATAAGACGTTTTAAATGATATCACATGGATAATTTTTGTTTCGATCTTCGTGGATTTTAAACGTTATTAAAAATTAAAAAAACAGTTTTAGATTTCGTTTAAAATCCAAATTAACGCTCTTTTTGAAACGCAAAATATTTCTTTTTAAACAAAAAAAAAATTTTTATTGATGTGTTTTATTTTTATACGTTATTTTAAAAAATCACTACTCTGTTTAATTTTGGAAAATTCGTTAATTTTTTTTTCAAATTTTGAATGCCCTTTTAGACATTCCTAAAAAATTTAAAAAAATGCAAAAAAATCATGGAAAATCGTTATTTTTTTCAAAATTGATGCCCTTTTCAAATTCCAAAACACCAATTTTTGAAACAAAAAATTAAAAAAAAATTATTGATGTGTATTAATTATATACTCGATAAGACGTTTTAAATGAGGTATCACATGCCCCATCCTCGATAAATTTTTTTTCGATCTTCGCGGTGAAGGGGGCGGTGGATTTTAAACGTTATTAAAAATTAAAAAAAAATCAGTTTTAGTTTGATTTCGTTTAAGAGTAATAGAAGATCCAAATTAACGCTCTTTTTGAAACGCAAAATATTTCTTTTTAAACAAAAAAAAAATTAAAATAAAATTATTGATGTGTTTTATTTTTATACTCGACGAGATATTTTAAATGAGGCGTCACATGCACTACTCTGTTTAATTTTGGGGCATTTGCTACGTCTTATTCTCGTTAATTTTTTTTTTCAAATTTTGAGGTGCAGGGGGTGGTGCGTTTTAGACATTCCTAAAAAAATTTAAAAAAATGGGTTTTGAATCAACTGCGCTTAAAAATCATGGAAAATCGGTATTATTTCAAAATTGATGCCATTTTCAAATTCCAAAACAACAATTTTTGAAACAAAAAATTAAAAAAAATTATTGATGTGTTTTAATTATATACTCGATAAGACGTTTTAAATGAGGTATCACATGCCCCATCATCCATAATTTTTGTTCGTTCTTCAAGATGAAGGAGGGGGCGGTGGATTTTAAACGTTATTAAAAATTAAAAAAAATCAATATTGGTTTAATTTCGTTTAAAAATCATAGAGAATCGTTATTTTTTCCACATTAATCTTCTTTTTGAAAGCGAGAATAATTTGTTTTTAAACAAAAAAAAATGAAAATAAAATTATTGATGTGTTATGTTTTTATTCTCGACGAGACGTTTTAAATGAGGTGTCGCATGCACTATTCCGTTTAATTTTGGGCATGTGGTACCCCTCATTCTCGTTAATTTTTTTTCACTCTTCGAGGTGAAGGGGGAAGTGCATTTTAGACACTAATAAAAAAATGTTAAAAATCAGTTTTGAATCAACTTCGTTGAAAAATCATGGAAAATCGTTATTTTTTCAAAATTCCAAAACAACCATTTTTAAAACATAAAAAATTATAAAAAAAAATATTGATGCATATTAATTATATACTCGATAAGACGTTTTAAATGAGGTATCACATGCCCCATCCTCGATAATTTTTTTTCCATCTTCAAGGTAAAGGGGGCGGTGCATTTAAAACGTAATAAAAAAATTAAAGAAAAACAGCTTTGGTTTGATTTCGTTTAAAAATCATAGAAAATCGTAATTTTTTCCAAATTAACGTTATTTTTGAAAGCCAAAATAATTTTTTTTTAACAAAAAAATTAAAAAAATTATTGATGTGTATTATTTTTATACTCAACGAGACATTTTAAATGAGGTGTCACATGCACTACTCTGTTTAATTTGGGGCATGTTGTACGTCTCATTCTCGTTAATTTTTTTAACTTTTCAAGGTAAAGGGGGTGGTGCATTTTAAATGTTAGTAAAAAAATTAAAAAAAATCAGTTTTGAATCAACTGCGTTTAAAGATAATGGAAAATCGGTATTTTTTCAAAATTGATGCCCTTTTCAAATTCCAAAACAACCATTTTTAAAACATAAAAAATTATAAAAAAAAAAATATTGATGCGTATTAATTATATACTCGAGAAGACGTTTTAAATGAGGTATCACATGCCCCATCCTCGATAAATTTTTTTTCCATCTTCAAGGTAAAGGGGGCGGTGCATTTAAAACGTAATAAAAAATTTAAAAAAAACAGCGTTGGCTTGATTTCGTTTAAAAATCATAGAAAATCGTAATTTTTTCCAAATTAACGTTATTTTTGAAAAGCCAAAATAATTTTTTTTTAACAAAATAAAATTATTGATGTGTATTATTTTTATACTCAACGAGACATTTTAAATGAGGTGTCACATGCACTACTCTGTTTAATTTGGGGCATGTTGTACGTCTCATTCTCGTTAATTTTTTTTAACTTTTCAAGGTAAAGGGGGCGGTGCATTTTAAATGTTAGTAAAAAAATTAAAAAAAATCAGTTTTGAATCAACTGCGCTTAAAGATCATGGAAAATCGGTATTTTTTCAAAATTGATGCCCTTTTCAAATTCCAAAACAACCATTTTTAAAACATAAAAAATTATAAAAAAAAATATTGATGCGTATTAATTATATACTCGATAAGACGTTTTAAATGAGGTATCACATGCCCCATCCTCGATAAATTTTTTTTCCATCTTCAAGGTAAAGGGGGCGGTGCATTTAAAACGTAATAAAAAATTTAAAAAAAACAGCGTTGGCTTGATTTCGTTTAAAAATCATAGAAAATCGTAATTTTTTCCAAATTAACGTTATTTTTGAAAGCCAAAATAATTTTTTTTTAACAAAATAAAATTATTGATGTGTATTATTTTTATACTCAACGAGACATTTTAAATGAGGTGTCACATGCACTTCTCTGTTTAATTTGGGGCATGTTGTACGTCTCATTCTCGTTAATTTTTTTAACTTTTCAAGGTAAAGCGGGTGGTGCATTTTAAATGTTAGTAAAAAAATTAAAAAAAATCAGTTTTGAATCAACTGCGTTTAAAGATAATGGAAAATCGGTATTTTTTCAAAATTGATGCCCTTTTCAAATTCCAAAACAACCATTTTTAAAACATAAAAAATTATAAAAAAAAAATATTGATGCGTATTAATTATATACTCGAGAAGACGTTTTAAATGAGGTATCACATGCCCCATCCTCGATAAATTTTTTTTCCATCTTCAAGGTAAAGGGGGCGGTGCATTTAAAACGTAATAAAAAATTTAAAAAAAACAGCGTTGGCTTGATTTCGTTTAAAAATCATAGAAAATCGTTATTTTTTCCAAATTAACGTTATTTTTGAAAGCCAAAATAATTTTTTTTTTTAAAAAAAAAAATTAAAATAAAATTATTGATGTTTTATTTTTTTACTCAACGAGACATTTTTAATGAGGTGTCACATGCACTACTCTGTTTAATTTGGGGCATGTGGTACGTCTCATTCTCGTTAATTTTTTTTAACTTTTCAAGGTAAAGGGGGCGGTGCATTTTAAACGTTGGTAAAAAAATTTAAAAATCTGTTTTGGTCCGATTTCGTTTAAAAATCATAGAAAACCTATATTTTTTTGCAAATCGATGATTTAATAATTTGGTTGAAGGGGGCAGCGCATTTTAGACATTACTAAAAATTGTTTAAAATTAGTTTTAGAAGAAGAAAAAGAAACAGAAGAATTGAATGTTTCTTTTATTTTATTATTTTTTTTTAAACACATTGTATACTCTTCTTCGTGATGGTATTTTTATAAATGCAAAGATTTTTTTTTTCAATCATTTGATAGGTATCTAATTATATAATTGATTAAGAAAATAATCCGTTTATCTATACGTTTTTTATTTACTTAAAATTTTTTATCTTTCACGAATGTGTACTTGGGATATTTTCGAACTTTGATAAATAAATTTGTAATTATGTAATGAATGATTATTATCCTACAAACTACACCTACACTAAAAGGGAAAACTACGAAATTTCGACATTACCATGGGTCAAAATGTTGATGGTCTCATTGTGCAGATAAAACAGACTATTAAGGCAACCCCACACAGACAACATCGGCCTGTACCCGGTAAAGATGTACGGATTAAACTGGAGATGTTTAGGCATATCCTTCCAATGCAGTAGATCGGCACCTTTCCCCCTAGACATCAGCCAGCGTTTCTCCTTCTTCGGCGACGAGGCTTCCTTGCAGCGTTCCCTCCTCTCCTGCAGCTGATGATCTAACTGTTGATGGCGATTGTGGTGGTGGTTGTAGTGCATGTTATCGTCCTGCGTCGGTACCTCACCTTCCCTCTTCGCCATATCTTCCGGCGGGTCTGGATCGTCGGTTAAGGAATGCTCGCTGATGACGTATACGCGTAATGCTGGTGGTGTCGGGCATGCCTACCGTCCCGATAAAGGAATGGATGGAGCGCCCCGCGGCGCGCCTATCACCGTCTGTAACAACGCCGCGACGCGATCATGTCGGGACTGCTTTCCGACGCGACGCTTTTAATTCGCAGCGCGAATTAGTTAGAGGTTTCGCCGCGCGGCGGCGCTGAACGCGAACTTAGAGAGATATTGATTTGACGCAAACCGTACGATACAGAATATAGTCGCGATTCTACGATTTCCATAATTTTAATGTGATGTGATGTTGAGGACTTAAAGAGCTCCGTAAAGTTAGCCACTCACTATAGCCAATTGCGATAAATCTGCGTTTTAATCGTCTATAGGTGTTTGACAGCGAATTTTTAAACGTTTGATAGTCAATAATTTATTAGCAAACAATAAAACAAATTTGTATGGAGCAGGTCTGTCTACTACATCTCTACAGTATTTCAACTATAGATTACATTGTTAGGTAACTGTATCTTGTTTCAAAATGACAGAGACAAGATTCTGAACGAGCCTAAATGATGTGCTTCGTTTTATTTGTAATTTGTTCTTTTTAAACCTGTAATTTATCAATAATTTGGAGTTATTGAACGATTTGAAGGTAAACATCGTATTTGTAAGTTTTTAAGTTCTAGATCTAATCCGCTTACATATGTTCCAGTATGTAACTTTTAAAAAATTGTTACCATTTAACTACCAGAGGCCATGGCGTTCCCACTGTTACACCCTGTATAGTGAGGGACTACTTTGTTGCATTATATTCAATAATAGATGGCGCCACATATACTATTAACAACGTATATTCTAATATTATCTCTTTGCTTGTCTGGTTGCTTACCATCTAATTTTTTATAACTTTATTTCCTTTTTCTGTGTTATTTTCGGTGTTAATGAACAAAAAGAGTAACTTCATACCCACATATTACCTATAATTTTATTAGATAATCGTAGCGATCATACCATAGCCGGGGCTTACATTTAATGATGCACAAAAATACAATTTTTGACATTGACATGTTTGTAAAATAGAAATATAAACGTCAATTTCAAAGAAGTTAATCTTCATTATCTAAATCGGCGATAAATCGCTGAGATTGAAATTAAATTAATCTACATTTCTACTTAATAATAAAAAAAGGATACGTTGCATTACCTTCTTTCGCTTATTTTCCATATTATAGAATAAAATAACGTTGCTTCCGCAATACCGCCGCGATTACACTTCAACGATCTTCCTATTTCCGCGAATAATACATCCAAATTTATAGGAGAAAAGTAAGAAAATCTACGTAGAATTTTTTCAATAAAGACGCGCCGCCGAACGAAGTTTTTTTTTAAAAAGCGCGCCTAATCAAGACCGACCTGCGTCCCGATCGAGAATTTACGCAAACGAGTCGGTAACGTAGGCAACTAATCGTACCATTGTTTCGGTCGGTAAAACTAAACACAACAACCCCAGCGAAAAAGCCTGTGCACAATTAACTTTACATCGGCTTTCCACATCGATTTTTTCCGATTAAACGATTAAGATCCGCGGGGAAAAGGTCACATTTACACGTAGTGATGTTAATCGCGTAGATTCGCGGCGAGTTTCTTTCATGGTTTTGAATTTTCGCGTCGCCTTTACGACACCGAGGTGTAGGTGTTCGCTAGTTTACTCTGGTATAAATTCGTACATCTCAAAGATCCTATCGTAAGTACATATATTAAGAGGATATCGATCTATTTTTTGGGATTGTCTGTATGGGAATTGCGATTGAATATGGGAAAAGCTGTTTTGTTTATTATAGTTCGCGTTAGGATAGGTTAAGGTTGACATTTCAATTCAAAATGGCCGACGTAATCTGATTGGGTACGATTTGTGTTAATTTAAAACGGAATCGAAGTTGATCCGCAGTTTTAAAGGAATTTAAATTCAATTCGGACCCCGATTTTATCAGGAGAAAATATAAAACGCCCTATTTATATCGAAATTAATCAATTTTTACGTGAATTCTGCTAAAAAAAAGGTAAGCGCTCCTTTATGTAAACATAGGCTACTACGATTTAATACACGTTCAGTGGTGTCAATTTCTACATGACAACGTCAAAAATTTATCATTTATTTACGTCTTCTCTACATTCGTCGATAAAATTGCGTCTAATGCAGTCTAATTTTCGCGCAATTTTGTACAATTTACATAGACATATGTTACTAACGCTTAATTATACTTGAAATTCCTCGATTCTCGTTGTTAGATCGGAAGCATTGAAGTGTGTTGTTGACAGTACTACATCGAACAATCTAACATGTTTTACAGATGCTATGGACTCGGAGACACCATTCGCATTCAAGATCGAGATCGCACTCCCACGACAGGGACAGGGAACCTAAACTGAGGAAAATCGAAATCTCTGACAGTCCGCATCACAGACAATCAGTGAGGTTAGTACATAATTTTGTGTACGGTTACTTTTTTTTAGTTATAATCGAGGTATAATGCTCGATAAGTAGCTAACGTTTGTGACCAGTCAACCGCAGGCTGAAAATCGGTTGCTCTTATCGTCGTTAATGATCAATTTGTGGCGAAAGAAATCGTTTTTTTCATCTTCTATTTGTAAAACAAGCAATTTTTTTTAAGTTTTTTTTACTCCATTTCCATTAAATAAATTATAGCTACGTTATATGATCCTATAATGGTTATATTTATTTTTATTCAATATTTGTTACAGTGGTGGTCAACGTGCAAATTTGGCAAGTCCCTGTATGGAGTTCCTGCTAGGATATTGCCAAAGAGCTAATTGTAAATTCACACACAGTTTTATAAGATGTAAACGTTCAGTTGGATTTTGCGGTGGGAACCAATGCCGGCACCTCCACTTGGACGAAGAAAAATATAATAGTTTTTTGACGGGTCGAGCCCCGTACGAAGATAGTACTATACAAGAGGAGATACAGCGAATTGCCTGGGTGGCTCATTGCAGCTTACCACTACTCAAGAAAGCAGTATGCTGCACCAGAAATTTGACAGGGTTACTAACGCCTTGTGGTTTTAAAGACTGCGATAACTGTTATCCAAGCGATCAGATCATAGCATCTGCGTCACCTCCACTATGTGTCGGTTGTAATTTACAACTCCTGAAGGGCGATACCACAGTATTGCGTTGTGGACACACGTATTGTGGGAGATGTATAACGTTTAAATTAACACTTTCTATAAGCGGTGGATTACCACAGTATAAATGTCTGAAATGTTCAGCAACGAGTGAAGGGAAAAATATATTGTGAGTTTTCAATTGTCATGTGATAATTGTTTTTTATTTTATTAAATTATTTTATAATAAACTTTCATGATGATAATTATTTTCCCAAACGAGTAATAATTAGTATTAATAAATAGACAAATTTTGACCTGTAATATTGATAACATTTATTTCATTTTTCATTCATCAATTATCGACCATCGAATGTTGCAAATTTGCTATCAGACACTTGCAAACGAGCCGTAAACTATTAAAAACAAGATTTATCATTCTTGTTTTATATAGTGAGGATCTACTTTTATGTATAGTGGGATTTCACTCTAAAAAATTCTCTTTTTTTAGTATGATTTTAGTAACATTTTGCAAATATGGATGCACGGAGTAGAATTAATGAGACAGGAGTTGTACCAATTAGTATGAGAAAAATTGTAGAAAAGAACTTAGAAAGGTTGCGAATTTCACTGTATTGCATAATAAAAAAAGGTCATCCAATCAATCTGCAAAATTTACTCAACCACAATTTCAGACGCACATTACGTAGAAGATTTAAAATTATGCGGCTTGTGGAACCGTTTAAACAACGCTGTGAGACTTGTTATCTATAACATGTCGACAGATTGCTTCATAATGTGAACAACGATTTAGCAGAACGGTTTAATTCTATTGTATATAGCTAAATTTATAAGTGGAAAGTGGTGTAATTTTGTAATGAGGGACTCTTACGAAGCAAGATGCAAGGCAGTTGCGGCATTGTTCAATAATAGGTCAATATTTCACAGCAAAGTCACCAAACGACTGATAAAACAAAGTCCAACAGGAAAATATTTGCAAAAATATACCGTGCCTCCAAAATCTTTCCTCATTAGAGTCGGCCATGCTTTTTTTTAATGGTTGGCCAGGAGTGCATGTAAATCTATCAGAAATGCATCATTTTCACAGTTTGGTTATGTCATATAAATGTGTATCTGTAATAATTATAGAATAATTAAGTGTTCCCTCGAGGCGACGTCGGTTGATGTCGAAATCAGGGGCCTTGGTTCTCTGCGTGTGATCTCCGTCTATGCTTCTCCCAGTAAGGTGAGTGTGATACCGACGACTATGATCGGCTGATGTCTAGCAGTGCTCCGGTCCTTCTCGCCGGGGACCTGAATGCTAAGCACCCGCTCTGGGGATGCGCTTCGACGAATGAATTCGTTTTCTCTCGTCCTCCGGTGTCCAGGTGCACTCCCCGGACGAGCCTACGTACTTCCGCCCCGGCACTAGGCCGGACATTCTGGACATCGCTCTGTCCAGGGGACTACCATCATACCTTCATGTTGCGAGTTCGCCTGATCTCTCGTCAGATCACAACCCTATTTTTATTACATTTGGCGGCGAGTTGCAATCTTCTGAAGTGTTGTTTCGGGGGTCCGTGGATTGGGAGCAGTTCGCACGGAGTGTTGACCAGTCGGTTTTTTCTGTCGATGGAGCCTGTTCCTTAGAAGTTGCTGCAGAACGCCTTACTGGCATAATATCTAATGCCGTTAAGACCTCCACATCTGCTTCCGCGCCTGCTCTCGACAGGTGGCTACCACTTGACCTCAGGCATCTGCTTCGCCGTAAGCGCACAGCTAGAAAAAGGGCGCAGACCACTAGAAGCCCTGCTGATTGCGAGGCGGCAAATCATCTTGCCGCGCGTCTTCGATCTTGAGGGATTTCAGAGAAAAACAGTGGTGGCGCAGTGTGTCGGCGGCCATACCTGATGATGGTTCCTTATGGCGGCTCTCTAAGGCTTTACAAAGAAAAAAAGCGAGATCTACTGGAAGTGTTCCGCTCCGGGGTGAGGCCGGTTTGGCTCACTCCGCATCTGAAAAGGCAACTGTTTTTGGGGACCATTTAGAGGTTGTGTTCCGTGGCGCGGAGGGTCAACCTCAATACGGCCTTCTACACCGTGAGGTAGACCTCTTCATTAGGGAACTTCACAATATGCGCGGTGATCCGCTCCCCGAAGTCGGTCGGGAAGAGGCGCTAGGTTGCATAGATCGTCGGAGGAACGGAAAGGCTCCCGGGGATGATGGGATAGCCAATACTGCCTTCAAAAAACTCCCAACAAATGCCATTGACATCTTGGTACTCATCCTGAATGCCATACTGAGTCTTTGCGTTTTTCCGATCGTCTGGAAGCATGCGAGTGTCCTCATGCTCCATAAGCGCGGTAAAAATCCATCGTTACCAGCAAGTTTTAGGCCGATAAGTCTCCTCTCGAACCTGTCCAAGATCGCCGAATCCATAATTCTTTCGAGACTGCGCGACTTCATCATTGAGGGTAACTTGTTACCTGATGAGCAGTTTGGATTCCGAGAGGGCTTATCGACCGACTTTCAGCTCCTCCGTTTGACGGAGGAGATTCGCAATGCGCTGGAGATGAGGCACTCAACAGGTGCGGTTTTTCTGGATTTTGCACACGCATTCGATTCGGTATGGCACGAAGGTCTACTTTTTAAAATGGGCTTGTTTCAATAGCCAGAGAGATGGAACCACGCCTCATCAGAAAAATAACATTTGTCAAGAACATCGTTATTATTTACGTTATTCAAAAACCATTGACAATACTGTGTTCTCCTACCAAAATCTAACATTAAATTATAAATATTTAATGCTCTAATTCTAACATTATAATAAAATAATTAAAAAAATATAAACGTCAATTATTTGAATTTAAGTTTGACAACTGTCAGAATTTGAAGTTTTGAAAAGCATCGCATTTGCACCAACCTAAGACAACTAAACTGACAAAAAAAAACCCTACTCTGATGAGAAAAGATTTTGAAGGCGCGGTATTTTACCATTGCATGTAATGCTTGTATTTACAATGTCTATAATCTGGGTTGTCCAATCTGTATCTACTGTACTAGGGTATGCAATGCAAGTACCTAGTTTTGTATTGAACTGATTACTTACATGACATACTTGTTTTATTTATTTTGTTAAAGTGAAATTAAGCGCAAAATATATTCTACTAAATAATAGAGGGCGCCACATATTCTTATTATATTAACCCTTTGATTATCTGGTTGCCTACCATCTAATTTTTTTATAACTTTATTTTCTTTTCGGTGTTGTTTCCGATGTTATTGAACAAAAAAGTAACTTCCTACGCACATATTATCTATAATTTTATTAGAAACCTAATCGTAGCGATCATACCATAGCCGGGGATTCCATTTGATGATGCACAAAAATATAATTTTTGACATTGACATGTTTGTAAAATAGAAATATAAACGTCAATTTCAAAGAAGTTAATCTCCATTATCTAAATCGGCGATAAATCGCTGAGATTGAAATTAAATTAATCCACTTTTCTATTTAATAATAAAAAAAGGATACGTTGCATTACCTCCTTTCGCTTATTTTCCATATTATAAAATATAATAACGTTGTTCCCGCAATACCTCCGCGATTACACTTCAATGATCTTCGTATGTCCGCGAATAATACATCCAAATTTATAGGAGAAAAGTAAGAAAATCTGTATACGTAGAATTTTTAAAATGGAATTTTTTTTAAAAAAGCGCGCCTAAGTATTCCGATCGAGAATTTACGCGGACGAGTCGGTAACGTAGGCAACTAATCGTACCATTGTTTCGGTCGGTAAAACTAAACGCAACAAGGCCCAGCCAAGTAGAAGCGTGTGCTCAATAACTTTACATCGGCTTTCCAACGGTTTCCCCATCGGTTTTTTTCCGATTAAACGATTCAGATACGCGTGAAAAGGTCACATTTACACGTAGTGATGTTAATCGCGTAGATTCGCGGCGAGTTTCTTTCATGATTTTGAATTTTCGCGTCGCCTTCACGACATTGCCGTCCAACCAATAGGTTGGATCGATGTTCGGTCCGTTGTCTTACAGCGAGTTCGTTCAACGTTCCGCGCTGAGGACTTGGAATTGTGTAGCGCATTTCGCTAGTTTACTCTGGTACAAATTCGTACATCTCAAAGATCCTATCGTAAGTATATTAAGAGGATATCGATCTATTTTTTGGGTTTGTCTGAATGGGAATTATGATTGAATATGGGAAAAACAAGATGTTGTCTGTGTATTAGTTCGGGTAAGATACGTAAGGTCGACGTTTCAGTTCAAAATGGCCGACGTAATCTGATTGGGTACGATTTGTGTTAATTTAAAACGGAATCGAAGTTGATCCGCAGTTTGAAAGGAATTTAAACTCAATTCGGACTCCGATTTTATCAGGAGAAAATATAAAACGCCCTATTTATATCGAAATTAATCAATTTTTACGTAAATTCTGCTAAAAAAAAAGGTAAGCGCTCCTTTAATATTACAATACACACGTAAACATAGGCTACTACGATTTATACACGTTCAGTGGTGTCAATTTCGACATGACAACGTCAAAATTTTAACATTTCTTTACGTCTTCTCTACATTCGCCGATAAAATTGCGTCTAATGCAGTCTAATTTTCGCGCCATTTTGTACAATTTACACATACATATGTTACTAACGCTTAATTATACTTGAGATTTCCGATTCTCGTTGTTAGATCGGAAACATTGAAGTGTATTGTTGACAGTACATCGAACAATCTCACATGTGTTACAGATGCCACGGTCTCGGAGACGACATCATTCGCATTCAAGATCCAGATCTAGATCGCACTCCCACGACAGGGACAGGGAACCTAAACGGAGGAAAATCGAAAGCTATGATAGTCCGCATCACAGGCGATCAGTGAGGTTAGTACATAATTTTGTGTACGGTTACTTTTTTTTTTTTTTTATAGTGATAATTGAGAATCGTGAAGTGTAACGTTATCCGTTTATTTCATATAATTCATACGATTTAAAGATTTAAATTAAGGTGTTGTTGTGCTTTAAACATTATTTGATAATACAGCTTTACAATCACAGATGGCGCTAGTTGCTATTTTGTTTATCGATAAATTAATTAAGCGATTAGTTAGTTAATAAAGTTGGCATAATTTATCGATTGCTTGAAATTAATTCTTGTACGGATTGATTTGTTTTTACAATCGTTAGAATTTAACCACTACATTCATGACACTGTTACGTCATTATTTGGTCACTTTGGTAGACTATTTTCTATCGCCAATCAACAGGCTAGGCTCGTATTCACTTTATTTGGTTTTAATAACGTTGTCGTTGGTACAACTGGTTCTAAATGACGGCAGGATGACGTTATTTCGACGTAATGTTGCATGTAGGTACATAATGTCAACGGAGACACTAAATCCTGAATTTGGTTTAGTTTAGTTTTTAAACTAACAATTCACGTCATTTTTTCGTTTAAAAATAGACGTGACAACTATTCAAGATATTAAAGTTATCGCCGTCAACGTAGCGCCTGTGATATGCAGCGCTAATTGACAGCCCTCTTCTTTCTCTGTTTTTTTTTTTTTTTTTTTTTTTGGTACACCCTGTATTTACATTTTTTTTTAAATCAAATTATACCTAATTGGAGTACCTATAATAGTATGTACCAGTTTATTTAATCTGTTTTATTAAGTATTTAATTGTTTGAAGATTTTTGTGATTATAATAATAAATTTGGGATATACAGGGTGTCCAGAAAATGCAGCGTCAGCTAAATATAATAGTTTTAAATTAGATTATTATTAAACATAAATTTATTATGCAGTTATGTACAATTACATAACTCCCACCTACATAACAACTTCTATAATTACTCTCGAGCATTAAACAACAATCTTTGACATTAGCAAACAATAACCTTCGCGAAAATTACATCTGCGCGATTATCCGAACAGATTCGGCGGGCGCATAGTTTTGAATACTAATCTAACGGTGTTTAAGACTCATTGTTGTAATTGTCGATTAGCTTCGATTTTCGAAGCGAATTTCTTGGATCTTTTTTACCTACACACATCATCGACCTACACAAACTGAATATACCTGGCTTGTGAGTATGCCTCAGCGCTGGAACAATTACGACCTTGTCTTCCAGTGGGACGGGGTCGTTGACGGCGTACGATGCACCCATCGCACACACACACACACACACACTACGCCTCCGTTGTCTCCCTTTTTTAGAAGTAAAAAAATAAAGTAATTTAAAAAACAACTGTTTTGTGGAATGCGTTATGTTCGTTTTTAAATTGGTTTGAAATGAAATTGTTTCCCATCTATGCTTGCGATCATGGTTGGTAATTGAGTTATGGTAGCGATTTAATTGCAGTTCGTACAACGTTTATATTTTAATTCCTATTTTATTTGACGTACGATTAATTTGTCATCGTGAGACCCAATTTCGTTAATGAATTATGCGCCTTGCAAACGATCTAATATGGTCGAGGTGTTAAATTGTGCAAATCTCTGCGTAAACGAGCGAGAAATTTGCAATTCGCAATTTAATATTTTTTTCGTATTATTATTATTATTTGAATCGTAAAGATGTTAATGGTGCAGAAGTCGTTATCGTAACGATTGTGCGTAAGGATCGACTTCCTGCCGTTTGAACTGATCGCTTTTAAAATCCGCACAACCGTGTAAGCATTAACAAACAATCGACGGACGATCGTGAAAGGTATGAAAAAGAAAATCTAACGAATGAATTCCTCGTGTTTGGTCGACTGGTTCTGTATACGGTGGTTTTATACGGATGGGAGAGATCGTTGGGAAGAAATTAGAGGGAGATCTTGGATCGTCTGCACATCGAAATCAATTGCGATGATGATTGATGCTAATTGGCGTGGAAAAATTTTCTATATGCTTAGCGTGTTTTGTTGCGATACCACCTCGATGTAGTATTATAATAATAATAACAATAATAATAATAATTTATAATAATAAATACAGGTGTTAGGGTAGGGTAGGTATACAGGGTGTTTCATAATATATGCGCAGGAGACTTCAGGATGTGATAGCTTGTCTAGAAATTTGAAAAAAGTTTTCTATCAACTTACCCTCTAAAATGCACTATTTTCGAGATACAGGGTGTTGAAATTGGCCTTGGTATATCACAAGATGATTGACTTTGTCAAATCGTGAGTGCTCTTTATGAGTGCTAGGCATCCTTGTAGGTCCTTTTTGCACGAGACTTTGTGCGTCTCTAGCAGTTCCAAAACGATGGCCCTCCTGAAAGTCAGTTGGTCCAGTTTGCCCCCATTTCATCTATGCAAGTACCATGCATTCTGCACAGCCATATCGATACACTGGCTCACCAGCGGAAAATACCACTTCTTCCTGCGAATTGATATCCGATATTGCGATATATTTTGATCACTTCCCTTTATAAATTTGGGTTGGTCTATCACAATATATGTGTCTTTTGACTTTGCGAAAATCTTTTCGTTTTGTTCACAGGAAGTACAGAGCAAGCGTTGGAAGCAATTGTTAAAACACTGTTGTCATTCCATCAACGTACTACCATTTCGTTATCGTATATTCAAAGGCTCCTCTATCCTTTTTCTTGAAAGATTTTACATTAACCAAAGGGCACTTTGAGATTCTATTCTCTCTGATTGTACCGGTGGCCCTTATTTTTCTGGAAGTTAGTTCCTTTATCAGTGACAAAGACGTAAAGAAGTTGTTGAAATAGGGATGAAAATTTGCCGGTGGATGCCAAAATGTCTGCATATTGCAAAAACGACGGAAGCACCAAGGCCAAGATTCTTGTATTTATCTGGCAACTTGGTAGAAGAACCTTGGTATGGTTCAAAATAGACCACATACCCTAGACGAGTTGCACCGACCCAAAACTTATAGCCCCATCTTATGGGCTTCCCTCTAATGAACTGCTTGCATCCATGGCGCCCAAAATAGGGGACCATGGCTTCATCAACTGAGTGATTTTCATCAACAGGCGCGTGATCCAAAAACACTTTATTCAGCGACGAAATCAGTGGCCTTACTTTGGCAAATCGATCGTCTTTGTGCAAATGATTGTTGTCGACATAATGAAAATTACTCATGACATGTTGAAATCGATCCGTAGATATTGACGAAGAAACAAGTTTATTGTTAGTGTCATCTGAATTTTTCCAATACATTTTCTTACGCGAAACAGAGCAGTAGCCACTCAATATTAGAATACCAAAAAAGCAAAACATGTCATCGGTTGTAATTATCACCCGGCCTATTTTTTTGGAGAGCATATAGGTTACTAAATCGAACAAGATCACCCATAAGGTTGGCATCAAAAAACAACTTGAAGGTAGCAGCTGGAGAAAGGTTATTTTTTGTTATATAGACTTGATTCCATTTGGGGTAATGTTGTTGCAGATCCACACCAAGCGAAAAGTGAAAATCTTTAGTTTTTTTATTTTTTTTTTGTGCAAATGAAGATACGGATACCTCATCTTCACTTTCCCAATCTTCCTCCACATCTACACCTTTTTTTTCATCCTTTCAGAGGTACATTACAGAAAATGTAATAATATTTTCAGTTACATTTCGCCTGGGTAGTCATTCTTGGCTCTTTTTACAAGCGCAGTGCTATGATAAATTGCAATAAAATAACAAATTGTTACACAAAACTTACCTCCAATATTGGTAGTCCCTCATTTTCTTACCGAACAAATGTCACTCACAATTAAAAAGCGTTGGTGTCTACAAAACTTGCGAGAGGTTAGGTTGACATTTGACAGAACTCAATATCGACATTTCTAATACTAAATGAGGCATCGCCATCTATGTGTGAATAATCACAACCTAAGAAAAGAGGAATGATTAAACAGGTGCTTACCGTCCTTTTAAAAGGACCGTAGGGTCATATAGGTTAAAAAAAAAAATTGTTTTTGCAAATGTCTCCGGAACCGTTTATTGTAAGCGCCTTATGTTGGGTTTGTTGACAATGGTTTCCTGTTAATCCAGGATAATGCACGACCACACAGAGCAACGATAATAACACAGCACCTTGAAGAAGTTGGTATTCTAAAAAATGGACTAGCCTCCTTAAAACGAAGATATGAATCCTATTGAGCATATTTGGGACCAGTTCAAAAGGCGTACAAGACGTCGCATACCTGCTGCAACCATACGGGAAGACCTCCGATGGACCCTTATTGAGGAATTGAACAATTTTCCCCAAGCAAGCATACAGGGCGTGCTGAACTCTATGCCAAATCGGATGAGGAGTATCATCCAGAACGGAGATGGCAATACCCCGTGTTGCCATGTTACTTCTTGCCTCTTCAGTTCAATGTGTTGTAGTGTGAATAGTTAATATTATTTTTAGTATTTCCTCAATAAATTTCAAAATTCTCCAATTTTTGCTTAGTTTCTTTTTTTATCTAATGAAAACGTTGGACTAAAGACAAGCAATATTCAAAAATGTGGATAATTACATGGCGTTATTATGGAACATAAAATTCATCCCTTACATCGTGCAACATTTCCGGTGATAGTATTTGATATGTTGTTCAAGCTCGTCAGTACTACCTGGCTGTGTCACGCGAACTTTGCTTTTGAGGTATCGCCTATCATATTGGAGTAAGGTCAGATCTTGCCGGCCAGATGATAGGACGATAGGACCTAGTATTGCCGAACGGTTGAAGCATGGTGCGGTAGTGCTCCATCTTGTTAGAAACACACCACCAACCTGGAAAACAAGGTCGACAACGCTCTTTTGCCCATCCATATTCTTATCGAAACAATTGGGTGCAATTATTCGACCCTGAATTATGCCGGCGCAGTTTGGCCCAGCACTCGATATGTTGCCAAATAATTCCACTCGTGCTAAAGACTCGGCGAATTAATATTTGGCTACATAACTCGTGTCGAGCCGGTGATTATCGATAATCACAATACCACTCGTTGTATACAGGGTGAGTCACGGCTATTTTCCTCGAAGATCAATACACTTTTTCAAACGGTGCTCTAGTCTCTTCAATCCCCGTCGGAAAAGTAGGATGTTTCGAGGTCTGCAAAATAATCATCTGTAGCGGCGATTACCTCACGAATATGGAAGATGAGAGACTCGATGAGATTCGTAGCGCAACTACATTCAGTTTGGACACGACGTTGCTCCCCAATCATTGTCGTGGTGGACAAGCTCTTTTTTCCACAAACTGCAAACGAGGCCGTTTCTCCTTCCATACTGCATCGAATCGAGCTCAATAAATCGCTGTAGTCATCGTCCTTCGCTTCTGCAGATAGTCGATAAGGATCACATCTTGGGAATTCCAAGCCGGCCGATTCTTTCTTCGGAGTTGATTCGTCCGGAAAAGTTCACTGCTTCGATTGTTTTTTGGTCTCCGGTGTGTAATGGCGGATCCAAGTTTCATCCACGATCACGAAACGTATGAAGAAATCCCTTAGATTGCGTTGGGTACTCCTCCGAAACGGTCACCCGATTTCGTTTTTGCTCCGGTGTGATCAGGCAACGAAACTGCCGATGATCTTGCAAAGAAAGGGACGGCGTTCCGATTTATTGGACCAGAGCTCTTTTGTGGTCTCGCCAAAAGTCATATAAGAGCTGAGCTACCAACAGTGGGGAAGTAAAATCTCGTACTGGGCTAACATTTCAAAATTAAAACAATCAAAAAAGTTGATTACTTTTTCAGTCATCAGGGACCTCAACAGTATCACGGTTTTACTCAGTAGGCACTGTGGCTTTTTTGACGTATCACCTCATGAAGTGAAGATGGGCAAGGTGGACTGTGATAAGTGGTGATTATGTTGGGAACATAACAAGACGAGGAGGGGGGGGGGTGCAGCAGAGACTCAACTACCTCGAATAGGCGCACGTAGAGCTGGCTAGTATTAGAATGATAGCCCCCATAAAAATTCTGGACTTCTTCAGAAATCTGAAAAGATTAAGGATTTTATATGATCTTTATTGAAAAGAAAACTAACTTTGGTCAACCTTCGAATTCACGTCCTAAATGAGATTCAAGCAGCAGTATAGGACGACGTTTTTTGCGCGAAATTGTTTCTGGAGCCGTGTTGATTTTGTAGAACCTTTCTGCTGGCATCATCAGAAAGTTCTTCATCTTTACTATCTTCTGGTATGTTTCTTCCATCAATGGTCGCCATGACCTTTCCGACCGATGGAACGGTCTTTGCTTTCTTCGGAGTTGATGCGCCCGGAAAATTTTACTGCTTCGACTGTTCCTTGTTTCCGGTATGTCGTGGTGGATCCAAGTCTCATCCACGGTTACGAAATGCATGAAGAAATCACCTTTTCATGTCCAAAATTTCGTGTAGGATATGGCCGATGATGATTCCTCCAAGATGCTGAGATGTTGTATCTGCTATCTTTTTCAGCTTCGATCGATGACCGGCTAATACGATATCATGAATCTTGTCGATCATTTCATCGTTGGTAGTGCGGTTTTTGGGCGTCCACTGCACTCACCCAGACGCTGATGGTCGAAAATGATGGAGTAGATCCGCCATCAACCTCTAGCAAAATATTTTGAATTTCCGTTGCCCGACTTGCTACACAAAACACACTTAAAAAAAAAACACGAACGAGTCGATGGCCGCAGTGGTTAGACGGCTGACTATCGTTGTGAGACGATGATAGGAGCCGGGGTTCAATTCTCTGCAGGGACGGTGACATTTTTTCAGAGAATTGAAATCCGGATCGACTTACCATTCACTATTGGGAGCGCGGCATTAGAAAAGGCGATATGATGCTGAACACAATTTACAGCTTACGGAGTCACTGCAACTAACCACCCACCACACATCAAAAGAAAAAAAAAACTATTGACAGTAAATGTCTGAAATTTTGACAGTTGCCGATTCCGAAAGTATGATCAGGTTGCCCTCGTATATTTTAAAATTAATTTTTATCGCGAATTTGTACCACAGCGTTTAAAACTTTTTAGAACAAAGAATTATTGTTTTCTCTTTTGTACGGAGTTGTATATTGTTGTTGTTATTATTTATAAGAGCGATTAACAAAAGCGTAACGTTTTAATATAAGTATTCAGGAAATACACAGTTTCTTCGCATGATTCATAATCCAAGAGGTAAAAGTGATACCAAGCGCAACAACCAACCATCGTTATAGTACAAACGGATTGTGAAATCTAGACGTTTGCGAAACAGTAGTAATAACAGCAGCTAGAACTGCCTCAGAGGTTTTATCTCTTTTCCTTCTTTTTTTTCGTTCAATTTGCCTAGCGGTCGTTGGTTTCGGTGTACCTTTCTGGGCGTTGTGTAACGTTCGAACCGGACCGCAGCAGCGTTTGTTGCTCGTTCGCGAGGAAGTTATTAATATAATTAATTTAGATTGTGTTATTATAATATATCAATCGTCGATAGCATTAATTAAAACAAATATTTCGTTGGATTATAAAATGTTTGAATATGATTCACTCTATATAAATTTATACGCTTTTAAATTGTAACAAGATTCTTTCATGCATACAACGTTGAATATCTCCCTACTATTGGCCATGAAAGCTCTCTCAGCTTACTCTTTCTAGATGCTCTACAACATTTTAACATTTATCTCGTAGTCGGCTACCTCAAGTCTTCCAGTAACATTTTCGGATCAACACGTTCGTCGCTTTTCGGACAAAGAGTTATTAATCGATATCGCGAAATGTCTCCTTTGTTTTTTGTTCTTGTGATCATGATGTGAAATAATATTGTGTATATTTAGTGAGATTGTGCGGATTTTCAAATGTTTGTTTCTACTTTTTAAATTATTTTTTTTTTTGCTTGAAACGTGGGTGAAATTGTACCAATTTAAAAGGATCTTGTTTTGTATGGAGATATTTGATTTATATGGAAAACGGAGTGGGCTGAGTATTTCATTTGTTTTTTTAATATTAAACCTTCTTTTAAATTTAATATATTTAATGCATTCTTTCCGTTTTTCAATCTTGGTTTGATGTGCGATGGTACCTACATACTTACCTAACTGTTGTTCATACATCGTAAGGACCTTGCCCCGAATATCTTGTAGGCAAGAAGGTCGTCCGCTTGCAAATTTGGCCGCAAGCTGCATTTTTTTTTTTTTTCGTTTCGTATTATTTCACCGAGAGGCAGACCACCTGGGAGACGATTTTGAAATATTCACCGCGATATTTTTTTATTTCTGGCGTGATCGATGTACGGACCGTGAAGTTTGATTCTTTTCTTTCAGAGACACCCTGTGTATTAAAAAAGCAATTAATTTAAAATCGCAATAATTACTTTTTGTAACGATTGTATTATAATTGGGGAGGAAAGAGGAGAGACTGGGAACTTCTTTATCAAACTAACAGCCTCTCGTGTATTGATATACAGGGTGTTTCAATACGACGCCAACAAACCGGTGCTGGTTATTTCCACACCTGAAAAGATTTAAAACAAGTTGCTATAACCATATGCCTCAATGAAGGTTTCGTTTCCGAAATATACGGTTTTACTCGTTTAAAAATTAGATAAAAACTAGAAGTACTAGAAGTTGAAAATAAAAACGTAAAGAGAAATCAATCTCTATGTTTTTTCTCCACACATTGACCATCGAACCAACTACGTACAACAGATTGTATAGCTCAGGGATCTATATGATTTTTCGAAATCTCCATGCCCTGGGGGTCTACAGGGTGTGCCACTTAAAACTCACAGGTGCCTATTTTTTGTCGATAATGCAAAAAACTGCGAAAAAATTACGAGAATTGAAATGACTCGCTGGAATATCTATGAAGCCGTTAAATTTTTGAAACTACCACAAATAATAAAGTTTGCAAATTTAATGCTCTTTCAAATAAAAAACAATTGGAGATTGTGGCGATCAAAAAATTTTTTTTGATCGCAGCGCCATCTTTATCTTCACGTAATAAAACACAATTTTACTCGTTTCCGTTTTAAGTGGCACACCCTGTATATAGACCACTTTGGCGACCTCTGGTATACGTATATATTGTTGCGTCTGTAGGCCGCTTTAAACTGTCGAACCAATTACGGTTGTACAACGAGTTGTATTACAACCGATAGTATCGTCTGTAGATGCCTTTAATAGCTTTTCAATAGAGACTCGGACCGTGAAAGCCTTCGATATCGATGATCAAATGAAAGTGTTATGGTGTTGAAAAGACAAGTTGTCGTTTTTGTCTAAAACCTGACAGCATTTATTCGTCTAAAAACTGCTATATTTTCGACTAAAATCTGGCTTTTCTTTATATGAAAGATTAATTTTTTTTATCGAGAAACTGCCGACATCCGCCACCCTCTCCCATTTAATGATATTTTTTTAGTACAAAATATCAGTTTTTGTATAAAAATTGATTTTTGTTTTGTTTAAAAGCTGACAGCATTTATTGGTCTAAAAACTGCCATTTTTTCGACTAAAAGTCGGTTTTTTTAAATTAAAATATAATTTTTTTGTCTAAAAACTGCTGACATCCGCCACCCTCCCCCCATTTAATGACATTTTTTTAGTACAAAAAGTAGTTTTTGTAAGAAAAAATAATTTATTTTTGTTAAAAGCTGACAGCATTTATTCGTCTAAAAACCGCCATTTTTTCGACTAAAAGCTGGCTTTTCTTTATATGAAAGATTAATTTTTTGTGTAAAAACTGCTGAAATCCGCCACCCTCCCCCCATTTAATGACATTTTTTTAGTACAAAAAGTAGTTTGTGTAAGAAAAAATAATTTATTTGTATTTAAAAGCTGACAGCATTTATTCGTCCAAAAACTGCCATTTTTTCGACTAAAAGTCGGGGTTTTTATCTAGAATATTAATTTTTTGTGTAAAAACTGCTGAAATCCGCCACCCTCCCCCCATTTAATGACATTTTTTTAGTACAGAAAGTAGTTTGTGTAAGAAAAAATAATTTATTTGTATTTAAAAGCTGACAGCATTTATTCGTCTAAAAACCGCCATTTTTTCGACTAAAATCTGGCTTTTCTTTATATGAAAGATTAATTTTTTTTATCGAGAAACTGCCGACATCCGCCACCGTCCCCCATTTAATGACATTTTTTTTAGTAGATACAAAAAACAGTTTTTGTATAAAAATTGATTTTTGTTTTGTTTAAAAGATGACAGCATTTATTCGTCCAAAAACTGCCATTTTTTCGACTAAAAGTCGATGTTTTTATCTAGAATATTAATTTTTTGTGTAAAAACTGCTGAAATCCGCCACCCTCCCCCCATTTAATGACAGTTTTTGTATAAAAATTGATTTTTTTGTTTGTTTAAAAGCTGACAGCATTTATTCGTCTAAAACCTGTCATCTTTTCGACTTTTTTTAACCGAAAACGTAAAATTTTTGGATAAAAATTGATATTTTTGTCTAAAAATAGGCGATATGTTCCACCCTCTCCCATTTAATGATAGTTTTCAGTACAAAACACGATGTTTCTTGTGTAAAAAAAAAACACTGAAAAGATGGCATTCGTGTCCAAAAACTGATCCCCCCGATTTGATGACATTTTTTTCATCTAAAATCTGACGATATATTTTCGAGCAGCTTTGCCAGTTTCTCTTTCGGCTGGGAACATTTTTTTTTTATAATGGTTTACTACCTGCAATGACTTTCGCCTTTTTTTTTTGATTAAATATCGAGCACCAATCAATCCAGATGATGCATTTAGTCGAAACTGTTTCAAATCAAGTAATGCACCACTACTTCTTTTTCTGAACAATATGTAGGCATTTACAACAGTAATATCTATAAAATGCCAAACTATTTTTTTCAACGTATCAGCCTTGTCAACAAAGCCCATGTTTTTGTTGTAATCAGCTAATCTAATCTAATCTTGAGCAGCTGATTTCTTCTAATGTGCCATTCTTATTGTGTCGCTTTGTCGTAACAATATCTTCGGGATTATGATAATTAGAAAGAAAGTACACTGGCTTTTTATCCATCCATTTGATACCTACTAGGTTATGGTCTGTCATTCGCCCTCCTCTTCTTGTCATCCTTTTATCATCGATAAAAGGATTCATTTCTTCAGAAGTAGTTGGCTGAAAGTTTTTGTTTCCTCTAATAGATTGATTTTGAGTAGCAAACAGATTTGTGTTGAATACAATTGTCTCTATCAGTTCTTCGGAAAACAGACACATAATAAATATCTAGAGGTCGCTCTAAGGATTCATCCAAAGGTGTGTCGAAAGCATCCTCAAGAGCGGCTTGTTTTTGTTCCCACAATATGTTATTTGGAAATACATCAATAATCTCAGCACGAGTTCTTTCCGCTGTACGAGCCATGATTTTCTTGATACCCTGATAATTTCAAATTCATAAATAGTTAGTGATAACCGAAGGACACTCCTCGAACGAACAGATTCCGCGATAAGACCCTGTATATATGTAAAAGCATTGCGTGTTAGTATCCCCGCATCGACTAGATCAATCTTCGTTTTGTGTGTGTGTGTGGACAGTGAGAAATGAACTCCCCCAAAAACCTCGTCTAATCGACTTTCTCCCGAAACGCGACGAGGATGATCTTATTTCGTAACAATTCCAAGTTGAAGGTCGGTACCGATCTAACCTCAAACTTAAACTCTTCCTACTAAGATCGTATTAAGTTATTAAAAATTTGTTTTTCTTAAAAATTCCGACATCCTCGGACGACTCGAAAATCAAAAATAGCCTCTCACGACGATTTATTACGAAAACATAAATCTGCGTCTCTCTCTCTCTCTTTCGTTAATATATTTTTAAGGATCTATAAATTAGCTATTTTAAGAACTGCAGCCGTTCAGTTTATGAAATGATCGGCGATCTTTAAATTAAAATTTAAATCGTTTATGGATATAATTTGGGAACAAGGTTACTTATCTACCGGAGCGCTATGACAATAGCAATAAGATTATATCGAAGCGATTCAAATTATGTTACGGTAACAATCCGATTAAATTCTAACATATCGAGATAATCTCGAGTTGTTATTACAGGATTATCATAGGTTATGGTATTAGAGAGACATACCCGTTAATTTGAACACGCCATAACAGTAACAACAAAAAAGAAACAACATCGTTTTATAATAGTGCTCTTAACAAGAGACAAGCGGTAATAAATTTCGAAGGGCCGCCAACACAAAAACCGGATGTCGATTCAAGTTTGAACGTTCACCGCTGCCATATTAAGATACATGCATAGCATACTATCCCAATACAATAAAGGCTCCTGCCCACGGAGACTCGTACTGGCTAGCTGCACGAAATTAGTCGCACTGCATTTTTCGTGAATGACGAATTGTTTAAATTATTTAAAAGAAATGTTAAAACACCATCACAAACGTCTCGTAAAAAAATCGTAAAACTTTTCGAGACACACTGTATCTCTAGCCCGCCCTCAATTCCTCATTCCTAATATACAGGGTGTTTCAATACAAGTCCGATAAACTTTAGCGGGTGATTTTTTTCTCCACACTGATTAATGTTTTGAACGATTAACGTGTTTGACACGTACCCGCTTGAATGATAAATAATACTGACATGTACCGGGTGTCCAATTTTCGATGGTTTTGCGGGGTATCTCACTTATTCGTAAAGATAGAGAGTTGCCGTTTTCGCATTACTGTGCTACTTTTTTGTGAAACGAAAGATGCCGTGAACAAAATTTTCATAGCTCACTCCGTTTTCGAGATACAGGGTGATTTTGAAAATATTGCATTTTGGAACCCCCCTCGTATCTCAGTTATCGTTTAACTTATCGAAAAGGTAAAAAATGTCTTTTATGCAGTTTTTTACGTAGATTCCAGTGGCGTAGATAGATTTCCGCTAAAGACTGTAATTTTTTAGATATTAATCAAAGTTATGTTTTTTTAAATGAGACATCCTATATATTTTTTGATTGTTTGGTTAAGCTTTTTACAAGCTTTTCAAAAATATATAACACTTTAGATATATTTGCATTTGAATGAAAATTCTAATTAATAACTACATTCTGACACTATTCTGACATAAACCACCTAAAACTCGTAAATTGACATAAGACGCAGTTGTTTTTTTATTCGCCATGGCCTACTAACAAAAAAATTATATTTTTAATTTAAAATGCAAATATATCTCAAGTATTATATATTTTTGAAAAACTTGTAAAAAGCTTAACCAAACCGACAAAAATATATAGGCTGTCCCATTAAAAAAAAACATAAGTTTGACTAATATCTAAGAAATTACAGTCTTCAGTGGAAATCTATCTACGCCACTGGAGTCTACGTAAAAAACTGTATAAAAAACATTTTTTATCTTTTCGATAAGTTAAACGATAACAGAGATACGAGGGAGGTTCCAAAATGCAATATTTTCAAAATCACCCTGTATCTCGAAAACGAAGTGAGCTATGAAAATTTTGTTCGCGGCATCTTTCGTTTCACAAAAAAGCAGCACAGTAATGCGAAAACCGCAACTTTCTATCTTTACGAATAAGTGAGATACCCCCCAAAACCATCGAAAATTGGACACCCGGTACAGGTCGACCAGAATGCCGTGGCAGTCATCTATTGTTAATGTGACAATATGACAAGCGTGAATGAGCGCTGCAACACATGAGCCATTAGATCGGCCTCTTATATCAACAATTACCAATCACGGTTGAGTGATGCAACGTCATAGTTTTACCCAACCTCTCTGACTTAAGCGCAACTACCACAGGATTCTGGTCGAGCTATATAGTACGATCTAGAGGTGGCAAAGGACAAAAAATGTTCTAAAAATGCACTTTGTTAGCGCTCAGTTCACATTTGTACTGTTTCAGTCGGTGAAGATACGCCAGTTTACTCTAGTAACGAAAAAATGACCATTTTTCGACGAAAAAATGTCATCAGATTTTTAAGCAAAAAAAATGGACTGATATTTAGGCAAAAATATCCCGTTTTAGAGGGAGATTTGCAGACAGTTTTTACGCGAAAAAATGTCAAATTTGGGGGAGGAGGGAGTTTCCCCTTCCCCTCCACCAATTGTAGTCGTCGTTGGTGTTTAAACAAAACTGTCACTTTTTAAACGAAAAAGTGTCGTTTTAAAAATTTTAAGGGGAAAAATGACGTCGGATTTAGACAAAAATATTAAACTCAAAAATAGCTTTGTTCTTCCAGAAATAGTGTTTGCGTTGCATTTTATGTTTCTGATGCATATCTATGTATAAAAATGTATTTTCTAGATTGTCTCCTGATGATGGCGTACAGCCGAAACATGTAAAGATAGAAATAAAAATTTTGCGAGGAAGAACAAAACTATTTTTCAGTTTAATCATCAATACTCGCTAACGTTTAATCATAAATCAAAAATATAATTAATTAGTCGTCTTTTGTCTTAAAATTTAACTTATATAAAACATAATTCCCCCTATATGTACTTATCTTCAACTGTTTTTGAGTGATTGTGACTTGATTGACTTAAAAATCCTGCCCTTTTGCAAAGTGAATCTTTTGTTCTTATTTAAACGTAAAATCTGACATATTTTGGAAATGGCGCAAGTAAAGGAGTCAAATCCAGAATAGGTTATACAGGGTGATCAAATTATGCGCGGAAATGCAATATTTCGGTTCATAACAGAGATAACTGAATCTTTTTTTTTAATTTAATGTGTGTTTGTTTAATTGTCTCAGGATCTACAAACCTTAAATAATTCCGATTATACAGGGTGTCTCATTTTCGTTAATCAGAAATCGACTTCTTTTTTTTTCTTAATACAATCCTATACATACGGGGTGTCCAGCCTAAGATGCAACGGTCCATAGTCGACTTATTGTTAATTTCTTTTTTGATTCCTTATTAAATTTAAAAGGCACTTTGTTAAGCTGTCGGATGGTGAAAAATACCTCCAAAACCGTTGGAAATAGACACAATAATATCACATTTTACATCCATTTATGTAAAAATTGCTATACCATTCTATTAAAAAAAAATCAAGTTATTTATGAATTTAAAGTTGGGAAATTATAGATCCTTATTGAATCGCCCTGTAACATAAATGCAACAATTGTCTAATAAAGTGGTTAAGCGAAAACTGAAAACCGCATAAGTCGGCTATGGACCATTGCATCTTAGGCTGGACACCCTGTATGTATAGGAAAATCGAACGACATTCTATGTATTGTACTCATATATCATGTCAGAAACTGACCTACAGTATGGGGGGTGCGCAGAAAATATTGTCGAATTCTATGGAGAAAAATGTGAAAAATATTGGATTTCCGTGTTTTAGCTGGATAGCCTGTATAGAGGGTGTTCAAAATTTGGTGGCAAAACTGGAAAACTTTTCCTTCTAAATAGAACCTCCTGTATATTTTGGTTTATATGCAGATATAATTTTTTGCATTGATGTGTCGATCCTGTCGATATCCTGTAGAATATCTTTCACCTGACAGTGTTTAAATTGTGTTGTACCTGTATGTATACAGGGTGTCCCACCGAACTGACTCATTAGAATTTTTCGAAGTTCCAGTTGGAATTTGATTTTGAAACTCGCAGAGAAGTCATGGTTGACAACGATCTATTTAAGGAAAATATGTTCAACTTTATAGCTCATCTGGTATACAGGGTGTTGATATCAGCTTCCTTATTTTAAACGGAAAGGTGGAATTTTTATGAATTTATTGTATTTCCTGGATTATTTGTGATCCAAAAATTCTAATGAGCCAGTTCGTTGGGACACCCTGTATAGGTAAATATTTCCTAATATAACTTTCTCATGCATTTTTTTAATGAAACTTAATCTATCGCAACCGCAATCGCTTGAGCATAAACTTCGGCGTACCTATGTATGTATACACGCCAAAGAGCTAGTGTATTGATAATACACAGCCGCCTATATAATATACTTCTATATTATGCAAATAAACTTTCGCCCACGTTTCGCAAAAACTGAATTGATTCGATTTAATATGAAGTATCCTACAAATGCATTTATATATTTCGTAGGCGCAAATTAAAAATCGACGACACGATATTCATTCAGATGCATCCCTTATAAGCCCCTGCTTGAACGAAATACAAAACAAAAATAAAAAGAAATGATGTCTTCACGCATCTCCTATTCGATGCACTACGACCTGACGCACGCTCAAGAACGAGTCCTAGCGCCGCTCCAAGAACTGTCAAGATTGAGGATAGATACTAGAGAGCCGAATATGCCCGTGCTGTACGTCGCCATGGCCACCTGGATACCTAAGTGCAATATGTACCATCATAATAGTAACAACAAGTATGTCAATGCTAAAAAATAACGAATACGTACGCGGTGAAAACGGTATAGCGTGTTAAGGACGGGGACCTTCTCTTTTTTTCTCTTCTGTTTTTGTGTTTCGAACGAGTGAATTTAAAATATATGTATGTACAGGGTGGCTAGATAAGAATGCGAATTGTTGTATCTCTGAAACTATTCGTCGTAGAGATTTGCGGTAAAAATTTTTATTACTAAAGTGGGCAAAAGAAGACCAGATTTCCAAGATGGTCGCCAGAGGGCATAACCGGTATCTTAAACTTTTAAAATTGAATTACCCTCCACCACTTTATTTTAATAGATACGTCAAAAAGTGTTAAACAAAAATTACTCGAGTAAAGCTTGGCTTTAATAAGCATATATTTTCTGGTAACATTTACTGGATGGATTTCAGTGAAAAATCACTTTAAAACTTTAAGATGCCGGTTACGCCCCCTGGCGACCATCTTGGAATTATGAAAATATTTCTCACGGTCTTCTTTTGCTCATTTTAGTGGTAAAATTTTTTACCGCGAGTCTCTACGACGAATAGTTTCAGAGATACAACACTTTGTATTTTTATCTGGTCACCCTGTAAGTAGTATTAAGCAAGTAAATTATTATAATTGCAGATGCAATCGATTAGCGGTCTAGAATTGATAGTGCTCAAGATATTTTTTTTTGTCTATCTCTTACGGTCACCGAGATGCCCTATTCTGCCAGAGTAATTTGGACACCCCCCCTCCCTCTCCCTCCCCCTCTTGCCGTACTACGCCACATCATAAACTCTTCTATAATACTAAAACTTTCGAAAAACATAAGATGTTTACTAAAAACAATTGTTTTTACAATTTGACAGCCGTCTAAAATATTTTGACAGCTGTCAGATATTTGCCAGATAAAATAACTATTCTACAATATTAAAGCTTTCCAAAAACATAAGATTCTTACTGGTTATACGAAAAAATAATTGTTTTTACAATTTAGATAGCTGTCGAAAATATTTTGACAGTTGTCAAATATATCTCAGATAAAATAACTGTTCTACAACATTAAAGCTTTCCAAAAACATAAGATTCTTACTGGTTATACGAAAAAATTATTCATTTTACTATTTAGATAGCTGTCGAAAATATTTTGACAGCTGTCAGATATTTGTGAGATGAAATAACTCTTCAATAATATTAAAACTTTCCAAAAACATAAAATTCTTACTAGTGATACGAAAAAATAATTTTTTTTAACGATTTAGGCAGCTGTCTAAAATATTTTGACAGCTGTCAGATATTTGCCAGATAAAATAACTATTCTACAATATTAAAGCTTTCTAAAAACATAAGATTCTTACTGGTTATACGAAAAAATAATTGTTTTTACAATTTAGATACCTGTCGAAAATATTTTGACAGCTGTCAAATATATGTCAGATAAAATAACTGTTCTACAACATTAAAGCTTTCCAAAAACATAAGATTCTTACTGGTTATTCGAAAAAATTATTCATTTTACTATTTAGATAGCTGTCGAAAATATTTTGACAGCTATCAAATATATGTCAGATAAAATAACTGTTCTACAACATTAAAGCTTTCCAAAAACATAAGATTCTTACTGGTTATACGAAAAAATTATTCATTTTACTATTTAGATAGCTGTCGAAAATATTTTGACAGCTGTCAGATATTTGTGAGATGAAATAACTCTTCAATAATATTAAAACTTTCCAAAAACATAAAATTCTTACTAGTGATACGAAAAAATAATTTTTTAACGATTTAGGCAGCTGTCTAAAATATTTTGACAGCTGTCAAATATATGTCAGATAAAATAACTGTTCTACAATATTAAAGCTTTCCAAAAACATAAGATTCTTACTGGTTATACGAAAAAATTATTCATTTTACTATTTAGATAGCTGTCGAAAATATTTTGACAGCTGTCAGATATTTGTGAGATGAAATAACTCTTCAATAATATTAAAACTTTCCAAAAACATAAAATTCTTACTAGTGATACGAAAAAATAATTTTTTTTAACGATTTAGGCAGCTGTCTAAAATATTTTGACAGCTGTCAAATATATGTCAGATAAAATAACTGTTCTACAATATTAAAGCTTTCCAAAAACATAAGATTCTTACTGGTTATACGAAAAAATTATTCATTTTACTATTTAGATAGCTGTCGAAAATATTTTGACAGCTGTCAGATATTTGTGAGATGAAATAACTCTTCAATAATATTAAAACTTTCCAAAAACATAAAATTCTTACTAGTGATACGAAAAAATAATTTTTTTTAACGATTTAGACAGCCGTCGAAAATATTTTGCCAGCTGTCAGATATTTGTGAGGTAAAATAACTCTTCTATAATACTCAAACTTTCCAAAAACTTAAAATTCTTACTAGTGATATAAAAAAAATATTTTTTTTAACGATTTAGGCAGCTGTCGAAAATATTTTGACAACTGTCAGATGTTTGTGAGATAAAAACTCTCTATAATATTAAAAATTTCCAGAAATAGAAGATTCTTACTAGTGTAATGAAGAAATAATTTGTTTTTACGATTTAGACAGCTGTCGAAAATAATTTGACAGCTGTCAGATATATGGCAGATAAAATAACTGTTCTACAACATTAAAGCTTTCCAAAAACATAAGATTCTTACTGGTTATACAAAAAAATAATTCGTTTTACTATATAGATAGCTGTCGGAAATATTTTGACAGTTGTCAGATATTTGTGAGATAAAATAACTCTTTTATAATATTAAAAATTTCCAAAAACATAAGATTCTTACAAGTGATATGAAAAAAAAATGTTTTTACGATTTAGACAGCTGTCGAAAATATTTTGACAGCTGTCAGATGTTTGTGAGATAAAATAACTCTTCTATAATATTAAAAATTTCCAAAAACATAAGATTCTTACAAGTGATATGAAAAAAGAATTGCTTTTAGGATTTAGGCAGCTGTCGAAAATATTTTGACAGCTGTCAGATAAAATAACTGTTCTACAATATTAAAGTTTTCCAAAAACATAAGATTCTTACTAGTAATTCGAAAAAATAATTGTTTTTACTATTTAGACAACTGTCAAAGTGTTTTGACAACGTTTTGACAGCCGTCAGATATATTTTGACAATAACAGTGTCTTCTAGACTCATTTTTGTGTGTTGGGAGTCACATCGTCATTACAGCTCTTCTGCAATTTTACTGTTATTTTTTTATTATTATTATTGTTTTGGTCACGAAATTCTTGATTCAAATCTGTTGGGAGGCAAAAAAAACATCAAAAATGCCATTTTATTGACTTATTAATTTCATAAATTACTACTACTACATACTAATGTTTAGTTTTATTTAATATTCTTGGGACTAAATTAATATAGATTAGGTATACAAATTGTTCTGTTTTCGTCGATGTAATCACATTTCCAAAGCCTACTTTTGTAATTTTATGTTTTTATTAATTCAACTTTATCGATTGCCTAAAGCGTCGCTATTTATAAAATTCGTTCAAATTACTTGGATTCTGTCGAAATAAATTACAAGACAAAATAACTCTATTAACTCGCGTAATTCTCTCGTAATTTCACACGTTGGTCGGTCGGCATTTTAATTGCGCTCTACACTTTCACAGTACAATCAACCGCATTCGCGGGACAGATATTACAACCTTAGCGGATTAATTCGTCCACGCTCAAGATCGCGAAATATCTTGACATCGACACACGCCTGCCATAATTGGAATTCTGTTTTTTCTGTTTTCTTTCATTCTTTTCTGTTCGTTATTATTTTATTATACGCGTGCTTTACGCCCAAATATGGTCAATTGCCAATGACGTTCGCGTTTCTGGCGCACACTTGATTAATATATCGTTTTAACGTAACGACACCATATGTTTCACAATATTATTAAAGACGTAGGTTATCACATCCACCTCAGACCTAAAATTTTAATAAAACTGCGATGTTTAACCAGAAGGTGGCCGTATCTGAATCAGGAGTGTTTTGTTTTTAGGATTTTAATTTCCGTTTTTTTTTCGATTTTTTTTTTTTCAATTTTTTTTATGGTCTCTGGCTGGAGTTGAAAACTTACGAGCTAAAATAGTTATTAAAAGGATCGACATAGCTAAATATTTCGTATTGTTTTAGCTCTGAGCCAGAGGCCGTAGAAAATGGAGAAAATGAAACGATCGAAACGTCGGAAGGAATCATATCGAAAGATCCTAAAACAGACTCAGATAGGCAGGATTCGACTTCGTCGAAGACCGAAAGCGAATCCGATTCGGAAGATGGCGCTGAGGATATCTCTCCCAGTAAGGTTAAGACTAAAGCCGACGATCTGAAGATCACCCCTAAGAAGGTGTTGAGTCCGAAACAGCTCCTGAGAAAGGCCGAATCGGAGAAGAAACGCCAAGAGAAGCAGAAAGAGAAGGAAGAGATCCGACGAAAAAAATTGGAATTGAAGGAGGAGAAGGATCGGCAGAAATTGGAGGAAAAGAAGAAATTAGATGAGGAACGGAGGAAAGCCAACGAGGAGAAGTTGAGGTTAAAACAGGAGAAGGAAGATCAGAAATTGAAGGAGAAACAAGCTAAAGAAGAGGAGAAGGATAAGAAGCGCCGCGAAAAGGAGGAGAAAGAGGAGGCGAAGAAGAAGGAGCGCGAGCAATTGAAGTTGAAGAAGCAACAGGAATTGGAGGAGAAAAATAAGGAGAAACTTAAAATTGAGGAGCAAAAACAGAAAACGGTCGCCGCTTTTGTTAATTTTTTCGTGCCGAAGAAGGCCGATGCTAACGAGGAGAAAAGGGGGGAGGATTCCTCGACGTTCATGCCTTTCGAAATTAAATCCGATATGAGGTTAGCCCCTTTATTGAGGCGGACCCTCGATGATGATCGTAAAGATGAGCTCGATGAGAAATTGAACGAGCAAAACGGGGGGTTGAAATTGTATCTGCAAGAATTAAAGGAGGGGGGCGCTAGGAAGATTGGAAGGTCCTCATCCAGGACGTGGCCGTTCGAGGAAGCCGACTCTGATGATCTGATAATTGTCGAGGAGAATGTCGGGGAGAGTATAGTTGAGCAGAAGCCCAAATTGGAGAAGATGAGAGCTAAATTCCTGAAATTCCACGAGAATCAGCGCCCTCCTTATTTCGGCACGTGGAATAAGAGAAGTAAAAAGATCCTGGCTAGGCGGCCTTTCGAAAAGGATGAGATCTTTAATTACGATATCGATTCGGATGAGGAGTGGGAGGAGGAGGGCGAAGGGGAGTCTTTGAAAGGGACGGATGATGAAGAGGAGAAGGATAACGAATCCGATCATGACTACGAGGAAGATGAAGTCTTCGTCCCGCACGGTTATCTCAGCGATGACGAGACTAACGATGAAGTTAAGGCGAAATTATCGCCGAGCGCTCACAAGGCTAAATTGAAGCTGTTGAAGAATGAGTTTGATGAGGAGATGAGGTCTAAAACGCAGAAATTGAAGCCTAGAGTGATCGGGTGCGTTTGGTATAATAAAGATGGGACTAACGTGGAAGAAGCTATCGATAGATATCTGCAGCCGTTCTCTATAATCTGTAAAGGGCAGATCCAGATTAAGAAGCGATCGGATTTTGTTTTGGCTTCGACGAAGAAAGCGCCTAAACAGCTGGATAAGGAGCACATTCCGATTTTTTTAAAGTTGATCCACGGCAGCGTTGATAAACGTAAGAATATAGTTAAGGATTTCATCGAGCATATGAGTAATAACGGGATACAATTGGAGGTCTCGCAGATGAGTTTGAGCCGCTTGCTGAAGACTTTCGCTCAATGGCAGAAATGCCCTGAAGATGGCGCTATGCACAATAAATTGTGCTGGTATGTCGGTGAGGATGTCAGGAAGGAATACAACGTGAATCTAGCTATGCCTATTCAGGTCAAGAATAAATATAGGAAGACGACTAAGTAAGGATGTTGTTTTATGCTTTAAGTATATTTTTTTATATATGTATAATTAAGGAAGAGTAATTAAGAATAAAAGCAGTACTTTCTAATTTTTTGGTTTAAATTTTTTGACCTAACCTCGTATAAATTCCTTTACAGAATCCGGACGGCGGAGATAAACTATACGATCTAAAATTAACTTGGCGATTAAAAAAGAAAGGAGAAAGAAACTGAGAGATACATGCCTCAGTATAAATCAGAAACGTGTGCATTAATTACAGGTGAATTATTAGCAGCTTAGTGCCGAGTGGAAATTTTAAACGCCCAATAAATTCGCATAAAACTGAGGTGTCTGGTCTTTATCGATGAAATTAATAACGGACTGTATAGCGTTGAAAGGGAATGTGTTTGTTATATTCTTGTTTCTAATTTTGCGCGCGTAGTTTCGGTTTCCCCGATCATCTTCAATAGCTTTTTATAGTCTACAATGCGATCGCCGTGGAAAATTGTTCGATCACTTTTTAACGACACCCAAAATTGTAACAATTATCACAAATATCTAAACTTGCACTTGTTGAAACTGCTAAATAATAATTTTGACAGCTGTCAAAAATATTTTGTTTATAGTTTGGCGACTATCAGGAATACTTCGACATTTGGACTTATTACATTCGACGGCTGCTAGAAATATATTTTTTTAATTAAGGCACTTGTAATATTGTGAAAAGATAATTGTTTTTACGAATTCGACAGCCAGCAGAAATATTTTGACAGTTGCACTTATTAAACCTATAAAAGTTATCGCTTGTTACATTTGACAGTTTCCATTAAAATAAGATGCTTGTTAGTAACACTTGTTGTGTAAAAACAACTGCCATACCTACAATTTGACAGCTGTCAAACAGATTTTGACGGTTATACTTATTAAACGTACGTTTATACAGTTTGGCAATTATCCGAAACGTTTTGGCATTTCCATCTGTTAAAATTGTAAAAATTATCGTCTTTTCCATATGACAGCTGACAGAAGTATTGACTGTTTTTCAAAAAAAAAAAAAAAAGACGCCTGTTAATGAAACTGTAAAGAAATACTTGTTATTATAATCTTACAGTTCTCGAAAATATGTTGTCAGTTACACCTATTAAACGTACAAAAAATGTCTGCGTTTTTAATTTGACAGCTGTCAAACATATTTTGACAGTTATATTTATTAAATTTACATTTATACAGTTTGGCAACTATCCGACATATTTTGACATTTCCATTTGTTAAAATTGTAAAAATTAACGTCTTTTCCATATGACAGCTGACAGAAGTATTGACAGTTTTTCAAAAAAAAGACGCCTGTTAATGAAACTGTGAAGAAATACTTGTTATTATAATCTTACAGTTCTCGAAAATATGTTGTCAGTTACACCTATTAAACGTACAAAAAATCTCTGCGTTTTTAATTTGACAGCTGTCAAGCATATTTTGACAGTTATATTTATTAAATTTACATTTATACAGTTTGGCAACTATGCGACTTGTTTTGACATTTCCATCTGTTAAAATTGTAAAAATTATCGTCTTTTCCATTTGACAGCTGACAGAAGTATTGACAGTTTTTCAAAAAAAAAAAAAAGACGCCTGTTAATGAAACTGTAAAGAAATACTTGTTATTATAATCTTACAGTTCTCGAAAATATGTTGTCAGTTACACCTCTTAAACGTACAAAAAATCTCTGCGTTTTTAATTTGACAGCTGTCAAACATATTTTGACAGTTATATTTATTAAATTTACATTTATACAGTTTGGCAACTATGCGACTTGTTTTGACATTTCCATCTGTTAAAATTGTAAAAATTATCGTCTTTTCCATTTGACAGCTGACAGAAGTATTGACAGTTAAAAAAAAAAAAAAAGACGCCTGTTAATGAAACTGTGAACAAATACTTTGTTATTATAATCTTACAGTTCTCGAAAATATGTTGTCAGTTACACCTATTAAACGAACAAAAAATGTCTGCGTTTTTAATTTGACAGCTGTCAAACATATTTTGACAGTTATATTTATTAAACTTACATTTATACAGTTTGGCAACTATGCGACATGTTTTGACATTTCCATCTGTTAAAATTGTAAAAATTATCGTCTTTTCCATTTGACAGCTGACAGAAGTATTGACAGTTTAAAAAAAACAAGCCGCCTGTTAATGAAACTGTGAAGAAATACTTGTTATTATAATCTTACAGTTCTCGAAAATATGTTGTCAGTTACACCTATTAAACGAACAAAAAATGTCTGCGTTTTTAATTTGACAGCTGTCAAACATATTTTGACAGTTATATTTATTAAACTTACATTTATACAGTTTGGCAACTATGCGACATGTTTTGACATTTCCATCTGTTAAAATTGTAAAAATTATCGTCTTTTCCATTTGACAGCTGACAGAAGTATTGACAGTTTAAAAAAAACAAGCCGCCTGTTAATGAAACTGTGAAGAAATACTTGTTATTATAATCTTACAGTTCTCGAAAATATGTTGTCAGTTACACCTATTAAACGTACAAAAAATGTCTGCGTTTTTAATTTGACAGCTGTCAAACATATTTTGACAGTTATATTTATTAAACTTACATTTATACAGTTTGGCAACTATGCGACATGTTTTGACATTTCCATCTGTTGAAATTGTAAAAATTATCGTGTTTTCCATTTGACAGCTGCTAGAAGTGATTTGTTTTTCCCCGCAAAAAGTTAAGACGCTTACTGGTAATATCGTGAAGAAATAATTGCTTTTTACATTTCAACAGCTGCTGGAAGTAATTTGTTTTTTTCAAAAAAATATAGGATGCTGTTTTTATAATTTCGACAGCTGTCAAAAATATTTTGCTTATAATTTGACGGCTATCAGGAATATTTCGACAATTGGACCTAGACGACGTCTGCTAGAATTTTTTTTTAATTAGGGCGCTTGTGATATCGTGAAAAAAAGTGTTTTTACGATTTTGACAGCCAATAGAAATATTTTGACAGTTGCACCTATTAAAGGCATTATCGCTGAAACATGAAAACACTTTATACAGTTTGACTACTATCCGAAATGTTTTGACATTTCCACCAGTTAAAATTGTAAAAATTATCCAATTTTTCCATTTGACAGCTGATAAAAGTATTGACAGCTTTTCAAAAAAAATACGCCTGTTAATGAAATTGTGACGAAATAATTGTTATAAACTTACAGCTGTCGAATAAGTATATTTTGTCAGTTACACCTATTAAACCTACAAAAAAATGTCTGCGTTTTTAATTTGATAGCTATCAAATATATTTTGACAGTTATACCTGTTAATGTTGTAAAACTGATTATTCTACATTGTGACGTCTTAAAAAAAAACACATTTGCTGGTGATGTGGAAAAACAATTGTTTTCATAAGTTGACAGCTGTCAAACATATTTTGACAGTTACACTTAATAAAAATGTAAAAATTATCGCTTTCTACATTTAACAGATGTTAGAAGTATTTTAATCGCTGGAACAGCCAAAATAAGGACGAGGAAGTAACGGTTTGTATAGCCTTACGGCTGTCAAAAATAAACCGTGCAGTTTTTCAGAGTTTGCAACATGAAATGCGAAATTTTTCGTTTGTTACGACGCTCAACATTGTCAAATTCGGAGCGAGATGACGTGATAGCGGTAAGCAATAGCGTGTTAGAGGTCAGATTCGTGACGTAGCGCTCAGAGGTGTCTAGAATTAATTTTTTTTTTCGGTTCTCCAAATTAGAAGAAGATAACCCCGCCGATTAAACCGAATCTTTCGCTTTGCTTTCTTACAGTAGTCAGCGAGCTCATAGATCCAGGCAATATGATCGCGGCACGAGCGCGGAGAGGAGGTACAAGCGGAGCCACCGTCGATCGCCGACGTCGAAGAAACGTCACAGGCACCGCCACGAGAAGTCCACGTCCAAAAGGAAGCACAGCCGAAGATCGTACTCTTCAGATCAGGTCAGTGTCGAATTACGTAACGAAACAATTGAACCAAAAATAAGAGACGCTAAAACGGGTAACTATGAACGCTTAGTTTTTAGTCGATTTTTTCACAATTTATGATAATATCTTGTTGTATAATAAATACATATATATATGTATGACGTATATATGTGTGATGATGAATTTTCTGTTGCATATATGTTCGATCACCCTGTATACCCTTTTTTTTTTAATTATCATCGATCGACCTGATTTTTTAATACGATGATTGCTGTCGTTTTGCTTGGTTTATCTTTATATTATGTATATATATATAGCGCCCTCTTTCGTGTACTGAGATTGTATTGTGTTAATTGTTTTGACCGGAAGTACCTTTTTAGTATTTTTTTTTTAAGGGAATAATAAAATGGTTATAATCGAAGAGGAATAATGATAAATATCCAAGGTATTGTGCGTCACGATCTCTTTAAAACGTAAGGTCGTTATACAGAGTGAGCATATTAATTATATTTTATGCTCGTATATAATTGCTTAAGATATAGTTAAGAGAAAGTTTCATGGTTGAAATTATGCGAATTTTGTGCTTTCTAAACCGTTTAATAGGCTGCGTTTTACTAGAATTAATCGAACGGATGTCATTGTTGAGCACCCTGTATAAATTGATTGGACGGACGGGGTAATTGATGCCGCTTTAAAGGTTGCTCATTATTTATTATTGAATTAGTTATTTTGTATCGGCTGCAGTGAGTCATACTCTCATCGTAGTCGTATCGTAGAGTAATAGAATTTGTTTGTGGAAAGATCACGGATCTTTTAAGATTGTAGTTGGCTTGTAAAATGATAATGCGTTTGTGTTAGATATAACTGTAAATGCTTTTTGTGACGTTTATTAATATCGATTTGCGTTAGTAGTTTTTTGCTGCTATTTTTATATAAACTTGTTTAAGATAATGAATTGCGAATGTATTTTAAGCGTGCTTGGCTTAAACAAAACATTTTTAAATATATCTAAGCTAAGTATTGATGTGAAAAGGAAGCTGTTTAATTTCAATGTAAATAAATGTTCGACCTTGTTTTCAAGTAACGTAACATAAAAATTGTTTTGATTTTTTTCAAGAATATAATGAGAGAGATGAAAACTTCTACTAGGAAAGATTTAATAAAATTTTAAACCGACGAACTTTGAAATTATTCTACGCTGCTTCTCTAAGACTAAACTGAAACAATCTATTCTATTCAACACGGATTAATTCTCTTCCGCTTTGCATTTTCGAAATTCGAAATTTTGAAAGTTGGTCCGTGTCGTTTTGGACATTGTGTTCCCAAGTTCTGACTTGACAAGATTTCGTTTTTCTGAACGATTTCATGAACTGTATACGATAGAAAACTACAGTTTCGGAACAATCTTAAAATGCTGCAAAAAGATGGTGAGAACAGGGGGTGGGGGAGGGATTGACGCAATAATAAATAATATTAAACAATTTGTTAGAGGGGAAAAGAAATAAAAAAAAAATTTTTTGGGTCACCCTCTGATCTTTTCTTTCGTAATTCGAAATTTTGAACACAGTCATTGTTGTAAATTTTTTCAAAACTTTTGCAAAATAATATCACCAAATTGCCAAAAATAAACAATTTTTTTGGTCACCTTCTGCTCGTTTGTTTCGTAATTCGAAATTTTGAACACTGTTATTGTTGTATTTTTTAAAAATTTCGAAAAATATTAAAAATTTGTCGGGGGGGGGGGGACAAAGAAACAGGTTTTTCAGTTGTCCTCTGCTCTTTTGTTTCGTAATTCGAAAATTTGGAAACTATTTCATTGTTGTACATTTTTTTCAAAATTTTGCAAAATATCAAAAAATTGCCAAAAATTTTTTTTTTCATGGTCGCCCCCGTTCTTTCATTTCGTAATTTCAAACTTTAATAGCTGTGCCACTGTTCATTTTTTTTTAATTTTGTAAAATAAAAAAAATTGTCATAAAAGATTTTTTTTTTCCACGTTCACCCCCTGTTCTTTTATTTCGTAATTTGAAATTTTATAAGCTGTCATTGTTATACATTTTTTCAAAATTTTGCAAAATATCAAAAAACTGTAAAAAAAATTTTTTTTAATGGTCACCCCCGTTCTTTTATTTCGTAATTTTAAATTTTAAAAGCTGGGCCATTGTTGATCATTTTTTCAAACATTTGCAAAAAATATCAAGAAATTGTCAAAAAAAATTAACTATCTATTTTTGTTTCCTCGGTCATCTCCTGTGCTGTTATTTCGTAATTTGTCGTGTTATTGTATATTTTTTCAAAATCTTACAAAATAATATCAAAAAATTGCCTAAAACTAAATTATTTTCTTGCGCACTCTCTCCTCTTTTGTTTCGTAATTCAATATTTTTTAAACTTTCGTTTTACATTTTTTCATAATTTTGCAAAATATCAAAGAAAGTGTCAAAAATAAATAAAAAAATTTAGGTCGCCCCCTGTTCATTTATTTCGTAATTCGAAATTTTAAAAGAATTTTACAAAATAATATCAAAAAATTGTCAAAAAAATTAACTATTTTTTCTTGGTGGCCCCCTATTCTGTTATTTTGTAATTTGAAATGTTATAAGCTGTGTCGTTGTTGTATATATTTTTTAAATTTTGGAAAAGAATATTAAAAAGTCGTTAAGGAAAAAAAGAACAAAGAAACAAGTTTTTCAGTCGCCCTCCGCTCTTTCGAAATTTTGGATACTGGGTCTTGAAAAATGTACAATTTTCAAAATTTTGCAAAATATCAAAAAATAGCCAAATATAAACAATTGTTCATTCATTGTTTTAGTTTTTTTTATAATTTTGAAAAAATTAAAAAACGCAAAAATAAATAAACAAAAATTTTGGTTCGCCCCCTGTTCATTTATCTCGTAATTTGGAATTTTGAAAGTTGTTCCGTTGTTGTAGATTCCTCCAGAATTTTTTAAAATGCAGGAAGAAAGGGAGGGGGCGGAAATGCATTTTTTTAAATATTTTGGAAACTGTTTCATTGTTATGTGTCATAATTTTGCAAAATATTAGAAAAAATGTCAATGCTCCCTGTTGATTTATTTCGGAATTTTGAAAGTTGTTCTATTGTTATAGATTTCTCCAGAATTTTGTAAAATAAAAAAACAATTGCAGGAGGAGGGGAAAGGGGGCGGAAATGCATTTTTCGAAATTTTGAAAACTGTTTTATTGTTGTAGATTCTTCTAGAATGTTGCAAAATAATAAAAATTTGTCGGCAAAAAGAGGGGGTGGGATGGAGGGTGGAACTGAATTTTTCGGTTGGCTAACTTTCAACACGTTGAAAAAAAGGGGAAAAGTGGGGGAGGGAGGCGACTTCACACAGGTAGAATTTCGATTATTGCAATTCTTGCATTCTTTCGTTTTTCTTTTTTTTTTTGCGACTTGCCAAATCTTGTATTTCTAAACTATTTCGTGAGCTGTACATAGAACTACGTAGAACAATATAGAGGAAATCTAAAAAACAAAACAAAATCGAGAACTGTCAAAATTTCTAAATTTCAAAAAAGGTGGGAGGGGGAAGGTGGAGGTGTGAGTGTGTAGAGAAACGTATAAATTCACGAGAATGAATAAAGTTGAATTTTCCTAATCCAATTTTTGTTTTTCTCAATTGTTTAATGCAATATCATCGATTTGAAAAATTTTGACATAACAACAGAGTTATCGTCTCTTTAAATATTGTTTAGTTCGACCAGTTTGTTTACTTGTTACTGTCGTCTTTGCAATCTTATCCTTTTTTTAAAGGTTGTTTTTAATTAATTAATGAATATCTGTTCTTTAGCTGTTGATTATGTGCCTTTAATGAATTTAATTCCTCTAATTAATGCTGTATGTGTTGAAATTCGTGTTAATCCGATTTACATATTTTAATACCTCCGTCGGGAGATAGATAAAGATAACTTTATCAAAATCGTTGTACGCGACGAATGCGTGATGATCATCGTCGACGTCACGGCATAGTTTACACTTTCACGCTCGTAACATCCATTATATCCACGTAGGTAGGTACTCGTTGCATTCTCACATCTATACGTGTCTATGTAAGAAAGATCGGTGGATTAAACATCATATTGAGCCTACAAGCATCGCCTACCATGTTCGTTTCTTTCTCTTAAATCTATTTTCGCCTGTATTAACACACAAGTTATAACCGTCCGGTCCTCCTATATTACCACTTGATTCTATTTGCGTAAATGTCGGGACGGATTTTTCATCGTGGCTCTGGCGTTTCGCTGTGCCGCCGTGCGATGCATGCACGACCTCCTCTCTCCTATAATACATACGTACTACGTATGAGCCGGAACGCCGCTCTCTTTCTCGAGGAGCGCCAGTCCGTTCTCGGTGTTTTTTAGTAGCGGTGCCGTAACTCACCAAGAACCATTCGCCGTCGCGCAACCATCCGTCCAATTACCGACCGAACAATAAATAAAAAAAATGACCGTCCGGACTACTCCACGATCCCGCACGATACCGCCCGTGCTGTGAGAGCGGGTGCGGCGGCGTTATGGCCGCCTCCTGGTCGAACTCTCAACGCAAGGCCGCCGCCAGGATCTTCGCCTTGGCGTTGCCCGTACGCTCCTGCCGTCCGAAAGGTAATAATGGTGGTCGATTTCCGATGCGAAAACGGCCGGCCGACGACGAAGACGTTTGGTGGGTTACGGCCGGCGGTCCGCAGAATCGAGTTCCGCATTCGTACGACTCCGAATCGGCGACGGTCGTGATACGATCGGGTACGTCCGACTACGGGTACGATGACGATGATTATGATCTGGATGACGCTCAGGATGATGAGGTTTCCTTTTATTTTATTTTATTTCTTTTATTTAATTTGCCAGTTTTTCTTGTTATTGCTTTGAATTCTTACAAATTTGATCAAATTTATTTTAAATTCGATTACCCGTTCATTTGTTTTTGTCGTAGAACTCATTTTCTCATTATAAAATTTTAAATGATTTAGTTGGCTTTGTTTTGACGGAAAACTGATTGTTGTCGAACCAAGGGGATTTGATGGACGTCAAAAAAAAAACAAGAATCAAATTGGGTTGGTTATTCCTAACCTTGTAGGCTTACACATTTTCATAATTGATAAAAAAAAATTGCAGTAGTTAGTGAAGGAAGAGGAGAGGGAGACGGAGAGCAGAAAGAAATATAAAATACAGGAAGAAAGATGCTAAAAATTAAAAAAAAAACATTTTTTCAGTCGCCCCTTTTCATTTATTTCGGAATTTTGAAAGTTGTCCGTTGTAGATTCCTCCAGAATTTTGTAAAATAATTTTAAAAAAATGTAGGAAGAGATAGAGGTGGTAGAAAATACATTTCTTGACATTTTGGAAACTATTTTATTGTTGTACGTTTTTTCATAATTTTGCAAGATATTAAAAAAATGCCAAAAAAAATAGAAACCATTTTTTCGACCACCCCCCTCTTCATTTATTTCGTAATTTGGAGTTTTGAAAGGTGTTCCGTTGTTGTAGATTTCTCCAGAATTTTGTAAAATAATTTTAAAAAGTTGCAGGCAGAGCGGGAGGTGGCGGCAATGAATTTTTCGACATTTTGGAAACTGTTTCATTGTTATAATTTTTTCATAATTTTGCAAAATATAAAAAAAGTGCCAAAAATAAAAAAAAACATTTTTTCGGTCGTCCCCTGTTTCTTTCATAATTCGCAATTTTGAAGGTTGTTCCATTGCTGTAGATTTCTCCAGAATTTTGTAAAATAATTTTAAAAAATTGCAGGCAGAGGGGGAGGTGGTGGCAATGAATTTTTCGACATTTTGGAAACTGTTTCATTGTTATAATTTTTTCATAATTTTGCAAAATATAAAAAAAGTGCCAAAAATAAAAAAAAACATTTTTTCGGTCGTCCCCTGTTTCTTTCATAATTCGCAATTTTGAAGGTTGTTCCATTGCTGTAGATTTCTCCAGAATTTTGTAAAATAATTTTAAAAAATTGCAGGCAGAGGGGGAGGTGGTGGCAATGAATTTTTCGACATTGTGGAAATTGTTTCATTGTTATACATTTTTTCATAATTTTGCAAAATATAAAAAAAGTGCCAAAAATAAAAAAAAACATTTTTTCGGTCGTCCCCTGTTTCTTTCATAATTCGCAATTTTGAAGGTTGTTCCATTGCTGTAGATTTCTCCAGAATTTTGTAAAATAATTTTAAAAAATTGCAGGCAGAGGGGGAGGTGGTGGCAATGAATTTTTCGACATTGTGGAAATTGTTTCATTGTTATACATTTTTTCATAATTTTGCAAAATATAAAAAAAGTGCCAAAAATAAAAAAAAACATTTTTTCGGTCGTCGCCTGTTTCTTTCATAATTCGCAATTTTGAAGGTTGTTCCATTGCTGTAGATTTCTCCAGAATTTTGTAAAATAATTTTAAAAAATTGCAGGCAGAGGGGGAGGTGGTGGCAATGAATTTTTCGACATTTTGGAAATTGTTTCATTGTTATACATTTTTTCGTAATTTTGCAAAATATAAAAAAAGTGCCAAAAATAAAAAAAAACATTTTTTCGGTCGTCCCCTGTTTATTTCATAATTCGAAATTTTGAAGGTTGTTCCGTTGTTGTAGATTTCTCCAAAATTTTGTAAAATAATTTAAAAAAATGCGGAAAGAGAGGGGGGGCAGTAATGAATTTTTCGACATTTTGGAAACTGTTTCATTGTAGATTTTTTCGTAATTTTGTAAAATATTTTTAAAAAATGCCACAAATTAGAAACCATTTTTTTCAGTCGTTTCTTGTTCGTTTATTTCGTTTTTCATTTTGGAAACTTTCTTTTTACATGTTTTCATAATTTTGCAAAATATCAAAAATCTGCGAAAAATAAAATTTTAAAAAAATGTGGGTCGCCCTCTGTTCATTTATTTCGTAATTTGGAATTTTGAAAGTTGTTTCGTTGTTGTAGATTTCTCCAGAATTTGTAAAATAATTTAAAAAAATTGCAGGAAGAGAGAGGGGAGGGGGGCAGAAATCAATTTTTTTACATTTTGGAAACTGTTTCATGGTTGTAAATTTTTTCGTAATTTTGCAACATATTAGAAAAGATGCTAAAAATTAAAGAAAACATTTTTTCGGTCGCCCCCTGTTCCTTTATTTCGTAATTTGGAATTTTGAAAGTTGTTCCATTGTTGGATTTTTGTAAAATAATGAAAAAATGCAGGAAGAGAGGGAGGGGGCGGAAATGCATTATTCGACACTGTGCATTTTTTTTTACATTTTTGGAAACTGTTTCATTGTTGTACATATTTTCATAATTTTACAAAATATTAGAAAAGATGCTAAAAATAGAAAAACCATTTTTTCGGTTGCCCCCTGTTCATTTATTTCGGAATTGTGAAAGTTGTTCCGTTGTTGTAGATTCTTCCACAATTTTGTAAATTAATAATAAAAAAAATGCAGGTAGAGAGGAAGGTGGTGGAAATGCATTTTTTGACATTTTGGAAACTATTTTATTGTTGTACGTTTTTTCATAATTTTGCAAGATGTTAAAAAAATGCCAAAAAATAGAAACCATTTTTTCGACCACCCCCTCTTCATTTATTTCGTAATTTGGAATTTTGAAAGGTGTTCCGTTATTGTAGATTTCTCCAGAATTTTGTAAAATAATTTTAAAAAAATGGCAGGCAGACGGGGTGGTGGCGGCAATGAATTTTTCGACATTTTGGAAACTGTTTCATTGTTATACATTTTTTCATAATTTTGCAAAATATAAAAAAAGTGCCAAAAATAAAAAAAAACATTTTTTCGGTCGTCCCCTGTTTATTTCATAATTCGAAATTTTGAAGGTTGTTCCGTTGTTGTAGATTTCTCCAAAATTTTGTAAAATAATAAAAAAATTCGGAAGGGGGAGGGGGAGGGCAGTGGTGAATTTTTCGTTAACGGTCATGGAGTTTATTTTCTTTCGAGTAATTTCAGGATATAACGGGTATGTGGGAATACGTTTGTTGGTTGTAGTACTCTTGTATCACGCACTGATGAGAACTAATAAGTTCGAAACACGTGTCTGTGTGTCAGGATTGAACTTTCAAAACGTTTCCTTTTACGGCGTGTGGTTAACGTCAAATTCATGTGCTTGAATTAGGTTTTTTCTTTTTCCATTGCAGCATGTTTGTATTAATTAAGAAGTCTAGTATTATTTGTGTATTTCAGATCAAGCAAAAATTTGTACAAAGAACAGTTTTTTTTTTCCATACATCCATAATAAAAAAAATTTTCCTATTGGGACACCTATCCGGTAACACACTGTACCACGCTACGAATAGCCATAAATATGCGACATCTTTTAAATTACCTTTCAACTAACCTCGAAACTTGATCATTTTATTTTACACTGACGTTTAATTCCATGGCTGACTAGATAACTTGAAAAGCGCTGTCACTCTATAATTTGATAGCTCCGTTTAGCACACGACAACTGTTTGGGACATTTTCAATTTTGATCAAAAGAAACTGAAAGAATTGACATCTTAATGATGGTTGGTTATGGAGATCGACAACGTTCACACCAAGATGTTTGTCGTTTATTTAATAACGTTCATCCGGAGAGATATCCTACTGTATAATCCACAGTGTCGTCTAAATTGGTTAGGAAATTTAGAGCAACAGGAAATGTAAAAGATATTCCAAGGTCTGGACGTCCAAAATCAGCCACAAATCAACATCAAGCTCTTGATGTATTACTTAGTGTTATGGATAATCCAATGAAGTCAACCACGCAACTTGTTTTGGATAATGATATTAGTCAATCGTCGGTAGTTTGAATATTAAAGAAGAACAAATACAAACCCTTCAAGATACACCTTCTCCATGAGCTAAACAGTTTTGTGCAACAATGATGGAAATGATCATTAATAATCCAAATTTTCTAAACCACACTTTAACTGTCGCGTAATAGGTCCATACTTTATAGATTGAAATTTAAACCTCTTGCGTGATCACATTGTACCTGACATTGCGAATTTAATTCCGGATGAAGATCAACAAGGAATCCCAGTATGCCACAATGTTTGGTTTCAGCAAGACGGCTATCCACCACAATAATGAGTTGATGTTCGTCTGTTTTCGAATAATATCTTTCCAAGTCGTTGGATTGGACGTCGAGGATCTATTGAATGGCCTCTGCTAGGTCGCCTGATTTCAGTCCTTTAGATTTTTTTCCTCTGAGGGGTCATTTAAAAAATAAAATTTACAAAGGGAAACCGCAAAATTTACAAGACGTGGAAGCCAGAATTAGGCATGAAATTGAAGAAACACGGTCTTCATTTTGAACATTTAATTTGAGTTAAATATTATAAAGCTTATGAAAAAATATCGTCATTCCATTTGGTTGCCATTAAAAAAAAATTAATACATTTCCATGGAAACCGCCTATTCCATACTTTTGACTAACCCTGTATACCAACATAGTCTTTAATAAAACAAAAATTAAAAATATATTAGTGGTAAGCCAAGGCAAATGCGGTGGCCGTGCCACATCCTGTTCTAATTTATATTTTTTCGTTTAATTTAATTTCTAAAAATTACCACAATTTCACGGAAGATAAGTTTCCTATTTTAAACAATAATTCTATTCTTACAATTATTATTCACCTCTAAACATACACGATAGATTTTTGTGTTTAACAGATTAGCTCCTGTTATTATTAGAATCAAAGGAAATCCTCGATAAACATAATTAAAAGCTGCGTTTTTTTTTTTAATCGACTTAAGTTTCCGCATCCTACTTTTTTTTTCTGACGCATTGTTTTTGATAATTCGCAGGTGGAATGATTGTTGTGTACGAGCTCTACAGGTATCCCATAATGTAAATATTATTTAGCCGTGCTTTGTTAGCTAGCATCCTTTATATTACTAAGAGATTATATTTTCGAATCTTCCTACAATTTAAACAGGAAGGCGAGGTTTCATCGGAAAACCTCTCGTTTCTTTTATTATTAGATTTTATTATCGTCACGGTCTGTTATGCATGTACCTGCTAGGATGTGTAAACGAAAATATTTTCTCCGAACTTCCTCAAGGTGTGTTTGTACAACGCGTACGATTGATGCAAATCGGATTTCTCAAAACACATCTGCTCTGTAGTATTGGTAAGAAACGCCCACCGTGTATTATTTCAATCGGCGTTTCTGATTCAATATCGGATCAAAGAAGGCGATTTTATGACTAAGAATAATACAGGTGTGCGTCGAAAATATCGTCCTAATTAGATTCTATATTGTGGAGTACAATTATTGTCTAGACACCCCCTATAAAAATAGAGTTACTTATTTGGGGTGTCTTACCACCCCCTCCCTCTCCTTTCTGCATTATTAAAAAAAATCCGCCCTATTTTTTGAAGGATTTTTTTTAAACAAACGCCATTTGTAATCATCATTATAAATGGCGTCGTCAAATATAATAAGTTAAGAAAATAACAGTTTCTTCCAATTTGACAACTGTCAAATTTGGTAATTGTTCTGTCACTCAACATTGTCAAAAATACTTCATTATAATTTGACAGCTGTCAAATGTATGTTGTCAATTACAAACGTCAAATCTACTCACAAAAAAACAACGGCTATTTTAACAGCTAAATTGTTAAAATGCGGAAAATAGTTTCTTCAATTTTGACAGCTGTCAGAGAAAGCGACGCTACGAAATTACACTACTAAGATGTGGACGAAGATTGTCTCGTCTCTTGCTCCTGTGTCGCGAAGTCGCATCTAAAGCGTCTCGAAGTCGAACAACCTGTACAACCTGAAAAAAATTTTTTACGGTTTAGCAACTGTCAGAATTGTAGAGCTGTCATAAGTGTAAGTCATAACTGATACTCTCTTCAAAACAGTCGGGATTTCATAATTAAATCGTTAAAATGGCGAAGACAGATTTTCTTCTATTTTTGACAGCTGTCAAATGTATGTTGTCAATTACAAACGTCAAATCTACAAAAAAAATGGCTATTAGAAATATTTTAACAGCTAAATTGTTAAAATGCGGAAAATAGCTATTTTTTCAATTTTGACAGCTGTCAGGGAAAGCGACGCTACGAAATTACACTACTAAGATGTGGACGAAGATTGTCTCGTCTCTTGCTCCTGTGTCGCGAAGTCGCATCTAAAGCGTCTCGAAGTCGAACAACCTGTACAACCTGAAGAAAAAAATTTTACAGTTTAGCAACTGTCAGAATTGTAGAGCTGTCATAAGTGTAAGTCGAAACTGATACTCTTTTCAAAACAGTCGGGATTTCATAATTAAATCGTTAAAATGGCGAAAACAGATTTTCTTCTATTTTTGACAGCTGTCAAATGTATGTTGTCAATTACAAACGTCAAATCTACTCACAAAAAAAAACAACGGCTATTTTAACAGCTAAATTGTTAAAATGCGGAAAATAGCTTCTTCAATTTTGACAGCTGTCAGGGAAAGCGACGCTACGAAATTACACTACTAAGATGTGGACGAAGATTGTCTCGTCTCTTGCTCCTGTGTCGCGAAGTCGCATCTAAAGCGTCTCGAAGTCGAACAACCTGTACAACCTGAAAAAAAAAAAATTTACGGTTTAGCAACTGTCAGAATTGTAGAGCTGTTATAAGTGTAAGTCGTAACTGATACTCTCTTCAAAACAGTCGGGATTTCATAATTAAATCGTTAAAATGGCGAAAACAGATTTTCTTCTATTTTTGACAGCTGTCACAATTTTTTAATCGTTACAGCGCTCGAACCCGTCAAAAATAATTAGTTTTACACCTGTCATATGTATTCTTTCCAATTATAAATGTCAAATCTGATCTAATTTTACAACTGTCACATTAAGTTTGCCGAAACAGTAACATTCTACGGTTTGGGAGAGATGTCATAAGTGTTTCAACTCGTACGTCTCTCAAAACGGTAGAAAGCTAAGCGTGTATGTATCTTAACAGAGTTTTAACGGCCTTAAGATCATTTTTGTTTCGGTTACAAACATGACATGCTGTCACTATTTGGGAGCTGTCATAAGTGTCTTAACTTGTACGTCCTTCAAAACAATAGAAACGTAAGCATCGAAACAACGGTAAAGTATTTTAATAGAAATTTGACAGCCGGTTAAACTGTTCAAATAGGGTGAAATAACAGTTCCTTCCATTTTGACAGCTGTCGGAATTGTTTCGTGGTCGAAAATATTCGAACACGATTACAGTTTTGCAATTGTCAAATATATGTTTTCACTTACAAACATCAAATCTAACGGTTTGCGAGCTGTCATTTCTCAGGAAAACAGTAGAAAAGCGATTTAACACAACTTTGACAGCCGTTAGAAATATTTTAATCGTTATGGCATTGTCTAGAGCTGTTGTCATATTGTGTATTCATCTTTACTTTAAATGGCAACACTGTGCGAGTAACATTTCATTTCAATGAAAGCTGCTTCAAATTATTACGTATTCATTTGTTTTTTTTTAATTTTGACGTCTGTTTGACAGAAGGAGGGAAGGGAGAGAGCGAAATTCTAGTAAAAATATTTTATACACGACATCGTTTTCATTTCAGATCAGGATTAAACTGTGAATTTTTATCCGTTTGCCGTTTGTCTCCGAGTAAATTTCGTTATCCGAAACATAAATTAGGGACACCCTGTATGTAGGCTTCCAAATCTGTACTTAGCGTTTAAGGGTTTTCTATTGCGGCCGCAAAATGGAATTCATTCAAGATTATTATTAGATAGCGCATGATATCGACGGCCTATAAGAGCAGGAATTAAAATAATTGTATAGAAATATAACGGGTGCTCCGTAAACAACTAACGCATCAAAGATGTACTTTTTTTTTAAATATAATACTCTGTATATACAAATAGGGTTTAGTTTGGTGACAAGTGACAAATGCCCGGCTACAGGGTGATGCAGAAATATCTGTTGAATGTTATCATATACCGGATGCTCCAAATTTTAAATATCCATTAATAAAGCTGTACGTGAAGGATAGGAGGGGGTGGGAGTAGGGGAAAATGTTTGTTTTTATTTAACTCGATTATAAAAATTTTGTATAGAAAGATTGATATCAGGTGCAGGAAAATGTTATCGTATACAGAGTGTTCGGTTTCGAAAAAATTAAAAAAAAAACGCGCCTGCATACATTCAAAATATCTACGAATAAATTAGTGCTTGAGCAGTGGGAGGGGGTGGAGGATAGTTATAAGAATGAAATTGATATCCTAACAGAAAATGTCAAAAAGTTTGGGATCGGAGTGGGGGATAATTTTAAGAATGTAAATTTATATCCCGATAGAAAATATCGAAACGTTTGTTTTTGTTTACCTCATCAAATGCAAAAATTTTGTATAGAAAGTTTGATAATAGATGCAAGATGTTGTATTACGTATACAGGGTGTTCTATTTAAAAAAAATGAGCGCAAATTCTAAATATAAATGTGTGCGTGAGAAGTATGATGGGGATTGGGAGGATGGTTTTTTTAGTATAGCAGGTTTGATATCAGATAAAAGTGCGTACGTTTTTGTGTAAGAAAATATAATATACAGGGTGTTTTATTAAAAAAAAAAGCTCGAAAATCCATCAATGCGTATTATAACAATCCCTAGAGTGCTTCTTCGGTTGTGTCTCTTTTGTAGGACAAGAACGAAAGCTATCTACGAAGTTAACAATATACAATAATTTCTGCTTCCCGTATGGCGTGCAAACTTTAGAATCTTCCACTAAAGATAACCAGATCCCGACGAGACGGGCGCGGACCTGATATAACAACACATAACGCCGACTTGAAGCGTTTATAATTAGAGCGGTCGCGTTAGAGAGAAGAACACACAAGAAGTGCGCGGCGTGCGTGTGTAGCAAGCACAGTTAAGCCCGCGATTTTTAATAACTAGATCTTCTATTATAGATACACTCCGGTAAATCCTACTCTTAAATACAAACTATATTATTATACAGTTAAACGTTTAAGTTAGAAGGAATAAAAAAATAACATTTACATCTTTTTTTTTTATCCTCTCGTTTATTAAAGGTGAAGTTTATTGATCTTTCGTTGTGTATACCGAGGGGGCCGCAGATCATCCTATCCTATGTGTAATCTACATAATAAAGTTCGGTGTATACGAAACGTTGCGGACTATACCTCCGCGGTGGGATTATCGGTTCTTTATCACCGTCACACACACTCGAGTACCGGTCAGCGTAAAGTAAGGACGGTTGATAGAAATATGCCCACATGTTTTTATAAAACAATCGTGTGTGATATTGTTTTGTTTTGTTGTGTGTGAAAAAGGGGGAAAAAAATGTTATCGTTACATGAAGATTTGCATAAAAGACGATTGAGGAGTTTTAAACTTCTCGCTAGAATCAAGAGGATATTCAGGAAGATCGTGCAGGTCAGATTTTCTTTTGGAAGCCGCTTGTTTTTTTTTTAATCTTAATTCTGCCAGTTTTTCTCTTTAATCGAGTGCTGTAAAGTATTTTATTTTTAAACATGTTTAATAAATAAGTAAACATCGGATTTGTTCGCGATAATTGATAACTGTACAGTATTGGATGATATCTATTCAGGTGATTGTTTTTTTGCCCGATTCAGTTGAATTCGAAATGCCCGTACAAGAATCATTAATCTTTAAATTTCTAAACAATTCCTTTAATAATAAAATCGTTCTAGTTTTAATTTTTTACTGTTGGAGAGTTTTGTATAAAATGAGGAATTAAATGGATTTATATCAAGTAAAGCCCGAATCTCTTTTGAATTTTTGATTACTCTAGAGTATTTAAAAAGTGATCAAAAAATATTGGAGAAAAAACTAGAGACAAAAACGGATGAACTTATTTTTTTCGGCTTACTATCCACCCCCTACACCTTTTACACATATTTTTCTTGTGCTTAGCCGGCCCCCTTCTGCTCAATTCAAAAAGATTCAGTTGTTTCAGAATTTGCTGGATAAACTTGTTTTTTTTTTGGCTTACTACCCACCCCCCTACAGGCTTTTTTCGAAATTCAAAATAATTTGGTTTTTACAGTTTTGGAAAATGGTGTTGTAATTGTATTTTTTTGATTTGGATGATTTGGAGAAAGTTGGCTAAACAAAAGCTGAAGAAAAGTAATGAGTAATGGCAAAAATGGATAAACTTAATTTTTTCGCCTTAATATCCACCCTCCTTCCCCCAAACCTTTTACACTTTTTTTTGCTTAGACAACCCTTTCTCCCTCCCCCTCAATTCAAAATAATTCTGTTATTTCAGAATTTGCAAAATGATTTTTTTTTAAATTGGCTAGACAAAAGCTGGATGGATGAACTTGATTTTTTTTTGGCTTACTATCCACCCCCCTACAGGCTTTTTTCGAAATTCAAAATAATTTGGTTTTTACAGTTTTGGAAAATGGTGTTGTAATTGTATTTTTTTGATTTGGATCATTTGGAGAAAGTTGGCTAAACAAAAGCTAGAGAAAAGTAATGAGTAATGGCAAAAATGGATAAACTTAATTTTTTCGCCTTAATATCCACCCTCCTCCCCCCAAACCTTTTACACATTTTTTTGCTTAGACAACCCTTTCTCCCTCCCCCTCAATTCAAAATAATTCTGTTATTTCAGAATTTGCAAAATGATTTTTTTTAAAATTGGCTAGACAAAAGCTGGATGGATGAACTTGATTTTTTTTTGGCTTTCTATCCACCCCCCTACAGCCTTCTTTCGAAATTCAAAATAATTTGGTTTTTACAGTTTTGGAAAATGGTGTTGTAATTGTATTTTTTTGATTTGGATGATTTGGAGAAAGTTGGCTAAACAAAAGCTGAAGAAAAGTAATGAGTAATGGCAAAAATGGATAAACTTAATTTTTTCGCCTTAATATCCACCCTCTTCCCCCCAAACCTTTTACACTTTTTTTTGCTTAGACAACCCTTTCTCCCTCCCCCTCAATTCAAAATAATTCTGTTATTTCAGAATTTGCAAAATGATTCTTTTTTAATTGATTGGATGGATGAACTTAATTTTTTTTTGGCTTACCACCCACCCCCCTACAGCCCTCTTTCGAAATTCAAAATAATTTGGTTTTTACAGTTTTGGAAAATGGTGTTGTAATTGCATTTTTTTGATTTGGATCATTTGGAGAAAGTTGGCTAAACAAAAGCTGGAGAAAAGTAATGAGTAATGGCAAAAATGGATAAACTTAATTTTTTCGCCTTAATATCCACCCTCCTCCCCCCAAACCTTTTACAGTTTTTTTTTGCTTAGACAAGCCTTTCTCCCTCCCCCTCAATTCAAAATAATTCTGTTATTTCAGAATTTGCAAAATGATTTTTTTTAATTGCCTGGGTGGATGAACTTGATTTTTTTTTGGCTTACCACCCACCCCCCTACAGCCTTCTTTCGAAATTCAAAATAATTTGGTTTTTACAGTTTTGGAAAATGGTGTTGTAATTGCATTTTTTTGATTTGGATCATTTGGAGAAAGTTGGCTAAACAAAAGCTAGAGAAAAGTAATGAGTAATGACAAAAATGGATAAACTTAATTTTTTCGCCTTAATATCCACCCTCCTCCCCCCAAACCTTTTACACATTTTTTTTTTGCTTAGACAACCCTTTCTCCCTCCCCCTCAATTCAAAATAATTCTGTTATTTCAGAATTTGCAAAATGATTCTTTTTTAATTGATTGGATGGATGAACTTGATTTTTTTTTTGGCTTAGCACCCACCCCCCTACAGCCTTCTTTCGAAATTCAAAATGATTTGGTTCTTACAATTTCTGAAAGTGATGTTGCAATTGCAATTTTTCCACTTAGCTAGCCACCTGTTCGGTTCGAATTAATTCGATTGTTCTAAAGTTCTAGAGTAAAATGATTTTTTTTTAATTGGCTGGATGGATGAACTTGATTTTTTTTTTGGCTTACCACCCACCCCCCTACAGCCTCATTTCGAAATTTAAAATGATTTGATTCTTACAATTTCTGAAAGTGATGTTGCAATTGCATTTTTTCGACTTAGCTAGCCACTACTTCGGTTCGAATTAATTCGATTGTTCTAGAGTTTGTTTACATGATTTGGAGAAAGTTGGCTCAACAAAAGCTGGAGAAAAGTAATGTCAAAAATGAATAAACTTGTTTAGCTTACTTGTTAGCTAGCCCCCTGTTCGGTTCGAAATAATTCGATTGTTCTAGAGTAAAATTATTTTTTTTTGAATTGGCTGGATGAATAAACTTGATTTTTTTTTTTGGCTGAACACTCACCCCTTTACAGAAATTCAAAATAATTTGGTTCTTACGTTTTTGAAAGATGACGTTTCAATTGCATTTTTTTAGCTAGCCCCCTGTTCGATTCGAAATATATAATTCGATTGTTCTAAACTTCCCAAGTAAAACGACTTTTTTTAAATTAGCTGTACAAAAGTTGGAAAAAAGAAATGTCAAAAACGGATGAACTTGATTTTTTTTTTGGCTTGCCACCACCCTCTCCCATAGCCTTTTCTCGAAATTCAAAATATGTAATTTGGTTCTTGCAGTTTTTTTGCTTGGCCCAGCCCCTGTTCAGTTCCAAAAAATTCAATTGCACTGCTCTAGAGTTTGTTTACATGATTTGGAGACAGTCGGCTAAACAAAAGCTGGAAAGAAGTATTGACAAAAACGGATGAAATTAATTTTTTTTTTGCTTGCCAACCTCCTTCCCAACTGCCTTTTCTCGAAATTCAAAATGATTTGGTTCTTACAGTTTCGAAAATGATGTTGCAATTGCATTTTTTTGGCTTAGTTAGCCCCCCATGTTCGGTTCGAAATAATTCGAATGTTCTATAGTTCTACAGTAAAATGTTTTTTTTTTTTTTGGCTGGCTGGAGAAAAGTAATGACAAAAACAGATGAACTTGATTTTTTTTTTGGCCTACTACCTCCCTCTCTCACAGCCTTTTGTCGAAATTCAAAATATGTGATTTGGTTCTTACAGTTTCGAAAAATCATGTTGCAATTACATTTTTTTTTTGGCTTGGTCAGCCACTTGTTCGTTTCGAAATACATAATTCAATTGTTCCAGAGTTTGTAAAATTATCTATCATATCCCAATATATTGTAACAAATTTTTTGACAGCCCGTCCCTCATTCGATTAAAAAAAATGATTAAAAAGAGCATGAATAAGGAACCAAAAGAATTATTCGTTTCTTGGGAGGGGTGAGAGGGGGGGGGTTTTAAATAACAAAAAAAATGTCTATAACAGGCACTCATGGTATATTTTTGGAATTCACCCTGCGGACGAATGCAATGAAAATAGATCAAGCATTAAAAGCGAACCGTGCGGTTTCGACCTTCTAAGTCTCGTCAGCGAGATCTAATTGCATCGCCTTTCATATCACAACTTTAACGGTATAATAACCTACGACAATGGATTAATTTCAATCCAATGCCCACTAGAGGGAGAGTAAAATGATACCTATATAAAACGTGTAGTAAAATTAAATCAGAAACAAGTTTTGCTCCTCGAAATTCGAAATTTCAAGAATGATTTCCATTGTTTTAGATTTGATCTGCATTGTTGCAAAATTTCGGGGACTGATATTGAAAAGGTAGTCGAAATAGAAACCGGGCAAAGCCAGTTTTAAACCCAGTTTACCAATATTTTAAAAGTTATTCAATATTGTTTTAAGTTTGATCCTTGAAAGTCAAAATTATATATATTAAAAAATCTGCAGAATGGTTAGGTTAGGTTGGACTTGTCATTCATTCAGTCATGATTCATACCCAGGTACTTATTGATTGTAAACAGAAGGAACTGTCAACTACGTGTGACTCAGACACAACTCAAATAATGTTTTTTTTTCAAGGGATTTATTAAGAGAAAATCTGATCTAACATTAATATTTGGACATCGATCTTATTGCACTCGTATTTTACAAAAATAATATTTACTTTGGGTAGTTTAAATATTGAGTATCCGTTTTATAAATTACAATCTACTTAATTATAAGCGGGGGTTTCCAGGAAATATATATTTTTTTCCATCTATTTTGCAAACAATAAGGGATCGAAATGGGGGGCAAACATTTCCCGTGTGTTTCTCAAACAGAGTCGCCAATTATACAATCGATATCAACCGCGGTAATAATATCAATTTGTCCCGTCTATTTATAGATTTCGCTGTCCTTTTAATAATGCCTTGATAAGGAGAAACCGTTGGCTGCAGTTAAACGAGTTTATCGACAAATAGAGAAATCGTGTCTAGGTTAAGTCTTAGTCTGCGATAATGCTGATTATTTTTTTCTACAAAATTAATAAAGGTTATCCGTCGGACATTCCGTACAGCCGGTCGAGTTTTTCGCGTCATGTTATTTCGGCTTAAACCTGCAAGACTTCCTACTATGTAGATTCCAATCGAATATATATGTACATACATATATGTATGTGCGTATGTATATTATGTATAGTACATAAAGATAAAATTAAGCAAGCATTGTGCTAATACTCGTTTATTATCATTGATAAACGTTTTATCTGATGCATACATACGTTCATCGCATTTTTTTTTTGCGCGGCGTCTACGTATACATATCTTTGTACTGATAAAGATATATTCTATTAATTATGAATTTATTTCCGGATGGATATCAAACAGTAATCATACAAAAAAAAAATTAAACATAGACAATTGCCAAAAATTATATATAAAAGCGTTTTTATCAATGAATATGGACCCAAGACTGAACCTTGCGGTACACCAGCTTATAGTTACAGCTACTTCAAACACAACTAAACGATCGCTAATGTTTAACAGAATTACTATTATACAGGGTGTTCCAGCTGACGCGGTTTCTTTGATAATTTTTTTATTTTACAGTATAGAGAAAAAAGTTTCAAATAAAAGTTGTCCCTATTTATACGATGTATAGCTAGAAAATATTTTCAAATATACTGGGTGTCCTAATTATATATATTATATATATAATTATATAAAATGTGAAATTACTGCAACTAGTACAGAATATGGGTTCCTTCTTTTAATTCAAATGAAAAACAGTAGTTTCCTACGTGACGTTTCGGATTTATTTAATCCTTCTTCAAACCTATATATGAAAATATATAATAAAACTTAACTATTTTTAAACCAAGAAACAATAACTTACAACAAGGATAATCGTTTTTCTAAATACAAGGCTCTAAAAATATTGTGAAACAATTTTGACAATTTTGAAATTTGAAAACATGCAAAATATTTCAAACTACAGCTTATACAGCGTGTCCACGTCGAGTGACTGCGCTCGTACGCCTATAGTTTACCTACTCACTGTGATTCGAAATAATTCAGTTGTTTGCTAAATTTGCAAAATGATTTTGTTTAAAATTGGTTAGACAGAAGCTGGATGGATAAACTTGATTTTTTGTTTTTGGCTTACCACCCCTTCCCCCCTACAGCCTTTTTTCGAAATTCAAAATGATTTGGTTCTCACCGTTATGGAAAATGATGTTGCAATTGCATTTTCTTGACTTAATCGGTCCCCTCCCTCTTCAGTTCGAAATAATCCGATTGTTCTAGAGTTTGTAAAATGATTTGGAGAAAGTTGGCTAAATAAAAGCTGGAGAAAAGACAAGACAAAAACAGATAAACTTAATTTTTTCGCCTTACTATCCACCTCCCACCCCACCTTTTAGACATATTTTTTTTCGCTTAGACAGCCTCCTCCCCTTAATTCAAAATAATTCTGTTGTTGCAGAATTTGCAAAATGATTTTTTTTTAATTGGTTAGACAAAAACTGGATGAATAAACTTGATTTTTTTTGGCTTACCACCCACCCCCTTACAGCCTTCTTTCGAAATTCAAAATTATTTGGTTCTTACAGTTTCGGAAAATGATATTGTAATTGCATTTTTTTGACTTAGCCGGCACCCTCTTCAGTTCGAAATAATTCGATTGTTCTAGAGTTTGTAAAATGACTCGGAGAAAGTTGGATAAACAAAAGCTGAAGGAAAGTAATGACAAAGATGGTTAAACTTAATTTTTTCGCCTAACTATCCACCCTCCTCCCCTACATCTTTTACACATATTTTTTTTGCTTAGACAGCCCCTCCTCCCCCTTTCAATTCAAAATAATTGTGTTGTTCCAGAATTTGCAAAATGAGTTTTTTTTAATTGACTAGACGAAAGCTGGATGAATAAACTTTTTTTTGGCTTACCACCCACCCCGCTATAGCCTTCGTTCGAAATTCAAAATAATTTGGTTCTTACAATTACGGAAAATGATGTTGAAATTGCATTTTTTTTTGGCTTGACCAGGCACCTGTCCGGTTCGAAATAATTCGATTTTTCTAATCTACCAAAGTAAAATGATTTTTTTAACTTAATAAACTAAAATATCATGTACAATCTAAAAAATATATAATATATAGGGTGATCCATTTAAAATAATAAAGTTACATACGCTTTTTCTATAATTGGGACACCCAGTATATATAAAAATATTTTCTAGCTATGCATCGTATAAATAGGGACAACTTTTATTCGAAACTTTCTTCTCTGTACTGTAAAATAAACAAATTATCAAAGAAACCGCGTCAGCTGGGACACCCTGTATATGAGCACTTTAAAAAGAATGAATATCGCATTTCGTAATCATGAATTCTGTTGGTGATATTTGACGAAAACGGAAAAGTAATAGAATATTTCGTCTTCGAGATGTTCACGAAAACGCGTATTCTTTAACGGTACACCCCGTATATTTTGCGATATTTTTTTTTGAATGAGGCAATAATTTCAACTAAAATTGTAAATCTACGAGTTAAAAGTGTCGCTAAATAATTTATTTTATTTTCTATTAAAAAGTTTTAAAATATACAGGGTGAATATCGCGGAAGCGCGAATATTCAATTGTTTTTTTTTTTCGTTTTCGTCATCTCAGTCGGAATAAAGAAAAATGCCACGGACTTGCTAATTTAACACCAATTTCATAGCTGCAATATTAAGGAAGTTGGCAATAGTGTGAGGTATTAATAATTTTGAACACCCTGTATAGTATGCCGTGACGTATCGATTATCCCAAAAAAAAAAGACACGAAAAGCGGAATTATTGTTTTTTAATTTTTTAGTAAGATATACTAACAAAAAAAGGATAAAATTATTTAAAACTCAAAATGTATCGTGTGCATCAAATATACAGGGTGTTCCGTTTGTACATAATAAATTAATTTGTAATAATTTGAAGGTGATCAACTTTATAAAATCCAATATTTTTCTATAAAAAAAGGGAGAATAATAAAGAAAGTTTGTTTGAAATATACCGGATGTTTCATAACATATACGCAGAACTTCAACTAAAAATTTGAAAAAATGCACCATTATCATTTTTTAATTCTTTTTAAATTATGCAATTATGAAGATAACGTTTGCATTTCTTACTTGTTCTATTCTTTTAGTAACATATATATATTTTTTTTTTTCAAAAAATAGTCCATGTTTTTCAGCATAAAAGTTAATTTATCTCGAAAACGGTCAACTTTAGAGCTCATGACCAACAGTACCTTTTTTGTGTAGATCACGTTAGCTGTTCAAATAGGCGTCTCAAACCCGTACTTTTTCCAGTGGCGTAGGAGTTGGGGAGAAAAACAACCACTACCCCTTTAAAATCTTCACCAATTATGACTTAAAAAATGTTTTTTCTAACACAACTTAGCTTATTATGAGTAGAAAATGCTTAACAAAAGCTGCTTTCTTTACGATAAACGGTTCCGGAGATATTCGCAAAAAAATACGAATTTATTTAAATTAAATTTCAACATCCTGTATCTCAAAAATGGTGCATTTTAGAGGTTAAGTTGTTAGAAACTTTTTTTCATATTTTTTGACAAGTTATCACATCCTGAAGTTCTACGCATATATTATGAAACACACTGTATACAGTCTGATTGATTTTACGTGTCCAAGCTAAAATAAATTACACAAAAAAAAAGCTCATCACAAAACAGTTTTATTTGTTTAGGGCTTGAAATTCTCTTTACAATGATACCAAAAAAATTATCATTACCTACATATCTTGAAACTTGCAGCCACCATAGTGTTTTTAAATTTAATTTTTGTCAAACATTACAATTTATTAGCAACCTTAGGAAACAAAAGACGGATAGTTGGCCATAGTAAAGAGAATTTCAAGCCCTAAGAAAATAAAACTGTTTTGTGATGCGCTTTTGTTTTTGTGTAATTTGTATTTTTGATTATTATACTTTTCTTCTATCTCTTATACTAAAAAACATATAAGCTCGGATACGTAAAATCAATCAGACTGTATACAAGGTGATCTGTAACTTCGTCAGTATTTTCTTCGTAAGCTACGTCAGTATTTTTTCGTCGATTATAATCGTGATATCGTAGGAGACAAAAAAAACAATTTAACATTGCGTTTTAAGTTCTTTTTTTTTTCCTGCTCGATTCAGAACATTTCGAATACTTTTCAATAGAATCCTGCCATCTATTTGATCTAATTCTTCCAGGATTATATTTTTTAGAGCCTCAACGTTATCGTATTGTGCGTCGAATTGATTTTGTGATAAATTCCAATATATTTCATTAAAAAAAAATAATAATCTACAGGGTGTTCCGTTTAAAAATTCTTATTTTGTCTAAAAATTTAAAAACATGAATGAAAAAACGCTATTAGCTATATAGCTTTATAAACCAAGAGGTTATCAATGATGTACACTTAATTTAGATCACCGTGTATACATTTAAGATAAGGCTAAAAAACAAGTAAGTTTCTATCACCCAGTATAGTAGAAAAGTTAATATTTTGCAAGTACTTAACGGTCTTAGCAAATTCAACATCTGATACTTTAGATTTAGATCGCAATGTGTGTTTAAAAACACTCGATATTGTGTTTATATTCCTAGAAACAATAGACGACGTGAGCACGTGTTTCTTTTATTTTATTTTTTTTTATCCAATCCATTTTTAATTATGACGTAATTCGATACGAGTCTCAACTCATTAGTTTACTTCAGGAGAGTTAGCATGTACGAGATAAAAGCCGGGCATCGCGTTACCTACGTTTTATACCGAGTGGCGGCAATTTTACTCGAAATATAGGAAGAACGAAATCAGGTTAAAACCTGAAACAAAAGAAAAGGAATATCCGAAGAACGCTTCGTATTTTGAATTCTTAACGCGGACGTTACTCCGATAGGGGTCGCCGTCTCCTAAGCCTCGCGTAATAACAACATTCACACATATGTCTATATGTATATATACAGTATGATACGAAAATTGAACGTCCCTCCAGGAATAACTAATCTTCTCTATATAATAGATGTGTGTAAGCGGACGAGAGAGAAGGAGATTTTATGTAACGGAACGTCTTTTTCGCCCGAATCCGAGTCAGTCGTGCTAGAGACGTTAGCGCGAGAGCGTCGCGACGCCGTGCCCTCCCGTGGGATCGCCGGCGATGATTCCTCACCGCGAATCGTTTTATTTTTAGACGGGGAACCTGGCAAGGAACGGAGGTAGCATCAGCAGCGGCAGTATTTGGAAAGAGAGGAGGCGTCCGCGAAATATCGTGAGATCGTCAGATCAGTGTGTGTGCGTGGTTTCTCTAACGTCAATCTCTTTTTCGAAAAAAAAAAAAAAAAAAAAATTCAAACTTAAAAATTCCATTCATTAGTATGAGTATTGGATGAGATGTACGGCACCGGTTTGACTTACACGCGATTGCGTGGAGGCTATCACGACCACGATCGCTACGATTATCCGAAAACGACGGCAACGTCGCCGTGGACGCACGCTTCGATCAACCCTAATATCACGCCGACCGCCCCTAGGAGGCAGAGGTATACCAGGGCGTCCACGGCTAGCGTGACGCAGATGCTGAGCGATTCGTGTTCGAGTTTGTTGCAGAAATTGACGACTAGGGTGAGAGGGCCGTCCGCTACGTTAGAACGCCATCTAGGGACGACCAATAACAATAACTTGCATCATAACAATAATAACCATCCTGTATCGATGAAGACGACGACGGAGACGTCGCGTTGCGCTTTATCCCCCGTCAATCATAATAATAACAATAACAGCTTCTATAGCTCGGCTAGGAGCCGCATCGAGGATAAATACGCTTCAGTTCTCGATAAGATCTACGGCAGGAAGAAGGATCACGAGAAAACGTTAGAACCATCCGTCGGTAGGACTTTAGCGAAAAGTGCGACGACTTCTAATATATTTTTATCGGAGAAAGCGTATCCTTACGTTCAAACTAGCACGCGCGAGAAGACCCCCTTCAAAAGCGAATCGAAACGGAAGCAATACCCGGAACCACCCTATACATACTTAGACAGGGACACCGCGTACAGAGCCCGCCAGAAATCGTCCAATCATTCCGAATTGCGGCCTAGAAAGTCGGCGAAACCGCTCCGAACGGGTAAAAGCGAATCGTCCGAATATCAAAGGAGGCCGACTTTAAAATTGTGCCCCGTCGAGATCCCCCTGGTCGACGCCGCTGCTCTACAGCCGCAACCCCTTCTGCTCAACGGCGGCGCTGATAATTTTATCGAGGATGAGGCTACTCCGACCCCAACCGTACCGGATCCGATCTCCGAACGAGAGGCTAAAAGGAAGGAGATTCAGAGTTTGATAATGAAATATTCCGCGTTAGACGAGGCTTATAATAAGGCGACGGCGTTGTCCGCCGCCGCCGCCGCCGTCGTCGACGATATACCGGGTGTTCATCAAAGTGCCGCGTCCGCTATAGCTCAGAAATATCACCATCAGAGTCATCCTAAACATAACAGTACGGCGACGGTCGTAAGTAGATGATGACGGTGTTGTCCTGTTGCGATGAATAAACTGTGTCTGTTGACTGATTGACTGACTAACCCTCCTTTGTCGAGAATGCGTTTGGATGTTTATGTTTGACGCAAATTAACCACGATCTTTTGTTTTCTTGGAAGTCGGTGTAAGTTTTTGTTGGATTCGGAACGTCCTCTTGATTATTGTGGTGATTTTAAATAATGCTATCAAAATGAATATCTCTATGTCAAATATGACAGATGTCATTTTTAACTGTCAAATTAAAAAATAAAGCAATAACGCTCAGAGACGACTTTCAAATGTGAGATTGTTGCTTTCTTTGATAGGTATTAAGCGATGTTTGATCAAGTTTTGTTGTTGTGGCACTCGTGCGAGGTATTATTGCCAGATTTGAAAAAGTTATTTTTGTCGTTGTATTGACGAAACTGTTCTGTTGTGTTTTCTGATTATTCCTGGTTAAATAGTAGTATCGAGAATTTGCCAAAGATATTGAATTTTTCTAAATTGTCCACAAATGGCCCCAAATGTTCAACTGTTGAGTCTGGTTCTTTAAATTGAAAAAACCTAATACAACTTGAAACAATTTTTAAAATTTCCAATTTCAGAAAACAAAAACTGAGCTAGAAAATGCTATTTTATTGACTAATTTGGAGAAAACTTTGGAACAATATTAAACAAGAAAAAACAATTTTAACGTTAGTCTGTTTTGAAAGTTGATCTACGCTGTTTTATTTTACGTTTGTTCTATGTGTTTTGACTGCGTCACGGTAAAGTAAACTTTGCTACAACACGGTCAAAATCTGGAAGCCCTCATAACGAAGAGAATCGGACCGTGGAAGCCTTCGATATCATTTAAATTTTAATATTGTCTGTAAAAATCTGGAACAATAAACAAACATAGAAAGCAAACAGCCTAGAAGAACGTTTAAAATTTAAAATTTTGTAAATTAAAAGTTAGCCATGAAATTTCAAACTGTCAAAGATTTTTTTCTCTCTTTCTTTTAGGGGTAGAGTGCTATGATTACGTAGAATTATGTCTAGATAGATTAACATAATACATATATCACATAACTAAAAATAAAATAAATGAAAATATATACAGGAGGGTGGCACAATATAATCCTTTGTTTGTCATTTTTGACATGTCATAATATCAAGTAACTTTTATTTGAATAGTTTTTTGATAACTATACAGGGAAAGTAGATAATGACTAGTTCATAGCTATCCGTTAATAATAATTTATCAGTATTAGTGCCATTTTGATGAATAATACATCTTACGCGGACCAACGAGTCTAACTCGATAAACTGTCACTCATTTTGACAAGTTAACCGATATATTTTAGAACAAAATAATTTGGAAAAAAATACTGTAAAAAGTACATTATTGATGTTTGAAGATAATAATTGGTTGTTTTTGGCAATAAATTTGAAGATAATGCGTAGAGTCGATTGCATTAAAAAATTATAATTATTTAAAATAACCAAGTTGTGTTTTGTTCACGGAAAATGGAAACCCTGTATAAGTTCAAAACTAATTTTATCCATGTGCCATATCAATTCAAGCCATCTCCGTATAATTGTTTTTCAGAAAAAATATCTATCAAGGGGAGATACGATACTTGGACGGACTAGAGAACAACCTGTAAGGGCTGTAGCCAACTAAGAATGTCGCTCGGCATATATCCCAGGAACGGTTTACAGTACAACTTTGGGAAAAAAAATTACTAACTAAAGTGGCCCCGGAAAATATCTGAAAATTATTTAGAAAATCGTAGGATGACCCATTTAGAGGGCGCAACTAATCACAAAAATTTGAATTTTATTTTACGAAAATTTACCAACTTAAGGTCTATCATAAATATGAAAATCGAATCTACTGAAAATTTTGCATATTTTACGTCGGACAATTTTTTTTATTTTGTCAAATCAGGGGAGGGGTTCTAAGAAACTTTTTTCTGAAGGAACTTTTAAACTCCGGTTCTGTCTTAATTTTGCAAACTTAGTCTCGTTGAAAGCAGCATTAATTCTCCAATCTAATGCTTACAAATTGGAACCGATTTAATATGTGACATGCATGCTAGAGGGCGCTGTTTAAAGTTTTTCGGGAATTTTGGTTTTTTTTTCGAAAATATTAAATAGGAACATATATTTTTGACAAGAAATTAGAAAAGTAGGCTAAATTACCAGCAAATCAGCGAAAACCAGATATCGCTACCTTTTACCAATCCGAAGATATCTTCAGAAACGTGTGGAACTCGTTTAATTAAATTTCGCAAATTTGGTCTTATTAGAAAGCATTTTCATTGTCCTATGTGTAGTGATTGAAGCTTTTAATTTTTTATCTTTCGCCGCTAGCGGGCGATAAAGGAATTTAAATATTTCTCATTTTTTACAAGAACAGTGCTTGGAATGCTTGGCGGCCAAAAAATTGATATTGATTTAAATTGTTTAATATTGTCTTCAATTCTGTCACCGCTAGAGGACGTTAAAGAGAATAGAATGGAAGACATGTCGCTAGTGATTCGCAACATTATGTTTTTCAATAAGATGCATTTCTCCGTAGATATTCGCAATTTTTTGGCCCCTGATAGGTGGATGCTAGTTTAATTCCATGGCCATCCAGGACCCCAAATTTGACTTGTTTAGATTTTTATTTGTGGGGGCGAAAAAAATATCCTATTTTTGCAACGCAATCTACTGCTCGTTACAACTTGGTTGTGGGAATAGGGAATATCGGTCAAAGTATTTCTAAGACAGAAATAGAGGCTGTACTTCTATCCACTCGTTGTAGAGTAAAATTAATAGGAAAAAAATTACGCCGCCGCTAATATTAACTTTATGCTGTTTCCTTTTTTGTTGTTTTTCTGCTTTGTTTATTTTAATTATTTTGTCGACGAAACAATATTAAACAGTTTGAATCACGAAACATAGGCCAATGAAAATCCTTTCTAATAAGACCAAATTTCAATAAATTCCGTTGACGGGAAGCAGAATAATTTCAAATAGAAGAAATTTTACCATCCACGCGTTTCTGAAGATATCTTCGGACTGGTAAAAGATAGGGAGATACGGTTTTCGCTGATATGTTGTAATTTGACGTAATTTTTTTAATTTGTTGTCTGTTTCCATTTAATATTTTCGTGAAAAAACAAAATTCCCGGGAAAAATTAAACAGCGCCCTCTAGCATGAACGTCACATATTAGATCGGTTCCAATTTATAAGCATTAGATTGGAGGATTAATGCTGTATTCAACGAGACTAAGTTTGCAAAATTCGGTTCAACAGAACCGAAGTTATAAACATTCCTTCAATACAAAGTTTCCTCCTCCTCTCCCCTTAATTGATAAAATACAAAAAAGTTGTCTGATGTAAAATATGCAAAATTTTCAGTAGATTCCGATTTCCATATTTATGATAGACCTTAAGTTGAAAAATTTTGCGTAAAATAAGAATTCAAATTTTTGGTGATTCGTTGCGCCCTCTAGCGGTCATCCTACGATTTTCTAAATAATTTTTTAGATATTTCCGGGGCCACTTTAGTTAGTAATAATATTTTTTCCCAAAGTTGTACTGTAAACCGTTCCTGGGATATCCGTCGAGCGACATTAAGCAAAGTTGATCACCCTGAAAGGGTTGTCTCTCTAGTGCGTCCAAGTATCATATCTCCCCTTGTAGATATTTTTTCTGAAAAACAATTATACGGAGATGGCTTGAATTGATATGGCACATGGTTCTAAAATTAGTTTTACTTATACAGGGTGTTCCATTTTCACTGAACAAAACACAACTTGGATATTTTAAATACAATGGTATAATTTTTTTTTAATGCAATCGACTCTACGCATTATTTTCAAATTTATACAGGGTGTGCAGAAATTAGCAATCAATTCAGATATCTTCAAACATTAAAAATTCTTTTTTTTAATGGCATATAGTACTTATTATTTTTTGTCATAGTTAGCTATGAAAATAAAATATATCGGTAAGAGTTGTCAAATGAGCGACAGTTTATCGAGTCTGTTCTCGTTGGTCCTCTAATATGACTATTATTCATCAAAATATTAAACTAATTTAATACATTATTATTAATTTTATATCCATGGTAAATGATATAGGATAGTAGCAAGAATATGTCGTGCATTTAATGAGAAATATCGACAACCTATGATCGTAGCGAAATTTAAAAGAATTGAAATCAACTTTTTAAATCATGGAACTATTAAAGTTTTCAAAAGACTATTTTTCGAATTTTTAAACGACACAAAATGCGACCATACTAATTAAACATGTTTACCTAACGGAGTGCAAGTGAAGATTTGGTTAAATGAAAAGCAACTCTTACGGAAATATTTTACTTTTTAGCTTAATTTCTTGCTGAATCAACGACTGCAATATGAAGGTATCTGAATTGGTTGCTAATTTCTGCAAAAACCTGTATAAATTTTATTGAAAGTTAAATAGTTCTCAGTATCTATGACCCTTTAAATTCGTTTGCAGAAGTTTGTAAGCATTAGATTCAAAGGGCTTTACAATATTAATTTTTCATTAAGATAGTGCAATAAGAAATTATTAAGGAAAATTGTAAATATCTTAGAAACAGTTGAATTTAGGGATAATACAAAAACCTCCTAATACAAAATATTTGCAAATAATTTCGTAGAATCGATTATATTTATTGAAAAAAATTATACCATCGTATTTAAAATAACAAAGTTGTGTTTTGTTCGGTGAAAATGGAACACCCTGTATAAGTAAAAGTAATTTTAGAACATGTGCCATATCAATTCAAGTAACCTCCATATAATTGTTCTTCAGAAAAAATATCAACAAGGGGAGATATGATACTTGGACGCACTACAGAGACACCCCTGTACATATATGTATACAGGGTGTCTCAGTTTTTGCGCTACAGGCATTAAGGTTAGTTCATAGCTATCCGTTCGTACGTTTGCGTTGATCCGTTGACCAATCGATGCGCGTTATTTGTGTACGCTTCCCAGTCTATCCGCTGACGGATAAAGTTGGTTAAAGTTGAACTTTGCCCGTTTCCGTTCGTCCGTTTGCGAAATAAAATATTACCTTATAATAATTATATTTTCAATATATCACAATGTGAAATTGATTGCCAACAACACCGTTATTCTTTTGCATTTTTTTACAAGTTTCCAAATTATTTTGTTCTAAATAAGTGAGGTTAACTCTTCAAAATTGATACGTCAACGTACGTTCAGCCGCTAAGCTATGAACCGCTAGATGTTTATCCGTTAAACGAATCAACGCAAACGTACGAACGGATAGCTATGAACTAGTCATTATCTACTTTCCCTGTATAGTTATCAAAAAACTATTCAAATAAAAGTTACTTGATATTATGACATGTCAAAAATGACAAACAAAGGATTATATTGTGCCACCCTCCTGTATATATTTTCATTTATTTTATTTTTAGTTATGTGATATATGTATTATGTTAATCTATCTAGACATAATTCTACGTAATCATAGCACTCAACACCTAAAAGAAAGAGAGAAAAAATCTAAATTTTAATAACCATGGAAACCAAAAGTGTTATATAACATATCGATATATATATATCAAATTTTATCCAACCCATAGGTATACACATAATTCATATATGTAATTAAAAACAAAAGAAATCTGTATAAATTTGAGAAATTAAATTTTGTGTTCATCATCAATTTTGTAACTTTTCAACAGAAGCTAGGGGGTGGTTTTGGCACTATCAGAAGGGGTTTCTTTCTTCGATTTTCAACTAAATATAATATATGCTGACAGGAGTTTTTGACATCATGTTTTGATCGATCAAGAATACACTTTTTAGGATTCGATCAGGATAGCCATGATATTTCTCCCTATTCGAGTCCTCGATAGATAAATTTCGATTGAGATGATCGCATATCGTTTCCGTAAATAAAAGAATACAATATTAATTTTTCATTAAGACGGTGCAATAAGAAATTATTAAGGAAAATTTTAAATATCTTAGAAACATTTGCAAATAAAAACATTTGCAAATAATGCGTAGAATCGATTGCGTTGAAAAATATTATACCTACTATTGCATTGAAAATAACAAAGTTGTATTTTGTTCAGTGAAAATTGAACACCCTGTATAAGTGACGCACTAAAGAGACATACAGGATGTCCCAAATCGGTGGGGACTTGTTTTATATTTTAATTTTTTCCAAACAAATCCTAAATTACCAGATGAAACTGCAAAACGTTGCCCATTTAAACAAATCTCTATTTTTAATAATAAGGAAGATGATTTAGGACATCCCTGTATATAAATATGTATATTTGAAATAATGATTATACCTGATGAGGTTAAGTGAAAATGAAAAAAAAATTTTGGTAGATTCTAAGATTCTAGATAAATAATCTATCAGGAGTGAAACGGCATCTTGCCTACTTAAGTAAGCGATTCGTAAATAAATAAAAGTTAGTATTGCCAGAATAATGAATTGCATGCGAAAACATTTCAAGCTCGGAACGTAATAAAAATAAAGTTGATCTCATGATTAATCTCATAAAATTATCCACCTTTACTCATTCTTATTTTTCCTGAATATTCCACACTAAAAATAACGGAAACGTCATATTATTATATACCAACTAGTACATAATAAAGTAAATGTTTCATACCAATACATAGTATCGAAATGAATTAATTAATTGATTCGGAAACGACGGATAATATTAACCCTATCGTTCTCGAAATTTTGGTAATAATCGTATTAGCCTTGGCAGCTTTAGCGGTTGCCGGTGACGTATGAGAGATAATTCCTTCCAACAACGTAAACACGTGCGTCTCTTAACACAGCACACATATTCCCTCTTATTTTAGATTTCCTCGTCGCTGATACAGTGCCCACCTGGAACTTCTTCATCTTTATATTATTATTATTATTATTATTTTGCCATCGCTATGGAATACGTTTCTCATGCGGTTATTTCGGTAGCGAATGAGCCAGATGCTTCGGGGATTTTATTGTGGGACGTTTTTGGGAACGTCACGGCGACTTTATGAATGGTATAATCGGCGGTTCATATTGCGAAACTGCAAGTTTTAATGTATCCGAGTGAGTGTCTGAATGGACAAGTTTTGAAGATCTTGGGATATTTTGGGAATGTATGACTATTCCTATTAAAACAAAAAAAAACCTGAGCGAACTAGATTTAAGCGGTCCTCCTCCTCGTATTTATCGTTTTGTTTTTATCTTAGTAGTGGATTTATTTCGAACAATTGATTGGCGTTAGAACGCAATTGTTTCAACTTGGACGAAATTGCGCTTAAAAATAATGGAAAACTTAACTCTGATTGTTTTGGCGATTCGGTCATAATAAACCTTGCGGTGTGTGTTGCGTTCCCGTCTCTCTCTCCGCAGCGTATTTTTAGCTATATCTGCCGAGCGTGCCGAGAGTTACATTGAGATAGTTTGGCAAAGAGACGTGTGTTGTGAATAAATTTATTTTCTCCGCGTTTCGTTTCATATTTTTAACCGTCCTAAAGGTAATAATAAATTCTAACGTATGTAGTAGGACGAGAGAGAAAGAGAGACGGAGATGATGGAAATTTCCTCTAAATTTGTTTTTCTGACGCGATTTAAACAAATTTTATTCTTATTTTTTTGTGTATCTATCTCGATGATTTGACGTTTCGATTCTGACAGGACATATTAGTCAAAATCGTAAATCTGTTAATTTTTGACGTTATATTAGTGTAATAATTGATGATGGAGGTACTTTTAAGAGGTTCCTTTAGAGTAATAACCGGACGACGAACTTGGATATTTATCGTTCTCTCTGTGGTGTTCTCCACTCACGTACAGGTAGATTCAGAATTAACGTTTTAATTGCTTCGCGATTATCGTGTTGTATACCTTATCTTATATTTCTCACGGATACAGCTTCGATTCCGTCTTTTAAAAAAGCGGCTCCCCCCTGTATATAGCCTGTCAGGCGTACACTTATACAGCGTGCGCAAGAAAGTCTACAACATGCCGAAAAAAATGTTCAAATTCGATTAATGACCCGTCACTATGACGGCAATTTTGAGCGATTCATTAGGCGTGGGTTAAAAAAATGCAAAAAGAAGAACGAAAACAAGTTATTACGAGTCGATCGGTCACGTGACATAAGTCAATTTCGATTTTTTTCTTTTGTTTAATTTAGATTTTCGAATTTTTGGATCTTGTCGGTTACGTCACGAGTAATGTCAGTATGAATCGACTCATATGTCATATTGACATTTCTCTCTAATGTACGTAATTTACGTTGGTGTATCTTTGTTTAATTATGCTATTAATGACGTAACGGATAGGATCCAAAAATTCGACTGTAGCTCTGTGATAATACAGATTTCTCCTCTAGTTTCGGAACGTAACGTTCTGGTCCACCCTGTATATTGAAATTGAAACGCCGATCATTTGTATTTTTCTACACGCGTCAAATGCAAGCAAGTATTTTATTTTAAAAATATAAGCGTCCCGGCATGGATTCGAACCATGAACCTTCCGTTCACCGGACGGACGTTAACAACGAGGCCTTTACTAACTCATTGTCACATATGTTTGTGATGGTATTACAGGTATTCGAACTATGTCTCCGGTGGTGCAATTGGTTAGCACGTCCGTCCGGTGAACGGAAGGTTCATGGTTCGAATCCTTGCCGAGACGCTTATATTTTTAAAATAAAAAAATTTCCTTGCATTTGACGGGTGTGGAAAAAAGACGATCAATAGCAATAAATGCAGATACCTGACCGTGCAGAAATTAACTTAAAAAAAAAATGTTCTCAAGGTCACGTCTCGGTTCTGTCTTAGTATTTTTTTTGTTTTTTTTTTTTTAGTACAGGAGCCATATTGGATTTCTCTACTGGCAGGAGAAACCTTTTTCTGAACTCAATCAAATCTAAACATTTAATTAACAAATCTTAACATTTATTTAATTAATTTAATTAACGTGGAATAAATTTCAAAATTAAAACGGGGTAGCCATGAAATTTCAAACTGTCAAACATTGACACATCGTAAATATGATAGATTAAGTATTCTTTTATTTACCGGAACGAAATACGATGATCTCAATCGAGATTTATCTATAAAAGACTAGGCTATCCTGATCCTTCGTTGATCAAAGCACGATGTCTAAAACTTTTGTCAACATATGTGATAATTGGTTGAAACTCTGAGAAAGAAAATCCCTTCTAACAGTACCAAAACCACCCCCAGTTGACGATGGATAGAAAGAACCGAAACGTCATGTAAAAAATATAATTTCATCCTCCATTAGATTGAAGATCAAAAGTGACCTTGAGAATGTTTTCTTTTCCAGCTTTTTTCGTTTCGTTTGTTTTAATTTTAGTCTCTTAAAATGTTAATTTGTCAAATTTATACAAACTTCTTTTGGGTTTCCATGGTTACTAAAATTTAGGTTTTTTTTTTTTTGAGTCTATTTGAGTCTAGATACAGAGTGAGCCAATAAATTTGAGGACAAGTTGAATTTCCCGCTTTTTATTTGTTATCTTAGGTTGGTCACAATGACTGTAAAACATTCGAAAAGATATCGTCATAGTTGGCTCGTATTTGGAGGTGTTTGGCGTTTGTTATAAATAATTTTATTCTATCCAGTTTCTTCTGCGTTTTTTTGAGCGTTTTCGATAGATTAGCCTTAGCACCCGTTTTGAAATGTTCGTCGAGACGCCTTTTAGTTTAAAAGTTGACCAATTTTACAAAAATAAAAATTAAAAGTGATGGGAAATTCAACTTGTCAACTCAAACTTATTGGCTCACTCTGTATATTGAGCGGTATTTCCGTCAAAACCGGATGTCTTTGAAGGATATAATCTACATATTCCAAACTACATATATTAAATTAGTAATCTAAATAAAATAAATGAAAATATATACAGGGGGTGGCACAATTGAATCAGACGTTTCAACTCTATAATTACTCCGCAAAAACTACTACTAATCAAGTAGCCATGGTAATAAAAAACTCGTCGTTTGACAGCTACGCATTGAGAACCCTGATTCTATTGCGCAACGTTTGTAGGTATATTACGAGACACCCGGTATATTTACCTAGTTATTACGTCTAGGAAATAAATCGCAGAGAAATGTCCTAACTCCAAATATGACCGGAAATTTATATTAAAAAAGAAAAAAGAAAAACTGGCAATAATTTTCGAATTTTTTTTTTTTTTTTGCTTTTTAATTTGTATTTGCTTGCTTGTTTTAACATATCTCAGTACACGAAAAATAGTTGGAAGGTATATGTCAAGTAAACTGACAGCAATATAAAACAACCGTTTCCCCCCATCCAGAAACAAAAATCCTTGTCTTCTGTTTAATTCACCCCAAAATTTAATCGTAAAAAAATTCACTACACTTTTAACACGATTGATTTTTTTGTTTCACGTGTTATTATTATTTTTCCTTGTACAATCCTCTCAAAAAAAAAAAAAAACATATATATAAAATTCTCAGATTCAATCAGTTAAAAAAAAAAGATAAAAGTAAATTTGAAAAAAACAAACACATATGCCTTCTACTGTTATTTTGTTCTGGTGCATTTTTTGTACCGTTAAAGAGAATATTTGTTGATTTGGCAATCCGTTTGCCCTTTCCTGTGTCTGCTTATTGGGGGCGCCACAACTCCGTTGTGTTGGCTGCATTGTGATGACTACCACCCGACGCCTACGCCTCGATGTCTGATGTCTGTGATGCGATGCGATGAACTGTGTGTCGACGCTCACCCTCTGCCCCCTCCCACGACAACCGTGCGTCAATGATGTACCAAACGTGATCCGACGCGATGTACTACCCCCAACGTGACGTGACTGTGATGACTATGGCTGATGTCCGATGATGAACTGCAGAGCTCGCGGGCGCCTTCAGTGGAGGATGACGACGAAGGCCACCTCATTTACCGTTCAGGGGACGTCCTGCAAGACAGATGTTCGTGAATACCACATTATTGCTATTACACTTAGCAGTTTTTTAAACGGATAAGTTTTTTCTAAACAAAAAAAAATCCAAAAAAAAAATACACAAAAATAATCTCCCGATTCTATATGTCCCCTCCAAATATATTTATATATACTTATATAATATTAATATTTATTTTTTTTTTTTTGTGTGTTGGTTAATTAATTATTTATTAGCGAAACGTTATTATATATAAATTTTCTTTTCAGCCGGGGATGAAATTTTCTTTTTTTTTTTTTTTCAAAAAAATACGATTTTGTTATATCCTCTCAAATTTAACTTAACATTGCCTACATGATTTTTTTTTAATTTTTTAAATTCATGATATATTGTGCCAAAACAAATGAAAATTTTGGCAATCTCACCGTATGTATAAAAGTTACGACCGCTTCCTTTTGCCGTTAAAAATTCCTCCATAAAACGTGCCTCGTTGATTAATTTATTTTTATTAGTTAGGTACATAGAACAGGCTAATTAGGGTTATTCAAGGGTACCACAACACTTAAATATTTTTCAAATTTTTTTTTTTTTAATCCTTGGAAGATGTTGAAGTGACTTTGTTTACGCAATTATGTCTCCATCTGTAAAAAAAATGTTACAATTTAAAAAAAAACTTAGTACCAATTGTTTTTTTTACATAGAAGGCTTTTGTTTTTATATTTTATTTTAATAATACTTCAATTATAGTTGATAACGACTTAAATAATTTTTTCGTAACTCCACCCTCTTTTCCTAAATATGCTTTTAAAAATGGTGTTACAACCGCAATTTCGATTAAGGAAGATGTCAGTCTAGAATTTATGATCCCTACTCTTAATTAATTTAGTCTTTAAACGGATCTAATAATTTATACGTCGTGATCACCCCAGCACCAATTTCGTATCCGTATAGAAGGCTTATATTTCGATAGATTTTTTTAATATCATCCTCGAAATGGCTGGCATCAATTCAAATAAATTTTCTGTAATGTTTATTATCTTTTCCTAAAAAATGCTGAAAAAAAATAATGTAGGTCGTTCAAAACTTACGACCAATTGTTTTATTTATATAGAAGGCTATTGTTTTTACGCATTATTTTAATAGTACTTCTATTATAATCGTTAATTATGTAAATATTTTTTTCGTAGCTTCACCCTCTTTTCTTAAACGTGCTTTAAAAATAGCACTGCAATAACTCGACACCAATTTCATATCTGTATAGAAGGCTTATCTTTTGATACATTTTTTTAATAGCATCGTCAATATAGTTGATAAAAGTTCAAACAAATTTTTTGTAATGTCGCCCTCTTTTCCTAAAAATGCTATTCAGACTCATTAAAATAGAATCTAAACAATCGATTAAAGAGAAAATAGAAAAAAATATGATGATTCAAATTGAATATAATTGTCATTCAAAATTTAGTACCAATTGTTTTATTTATATAGAAGTCTTTTGTTTTTCGGCATTATTTTAATAGTACTTCTATTATAATCGTTGATGATGTAAATATTTTTTTCGTAGCTTCGCCCTCTTTTCTTAAACGTGCTTTAAAAATAGCACTGCAATACCTCAACACCAATTTCATATCTGTATAGAAGGCTTATCTTTTGATACATTTTTTTAATAGCATCCTCAATATAGTTGATAAAAGTTCAAACAAATTTTCTGTAATGTCGCCCTCTTTTCCTAAAAAATGCTATTCAAACTCATTAAAATAGAATCTAAACAATCGATGAAGGGGAAAATAGAAAAAAAAATATTTTGATTCGAATTGCATATAATGAAAATTTAGTACCAATTGTTTTTTTATATAGAAGGCTTTTGTTTTTCGGCATTATTTTAATAGTACTTCAATTATAATTGTTAACGATGTAAATATTTTTTTCGTAGCTTCACCCTCTTTTCTTAAACGTGCTTTAAAAATAGCACTGCAATACCTCAACACCAATTTCATATCTGTATAGAAGGCTTATCTTTTGATACATTTTTTTAGTAGTATCCTCAATATAGTTGATAAAAGTTCAAACAAATTTTCTGTAATGTCGCCCTCTTTTCTTAAAAAATGCTATTCAGACTCATTAAAATAGAATCTAAACAATCGACGAAGGGGAAAATAGAAAAAAAAATATTTTGATTCGAATTGCATATAATGTCATTGAAAATTTAGTACCAATTGTTTTATTTATATAGAAGGCTTTTGTTTTTCGGCATTATTTTAATAGTACTTCTATTATAATCGTTAATGATGTAAATATTTTTTTCGTAGCTTCGCCCTCTTTTCTTAAACGTGCTTTAAAAATAGCACTGCAATAACTCGACACCAATTTCATATCTGTATTGAAGGCTTATCTTTTGATACATTTTTTTAATAGCATCCTCAATATAGTTGATAAAAGTTCAAACAAATTTTCTGTAATGTTGCCCTCTTTTCCTAAAAAATGCTATTCAGACTCATTAAAATAGAATCTAAACAATCGATGAAGGGGAAAATAGAAAAAAAAATATTTTGATTCGAATTGCATATAATGTCATTGAAAATTTAGTACCAATTGTTTTTTTTATATAGAAGGCTTTTGTTTTTATATCTTATTTTAATAATACTTCAATTATAGTTGCTAACGACTTAAATATTTTTTTCTTAACCTCACCCTCTTTTCCTAAACATGCTTTAAAAAATGGTAATGTCACCATAATTTCAATTGATTTCTAAGCTTAATTAAAATAATCAAATAGAAATAATGGGAAAATAGTTATTAACGATAATTACACGAATAAAATAAGTCAAAATAGATAGAGAGACATAATTGCATACACAAAATACGATACAGGGTGTCCGGTTTGAAATTAAAAATGATAACTTGTTCCGCTACATTTGAATAAGCCTGTATACATCTAAATTACATACTGATGACATGCCAGTTGACCTAGACCCTTACTAATGCAGGAAGTGAATTAAGTTTAGCTCCAAGATATTTTTGACATGAAATATTCCCCAAGGCGGCCGTGCATGATCGTATCACGTGACGATCACTCCAACAAACGACTACTACTACATATTATTATGATAACGTGTTTGCTTTTTTTTTTTTTTTGGGGAGTAATAATATTCACTTGTTTCCTCCGTTTTGTATAGAGCTCATTAACGTTATGCAATATTATAATAATGACTGAATTAAATTGATTTTTCGAAGCTTTCGCGGTCAAGGTGAGTCACGTCAAAGTCGAATTTTGTTTAATAATTATTGTTTCGCGTGTGATAGTAATTTTTCTTAAATTTAAAACTCATGAAGGCAATTTTTATCGTCAGACGAAATTATATTTCCGTATTTTAATTTTCATTTTTTTTCTCTCTTAATTATGCATGCAATTAAAAATAGATAAATAAATTGCATTTTCAATCAGATCAAAATCTCGGTTTAAAAACAAAAAAAAACAAAACACAAAAATAACTGCATATATATAGGGAAGACTATGTTAGGATTATGTTAGGGCATCTCCATTTTGTTTTAGTAAATAAGATATTTTGACGAATCTTAAGAATTGACTGCGATATTAGTAAGTTAACGATCTCTAAATTAATTTTTTTGTTTAATTTAATTTTAATCATCATTTAGTTGATTGATTATTTTATGTAAACGAGTGTTTTTCAGTAGTAGAGACTGAGTGTGACATTCTTCTTCTTCTTCTTCTTCCCTACTAATTGCGTTGCGATCAAACCGTGCCTTGACGATGCGTCAAAACAAAAAACAAACAAACAAAACACGCACGCGCACACGATTCTTTTACAGCTGATGGGTTTTTTGTTGTGATGGTAAGTTTTATCTATCCGCATTCATATTCATTTGTTTTGTTTTTTTTTTTTATCATTTCTTGTATCTTGAAAGATTTTATCGGGTCGTTAACTACTCTAGCGCAGTCAAATCGAGACGAACCGCCGGTTCTAATTTGTTGCGTTCGTTGTTGGTTTACAGATAAGGTTCTCGGCACCTTAGGAGAGGGCACCTTCGGAAAAGTTGTCAAAGTTAAAGATTTAGAAATGTAAGTATGAATTTTTGTTATTATTTATATATTATATAGCATACTAGAAAGTGACTTACTATACAAAACTGCGCAGGAAATCTCGAGAGAAAAAAACTTCCGTTAATTGGAATGGAACACCCTGTATATTAACAACTTCGCAAACTTGCTCATCGAGGTCTTAGAAACCCCGATTTGATCACTGATTTGTCTTCAACCGCTGTTTGGATTTAGCAATAATCGTAAACAACGCCGTTTTTAAAACGGACCTTCGATGTGGACACCCTGTATAAGTCGCTTGCTTTAAAAGAGTTTACCTACAGTTTTGACCCATTTTTGGTAATAAATAAGCTGTTTTCAAAAACAGATAAACCGTTTCCATAGTCGGATGTGTGTGGTTATGGTCGCCTGGCTTATACAGCGTGTCCATGTCGGATGATCGTGTTCGTTAGCTTTAGTATCCGCAACTAAACTCAATTTTAATTCAACTTTCGCTTCGATTTACTAAATTAGAACGCAAATAGATGGAGATATTACAAGAATCTAATAATAATAATAAGAATTGTTATACAGGGTGGATTTTTACCTAAATTATTGAACTTTGATGCAGGGAAAGCTACAGCAAAGTTGCAGAATAATCAATTTTCGTTTTACTGATCAATCACATACAGATTTAATTATTATAGATTTATCGAGATTTTCTGCGCACCCTTTACATTATACGTCAGTTTCTGACTTAATATTTTGACGTATCATTAATATTTTTTTGTTAATTATAATTATATCATAAATTGAGGGGGGAAAAACAGCTTAATATCTGAAGAAGAAAAAAAACAAAGTTTTCCATATAAAAGATATGAGACGCCCTGTATATAATCGATATTATCTTAAGTTTATAAACCATGAGAAAACTAAACTATATTCATATCAATCCACGCGATTGGCAGGAGTTTATATAACATTGACGTCACGATTTTTTTCCTTTTTTTTATTCGTTTTTTTTTTAATGCTCTTTCAAAGTTTGTCATCTTGATTATTGTCAATACCGAGTTAGATTTGGTAGTGAATGTTTTGGCTCTATTTTAATCGATGACGACGTAACTAGAATAATACAGAGGTTGCCAACGGTCGTACATTTAATTTAGATCACCCTGTATAGTGAATCGAAATGAGGAAACAAAAATATCTCTAGTCCGTTTCTGGAATTAAAAAGAAATTATCACACGACTATAATAAACGTCGGTCGCTATGTAATTTAATAAACGAGACGATGACGTCACTGTTGTATAAATATAACCGATTAAAAACAGCAGTGTCAAACGTGCAACATGATGGGGTGGATGGTACGATACGATTGGCGGCTAGACTGGCAATATACAGGGTAGAGAAAAAAGTTTGGCGACAAAGTTTTTTTTTTTTAAACGAATGAAGTCATTCTGAAATTATATAGCAATCAATGGAATTGTGTTCTGCATCCGCATGTTGGATTTTTTTAAATAGCGACATAAGTCGAACGATATAGTTTTTTTTTTTTTTTTTCTTCAAAATATTGATTGATTATTGATGGTTTTGAATTTTATTGGGATGGAACCTATTTTTGTGCAAGACTAATATCACGATCTCTTGACAGTTCGCATGTCCAATTCATCACGCTACAATTTCAGATTTATAAGAAAAATCTTGTCGTCGAAACTTTTTCGCTACCCCCTGTATATTACAGGGTGGGGTACCACATTCGCCTCGGTATTGATGTACAAAAAACAGTAACACATATTTAAAATATTTTTGTTGGAGCATGTGTAGGTCCATTTGGAGCACGTTCTAAAATTATTTTGAAATATACAGGATGTCCCAAAAAATTACACATCAAAGTTATCACAATTGAAATGGAACACAATGTATATTATTGCATATTTCGATGACTCAGACTAAATAAAGGCAAGTTACTGTTTCTTCGTGACGATGTTAGATACAGGGTGTTCCATTTAAAATAAGCAAGTAATTGAGCATTAATTGTACCCACAGTTAAAGGTAAGATTTTAACCACTCCTATATAGTTTTTAGAAAACATCTTTATTTTAACATTAGATGTAATGGTTGTGCTAATGAAATAATACATTTTCAAAAATGGCTCAATATCTCAAAAAAATGTTGCACTTAAAAATATAACAGTAACTCTGCGTCATCGAAATGTGCAATAATATACATGGTGTTCAATTTATAAATAAATTTTGATAACTTTGATGTGTAACTTTCTTTTGGGACACCCTGTATATTTTAAAATAATTTTAGAACGTGATTTTAAATTTGTGTTACCGTTTTTTGTATAAATCGAATTAAGACGTCAAAAGCTTTTGTTTTTTTACCTTGTTTGTCGATTTTTCATCAAACAAATGCTTTTTTTCTTTTGGTTTTCAATGGTGCGAAGTGAGCCGTCGAAATTAAAAAAAAAAAAAAAAGAAATTAGAATTAGTGTGTCTCGTGTCTTGAGAATGAATCATCTTACTCTCTCGTATACCGGTTCAAGAATGCTTCCCGATATTTTTAGTGGAAGAAATATTTCTGGAACGTTATTAACTCGAACGTATTGATGTCAATTTTAACGATTGTTTTAAAGTGATGTAGATATAAATATAGTTTTTTTAACGACTCAAAAGCGATAAAGTTAGAACTATAATTATCGAGGTTGCTTTGGTTAATCTTTTTTTTTTATTTTCTTGTGTGCCGTATTTAGGGATCATTCAATGGCCTTGAAGATCATTAAGAATGTAGAGAAATACAGGGAAGCGGCGAAATTGGAGATTAACGTCCTGGAGAAGATAGCCGATAAAGATCCCGAATGTGTACAGTAAGTTTTATTATTATTATTATTATTCATATACATGGTGTAACAATAGTGCGATATTCTACCATATCTCCATTTTTATCCAAAATACATCAAATATTTAAATACAAAAGTTTAGTTTTAGTTTTACGAAATTTATAAATTCAAATTATTCTGCGATATACAGGGTGTTTAGTTTGCCCGTAAACATCAGTATCTTTACATTTTTAAATGGGACACCCTATAAATGATCACATTTTTGAATTGCCTATGGAATTTAAAATTCCTCAGGCAATTCAAAAATGTGATCATATATACGAGGGCGGATCAATAAATACCCGTGTTAGGAAAGAAGACGGAAGTTTTTCACAATGTTTTTTTTTATTTTTCAACGTAATCACCTTTTAGTACAATACACTTTTCCCAACGTTTCTGCCATATCTTTAACCCCTCCAAAAAATACGATTTGTCAAACTCTGCAAAATACGCTTCTGTCTCGACGATAACCTCCCCGTTTGAGCTGAATCTTTTTCCCCCGAGCCACGTTTTCATGTTAGGGAACAGAAAGAAGTCGCAGGGAGTCAGGTCAGGCGGCAGCAATTCGTAGTGCAGTTCATGCAACTTTGCCGCGAAAATTCTGGATGAATGTGCTGGTGCATTATCGTGATAAAACAGCACTTTTTTCTTAACCAAATGGGGCCGTGTCTCCTTCAATTTTATATCGAATCGGTCCAATAATTCACTGTAATACTGCCCCGCGACCGTTCTTCCTTTCTGCAAAAAGTCCATGAGAATTATTCCTTTGGAATCCCAAAAAATCGTGGCCATGACCTTTCCGGCCGATGGGACCGTCTTTGCTTTCTTCGGAGCAGATTCACCCCGCAGAATCCATTGTTTTGACTGTCGCTTGGACTCTGGCGTATAATAATGAATCCAGGTTTCATAGACGGTGACGACTCGACGCAAAAACTCCTGCGAATTTCTCTTAAAGAGGTCCAAATACTGCTTCGACATTGCCAACCGTATCCGCTTGTTGTCCATCGTAAGCAATCGCGGCACCCATCGGGCCGACACCTTTCTCACCGATAACTTATCATGTAAAATATTAATTGCAGTTCCGTACGACACACCTACGACCTCTGCTACTTCGCGCACTTTCGTTCGGTGATCAGCGAAAATCATGTCGTGGACCTTTCGATTTCCTCGGTAACCACGTCTGCCGAGCGGCCTGGGCGCTCCTCATCAAAAACAGATGTACGACCACGTTTAGATTCGTTGAACCAATATCTTACGGTTGTCATAGATGGTGAAGGATCCCCATAGACAGCATCCAACTTCGCTTTTATTTCTTCGCATGTTTTTCCATCCAAAAATAAAAAGCGAATTACGGATCGATATTGTTCATTTTATCAAGAAACACGAAACACGTGTGATACGACTGGCTGCTAAATAAAAACTAACGTATGAATCAGTCTGAAATTTATTATGGTGTTGTCTGACAGGTGGTAGTACACGACGGTAATGCCAACTTCCCTCAGCAGCGCCACCTGTCTTCAAACACGGGTACTTACTGATCTTCCCTCGTAGGGTGTTCAATTTTTGTATTTAAATATTTGCTGTATTTTACATAAAAATTGAGATATGCAAGAATATCGCACTATTGTTACACCCTGTATATTAAGCATCATCATACGCGCGCGATCGCTACTTTCTAACTTTAAAATAACGGCTTACGTCGCCGTCTTGTCGTAAAACGCGATAATTATTTTGTGTTTGTGTGTGGAATCGTTGCCAATTAAAACCGATCGGAATCCATAAAGTTCGCCCCCTTGAAAATAAGGTCGGCTCGTGTACTGTATGTACCGGGGGGATAAAGATATCAAGTTAGAATCGTATGTTATACGGGGTGAGGCAGAAAAGACCTTTTTCCTAGAGCATGAAATTGTCTACGAAAAAGTCTGCGAGAGCACTATTATGGATTTAAAACTAATCTAATTCTCCGTATGCCTATATTACACGTGTTTCTTTTTTTTTTTATTTCAGCTTATGCGTCAGAATGTTGGATTGGTTCGATTATCACGGCCACATGTGCATAGCTTTCGAGATGTTGGGCCTGAGCGTGTTCGATTTTCTGGTGAGTAATAGCGCCGCTACTCCCGTCCTGACCCCAATGTCATACACTCCTCTATACATACACACACACACACGTGGTACGCACGCACACTTACACGATACACTCAAGAGTCCTCGTTCAATCCTCATTTATAGGTCTCCGAGATTTCACGTGTTACATACGAGTTCTGCGTGTAGGTCAAGCCGTGCGAAGGAAGAGTGTTTAGCAGCAGGAGAGAGTGAGAGAGGGAGAAGAGGGGGCTATATTTAAAAACGTTTCCCTCCCTCCCCTCCCCTGGCGAGATAAGTGCGTGACGGACACTATTTTTATTCGTGTCGGTGCCGCCGAAAGGTGGGCACTTCGCGATCAGGTGACGCTGTGCTCTCTCTCTCTCTCGCGCGCCTATTCTCTCGTTCGTTTCACAGTCTGATTGTGTCGCGAGATTTTTAGGATATTAGGGCACGATGTTGGAATTACGCGAATTTTTCGATGATTAGAAATCGGTCTATATTCTATTTTGCTGTTTTTTCCTAATACTGTAGCAATTTTATTCGAAGTATAACAACGAGGTTAAAATTTAAGAGAATAATAATAAAGTTGGAGCTAAGACGCCGCCTTGCGGAACACCATTAAGTTAAGTCGTTATTATATAACTTAATCTACGACCATGTAGAACCGAAATCAGATCGAAAAATCTTTATTTTTTAAATCAACCCTGTAGATACAAACAAAATACACAGCGTATGGTGTCAAGATCAAAAATCGAGAACGCGTTGAATTCAATCACGAGTACCACGTTACTTGATGGTAAACTTTAATTAAGCGATAAAAATAACGTTGAATTTCCCATCACTTTTAATTTTTGTAAAATTGGCCAACTTGTCGTAAACTCTAACTGGGTAATATTCTATGTCACATGTTTTGAAGAAAAAACAATTACTCAAAAAACTAACTAACTATGACATACGTTTTCGAATGTTTTATTACCAACCTAAGATAACAAATGAAAAGCGGGAAATTCCCCTCAAACTTATTGGCTCACTCTGTACATATGTTATGAGGATTCATTCTACGTTCGTAACTTTTAGAAGAGGTGAAAGAAGTTATGTCGGAAAAAAATCAAGAAAAAAAAATTAAAAATTAGGCTTATTAGTGGCAATAAATAAATAACTATAGAAATTTGAAATTTTTGGACACCGTGTATATTGTTTCGTTCAAATTTGCGAAAACGTCAAAAATTGGGCACCCCCTGTATATGTAATCAATTAACTTATCACTAAGGCTCATAGTTCGTGCTCAAGCATCGACACAACCTCAAGCACTGACTATAAATATGACCCTAACTATACAGGATGTCCCTTTACTTTATACAGGGTTGGGATAAAATATGGAAGCAAGTAAATATATTTAAATGAAAAAGGATGATATTTATGAAATTTTGCAGGTAGGTGCAATGGGACAAAATGGATCTGATGTATATTTTTTTTGTTAATACATAATATAGACACATCGAAAAAAAATCATAATTAGAGTAGGTTATGTGAATGGATTGTTACTTTAGACACTTTCACATAATGACATAATTTATTCCTTGACATTTAATTTGAGGTTATAAACTTTGGTTATAATATAACATTTAAAATGTAAAATAATAAATATCATTAGCTGTTTTCTTTTGCTCCGTAAGATTAATCCTAAAAACTTAGCAGGATTACAAATAGCAATGTAAAAGAACACAAAAAAGTTAACAACGGATAAAGTGTATGCAGAGCCATCTATAACACGTTCAAACTATGAACGTAACTTGGAATTGAACATAACCTCTCTGACATAACCAAACATAAGTTATGCTAACTTGACGTGATCGCTGATTAATAATTCTCTATCCTTCAGCAACATGAACTTCAAAAATTCATTCTCAAAGGTTATGTTTATTAGTTATATCTCAAACGCCATATTTCTCCCTGTTAAAAACATGGGATTAAGCGGATTGTATCCAAAATATTTTATGTTTCAGAGGGGAAAGGGGAAAACTTATCACGATTAGTTTTATTTTTTGGGTGGGGAAACGCAAAAGAACATACTAGGATCAAAAAATAGGTACTTAGTGTGATTAATCTTACGTGAGCAAAAGAAAACGCATTTGTAATATACGAGGCGTGTCTATAAAGTAGGTACTGTTTCAAAATATTAAAAAAAAAACAAAACTAGGGAACTTCTTATAAGTATTGTATTTTTTACGTGAAAGCCTATATTTTAACCGCCATTATCGGGGCATCTATCATATCAAACAATAAGTTTTTGTATCATGCCGCTTATTTTGACAGTCACTGATCCAAGGTCGTTTTGAGGTTATCGTCGCTAATTTTTTGCATTAAATCGTCAATGACGACAGGAGGTCGCCCAGTCCGTTCCTCGTCATGAACACTGTTCAATGGTCCTTCTTGTCTCCTTCTAGGGCTAAACCAAAGGTTCCTAAGCCCTTTTGTCGTCCTGGACGCCCGAATGGGCTGATGTGTTAGTTTTCAGAGTCTCTCTATCCTAGTGGAATGTAGATTATATATATATGATAATTATGTTCTTTAGGGTCCTAGTTCGTCGTCCATCGCCAAGGCTCTTCGGATGTTTACCATGGGAGGAGGTCGGTCCGGATCGAGATGTGCCGATCTACTTATTAGAGGATTTCCCGATCGTTCAATTCGTTCCCGAGTGCCTCTTGCAAGATCGATGATAAATTGCTTTAGTGTAGGGACTCCAAGGTCATCTCTTAGCTGTTGGTTCCGGTGATTAGTCTCAGGATCCTGTTTTGAAGTACCTCCAGCTTTTTGTAATGGGTTCTCGCCAGACTCGACCGCACCAAGGCACCATAGCTGATGACTGGGCGAAGAAACGTATAATAAATAGATATTTTGATCCTTTTCGATGGATTTTTTCACATGAGATTGCATAGTCAGTCGGGAATCCAACCAGATACCCAAATAAACTACGGAAGGGCTCCAAGGGAGCCTAAAGTCGTTAATAAAAATGTGCTCTGGTGGAGGGCGCGGTCTTTTCGTGAAGCGGACTGCTACAGATTTCGACTCGTTTATCTTTAGCTTCCACTTGGATGCCCAAGCCAGGATGACATAGTTGGAATTCGTCTCCAGATGCAGTGTACATTGCAGTATCGTCTGCACAAAATAGTGTTGTGTACACAATCGATCGATTGCCGTAATGGCGTCGTTTGTGGCTTGTAAACAGATGAAGGATCACCATGCGTGTTCGCTAAATGACTCTATTTATGGCCCTAAAACAAGTCATATTTATTCAGGGCTATTTCAGGAGTATTCCTCAGGGGTCAAATCTAGGACCGCTATTGTTTATCAGTAATCGTATTGACATCAATCGATTCAAACGCTGATTAATTAACAGGATTTGTGATTTACATTATTATACTAAAGGAGTACAATCGTATTTATACACTTTTTGTTTTTTTTTTTTGCAGAAAGACAACAATTACCAACCTTACCCGTTAGACCAGGTCCGGCATATAGGCTACCAGTTGTGTTATTCGGTTAAATTTCTTCACGATAATAAGCTCACTCACACAGATCTCAAGCCTGAAAATATATTGTTCGTAGACTCCGATTACGACGTCATTTATAATAATAAAAAGGTGAGGGGGATATTTATCCGTTTTGTGATCGTGTTTAATTTATTTTTTTGGGAATCCGCAGAGAAGGGACGTGAAAAGGGTGAAACGAACTGACGTTAGGTTAATAGATTTCGGCAGCGCCACCTTCGATCATGAACATCACAGTACGATAGTATCGACTAGGCATTATAGAGCACCGGAAGTCATATTAGGTAAGTTGTGTTTCTAAAAAAAAAAAAAAATCGTTTTATTTTTTGTTTCGGTTGTAGAATTAGGATGGTCGCAGCCTTGCGATGTATGGTCGATAGGATGTATATTGTTCGAATTATACCTAGGTATTACGTTATTCCAAACGCACGATAATAGGGAACATCTGGCGATGATGCAGAGGATTCTAGGGGATATTCCGCTTAGGTAAGAACGAATTAATTAAATTTAGTAGATTTATAATTTTCAATTTATTTAGGATGGCGAAGAAGACGAAAACGAAATATTTTTATCGAGGGAAACTGGAATGGGACGAGAAGAGTTCGGCGGGTAGATATGTTAAGGATAATTGTAAACCCCTTTTGGTAAGTGTATTTAATTATTTAACCTGCAATTTTTTATTTTATTTTAAACATTTCACGTCATTTTTTTTAGAGATACAAACAATCAGATGATACCGATCACGGCCTACTATTCGATCTGATAGCGCGGATGCTCGAGTACGACCCGTCCCAAAGGATAACGCTGAAGGAGGCGATGCTGCATCCGTTCTACGAGAAGATCGCCGCCCACCAAAGGCTGGGCGAACGGGGTGCCGGCGATGTGCGACGCGATCGTAGTTTGTCGATGAGCTGAGCTTTCCCTCTTCTCCCCCGATTGGTTTCCGCGTCCGTCGATAAAACAGTGTTACTACTGTAAAAATGAAAAACAAAAAAAAAACAACACAAAATTTCTTATGTCTATTGTTTTTAAATGATGTTTAATTTAGGATGATGAGTAAACGTGATACTATGATTCTCTCGAGATAATACAATGTAATAATATTATTATTATCATTATTATTACGGAGACAAAAATTGCAACGGACAATAATATTTTAATTGTATAATTTTGCTGCGAAGAGATGGAGAATTTTTTTGTTTGTTTGTAGAGTTAAGATGGATGAAATATCGTATAAGTATGTCCCCTTTTCGAAACAAATTTTCATTAATTTTTTTTTTCCTACGCAAAAAAAAAATATAAATATGTATGTAATAATTGAAGGAATGTACATTTTCTGTGTATAATAAAATAAATGATAGGTAATGATTACAATTTTGAAATCTTTTGTTACGATAGAATTATTTATATTTACTTAATATTAATCATCTTAAATATGAGACTTTTAATTAATTAAATATACACGGTACATTTTAAAACTCCCTCTCCGAGATGGAAACAATTTTGTAAATAAATCGGAAGCAATTTATATAACTTGCTTCGACAATTGTAATGTATTTATTTATTCGGATTAATTTTCTCCTATTGCGTGTGTAAATAAATAATTCCGCTTGTGATCGGATGATTATATTAATTTCAACATACGAAGAAAAATAGTTTTGTTGAACCTGTGTTTTTATTTTGTTCCGTTTTGATTTGCACCGATGTGTGAGTGATGTTGATAGGTTTATATATAATTCAAGTTATTTTTGCTATAGAATTATTGTTATTACGATTACAAAAGAATAATTACCCCTGCCTATATATATATATATATTCTCTCCCTTTCGTTATTCTTCTCTCCCTCGATCTTTGAATAGTAGTATCCGCATCAGATGAATTTGTAATTTAATTTAGGGATATACCAATCGTACAGTCTGGTTTATACACATACACATGATTACCTTACGAAAGGGCAGACACAACAATTATGTAAATATAATTCTGAATATGAATTTAAAAATATAATTTTTACATAAATTTAGTTTGTGTTTTATTTATTAAATAGTGACACGAGAATGTGTGCCGAAACCTTTGATCTCTTGTCTCTTCGAGGATTAAACGTCTAATTCACTTTTAAGTAGTCTAATCCGTCTGATGATTAATAAAAAAAAACTTCTGGTGTGGACGAAATTGGCAAATTTAAGCTTCAGTAATGATAAATTTTCTAATAAATTAAAAACCGCAACTGTAGTACCTTTCAAATAAATTCTTGCCTAAAGAAATATAATTTAATGAACATTAAATCAGCATGGATTTAGGAAATTAAATCTACTGAAACAGCTGTATCCGGTTAATGTCAAAAACTGGAACGGGTAGGATTTAGTGGAGTTGTCTTACAATGAATACATTCCCACCTAAGCTCCCAAAAAATCAGTATTAAATTAAATAATTCAACTTCCAGTGAAGAGGGATCCGTAGATTTTGGTGTACCACAAAGATCAGTCTTGGGACCTCTTTTTTTTATTTTCGATTTTAATCGATGACTTACCAGATTTTTTGTCGACAGCACATGCAGTACTTTTTGCTAATGATACTTCTGCTCTTGTATCAACAGACACATCTGGTGATACAATTAAACAAATGACAATGTGATGTACTAACAATAGATTAGTATTGAATGTGAATTAAACAAAAAATCTACTTTTTTAACGCAAATTTTTATACCGTTTATGGATTTGTTAAATTCTTAAGCTCTAGAAAAAGAGGAGAATAAAGCTAAATATGGTCTTTACTCTAATACTCTTTCATCTCCCTATTGGGCTCTTCCGTCTCTTGATTTTCTTGAATAGAATAGGATCTATATAGTTTGTAATTTTTAATACTCTCCGAGGCTATAGTTCTACGGATTTTCAATGCTCAGCACTCTGTTAATTTTCGTTCTGGGCGGTGGCCGGTCTAGATCAAGTTGAAACAAGTGAGCGACAAGATTAGCAGCGGCCGCAGCTAAAGCTGACAGGTAATCCTTAAGGGATGAGATTTTAAAACGCTTCCACCCTCACAGAGAACGAACGACTAGAGGATCCGCACCCACCTTAGGTTGATACACGAGAACACCATCTTGTGTTGACCAATCCATCATGCCAGATCGTATCGAAAGCCCTCTCGATGTCCAAAAAGACAGCTCCCAGATTTTCGAGGGGATTGAGGTAATAAAAGTTTTATAAAACGAGAGTTTGTATTTTTTAAATCAAATTATTAACCACCGCGGGGAAGAGGGAGGATGTTTGTTTTAAGGCTGTTTTTTTCTCTTCCTCGAATCACCATGTTGAGCTAGTTGACACAGCGGACCCTACAGATGTCGCTCCATCATTAATAGAAGATGGATCAGATGTACAATCAATAGGACTACTTCCTTCATTAAGTTGTGTTTGTGTTCCTTCATCTTCAATTCGATCAATGGTTTCCACGGCTACAAAATTCAAATTCGTGAAAATATTGGGATTATATTGCGGAGGTATCCCATATGTTTTTAATCTATTTATAGAAGTGATGGAAGTACAGGCCCTTATAGATATCTGAAAGAGCGACACTCCTCCACCATTATCGTAATAACATGTAATTAACAGAAATATAAATAAGATATTGGACATTATGATAACAAATGAATTATGGGTGCCTCAATTACAAGTTTTTTTGTGAGACTCCATCCATGAATAGTAGCGTTAGATCTTCCTTTAACGGTTTTACAAGCTGAATAAAATCCTGGAACCATTCTTCGAATGCTTCAAGTCTTATTCATTCTAGGAAGTCGGAAATGTCTGCTTGCCATCTTCAGGGGTGAGTGATCGTTTTACCTCAAGTTGTTTGACAAAACCGACGAATACACCAGAATCACTGATTAATACTTTAAACGCTGCTAAATAAGTATTTCGTTGGCAGTACTGTCTTCATTCTGGATATTGGAATTAATTAAGCCATAATTCTGACATAAAATTATTCAACTGTTTAAATTTAATCGTCAATTAAATCACGATAGCCTTGCTTAACGCCAAAAACTTTCCAATCTTCGTATAGGTTTAAGATTTGTTTCGATTTTCGTTTACATAGTGTGAATCAAATATTCCACGCTACCCGGAACCTCTCATAACAGAGACTCGGGTCGTGGAAGCCTTCGATATCATTTAGCTTGTTAATACGATTTTTTACTAAAGCTAAAAAGTTAGGGATTGAAGATTATAGTGTGCAGTACAGTACTCGGACGTAAAACTGAGCAAAATCCATATCGTTTCTAACACTCTGTATAAATATGATCAGATCTGATGATAAATTCGTACTTACCTTTAAATAAAATTCTATCTTATTAATATTAAATTTAATTGTCAATTAAATGATTTTGAATCGAATATTTGGACAGCTTTTTTTTTTTTTTTGGACTGCACGGGCGGACGAGCCGTAAAGGCAAACTCGGCCATAAGAAAGATCTATTGTGCCCCCGTGCTGTTTTACTCCTCTTAGCCAGGTTGCACTCGGACGAAAAAAGTCCGCAGCCTGGTCGAGAGTTAATTTTCTTAGTCCAGGATCGTCCAGACGCCCGACCCCAAAGTAACTCCGCCTCTCCCTGTCCACTGTCGACCAGTCGGCAAGAAGATGGATTGGAGTTTCCTCCGCATTCCCACAGTTTCTGCATAGGGGAGAGTTTACTATGCCCATGCGATGCAGGTGTTTGTTCAGCGCGCAGTGACCGGTTAGGATTCCTGTGAGTAACCTCAACCTGACCCTGCTCATGGAAACTGCCTTGCGCAGTTTTTCATCATACGGGCGAATCCCGAAAATTTTGCAGTGTATGCCGGCAAGTGCATTCCAGTAGGAGCAATGCCTAACAGCGAGTTCAGATCTGACAAAGGCTTTGATGCTGCCATAGGAGTTCCCACATGTAGGTTCTGGACCCACGAGTGGTCCCTCACTGGCGCGTCTAGCCAATTTGTCAGCCATTTCGTTACCTCTGATTCCAGAGTGACCTGGCACCCATCTCAGTGTTGTATTGAGGCGTTCCGCCAGTTTTACGAGAGTCTTATGGCAGTGTCTGCCTCGAATCGAACCTGACAGCCCGTAGTGCCCTAGGGCAGCCTGACTGTCAGAGAGAATTTCCCACTGCTCCATTAACCTGCGGGCAGTTTAAAATGCCTTCCGCGCAGGTCTGGATTGCGATTACTTCGGCTTGGAAGATGGATGCGGAGCTCCCTAGGCTGAAAGGCTTCACCCTCGGTTTCACCTTCTTTCCAAAATTCCCGTGCCGTTAGGCGTTTTAAATCCACAAACCAGCGAGATACTTCCCGTCTCGGTTTGTGGGCGAGTTTCGGCAATCTCTCTATTAGAGATGTTTACGTTGTATCCCCACTGAAACTGAAAGTGGGCGGGATGTTGTCCGCCCTCATGGACAGTGGTACTGTCTGCTCTATGTAGGTGAAGATGCCGGTATGATCCCCCCGTTCTACCGGAGAATCCACTGCATCCACTACATTTTGCTCTGTAGGCCCCTAAAACTGCCTCCGACCACAAACAAGCTGCAGCGGAGGAAGCCCAAGGATCACCTCCATCGCCGCAGTCGGCGTCGAAGACATGGCTCCAGTGATGCCTAAACAGGCAATCCTCTGGACTTTACTAAGTGCGTTGGCTGCATAGCCCAAGCTAGCTTTGTGCCACCAGACCAACGCTGCGTAAGTTATAGAGGGTACTATAACTTTCGTGTACCATCATAGGTTTCAGCCCCCACGTTTTGCCAAACATTCCTCTGCAGGCCCAAAAAGGTCCTCGTGGCTTTTGTTTGTTACCTGTTCCAGGTGTGGTTTGTACGTCAATTTGGCGTTTGGACAGCTTACGCGTAACATTTTGAGTAACCCTGTATATCAAATATCTTTTTAATTATGATTAAAAATGAAATTTATTTTTAATAATTACTCTCTTGTACTCAACTCGTTTATACTCTACTATTAATGCTAAAAATTAGCGGGTGGAAGTCGACAATTTACAAAACTCGAGCTCGAAAAGGCTCAAAATCTGCGTTGTTGGTAACACTCTGTATAAATATGATTTCCAGATTTTCTTTTGCGGATTTAAACGAAATTTTTATTTAAAAAATTCATACCACACTATTTTCAAAGTTTGAATCAAATATTTAGATACCTTACGTGTAAGATTTGAGTGACCCTGTATATCAAATATGTTTTTATTAATTAAAAATGCAAGTTTTTCATAAAAAATTTGTTTATACTCTTTTACCAATACCAAAAAAATTAAATTTTGGGAGACAAGCGCCTAAAAAGCCGCAAAACTCAGGTTGTGTATACAGGGTGTTATATAAATATGATCGTACTTACCTTTATAATTTCAAAACAAAAAAAATTAAGAAAATAAATAAAAAATAATAATTTAAACAGACTAGATTTTATTATATTAATATTAAAGAGAATATTAACAATGATTACATTAATACAAAAAAAAGGACTAATACACAAAATAATTACGAGATATAACAGCGAATCAATTTAAAACAGTTTTTTTTTTCTAAAAAAAAAAAAAATCTATTCACGATAGAATCAGTACCATTTCGGGCGTTTACATGTTAAAAAAAAATTAATAATAATACACTAATGCATAAAAGTATTCGAACGAGAGATTCGTTAAATATTTTTATACATCATTGTATTATTAACAATAAAGGGGTCACTACTCTCTACATAGAAGATAAATATTGTAAATATATATTTATAAAAAGATTTTTTTTAAATACAGGCACTTTTAAGAAGAAATATTTGGCATATATGTAATTATTTTTCCTCGATTTTTTTTATTCTACAATATTATGGCTAGAATATCACTAAAACAATAATAACAGGAAATAATAATAAAAAAAAATTAAACGAGACATCAATATTCGAACAAATTCAAATTATAAAATGGAAGATCTGTATTCCTTTGTTATTAAAAGGCACTTAATTTGAATCGTTTTTCTCAATAAAAATCAGATAAGAAGGCAATTTTAAAAATTAAATTATAAAAACGAAAGGTCCTAAAATACAAACTAGCGGCACACCTGATTAAATATTCAGAAAAACGGTTTTTTTTCGTAAAATCATACGAAACGAAAACAAAACAATAATAAAACAAAAAAAAATTAACAGAATTTCCGGGCATTACAGTTTTAATACCCGAAAATCATCATCAATGTTTAAAATTGGATTCGATATTTACTGGTATTCGAGTCAGTGGAAGACTTGCTATCCCTCCCTAACGACGATCCCCTTCTAGTATTCCCACCGTACATCTTCACTTTAGACGGTGGTGGCAGAGAGCTGGCCGAATTATCGCTTAACGTCGACGCCGAATCCCTCTCGCCTGTGCTACCGACGCGAGCTCTACTAGACGGTTTCCTCAACGACGAACTGGATCCTCCGCTCTCGGATAATCTCCCATATTCGCCCAGTTTCCGCGGTGGTGGTATGAGAGATCTAGCCGGCGAACCACGTCGGCTACTCGTGTTCGAACTGAGGAATCCCCGCCGTCGGATTTCTTGCGTTGAGGCGGCGTTTCGGCGTCCGGTAATCGGTTGTAATCGCCCATGCGTCGCGGTAAACCGCTCCTGTGCGTGGACGACGTCCTAGGCGGTCTCGGTAGGCTACTCGGCGGCAGATCCGAATTCGTCGCAGTCGGACTATCGGATTGGTTCGATTGTTGGCCGTTAGTTGGCGTATTATTCTCTTGCATACGTTGCTTTTGCGACGTGCGTCCTTGTTTCTCTAACAGGAGCATGTCGCCGGATTCGTGACGGGCCACCTGCGACGGTAGCAGGAACGACGAACCGCTATCGAATAAACCGCCGCTATCTGTGCTCACACCCGCCAATAATGGCTTGGGTATTTTCCTTTTCGCGGCGCAGTGACTGGATTAGTGAATCCTGGAAAAACAGCAAAGACCCCGCTGAAAAAAGGAGAAAAAGAGAAAAGCCAATGCTGGGACGTGTCCAGGACCTGCGTGATTTTTTCGATTCATTGACATGGATAGTGTTAGTTTTTGTTTTGTTTTTTTTACACACGGCACGCCGCCACACTGACTCTGGCTAATTGCCATGCACGGAAAGGATGTTTTTGTTTAAAAAAAGGTATTGTTTGTTTTTTTTTTCGATCAATGTAAGGCTGACAAATTTATATATTAAAAAAAGCATTGGTCCTATTAATTTATTGTGGATACCCTACCCTGCGGAACCCCCGAATAAAAAAAAATGAATCGTTATATCTAAGTGCAATTAACGCAGCCTTCTATATTATATTTTTTAGCTCCCTTTATTTTTATTTTTTGTTTTGATTCGCGTGAAAATGGATGGGAATGTGGAGTTTAGTAAAAGCAGTTAGAAACAGGTGTTAAAAACAGTAACAAAACCGAGCAGTTTGTTTATTCAGTAAGTACTTTATTTTATTTTATTTATATAGGTATGTATATATTTATATGTATATCTTAAGCATGCTAATGCATTCACAAAACACAATCGATCCAAACATGCATAACTTAAAATTAAATAAATAATAAAAAATATTGTGTGTACTATATATCACTGGTATGAAATTCTAGGATATTTAAGATGATTTCGGATATTTTTGTCGTTTCGAACAGATTTCGGTGTATACAGGGTGATTAAAATTAACGCAGCAATCATTAGAGTAACTGTATCGTTCTCAAACGACGATTTTCTTTTGTTTAAAGCACTTATTGATCAATTATACGTCAAATTATCTATACAGGGTGTTCAACTCACAATAAAATTGGTACAAGACGATTAGATTAACGTTACCACCATAATAAAGCTAATAAATGTTAGACCAATTTTTTTTTAATCTATAAAATGCTCCATCAAATAAGCTTTAAAATATTCAGATCGGTTAAACGGTTCGGGAGTTATTAAAATTTAAATATTGACACATTTTTGGCACCCTCCTTACTTATTATGGCAGATACGACATATTAACTCAGCTTTCAAAGTTATACCTAACACGCAAATTTTCTGAGATAATACTCATTTTATAATTGAAAATAACAGACACGCCCCCTAGCGGTAACATTTCGAACTTTCAAATAATTTGCGAATTTTTTCCCCGAAGCTCTACGCCTAGCAGTTTCGAGATACAGCCGATCGCCACCCTTACTGAATCACCCGGTATACTAATGTTGGGGGAAAAAAAAACTGGATTTGCATCACGTAAAGATTGTGTTAGAAGCATAGCTTTCTGCCGTGGTATTGTTGGATTTATTTGTTTGTTTTTTAATTGTGTGTCTAAAAAAAGTCAAAATATACAGAGTGTTGCGTTTAAAATTCGAAGAAATTACTGTCAAATATACAAAAATATCGGTTTCTATCAAATATAGATTGTCTCTAAGTGCGCTTGAGTAATTTCCTCTTTTAACCGCGTCTTTAAATTTGTCAAAATATACAAGATGGAGCGTCACTTCCGGCGAAATCGGAAATTAAAATTAGATTATCAACCATTAACATTAGCAGGCCGATTTTGTTACATAATGATAGCAGGCACTTTCGTTTAAAAATTAAAAAATGTAGACTGGGGGAAGGAGAGGGAGGGGGGTTACTTTTGGATCACATTGTATATGTATTAAAGTTATAAAAGTGTAGATTTCCCCTCAGTATTAACTCTGTTAGAAGCATAGCTGTTTCGAAGCTAACAAAATATGATTTTATTAAATTTGCTCTTTCAATCATAAATTTTTACTTAAAAATATACAGGGTGTTGTACTTAAAACAAGAATATTGAGATCGTTATTCACATTAAAATGTAGCTCGTAAAAAATAGAAACAAGGCCGACTTTGTTTCCGATTAAAAGTTGTAATGTGGGGGGAGGATTATCTCAAAATATATAGAGTGTTATATTTAAAATATATATATCGTTATATAATTATATCGCTTATTAACACCAAAATATAGCTTGTTTAAAATAGAAACATAATTATAGGGGCTTCAAAAGTTCAAAAATTAAAACGTGGAAAGACGTGTATACTTTCGAACCACTCTGTATATTTTACTTACACAATTATAGTAAAAACCATATTAGAAGCATGGCTTTTACAAAGCTACTAGCGTGAGACCGTTGACTGATGTTTTTTTGTCCTAATAAATGTTCAAAATATACAGGGTGTTTTATTTAAAAAATAAGAGAATTGATATCAAACAATACAAAAATGTATTATGTATTACACACCATTGTTAACATCAAAATGTAGCTCCTCTTATAGTGAAAATAATAAATAAATATACAGAGTGTTTAAATTAAAATCGTAAAATAAACGTGACGGATGTTCTATTTAAAACGGAAACGACAAAAATAATCCCCAACGAAACATCAAAGCATAATATTTTTCCATAACCAGTGTTACATAAAAAACGAATAAGAATACTGAATCAATTAAAAAAACAAAAGAAACAAAAAAAATGAGGCTTAATTAAATTCTCCTCCTATTTTTTTGTTTTGTTTTTTATCCTTGAAAATGCAAAGTTAAATCAAAGTTAGAAACAGAAACGCATCAATCTTTCAGAAAAAAAGAAACCACAACAATATGCAAACAAAAGAAAACTTTCAGAAACTGGACTCACTATTTGACTGTTTTATCTTGTTTTAGATATCCCCTGATGATCGACGAAATCTTGATTCGTTTTATTCAATTTATTATAATCGAACAAAAAAAATCGCTCTTTTTTTTTTGAAATAAAAAAAACGAAACTTACGGAAAAGTGAGATTAGACCGTAAAACGTTTTTGAAGAATAAGTAGTGCGAATGGAAGATAAAAAAGAGAACAGTCAATAGAATGTCTCTGTTTCTCCTACCTTACTAAGAAGCTGCGAGTCTAGCTGGCTATCGATCTCCTTCAGTTGATTATCCAACGTTTGCTTGGTCGAATCGAAGCTCTTATTCGACTCGTACTTGCTATAAGACGGCATGTGGTACGATGAGTCGCTACCGGCGAATTCGATCCGAATCCAGTAGAACTAGTCAATACACTGCTTACTAGAAAAAAAAAATTACAAACAATATTGGTCCGATTACCTTGCGGAACACCCGATAATTCCGTTAAAACTCACCTAATTCTTCTCTAGACACCGTAGTGCCGAGCACGTGATCTATATCGGCTCCGCCCAAACTAGGTGAGGCGTGTGGTGCGGCGACCGTCCCAGCATAGTCGAGACGTCCTTGTCGAAGGTGTGCTTCTGCAGGACTCGAATCATGGCGTCCCTCTCCGCTAGTTTAGATTCCAAATCTTTGACTCTAAAAAATTAATTAAATCATTTCGCTAATTAAACAAAATGATATAAAAAAAATTACTTGGATTCTAGATCGGCGACTTTCTTCTGAGCCGCCGTGAACCTCGTCCATATGTCGGATCTTCCTGTTCCTCGCTTCAGCGATGATCTTCTCCGTCTCCTGGCTCGTCTTCTCCAACGCCAAAATCTTGGCATCTCTAAAATTAAAAATTAACTTGTAAATCGGGGAGGGGTGCCGCAGGGTAGCGATTTTACTTACTTAGGTATACTTGCAGCGTCGATGGCGGCTTGTCTAAGAGCGCTCTCCTCTAAATATCTCTGCTCCCATTTCGAGCATTCACCTCCAACGATATGATCTTCTCCTCTCTCTCGCGCAGTCTCCGTTTCAACTCGGATAGCGATTCCATCTGCGTCGAATCGATGCAGATGCTGTGATCGTCGAAGTTGGCGTTCTTGGTGCGTTGCAGTTCCATCTCCAGTTGGAGGCGGAGTTGGCGCTCGGTTTGTTCGCGTCTATCGCTCGCTAGTTGCATCGACGATAGCGCCCTCTGCAATTGCGCCACCCTCTCGACGTATAATTGTTTCTTGCGGTTCTGAAAGTTTAAATTCGTTAAATTAGTTTTGGATGGTGGGGGTGTTAATACTTCTTCTTCTAATCTGACGACGTTGCCTTGCGCGTTGGTTAGGCTGCTTCTAAGATGTCGATGTGCGTTCTCTGCTCCTGTAGGGTAGCTCGTTGGGCCGCCAACTCGATCTCCTGTCTTTCTTTAGCAGCGACTAGCTCTTTATCTAAACATAAACATGAGAATTAAATATATTTGCAAGGAAAAGAGGATTAATTTTATTGTAAATTTTAAATATTAAGTGACTGATTATTGACCTTGAAAATATGGCTCCTCCGAGAAACAACATTTGGAAGCATTTTTAAAAACATTTCAGACAATACAACAAATTTGAAAACACATTTAAAACAAAAACACTCCTTCGTTCTACAACATTTAACCGAGGAGAAAAAGTAGGCTGATGAATCAAAGAAAAGAAAAGGTCCATCCCACCCCAAAAGCCGAACTAGACCAATAGACCCCTAATTGTTAATAAATTATTATTATTAATAATTTCACTGGCCCTGAATTTACAATCACCTTGTATAGCTTTCGATATACCATATGATGATTATATCGATATATTTATATTTTTTGCCATCCCTAATTACGAGCCCACAGTCCTAAAAGTGACATTCACTCTTTAAAAATTTCTAATTTAAATGAAAAAAAAAGTTAATTTTGAAGAGTTTGATATTTCCCAGTTTAAACGACTTACTTTGAGTAATAAGCTGCGAAATTAAAACCTCTCGTTTACTGAGTTCATTACGCAGATTCACCATACCGGACCCCTCGCTGGTAGGCATTCCTCGATAACGCTTGACTGTGGAAGAAATCGATTTGCTCCCTTAGAGTTCGATTCTGATCCTGCAACCGTCGGATTCTCGTTCTGCAACCGAACCCTCGCCGCTTTCTCCAACCTCTCTCGCCTATCACAGGTCTGTACAAGCTCCTCATGCGCTCTGTGGACTTTTAACACCTCCTGCTCCAACTGTATTAACAAAAAACAAAAGGCGGGAAATTTAAAAATTTAAATTTTAAATCGATTTAATACCTTTTGTGTTTTAGCAACTCTCTGATAGCAATTATTCAATTCTAATTTCAGAGCGGTATTCTCCTGCATTAACATATCGACCATGTCGGAGGAGACCCAGTTTTCCACTTCATCTTTAGCGACCTCTCGTATTCCTCCCTACCCTTCGTTTTCGGCCTCGGGGTGGAGGCGGGATCTTCTTGAACGAAGCCAGATCGCCGCCTATCTTACCCAGGCCGATTTTCGATAGATCCGGTTGCGATTTCGACAGGCTATACTTCTCCGCGACGAATTTCTCCTTGTTCTTCTCCCATTTGGGATATTCGGGGGCGGCGGTCTCGGATCGTAATCGCGTATTTGAGCTCTTTAAAATGGCCGTCGTCTTGATTGTCGATGTTATCCCTAGCTGTAGTATTATTATTGGGGATCTTTACTTCTTTAGCGAGATGTTTCAATACTGAAGATTGGTTGAGGTAATCGTCGGGGATGTCTGTTATTTCTTGGACACCTGTATATATAGATTTATAAATACTGTACAAATCATGCACCTACGATACGAACAAAATTAGCTCGAGAACTTGAAAACCGTAACAACTGAATAGTGTTCTCCCGACTTTTTGTAGAAAATTTCATGCTCTACAAAAAAGTCGTACAGTTTTTTTTGATATCTTCTACGGTTAAAGCTGGATTCGCAAAAAATCGCAAAAATAACCCTAATTGTTCCTTTCTTTGCAGACGTAGGCTTAACGATAGGAGATATCAAAAAACTTTTAAAACTTTTTTTTGTAGAGCATGAAATCTTCTCCAAAAAAGTCTCCGAGGGCACTATTCTAATTGTTATGGTTTTTAAGTTATCGAGCTAATTCTGTTGTTAATTACCTGTACTAGTAATTGAAGGTGAAGGCGAAGCTGAAGCGCGTTTTTGTACAGACGGTGACAATTTTTGGATCGTGGAATAAAGACGATGATTGGTGTGAGATATAAGATGGTGGATTCACATCTGTCGTTCCCGAATTTCGCCCTAAATTAATACAAAAAATAAAATTTTAATTTTCGGAAAATTCTCTAATTTAGAGACAGCCTGTATATAATAAAATTACGTAAAACGTAGTCGTTTATTTTTAATTGAAATTGCCGTCGTTTAAATGAACTTGGCGATTACCGGAATTGCGATAATAAACCGAATTGAGTAATGTAATACGCGCTAATTAGACGAGGAATCTTTCTTTTAAATTAATTTACACCTTAAAATAGCCTCCTTTAACGAATATAATCATCCATGAAACAAAAGTCAAACATTCGAAAAACAGACAAAACAACAACGCCGACGTCACGCTGTTCAAATATAAACGTGATAAAACCGTATAACCTTTAACCTAATAAATTCCAATAAACATTGATATTACGGATAGAATTTTAATTTCGATGTTAAATCTCACCTGTCCACGGTTCATCCCCAGCGCTATGGATTATCAACGTGTTATACGAAGATCTTGAAGAAACGTCTAAAGAGCTTCGATTCGATGGTAAACTATCCCTCAGCGAACTCCTATTCGACGATTGTAAATTCTCTGACCTTGCGGTTCCTGTCTCGGCGTATGTCTTATAACGTATTTTTCCTCGTTTGAAAGATTCTCATTCGACGTTGATACGTCAGTTTCACTACCGCTTAAACTCTGTGGAAAACCTTATGGGAAATAATAGACTTGGTTATGTACATTTAAATCAAGCCATGCATTGCGTTTATTTATTTTTATATCGATAATGTATATAATAGCGGAATTAAAAGGGTTATGTCAAATTTGACATTTCCTCTTGAGTATATGTCAAATCTGACATTTCCTACTTATTGTTTTGTTTTTTTTTTTTGTTTAAAAAAACAGCCTACTATAAAGCAACTTCCAATACGATATTTACCTTGAGAAGGTAGCATACAAGCCCTGTAACGATTTGGTGGCTGCAATGTACTCATCTTTTAATATCGATAATAATTTAGAAAAAAACCGTCATAACTCGATTTTTTGGTCGTATACTTTTATGCTACAGCATCTGAAAAAAATCACAATAACACAATTCACGACATTCCATTAAGGATTAAATTTATAAAAAGCCATGTTTATACAGACGTAACAAACGGAAAAGAAAAAAATATATCGAATTACGCGTATCGAAAGCGAGTGAAAAATAAGATTGGAATTTATGATGAAAACACACATTTCTCGTAATATCATCTACTAGTACATGCACGCATTCTTGAACAGTTTCACAACTCCTCGTCAACGCACAGGCAATAGGCCCACAAGATATATATACAAAACAGGGCCGAGATGATGATGAACTTCTGGTATTCGTACGGGACAACAAGACTACAACAACACCGCACTTGGAATACTTACAAGAGTAAGAACAAAACAGAAACGCACATGGGAACGGTTTATTTCTTATAAATACTTCCCGAAATGATAAAAAAGAAATGGAAGAACTACTTTTAATGAGTAAACGAGAAGCTTAACTAGTTTGTACGAATTCTCCGCAAGATGGCACGACGTTAAAATCGGGGAGAAGTTAAAAATTGCAATCATTCCACAAATTCCTGAGTGATATACTAATCATTGTGAAAATATTGCGCAATTAACGATTAAAACGCCATCTATCGATAATTATTAGCTTCGCTTAGTTCTATTTAATATCTCACTGCTTATTAATTAAAGTTGGTTAAACTGTCTGTCAATCGATATAACCTTGAATTGTTTATCTGTCATAATCATAATAAAAATCTTTTAAAAGATGAGTTTAATTTAATATATTTACAAAAATGAGTACTTACGAAATAAGTAAATCCTCAGTAAGTATAAACGTTTAATTAAACAAAAAAATTAGTATAAAATAATTTAATTACAGCTACTCAGTTTAAAAGCTGAAATATTAAGGAAACAAGAAGAAGTTAATAAAGAGAAGCTCCTAAATAAAGCTAAAGCAGCGCAGGGTATTAAAAAAGGCTCACCTCTCGATTTAAAAATAAGGGAGTCGATGAACGACAACAAAGCGACAACTTTGAAGGCGAAGACCTTTTAAAGAAATCCAGGTCTGCGTTGGAAGCTAAAGCGCTACTTTACGATAAATTATCTAAAGGAGGCACTAACAGAGATGACGACGCGAGATATTTAGTGCAGTTTCGTAAAAAAACACAAATTTACCTCCGAGCAACTCTGAAGATGATGTTGATCGTTATCCCGAAAGTGAGGAGGACGAGAGGCATTTCTCTGATGAATATGAACCGGCGAGGAATCCCGATGAAGAATGGTTCGTTTATTTCGTGATATTTCGATTAAAATGTTAATTTTTTCGTTAATAATCGTAGGGTTGAATATGTCGATTGTCTAGGTCGTACGAGGAAATGTATGCGGAAAGATTTACCGTATTTGAAAGAGCGGGATTCAGATTTGAAATCGAAAGGTTCGAATAGTGATAACGAAGAGAATAACCAACAGGAAAATGATGATAAACAAGCGGGGGATTTCGATGAAAATAGTGAGTTGTTATCGAACGATATGCGGACAGAGTTATTAAGGAGGAAATGGGAGACGGAGGAGGATGAATTACGGAAGAAGAGCGATATACATTATCAAGATATATTATTTGACGGTAAATATTATATTTTTATTTGACGTAATTGGTGAATAAACTTTATAGAGGCGAGAGTTCATGGTGTTGGTTACTACGGCTTTTCGAAGGACGAAAAGGAAAGAGCTAGGCAACAGGAAGCTTTAAAAAAAGTTACGCGAAGAAACGCAGCGAGAACAAAGGAAAGCTGAACAATTACGTCAGATGCGTGATAAACAATTAGCGGCTAGAACGAGAGCTGCTAAAAATAGGAAACGAGCTCGATTAGGATTACCGCCAGAAGAGGAAAATGGTATAAAAATGATTCGATTTTTTATTTTATTTAAATTTAAATATTTCAGAGGAAGAAGTTACGAAAACAACCGAAAGCGATAATGATGAATCCGCAGAAAAAGAAAAAACACCTGAGGAAATTGCTATTGAAAAAGAAAGGGAGTTAATGCGGGAAAAACACATTCGACCGTGGGATTACGGGAAAGAAGGTGTTAAAGAGCATATCGAATATACGCAAGAAGATTGGGTCCACAAGCAGAGGAGAGAACGGAAGGAGGAGTTCGCTCCACCATCTTCGTATGTTGAGGATAAAAATTCGTTGTATTTTACCTCGAAAAAGGAATCGAAAACTAAAAATAAAGAGCGTAAAAAGGATAGTTTTTATATTGATACATCGAGGCCCCCACCGAAGATTAATAATCCTTCGAAACGGAAAGTGAATCCTTATAAAACGGAAGAGCAGGAAGATTCGCATAAAACGAAGAAATTTGAGCCGAAACCTATCGTTGATGAATGTATTGATTTTGACGATGAGCAAAACGAGTTAATGAAAGATTATTTAGTGTTTAAGGAGAGATTTGAGACCGAAGAAAGGGGAAGAGGTGCCGAAATTGCTCCTCCACCTACTTTTGAGTATTATGGTCCTAGCGGTAGTAAACGAATTAAACCTCAAGTTAAAAAGGTAGCTATCGAAGACTCGATCAGTGCTGGTTTGCAATTTTTAAGACAACAAGCTGAAAAAAAGAAAAATAGTACTAATCATATGGAAGATATGTTTTTAATATGAATAAAATATATTAAATTTAAACGATTTCATGTTTTATTTATTATTGTGATAATGAGAGTGAGAGAGATTAAAAAAAAGAATAAAAACGTGCATCGTCAATTTTTATTTTTTAATTTGTCCTTATCCGTATATATATAAAATATAAAAATTAACAATGTTTTTTTTTTGTTTTTAAATTAATACGCTACGTCCATTACTGAGTCGGTGCTCCATCTCCTGTTGGCATCGATTTGATAATATCGGAATCTCCAGGATCCGTTATCGACATAACGCACACCCTAAAATATTTACCGCAGGCTGTTCCTAATTCGATATTATTCCCGGTATAATGATGCACGCCAGTCTTCGCTAGCATAGCGTAATATTCAATTTCGCATTTCCTCAACGGTGGTGTGTTATTTGCGATTATTATCAGTTTAGCTTTGCCTTGTCGCAGAGTCTACAATATCAAGATTTAGTCTCTAACGTACATTTAAATTAAGATCAAAAAAAGGACCTACCTTTAATGTTTGTTTATAACCTAAACAATATTTCCCCGATTTCATTACCAGGGCTAATTTACTGTTTATACTTTCGATCGCCTTTTTCTGTTTCTTTTGGGCTACCATTTTCGATACTGAAATCAAGATGTTATAGGTTAGAATAACAGATTTTGAGTGGGTGGTGTAAAGGATATTGCCATATCAATATAATTTTAGTTTTGGAATATTTTCCGGGTTATTTTCTACGTTTTAAAATATTAATATCGTGGAAATTTCTATTCGAATTACCTGTTTTTATTCCCCACGTGTATGACAGAAACACTGAGAAATATAAAAAGAAATATGGCAGACGCGTTTCCTACCAGTGCTGCCAATTGTAGGATCTGGTTCCGATTTATCGGAAAAAACCTAAAAATAGTTAATTATAAATATTTGATTTAAATTCGAAATTTCTATTATATTTAATAATAGTGATAAACTGAATTTTTATTTCTATTTACAAGCGTTAAACGATTAGATTATTCAAGCTTGTTTGATTTCAAAAAAATTTATACGCCATTTTAAGTACAGTCTATTTGAAAAGTAATGTCACCCAATGCTGATAATTTAATATCACTAATAACACTTTCCTAATAATTTAATTAAAATATACTTTATCGAGCATCATTTCTACATATCGTAATACGTAAAAACTAATTTTTTTATTTCTAATTTGACATATTACAATTATTTGGAAAAACCTCACCTTTCATTAAGAAAATATTAAATATCTCAGGAATTAACGATTTTAAGTATAAGGAGTGGTTAATAAAAGTGAAAGTATATACAGTCTCCTCTCCTTTCTTAATATAAAATACAGGGTGATCGTTTTTCCAAAAAAAATCTCCAATGTTATTTGTCATAGATCCATTTCTTCGTCAGTTTTATAAGAAGAAAGAAATTTTATAAGAGATTTGCAAAGCGTGATCAAATGTTTATTAGGAGCAGCTTCAGCAACTAGGATTATTGCGAAGAGAACGCACAAAAGAAGAATTTACACCGCACATAACCATCACATTACGCGTATTTAAAAGTAAGGTTATGTTCCTTTTAAACATATTGAAGCGAAAAATATAATGTTTCACAGGGGAAAGTGGATTACAAATCGTGATCACAAATCTTGTTGTACTGGGGATGAATCACAATTTCAATTTTTTTAATATAACATGGTTAGATTTAAGTGTCATAAGTGTGAGCAATCGATACATGAGCAACGTGCAGGTGTTCATAATGACGATGACACTTTCATTGGTGGTATATGCTATAAAAGAAACCCCCAGTTGTGTAATTTTTAAAATATTACACATCAAAAGTGATTCATCACATAAAAATGCAGTTCTTACAATGTAATTTTCGAACAAAGCATTTCCAAAAGAAAAAGGAAATTTATCATCATTTTAAATAGAACATTCTGTATATTTAAGAAAATTTTGTATTCCATTCATAAACAGAGAGAGAGAGACAAAATTTTGAACATGTCATAAAAATGTTGACATTTACCGATTTTTAGTACTTATACTGCCATCTATCAACAAAACGAAGTAACGTGTGGTAGTAGGTGGCTTTAATGAAGATATCGATAATATAGTATTCTACGCAATAGAATACAATTTTACATTATTTTAAAAATAGAAACTTATAAAGCGATAAATATATTAAATCTTATGCATAATATTTATATTTAAAACGCAATATACATATGAAAATTAAAACGAGATAATGTCGATAATATAACAACCAACATGTCTTTAAATAGATTGTCAGTGTAGTTACGTATTCTGTCAATAGATGTCTCCGACGTATTTTATCCCCTGAATTGTCAATTATAAATTATATTTTTATTAAATTTTTTCTTCTAATAATTATCAATATGATTGTTTTTTGAACAGAATTAGCTTATCTATGTCTTATTAATTTTTTTTCGTAAGTTTAAATAAAAGAAGTCAGTCGGTTGCTGCACCGTACACCGCAATATCTTTTCGATACACAAGCAGTGAAAGTGTGCCAAGGTGCAATGTAAATACCCCGAGACAAAACCACCAGTCCGGTTTATAATAGTTTTAACACTTGATGGCAAAGTCGTGGAGAAGATTGGGTATTATAGTACCTGTAATATATCGGGGCGTGGGTCAGGTAGATACACACGATAATAATTGACTGGTTTATCGTCGAGACATATTTTCATAATACGAAAATATTTCTATACTTGATTCACACACAACAAAGTGGTTCAAATGCTACGAAATACGAACGAGTTATTACAATATAAATACGACCAAGTAGCGCAATACGAGTCTCGTTCCCCCACCACGACTTCGACTACGATCGGTTTGGGGATACCAACCGTACGGTTTAGCCGCTGCCGTCTGCGCGCAGCCCGTTCACCTCGTCCAATTTCCGCGCACCTCGCATTCGTGAGACGACCATCCGAGAGGAACGTTTCGTCGAATTCGTAACGAACCGCGCCTTTTCAACAATCCCAAAACTCTCACAACAAAACAATAATTAAAAGAAGACGTTTTACGGTTGACGTAAACGCGACGGGGGAAAGAAAAAAAACAAAAGTAACTATAGCGAAGATCTAATTCGGGAACGCGAAAATACCTACCGTTCGTGTCGCAACTGTGGATATTTCGGAAAAATCCGCGAAATCGCGGAGAAAGCACAGATAGGTAGAGAGAGAAGTGTAAAGTGTGCAAACGTTGTATATTAGACGGCGAGGAATTAAAAAAAGTCAGTGGAAACGTTAAGAACGCGTTCAACCGAAATCTGTGCTGTTGTGTTTTTATAGCGCGTCTCGAAAATAAGGATGAGACGAGGAAATTGTGTAAAAAGGAAAGTGAATTTAATAAAGAAGTTCGACGTCGTATAAAGTGTTTAATCCGTTTAATAATTTCAGTGTTGTCCGCTATTTTTCCTTCGGCTAAATTAAGGATATAAAATTCGATGTGTTACTATACTCACTATTGTTGTAATAATGTCGTCGTATTAGCGTGAAAGAATAAGAAGAAGATAACGAAGAAAGGGGGAGAAAATGTCATCGTACGTATTTTAAAGTGCGGTTTATTATTATTAGTTTGTATAAAAATATTATTGTTTGTCTTAAAACGATTTACGAGGAATCGAACAAAGGCGGAATTACAATTCTCTAATCAATATAAATAATATTAAAAGTGACACGTAATAAAATAATATTTTTAAATGGTTGGTAGTAAAACGTGTGTGCAACTTAATACTTATTAATTGCCTGGCGGTTATTAAATTGTTTTGACAGCTCTATTGGAAAGTCGTCGTCGTCGTCGCTAATAAAGTAAAATTTCTGTGAATAATCCTGAATGTTGTTATCAGATTAGTGAAAACCTGGCAAACTAGTGTGAATTGCGTGTTCGTGAGTTTCGTATTAAAAATAAACAAATAATAAAGTTGTGTTTGTACACGTTAGTGTTGTTGTTTATCCTCTGTGTATTTACACTATTTATTTTGGATTATAAAACTTCCGATTTATCATCTTTATATTAAGAAAAAAAAAAAGTAACTGTAAGTATTCACTATTACTTTATTATAATATAGTTACATGTTTTTTTGTGTGCTGGTAGTGCTGTTTTGTATGCTCATTGATGAACGAAGCAATAAAACCGTAAACGTACCCTCTTCGAATAATAATTTTAATAGATCCTACAACAAAACTATAAAACAGGTACTTTCCACAGGAAGCAATTAACTGAATTCAAAATAAAAACGAGGTTGAAATGATTTAAGGATTTCGTCATTATTTCTTCTTTAAATTTCAATTTTAACAGCCACCGAGGTTTAAAAAAGAATTCCTCCAACGATCTATCTTTAGACGTTTTTAATTTAATAATAACGAGATGAACTACAGTCCAAAGTAAAAAAAAATACAGTTACCTGTCAATATTTGGGTTATCTGTCAAAATTGACGTTTCTAAATATAGACAGGTTGGTTTAGAAGACACCAAATTTTATCGGGCGGTGTAAGATGGGTAAAGCCATAAAATTTTTATCCTAGGTAGGCTATGAACGACTAATCATACGTCAAATTGACAAGTTCGTTTCCAAGTTTTCAATTTAAAATAGACAGCCCTCTAAAGGAAACTATTTTACAACAAATTATCGTTATTAACACATTTCTACAACCAAATTTGCTTAATAATCGTTTCTATCAACAAGTGGAGCATTGATGATCTCTATTTATAATAATTTTGTCCTATATTCGGCTGTCCCATTTGAAAAGGGAACCGATACTAGGGTACTTTATGTGACCGAGTTGCATGTCCAGTCAAAGTGTTACTACCTTTATATTGACATAAATATTTTGACACTTGAAGTCTTCTTGTTGTCCCAAGATTCCTTCATGTTATCCCAAGATTTCTTCATATTATTTCCAGATTGCTCCATGTTGGCTCAAGATTCCTTCTTATGGTTCTAAGATTCCTTCTTGTTGTCACAAGATCCTTTCATGTTAGTCCAAATTGTCTTCTTATTATGCCAAAATTCTTTCATACTGTCCTAAAATTCCTGCTTATTGGTGTCCAAAAATTAACTTCTTATTGCTGTCCAAAAGTTCCTTCAAGCTGTCTCAAGATTCTTTCTTATTGTTGTCCAAAGATTCCTTCATGTTGTCTTAAGATTCCTTCTTTTTGTGCCAAGATTACTTCATGCCGTTCCAAGATTCCCTCATATTATCCAAAGATTCATTTTTATTGTTCTAAGATTCCTTCTTGTTGTTCCAAGATCTTTTCATGTTAGCCTAAATTGTCTTCTTATTATGCCAAAATTCCTTCATATTGTTCCAAAATTCCTGCTTATTGTTGTCTAAAGATTATTTCTTATTATTGTCCAAAGGTTCCTTCATGATTTCCCAATATTCCTTCTTGTTTTAAGACTCGTTCACGATGCCCTAAGATTGCTTCTTGTTTTCCCAAAATTCCTTATTATTCTAAGATTTCTTCTTGGTGTCCTAAGATTCCTTCTTGTTGTTCTAAGGTTCCTTCTTGTCCAAGGATTGCTGCATATTGTTTTAAGATTCCTTCTTGTTGTGCCCAGATTACTTCATGTCGTTCCAAGGTTCCTTCATATTATACCAAGACTCATTCTTATAGTTCTAAGATTCTTTCTTATTGCCACAAGATCCTTTCATGTTGGCCCAAATTGTCTTGTTATTATACCAAAATTCTTTCATATTGTCCTAAAATTCCTGCTTATTGTTGCCTAAAGATTAACTTCTTATTGCTGTCCAAAAGTTCTTTCAAGCTGTCTCAAGTTTCTTTCTTATTGTTGTCCAAAGATTCCTTCATGTTGTCGCAAGAGTTCTTCATGTTGTCCTAAGATTCCTTCTTGTCCAAAAATTTCTGCGTGTTGTCTCAAGATTTCTTCTTTTTGTGCCAAGATTATTTCATGCCGTTCCAAGATTCCTTCATATTATGCCAAGAATCATTCTTATTGTTCTAAGATTCCTTTTGTTGTCGCAAGATCCTTTCATGTTGGCCTAAATTGTCTTGTTATTATACCAAAATTCTTTCATATTGTCCTAAAATTCCTGCTTATTGTTGCCTAAACATTAACTTCTTATTGCTGTCCAAAAGTTCTTTCAAGTTGTCTCAAGATTCTTTTTTATTGCTGTCCAAAGATTCCTTCATGATTCCTTCATGTTGTCGCAAGAGTTCTTCATGTTGTCCTAAGATTCCTTCTTGTCCAAAAATTTCTGCGTGTTGTCTCAAGATTTCTTCTTTTTGTGCCAAGATTATTTCATGCCGTTCCAAGATTCCTTCATATTATGCCAAGAATCATTCTTATTGTTCTAAGATTCCTTTTGTTGTCGCAAGATCCTTTCATGTTGGCCTAAATTGTCTTGTTATTATACCAAAATTCTTTCATATTGTCCTAAAATTCCTGCTTATTGTTGCCTAAAGATTAACTTCTTATTGCTGTCCAAAAGTTCTTTCAAGTTGTTCAAGATTCTTTCTTATTGTTGTCCAAAGATTCCTTCATGTTGTCGCAAGAGTTCTTCATGTTGTCCTAAGATTCCTTCTTGTCCAAAGATTTCTGCATGTTGTCTCAAGATTCCTTCTTTTTGTGCCAAGATTATTTCATGCCGTTCCAAGATTCCTTCATATTATGCCAAGAATCATTCTTATTGTTCTAAGATTCCAAAGATTTTGTTGTCGCAAGATCCTTTCATGTTGGCCTAAATTGTCTTGTTATTATACCAAAATTCTTTCATATTGTCCTAAAATTCCTGCTTATTGTTGTCTAAAGATTAACTTCTTATTGCTGTCCAAAAGTTCTTTCAAGTTGTCTCAAGATTCTTTCTTATTGTTGTCCAAAGATTCCTTCATGTTGTCGCAAGAGTTCTTCATGTTGTCCTAAGATTCCTTCTTGTCCAAAGATTTCTGCATGTTGTCTCAAGATTCCTTCTTTTTGTGCCAAGATTATTTCATGCCGTTGCAAGATTCCTTCATATTATGCCAAGAATCATTCTTATTGTTCTAAGATTCCTTTTGTTGTCGCAAGATCCTTTCATATTGGCCTAAATTGTCTTGTTATTATACCAAAATTCTTTCATATTGTCCTAAAATTCCTGCTTATTGTTGTCTAAAGATTAACTTCTTATTGCTGTCCAAAAGTTCTTTCAAGCTGTCTCAAGTTTCTTTCTTATTGTTGTCCAAAGATTCCTTCATGTTGTCGCAAGAGTTCTTCATGTTGTCCTAAGATTCCTTCTTGTCCAAAGATTTCTGCATGTTGTCTCAAGATTCCTTCTTTTTGTGCCAAGATTATGTCATGCCGTTCCAAGATTCCTTCATATTATACCAAGATTAATTCTTATTGTTCTAAGATTCCTTCTTGTTGTCTCAAGATCCTCTCATGTTGGCCTAAATGTCTTGTTATTATACCAACATTTTTTCATATTGTCCTAAAATTCCTGCTTATTGTTGTCTAAAGATTAACTTCTTATTGCTGTCCAAAAGTTCCTTCAAGCTGTCTCAAGATTCTTTCTTATTGCTGTCCAAAGATTCCTTCATGTTGTCGCAAGAGTTCTTCATGTTGTCCTAAGATTCCTTCTTGTCCAAAGATTTCTGCATGTTGTCTCAAGATTCCTTCTTTTTGTGCCAAGATTATTTCATACCGTTCCAAGATTCCTTCATATTATGCCAAGAATCATTCTTATTGTTCTAAGATTCCTTTTGTTGTCGCAAGATCCTTTCATATTGGCCTAAATTGTCTTATTATTATACCAAAATTCTTTCATATTGTCCTAAAATTCCTGCTTATTGTTGTCTAAAGATGAACTTCTTATTGCTGTCCAAAAGTTCCTTCAAGCTGTCTCAAGATTCTTTCTTATTGCTGTCCAAAGATTCCTTCATGTTGTCGCAAGAGTTCTTCATGTTGTCCTAAGATTCCTTCTTGTCCAAAGATTTCTGCATGTTGTCTCAAGATTCCTTCTTTTTGTGCCAAGATTATTTCATACCGTTCCAAGATTCCTTCATATTATGCCAAGAATCATTCTTATTGTTCTAAGATTCCTTTTGTTGTCGCAAGATCCTTTCATATTGGCCTAAATTGTCTTGTTATTATACCAAAATTCTTTCATATTGTCCTAAAATTCCTGCTTATTGTTGTCTAAAGATGAACTTCTTATTGCTGTCCAAAAGTTCCTTCAAGCTGTCTCAAGATTCTTTCTTATTGCTGTCCAAAGATTCCTTCATGTTGTCGCAAGAGTTCTTCATGTTGTCCTAAGATTCCTTCTTGTCCAAAGATTTCTGCGTGTTGTCTTAAGATTCCTTCTTTTTGTGCCAAGATTATTTCATGCCGTTCCAAGATTCCTTCATATTATGCCAAGAATCATTCTTATTGTTCTAAGATTCCTTTTGTTGTCGCAAGATCCTTTCATGTTGGCCTAAATTGTCTTGTTATTATACCAAAATTTTTTCATATTGTCCTAAAATTCCTGCTTATTGTTGTCTAAAGATGAACTTCTTATTGCTGTCCAAAAGTTCCTTCAAGCTGTCTCAAGATTCTTTCTAATTGTTGTCCAAAGGTTCTTTCATGTTGTCCCAAAATTCCTTCTCGTTCTAAGTTTTCCTCTTGCTTCCTCAAGATTCGTGCTATTGTTCCAAGATTCCTTCATGTTGTCCTAAGATTTCTTCATGTTATTCCAAGATTTGTTCTTGTTGTTCTAAGATTCCTTCTTTTTGTACCAAGATTACTTCATGCCGCTCCAAGATTCCTTCATATTATCCCAAGATTCATTATTGTTCTAAGGTTCCTTCTTGTTGTTCCAAGATCTTTCCATGTTGGCCCAAATTGTCTTGTTATTCTGTCAAAATTTCTTTATATTGTCCCAAAACTCCTGCTTATTGTTATCCAAAGATTCTTTCTTATTGTTGTACAAAGGTGCCTTCATTCTGTCCCAAGAGTCTTTCAAATTGTTGTCCGAAGGTTCTTTCACGTTGTCCCAAGACTCGTTCACATTGTCCTAAGATTACTGCTTCTTGTCCCAAAATTCCTTCTTGTTGTTCTAAGATTTCTTCTTGTTGTCCCAGGATCCGTCCTATTGTTCTAAGATTCCTTCTCGTTGTCCCAAGATTCCTTCATGTTAGCCCAAGATTCCTTCATGTAGTCCAAAGTTTACTTCATGTTGTTTCCGTGAATTAAAGGAACTTCAAAAAGAGAACTCGTTTCTATTGTGGAGAGGAGTAGAACTGAAAGTTTACTGAAAGCTTAGTTTGGTGGAGTCAATCGAACAAAGCCACTTATATTATCAAGTGATATATAAGGGAATAGACATCAATACAAACTAATATTATAGATCATCTTTAATTTACACATCTCGATAGTCGTAGTGGTAAGAGTGACTGCTCATACGTAGGTAGGGCAACGTTAATACCTAGATTAGTACTTTGATTAAGCTACCACTCGCTGTTGGGATGTAATTAATGTTGCAACAAAGCTATATAAATATTATACAACTTGACACTTATATCTGGATATTGTCGGCAGGATTTCTAATACCTAAACCTAAAATGGCTCAAAAAAATGCAGCTTCCGAGTTTTTCTGACTTTTCGAGGTGAATTAGCCACTTTTGTAAATACAACCTATATATATTCTGAAAGCTGAGAAAATTTGCTTTCGGATAAAGGAATAGTCGTAGGGTTTGGCGACTTTTACCTATAAAAAAAGTCAAGGTCAAAGTGCTCCTATGCGAAATTGGAGCGTTTGTCCTATTTTTTTTTTTAAACGAAGCTCTTTAGTCCAAATCTGACACTGCTATCGTATTCAGCATGATCAATTACATATATATGCGAAATTTCAGGCAAATCGAAGAGGTCGAAATTTCCTTCAAAATCGCAAAAAAAAAAAAGTGAAATTTTGACAATTTTCGAAGGGTGTTCGATTTCGTTCAAATTTTGGATATATATGTAATCGATCATGCTGAATACGATAACAGTGTCGGATTAGGGCTAAAGGGCTTCGTTTAGCCAAAAAAAAAACGTAAAAATAGCACCTAGGACAAACGCTCCAATTTCTCGTAGGAGCACTTTGACCTTGACTTTTTTTTAAGGTAAAAGGCGCCAAACCCCGCGACTATTTCTTTATCCGATAGCAAATTTTCTCAGCTTTCAGGTTACATTTACGAAAGTGGCTACTTCAACTCGAAAAATGAGAAAAACTCGAAGGCTGCATTTTTTGACGCTCCAATTTCGTGTGCAAGCATTTCACCACCTCTTTCTATGGGGGAGGAAGGGGTTGGCTTCATTGCGATGGAGTTTGGCGACGATCTTTGTGGGACTTTTTGGGAGAATACTATTTCCTGATCAAAAAAATCCAGTCGTGTTAAAATGATTGGCTTTTATTCGGGATTAGAGCTTTAAAAAGTGTGATTGAATCGTGCCCAATTATGGTCTGATCATCCTTGCAAAAAATCTATAACGATGATCTTCCACGTAGATGCTGAAATTTTCCAGGGGGTGGTGAACCCTTGTGTTGCATGCATCAACAAGGATCATCACTAGGAAGTGTTCAGGATCTCGCTTAGTGATGGCTAAATTCGTCTTTGAAATGACCTTGCTCTGGAATCAACGTTTTCAATCCTATTCTATCGTGCAGCCATCTTTTTGAGACCTAATTCGTTATGTAAAACGATTCCTACGCTGCCTGTTGGAAACCCACAAGTCTGAGCTTGCTATGAATTTCATATCATATCCGTTCTGATATCGATATCGTTTTAAACTAATCGGAACTGTTTTGAGACACCCTTGCATTAAGTAATGGCCTACTTAACACTTATTCTGATATTTAAAAGAAGTGAGTTCCCGCTTTTCTTGTTTGTTTAGGACTTTTACGAGTGGTTGAAAACGAGTTCTCTAAATGTTAGAGTAAACATTTAGCGAAGCCATAAAGATACTAATCACGTTAGTTTTATAAAGAAAAAAATTAAAGTTTAAATCTCTCCGATATATTCAAAGAGAAATTCCTGTAATAACACATAATGATTAACGATAATGAGTTCATATTCTCTAATTTGCAAATCATCTAATTACGCGCAATATTACCTGATGTTATATTTGCGATAAGAGGTCCTTCACAATCTTGATAAGATTAATGTATTGTACGAACGAAACGAGAATGGTTAACAATGCAATTTTACATTTTATATTATCTATACTTACAATGAAGTCGTTTCGATGCAATAATAATATTACTTATTAATTTTTAACAACGTTTCGTCACCGATATCCCACGATCATCATCATTACCATTATAAAATCACCTAAACTGTACGACCAAAATATTAGACGATTAGATTCTATTCTAGATTAGAAAAATTGAGATTCTGCAGCGTCCTCTCTCGAGGCGATGGTGAGCTGAGAGACATGTTCTCCTACCACACACCACCGCCGCTACTACCTATCCAACTCCTGGTTCTACGTCCGACGAGGTCTGTCTCTTTCCGTTTAGAGCGTTCAGTCATGGCGGTTGTCACGGTCACTAACCCGCAGTTGCCACGCCTGAGATGTTAATCGACTAACCTCTAAAATCTATTACGGGATATAATCAAGTTCGCAAAAACGAGAATGCCGATTCGATCGAATTCGAATTTTTCGTTTTCAAACGCAAATTCTACTGTTTATGGATGAACTTGTTAGATCTATCTGATTAATGACTTAAAAACCAAAGATGGTGTCCCATGCGGTAATAGGACTAATTCGACTGATCAACTACAAAACAACCGTGATGACCTTGACTCTGAATTTTTGGAACTGCCGTCATAGCCTCATCGTTGCTGTCAAATCTGATTCCCGTTGTTTCAATTTTTTAGTTCAGAGGATGGGGGGTCAAAATTCAGTGCTACCACTGTACAGAGACCTTATGAGTTGTACGAATAAATCGAGCTTTGAGCTTCTGCTGTATCGCTTGCATGACTATCAATACAACTCTAGCTGTGTAGTGACGTCGTGACAGCATTATATCGCCTTTATAGTAGGCTCCTAGTTACAGCACTTTAATTCCGATTCTCCAATTGTGGTGCAATTAAAAAGTGTTGTTCCATATTAACCAACACACAACGTTTTCTTTTTAAATCGGTCAAAGACATGCCAGCTCCAACAATACCCAAAATTTCTTGTTAGGCGATTCGTTTGTGTCTTGATTGTGTCCTCTTTTGTTTTATAAACGAAAAGTTCGGCGCGTTCATATTAACCAGGTGGTGCCAGCATTGAATTTCAAAATTTCTCAAAGTTGATCGCAATTTTCGCACAACTTTGAGAGGTGGTCGAACGCTGAAATTCGAATTCGGATAAAAATCAACCAATGGATGGTCTAGAAATATGAAACAACCAGCCGATTCATTTCATCAGCGTTTAACCAACCCCCAATGTGTTTAATTTTAAAAACTCTTGGTCAGTGGTAGCTTCTCTGATGATGGTCAATGGTATCGGACGAACGAAATTTTTATATTTCAAAGATGATCAATTTTGTCCGCCATTTTTTGTGGATTTTTCACAATTTAGTGGTGTCTTCTTTTGTTAAAAGAAGATGGAAAAATGTGTTTTAAAGGAGTGAAGTCTTTAGAAACTGACTATGAAATGGATAACAAAAAACTAACAAGACAAAACAGAAAAGTATGTAGTTCTTTTGAGTAGATAAATCTCCTTGCACACGCTCCTTCTTTTGTGACAAAAAAAGTTAACAAACGTGAAGCCCCTCCAATCACCTCATCTAAACTACAACCTATGGACCAGGGAGTAATCTCAAAATGCTTCACCGAAAACAGATCCTCAAGAGGCTCATTTCTGCATTGGAAAACAACAACGCTGACACCCTGATCTAAAGACAGTCTTTAGAAACCTTCTAAAGAAGCTGATAGCCTGATCTAACGACAGTCTTTAGAAACCTTCTAAAGAAGCTGATAGCCTGATCTAAAGAAAGTCTTTAGAAACCTTCTAGGGAAGTTGACAGCCTGATCTAAAGACAGTCTTTAGAAACCTTCTGGAGAAGTTGAGAGCCTGATCTAAAGACAGTCTTTAGAAACTTTCTGGAGAAGCTGAGAGCCTGATCTAAAGACAGACTTTAGAAACCTTCTGGAGAAGCTGAGAGCCTGATCTAAAGACAGTCTTTAGAAACGTTCTGGAGAAGTTGGCAGCCTGATCTAAAGACAGACTTTAGAAACCTTCTGGAGAAGCTGAGAGCCTGATCTAAAGATAGTTTTTAGAAACCTTCTGGGGAAGCTGAGAGCCTGATCTGAAGACAGTTTTTAGAAACCTTCTGGGGAAGCTGAGAGCCTGATCTAAAGACAGTCTTTAGAAATCTTCTGGAGAAGCTGACAGTCTGATCTAAAGGCAGTCTTTAGAAACCTTCTAGAGAAGTTGACAGCCTGATCTAAAGACAATCTTTAGAAACCTTCTAGAGAAGCTGACAGCCTGATCTAAAGACAGTATTTAGAAATGTTCTGGAGAAGCTAAGAGCCTGATCTAAAGACAGTCAGAAACCTGGAAAAACTGACAGCCTCATCTAAATACAGTTTTTAGAAATCTTCTGGGGAAGCTGAGAGCCTGATCTAAAGACAGTCTTTAGAAATCTTCTGGAGAAGCTGACAGCCTGATGGAAAGACAATCTGTTTTTAGAAACCTTCTGGAAAAGCTGACAGCCTGATCTAAAGACAGTATTTAGAAATGTTCTGGAGAAGCTAAGAGCCTGATCTAAAGACAGTCAGAAACCTGGAGAAACTGACAGCCTCATCTAAATACAGTTTTTAGAAATCTTCTGGGGAAGCTGAGAGCCTGATCTCAAGTCAGTCTTTAGAAACCTTCTGGAGAAGCTGATAGTCTGATCTAAAGACAGTCTTTAGAAACGTTCTGGAGAAATTGACAGTCTGATCTTAGTTCACAAGTGAGGGGGCCAACATTCAGGGCTCCCACCGTACAGAGAGCTTATGAGGTGTCAAATAATCGTCGATTATTTGATTCGAATTGTGCTATTTGAAATGTCCGAAACTCTCTAAATCAATTGCAGATATTCAATAACAACTTGAACCTCGTCTTACGTTTCTGAATCTATACGAAACGTCTCCTTTAGTTCAATAAAATTTTGCCAGTTATAATGATGCAAACATCACTTTAAAAAGGCCGTCAAAATTGGGAGAATTGCCATTTGTCTAATTATTATGGATGTTCTTGATTTTTATTGATGATCTACCGGATCGTCTTTGGATTGTGATAGCCTTCTGTTTACCGACGACTTATTAAAGTTATTTACCATCGATGACTGTGAACAAACGAGCTAATTTTGTCCTCTAATTGGATGTCCTTATCATCACTCTGATTTTGTTTTTCCTTAAAGCGTTTGATATGTTTAAGTCGGTACTGTCACCGCTCCTGCCTGATCGGCAGGAGTTATTCGAAGTTGTTCTGGAAAGTTCACGTAATAAAATACTACACCCAATTACTTGCATTCACTGGCGGCTTCTCTTAAACTAATTTAAACCGTCCTACAACAAAAGTCTTCATTTCTAGGGGCAGAATTGCGATGCCTATGGCGTTAATTGTTATTATTATCATCCCTATCAGTAGACCTTGGGCGATACCATTCTTGATTGACCTTGGAAAGTACCTGAACATAATTAGCTACATTCTCGTCCAATCTAGCGCTAAAGATTAGACTAAAGACAGTCTTTAGAAACCTTCTGGAGAAGCTGAGAGCCTGATCTAAAGACATTCTTTAGAAAACTTCTAGAGAAGTTGGCAGCCTGATCTAAAGACAGTTTTTAGAAGCCTTCTGGAGAAACTGAGAGCCTGATCTAAAGACAGTCTTTAGAAACCTTCTGGAGAAGCTGAGAGCCTGATCTAAAGACAGTCTTTAGAAAACTTCTAGAGAAGTTGGCAGCCTGATCTAAAGACAGTCTTTAGAAACTTTCTGGAGAAGCTGAGAGCCTGATCTAAAGACAGTCTTTAAAAACCTTGTCGACAAGCTGACAGCCTGATCTAAAGACAGTCTTTAGAAACCTTCTGGAGAAGCTGAGAGCCTGATCTAAAGACAGTCTTTAGAAACCTTCTGGGGAAGTAGGAGAAGTTGAGATCCTGATCTAAAGACAGCTTTTAGAAACCTTCTAAAGAAGCTGAGAGCCTGATCTAAAGACAGTCTTTAGAAACCTTCTGGAGAAGCTGAGAGCCTGATCTAAAGATAGTCTTTAGAAACCTGCATTGGCAGCTTCTCTTAGACTAATTTAAACCGTTCTACAATAAAAGTCTTCATTTCTAGGGGCAGAATTGCGATGCCTATGGCGTTAATTGTTATTATTATCATCCCTATCAGTAGACCTTGGGCGATACCATTCTTGATTGACCTTGGAAAGTATCTGAAAATAATTAGCTACATTCTCGTCCAATCTAGCGCTAAAGATTAGTCTAAAGACAGTCTTTAGAAACCTTCTGGAGAAGCTGAGAGCCTGATCTAAAGACATTCTTTAGAAAACTTCTAGAGAAGTTGGCAGCCTGATCTAAAGACAGTTTTTAGAAGCCTTCTGGAGAAACTGAGAGCCTGATCTAAAGACAGTCTTTAGAAACCTTCTGGAGAAGCTGAGAGCCTGATCTAAAGACAGTCTTTAGAAAACTTCTAGAGAAGTTGGCAGCCTGATCTAAAGACAGTTTTTAGAAGTCTTCTGGAGAAACTGAGAGCCTGATCTAAAGACAGTCTTTAGAAAACTTCTAGAGAAGTTGGCAGCCTGATCTAAAGACAGTTTTTAGAAGCCTTCTGGAGAAACTGAGAGCCTGATCTAAAGACAGTCTTTAGAAACCTTCTGGAGAAACTGAGAGCCTGATCTAAAGACAGTCTTTAGAAAACTTCTAGAGAAGTTGGCAGCCTGATCTAAAGACAGTTTTTAGAAGCCTTCTGGAGAAACTGAGAGCCTGATCTAAAGACAGTCTTTAGAAACCTTCTAGAGAAGTTGGCAGCCTGATCTAAAGACAGTCTTTAGAAACCTTCTGGAGAAGCTGAGAGCCTGATCTAAAGACAGTCTTTAGAAAACTTCTAGAGAAGTTGGCAGCCTGATCTAAAGACAGTTTTTAGAAGCCTTCTGGAGAAACTGAGAGCCTGATCTAAAGACAGTCTTTAGAAACCTTCTGGAGAAGCTGAGAGCCTGATCTAAAGACATTCTTTAGAAAACTTCTAGAGAAGTTGGCAGCCTGATCTAAAGACAGTTTTTAGAAGCCTTTTGGAGAAACTGAGAGCCTGATCTAAAGACAGTCTTTAGAAACCTTCTGGAGAAGCTGAGAACCTGATCTAAAGACAGTCTTTAGAAAACTTCTAGAGAAGTTGGCAGCCTGATCTAAAGACAGTTTTTAGAAGCCTTTTGGAGAAACTGAGAGCCTGATCTAAAGACAGTCTTTAGAAACCTTCTGGAGAAGCTGAGAGCCTGATCTAAAGACAGTCTTTAGAAAACTTCTAGAGAAGTTGGCAGCCTGATCTAAAGACAGTTTTTAGAAGCCTTCTGGAGAAACTGAGAGCCTGATCTAAAGACAGTCTTTAGAAACCTTCTGGAGAAGCTGAGAGCCTGATCTAAAGACATTCTTTAGAAAACTTCTAGAGAAGTTGGCAGCCTGATCTAAAGACAGTTTTTAGAAGCCTTCTGGAGAAACTGAGAGCCTGATCTAAAGACAGTCTTTAGAAAACTTCTAGAGAAGTTGGCAGCCTGATCTAAAGACAGTTTTTAGAAGCCTTCTGGAGAAACTGAGAGCCTGATCTAAAGACAGTCTTTAGAAACCTTCTGGAGAAGCTGAGAGCCTGATCTAAAGACAGTCTTTAGAAAACTTCTAGAGAAGTTGGCAGCCTGATCTAAAGACAGTTTTTAGAAGCCTTCTGGAGAAACTGAGAGCCTGATCTAAAGACAGTCTTTAGAAACCTTCTGGAGAAGCTGAGAGCCTGATCTAAAGACATTCTTTAGAAAACTTCTAGAGAAGTTGGCAGCCTGATCTAAAGACAGTTTTTAGAAGCCTTTTGGAGAAACTGAGAGCCTGATCTAAAGACAGTCTTTAGAAACCTTCTGGAGAAGCTGAGAACCTGATCTAAAGACAGTCTTTAGAAAACTTCTAGAGAAGTTGGCAGCCTGATCTAAAGACAGTTTTTAGAAGCCTTTTGGAGAAACTGAGAGCCTGATCTAAAGACAGTCTTTAGAAACCTTCTGGAGAAGCTGAGAGCCTGATCTAAAGACAGTCTTTAGAAAACTTCTAGAGAAGTTGGCAGCCTGATCTAAAGACAGTTTTTAGAAGCCTTCTGGAGAAACTGAGAGCCTGATCTAAAGACAGTCTTTAGAAACCTTCTGGAGAAGCTGAGAGCCTGATCTAAAGACATTCTTTAGAAAACTTCTAGAGAAGTTGGCAGCCTGATCTAAAGACAGTTTTTAGAAGCCTTCTGGAGAAACTGAGAGCCTGATCTAAAGACAGTCTTTAGAAAACTTCTAGAGAAGTTGGCAGCCTGATCTAAAGACAGTTTTTAGAAGCCTTCTGGAGAAACTGAGAGCCTGATCTAAAGACAGTCTTTAGAAACCTTCTGGAGAAGCTGAGAGCCTGATCTAAAGACAGTCTTTAGAAAACTTCTAGAGAAGTTGGCAGCCTGATCTAAAGACAGTTTTTAGAAGCCTTCTGGAGAAACTGAGAGCCTGATCTAAAGACAGTCTTTAGAAACCTTCTGGAGAAGCTGAGAGCCTGATCTAAAGACAGTCTTTAGAAAACTTCTAGAGAAGTTGGCAGCCTGATCTAAAGACAGTCTTTAGAAACTTTCTGGAGAAGCTGAGAGCCTGATCTAAAGACAGTCTTTAAAAACCTTGTCGACAAGCTGACAGCCTGATCTAAAGACAGTCTTTAGAAACCTTCTGGAGAAGCTGAGAGCCTGATCTAAAGACAGTCTTTAGAAACCTTCTGGGGAAGTAGGAGAAGTTGAGATCCTGATCTAAAGACAGCTTTTAGAAACCTTCTAAAGAAGCTGAGAGCCTGATCTAAAGACAGTCTTTAGAAACCTTCTGGAGAAGCTGAGAGCCTGATCTAAAGACAGTCTTTAGAAAACTTCTAGAGAAGTTGGCAGCCTGATCTAAAGACAGTTTTTAGAAGCCTTCTGGAGAAACTGAGAGCCTGATCTAAAGACAGTCTTTAGAAACCTTCTGGAGAAGCTGAGAGCCTGATCTAAAGACATTCTTTAGAAAACTTCTAGAGAAGTTGGCAGCCTGATCTAAAGACAGTTTTTAGAAGCCTTTTGGAGAAACTGAGAGCCTGATCTAAAGACAGTCTTTAGAAACCTTCTGGAGAAGCTGAGAACCTGATCTAAAGACAGTCTTTAGAAAACTTCTAGAGAAGTTGGCAGCCTGATCTAAAGACAGTTTTTAGAAGCCTTTTGGAGAAACTGAGAGCCTGATCTAAAGACAGTCTTTAGAAACCTTCTGGAGAAGCTGAGAGCCTGATCTAAAGACAGTCTTTAGAAAACTTCTAGAGAAGTTGGCAGCCTGATCTAAAGACAGTTTTTAGAAGCCTTCTGGAGAAACTGAGAGCCTGATCTAAAGACAGTCTTTAGAAACCTTCTGGAGAAGCTGAGAGCCTGATCTAAAGACATTCTTTAGAAAACTTCTAGAGAAGTTGGCAGCCTGATCTAAAGACAGTTTTTAGAAGCCTTCTGGAGAAACTGAGAGCCTGATCTAAAGACAGTCTTTAGAAAACTTCTAGAGAAGTTGGCAGCCTGATCTAAAGACAGTTTTTAGAAGCCTTCTGGAGAAACTGAGAGCCTGATCTAAAGACAGTCTTTAGAAACCTTCTGGAGAAGCTGAGAGCCTGATCTAAAGACAGTCTTTAGAAAACTTCTAGAGAAGTTGGCAGCCTGATCTAAAGACAGTTTTTAGAAGCCTTCTGGAGAAACTGAGAGCCTGATCTAAAGACAGTCTTTAGAAACCTTCTGGAGAAGCTGAGAGCCTGATCTAAAGACAGTCTTTAGAAAACTTCTAGAGAAGTTGGCAGCCTGATCTAAAGACAGTCTTTAGAAACTTTCTGGAGAAGCTGAGAGCCTGATCTAAAGACAGTCTTTAAAAACCTTGTCGACAAGCTGACAGCCTGATCTAAAGACAGTCTTTAGAAACCTTCTGGAGAAGCTGAGAGCCTGATCTAAAGACAGTCTTTAGAAACCTTCTGGGGAAGTAGGAGAAGTTGAGATCCTGATCTAAAGACAGCTTTTAGAAACCTTCTAAAGAAGCTGAGAGCCTGATCTAAAGACAGTCTTTAGAAACCTTCTGGAGAAGCTGAGAGCCTGATCTAAAGATAGTCTTTAGAAACCTGCATTGGCAGCTTCTCTTAGACTAATTTAAACCGTTCTACAATAAAAGTCTTCATTTCTAGGGGCAGAATTGCGATGCCTATGGCGTTAATTGTTATTATTATCATCCCTATCAGTAGACCTTGGGCGATACCATTCTTGATTGACCTTGGAAAGTATCTGAAAATAATTAGCTACATTCTCGTCCAATCTAGCGCTAAAGATTAGTCTAAAGACAGTCTTTAGAAACCTTCTGGAGAAGCTGAGAGCCTGATCTAAAGACATTCTTTAGAAAACTTCTAGAGAAGTTGGCAGCCTGATCTAAAGACAGTTTTTAGAAGCCTTCTGGAGAAACTGAGAGCCTGATCTAAAGACAGTCTTTAGAAACCTTCTGGAGAAGCTGAGAGCCTGATCTAAAGACAGTCTTTAGAAAACTTCTAGAGAAGTTGGCAGCCTGATCTAAAGACAGTTTTTAGAAGTCTTCTGGAGAAACTGAGAGCCTGATCTAAAGACAGTCTTTAGAAAACTTCTAGAGAAGTTGGCAGCCTGATCTAAAGACAGTTTTTAGAAGCCTTCTGGAGAAACTGAGAGCCTGATCTAAAGACAGTCTTTAGAAACCTTCTGGAGAAACTGAGAGCCTGATCTAAAGACAGTCTTTAGAAAACTTCTAGAGAAGTTGGCAGCCTGATCTAAAGACAGTTTTTAGAAGCCTTCTGGAGAAACTGAGAGCCTGATCTAAAGACAGTCTTTAGAAACCTTCTGGAGAAGCTGAGAGCCTGATCTAAAGACAGTCTTTAGAAAACTTCTAGAGAAGTTGGCAGCCTGATCTAAAGACAGTTTTTAGAAGCCTTCTGGAGAAACTGAGAGCCTGATCTAAAGACAGTCTTTAGAAACCTTCTGGAGAAGCTGAGAGCCTGATCTAAAGACAGTCTTTAGAAACCTTCTGGAGAAGCTGAGAGCCTGATCTAAAGACATTCTTTAGAAAACTTCTAGAGAAGTTGGCAGCCTGATCTAAAGACAGTTTTTAGAAGCCTTCTGGAGAAACTGAGAGCCTGATCTAAAGACAGTCTTTAGAAACCTTCTGGAGAAGCTGAGAGCCTGATCTAAAGACAGTCTTTAGAAAACTTCTAGAGAAGTTGGCAGCCTGATCTAAAGACAGTTTTTAGAAGCCTTCTGGAGAAACTGAGAGCCTGATCTAAAGACAGTCTTTAGAAACCTTCTGGAGAAACTGAGAGCCTGATCTAAAGACAGTCTTTAGAAAACTTCTAGAGAAGTTGGCAGCCTGATCTAAAGACAGTTTTTAGAAGCCTTCTGGAGAAACTGAGAGCCTGATCTAAAGACAGTCTTTAGAAACCTTCTAGAGAAGTTGGCAGCCTGATCTAAAGACAGTCTTTAGAAACCTTCTGGAGAAGCTGAGAGCCTGATCTAAAGACAGTCTTTAGAAAACTTCTAGAGAAGTTGGCAGCCTGATCTAAAGACAGTTTTTAGAAGCCTTCTGGAGAAACTGAGAGCCTGATCTAAAGACAGTCTTTAGAAACCTTCTGGAGAAGCTGAGAGCCTGATCTAAAGACATTCTTTAGAAAACTTCTAGAGAAGTTGGCAGCCTGATCTAAAGACAGTTTTTAGAAGCCTTTTGGAGAAACTGAGAGCCTGATCTAAAGACAGTCTTTAGAAACCTTCTGGAGAAGCTGAGAACCTGATCTAAAGACAGTCTTTAGAAAACTTCTAGAGAAGTTGGCAGCCTGATCTAAAGACAGTTTTTAGAAGCCTTTTGGAGAAACTGAGAGCCTGATCTAAAGACAGTCTTTAGAAACCTTCTGGAGAAGCTGAGAGCCTGATCTAAAGACAGTCTTTAGAAAACTTCTAGAGAAGTTGGCAGCCTGATCTAAAGACAGTTTTTAGAAGCCTTCTGGAGAAACTGAGAGCCTGATCTAAAGACAGTCTTTAGAAACCTTCTGGAGAAGCTGAGAGCCTGATCTAAAGACATTCTTTAGAAAACTTCTAGAGAAGTTGGCAGCCTGATCTAAAGACAGTTTTTTAGAAGCCTTCTGGAGAAACTGAGAGCCTGATCTAAAGACAGTCTTTAGAAAACTTCTAGAGAAGTTGGCAGCCTGATCTAAAGACAGTTTTTAGAAGCCTTCTGGAGAAGCTGAGAGCCTGATCTAAAGACATTCTTTAGAAAACTTCTAGAGAAGTTGGCAGCGTGATCTAAAGACAGTTTTTGGAAGCCTTCTGGAGAAACTGAGAGCCTGATCTAAAGACAGTCTTTAGAAACCTTCTGGAGAAGCTGAGAGCCTGATCTAAAGACATTCTTTAGAAAACTTCTAGAGAAGTTGGCAGCCTGATCTAAAGACAGTTTTTAGAAGCCTTCTGGAGAAGCTGAGAGCCTGATCTAAAGACAGTCTTTAGAAACCTTCTGGAGAAGCTGAGAGCCTGATCTAAAGACATTCTTTAGAAAACTTCTAGAGAAGTTGGCAGCCTGATCTAAAGACAGTTTTTAGAAGCCTTCTGGAGAAACTGAGAGCCTGATCTAAAGACAGTCTTTAGAAAACTTCTAGAGAAGTTGGCAGCCTGATCTAAAGACAGTTTTTAGAAGCCTTCTGGAGAAGCTGAGAGCCTGATCTAAAGACATTCTTTAGAAAACTTCTAGAGAAGTTGGCAGCGTGATCTAAAGACAGTTTTTGGAAGCCTTCTGGAGAAACTGAGAGCCTGATCTAAAGACAGTCTTTAGAAACCTTCTGGAGAAGCTGAGAGCCTGATCTAAAGACATTCTTTAGAAAACTTATAGAGAAGTTGGCAGCCTGATCTAAAGACAGTTTTTAGAAGCCTTCTGGAGAAGCTGAGAGCCTGATCTAAAGACAGTCTTTAGAAACCTTCTAGAGAAGTTGACAGCCTGATCTCTTGGTTGCATTTTAGTACTGCAGTTTGCGTACCTGACTTTTGTGCCATGTTCGGGCATGTGAGCAGCCTTGTCCATTCTCCTTTCCAGAGCCATTTGTTTTTTAAATTTTGACGTGGGGTTTTCAGCACTTCGCCTTCCCATTTGCGGCATTGTAGGATTTGCTCCTATAAATCCAGTTGCCACTGCAATTTTGGACTCTTAAAGATAGGCTGGCTCCAGTTTATATCACATGAAAACCCGACGTCTACGATGCATATTAAAAAACCTAAACAAAAGCTACACGCGTACGCGCACATATCGTTTAAAGTACATTAGCATATAAATAACTTTTAGTTGCTTCTGTGTTGTTACATTATGACATAATTTGTTACAAGGTTAACCTTGTCAAGTGTAAAAATTCACCGCTAATATTCGGTGTTTAAAGCGCTAAACTATTTTTTTTTATTATTGTTTAAAATAGGTAGGTACATAGCTTTAAATACAAACATAACTTTAGTGCACCTGCTTTTATCTGTACTAGATTTTTTATTTTATTTTAAGTATAACACTTATCTCCTATTTCAAAATAAACAATAATCGAATTATCGACGTTTACATTTAAAGTGGAAGGCTTCGAATCGATAAATCGCTCTACTTAACCAAGAGAGAGAAAGAGAGAAAAAAAAATTAAAACCACCTGTGCTTTCACGATCATTAAACCAAAATCTACCTGTCAAAAAAAAAAGGTATGGTTATATATGTATAAGGGGAATTCACATCTACAATCCAGCTTCGATTTTAACCGTATTATCGCGCTATAATGTTCTTGAATCGTCCTGACTGTATCCAACCCTAGTTGTTGGGTCTCGAGCGTTGAACGACCTGTGCAATGTGTTCGTTTTATATCTGTGTGTGTGTGTTATTGTTCGGCCGGGCATTCCACGCATGAATTGAAAGTGGGGGATACATATCGTTATATAGGAGTATCTAGAAGGCTTGCACACACACGACGGCCCCGTGTTTCGATTCTGTTTTGTTTAGCGTGTTATATGTATAGGCACAGAAATATCGTTGTGTATGGGAACGTATGTATACGGTGATCATGATAGCGTCGTGAATTGGTATTGTGGTGTTTTCTTTTTTTGTTTTTATGCGGTTGTATGTTTGTTTTTGTAATTTTATCGGTCCCGTGTACGATTTCACGCAATTAAAATGCATTTTAATCGCTTTAAATCGAACAGAAATAAAATCGATTAATATAGAAAGTTATTATATCGATCGACCCTAGTACACTACCCTGCAGAACGCCAGTTTTTATTAAACGTTATCTCTATAATCCAATTGATCGAGAATGGTATCGCTCAAGGTCTATCGATAGGGATGATAATACTAGCAATTAACGTCACAAGGAACGCAATTCCACCCCTAAGAATGAAAACTTTTATTGTAGAACGGTTTAAATTAGTTTAAAAGAAGCTGCCAATGCAGGTTTCTAAAGACTATCTTTAGATCAGGCTGTCAGCTTCTTTAGAAGGTTTCTAACGACTGTCTTTAGATCAGGCTCTCAGCTTCTTTAGAAGGTTTCTAACGACTGTCTTTAGATCAGGCTGTCAGCTTCTCCAGAAGGTTTCTAACGACTGTCTTTAGATCAGGCTCTCAGCTTCTCCAGAAAGTTTCTAAAGACAGATTGTCTTTAAATCAGGCTCTCAGTTTCTCCAGAAGGTTTCTAAAGACTGTCTTTAGATCAGGTTGTTAGCTTCTTTAGAAAATTTCTAAAGACTGTTTTTAGATCAGGCTCTCAGCTTCTCCAGAAGGTTTCTAAAGATTGTCTTTAGATCAGGCTCTTAGCTTATCCAGAAGGTTTCTAAAGACTGTCTTTAGATCAGGCTGTCAGCTTCTCGAGAAGGTTTCTGAAGACTGTCTTTAGATCAAGCTGTCAGCTTCTTTAGAAAGTTTCTAAAGACTGTCTTTAGATCATGCTCTTAGCTTCTCCAGAAGGTTTCTAAAGGCAGTCTTTAGATCAGGCTGTCAGCTTCTCCAGAAAGTTTCTAAAGACTGTCTTTAGATCAGGCTCTCAGCTTCTCCAGAAGGTTTCTAAAGTCTGTCTTTAGATCAGGCTGTCAGCTTCTCCAGAAAGTTTCTAAAGACTGTCTTTAGATCAGGCTCTCAGCTTCTCCAGAAGGTTTCTAAAGATTGTCTTTAGATCAGGCTCTTAGCTTATCCAGAAGGTTTCTAAAGACTGTCTTTAGATCAGGCTGTCAGCTTCTCGAGAAGGTTTCTGAAGACTGTCTTTAGATCAAGCTGTCAGCTTCTTTAGAAAGTTTCTAAAGACTGTCTTTAGATCATGCTCTTAGCTTCTCCAGAAGGTTTCTAAAGGCAGTCTTTAGATCAGGCTGTCAGCTTCTCCAGAAAGTTTCTAAAGACTGTCTTTAGATCAGGCTCTCAGCTTCTCCAGAAGGTTTCTAAAGTCTGTCTTTAGATCAGGCTGTCAGCTTCTCCAGAAAGTTTCTAAAGACTGTCTTTAGATCAGGTTCTCAGCTTCTCCAGAAGGTTTCTAAAGATTGTCTTTAGATCAGGCTCTTAGCTTATCCAGAAGGTTTCTAAAGACTGTCTTTAGATCAGGCTGTCAGCTTCTCGAGAAGGTTTCTGAAGACTGTCTTTAGATCAAGCTGTCAGCTTCTTTAGAAAGTTTCTAAAGACTGTCTTTAGATCATGCTCTCAGCTTCTCCAGAAGGTTTCTAAACGCAGTCTTTAGATCAGGCTGTCAGCTTCTTTAGAAAGTTTCTACTTTTCTGTTTTGTCTTGTTAGTTTTTTGTTATCCATTTCATAGTCAGTTTCTAAAGACTTCAATCCTCTAAAACACATTTTTCCATCTTCTTTTAACAAAATTTTATGGTCAATCTGATCAATAGTCTTACTCAGATGCACGAAGAATCTCATTATTCAAATCCTCATATATGTAAAGTTTGAAGAGACCTTAATATGGTTGAAGTGAGTCGATCCTATTCTCCTTTCTAAAGACACCACTAAATTGGCAAAAATCCACAAAAATTGGCGGACAAAATTGATTATTTTGGCTATAAATAAAGGCTAAAAATTGAAAAAAAAAAATTTCGTCTGGCCGATACCATTGACCATCATCAAAGAAACTACCACTGACCACCCACCGGGTTAATTTTTACCCTAACTAGGACTCCATTGGTTGATTTTTATCCGAATTTGAATTCCAGCGTTCGCCCACCTCTCAAAGTTGTGCGAAAATTGCGATCAACTTTGAGAAATTTTGAAATTCAATGCTGGCACCACCTGGTTAATATGAAACCACCGAACTTTTCGTTTATAAAACAAATGAGGACGCAATCAAGACACAAACGAATCGCTTAACAAGAAATTTTGGGTATTGTTGGAGCTGGCATGCCTTTGACCGATTTAAAAAGAAAACGTTGTACGTTGGTTAATATGAAACAACACTTTTTAATTGCACCACAAAGGAGTTGCCTGTAAATAATTTTAAAATTCTATATTGGAGGGGTTGGTCTTATCAGAATTAAAGTGCTGTAACTAAGAGCCTATTATAAAGGCGATATAATGCTGTCACGACGTCACTACACAGCGAGAGTTGTATTGCTAGTCATGCAAGCGATACAGCTTGAGATGTCGCTGCAATTAAGCATCCACCACACGTATGTAATAAAAAAATATAGAAGCTCAAAGCTCGATTTATTCGTAGAACAACAGAGAATAAACGAAGCACAAAAGAGTCGCTTTCTAACTGTGGCACTAAAAAAGAAGATCAGAGTTAAGGGAACAGTTCCCAGTATCCCGATATCGGTGGTTTCTTTATTCGGCTTTTGTTTTAGTAATTTATTGTATATATACATAGAGACTGTGAGGCATATAATGATTATATAAACAGTACATATCACAAAGTATGTATGTATGTTGTACGTATACATAGTATAAGCTGAATTTCCCAGAGGCGGTTCAACAAAGTTCAACATCTATCCTAACGTCGTCGTACATTAATAACTAAATTGATTAGGCTCTCGGTCTCCAAGGTTACCCCATGAAAGTTTAGTTAGTTATTGGTTAAATTAATCGCAAAAGTCTGAGAAGTGAACTTGCCGCTTCGGCGGCGAATTATCGATTCCGTTTTTCGACCGTGTGCGAGACACGTTAACACAATTATCCCGCCCCGTAATGAATCCAATTCCTACTTCGATTCTTTCTCGGGGATTAATTAACGAACCGTTAAAACTTGTACAAGATACATATGTATGTACAAAATGTGTTATGTATGTATATGTATATGTAACCGACGACACAGACCTGAATAGCTCTCCGCTTAGGAGCGAGCAACACGATAAGGTGTTTGGCCGAGTTTATTTTTATACCGGCACAGCCTTGATAAATTTCGCTTTACGTTCTGCTGACGGAGAAAAACGCTGCATATGGTCGAGATGATGATAAATCGTTTCGAAAAATACGTTGAACCGTGTCGTCGTGTCGCTTTTGTTTTTTAACAGTCCCTTTACAATTGTAAAATTTATATTTTTTGACGTTTTTGTTCTCCCAACATATATAATAATAGGAATCTTTCATTTTTATTGTCTTACCAACTTTATTATATTATTTATTATTTGATTATTATAGTGTTTTTTTCGCTAACAAAAATTATTTTATGTCGTGGTAATACTGGCTGTCGAGTAAGCAAATTTGACAGCTGTCAGAATGTGTTGATGGTTGGAACACTCAAAACTGTCAAAAAAAAATGGTCAAATAAGTGTTATTATAATGTGATGGCTATCATTTACAATTCTATAACTGTCGGATGTATATTTTGACAGCTAAAATGATCAACATTGTGACATTTGCCGAAAGTATTGTCGTAGTTACAACTGTCAAATAGGTCGACACTCGAAACTGTAAACTTTCTAAGCAATTGTAATGCCCCCGCAAGCTCACGTTGAGACTCGAAAATGTCGTTGACAGTTCCGAGGGATATTTTCGTATTCGACCGTAGTCAACTGTTATTTACGATTTGACAGCTAACACAAGATATTTTAATGATCATCATGCTGTCAGAAATGGAGAGATATCGTTTTCGCAATTAAACTGACGTCTGTCGGCAACTTTTTGAGCCTTAAAGAGCTATAATCGTTTTAAAATTTGACAGCTGTCAGAAATGTATTGATGATTAACAACTGTCAGACTAACAAAAATTTAACAAGCTCCAAGAAACGTGTTGCTTGTGGATCAGTCAAAATGGAGAAACTAAGCGCTTTTACGATTTAATATCGTTCGAAAGTGTTTTCATAGTGAAACTGTCAAAATAAAGAAAGATTCGAGAGCTGTCAGAAATATTTTCATAGTTGAACTGTCGTAATGGTAAGACGTGGATGCTTTATAAACTTTACGGCTTCTTCGATCGTAATTACGTTCGATTTAGTAAAAACGAACAGTTGTTTTTTTTCAATTTGACAGCTGTCAGAAATGTATTGATGATTAACAACTGTCAGACTAACGAAAATTGCCGTTTTGTACAATTTAAGAGCTCTAAGAAACGTGTTGCTTGTAGATCTGTCAAAATGGCGAAACTAAACGCTTTTACGATTTAATATCGGTCGAAAATGTTTTCATAGTGAAACTGTCAAAATGAGGGAAGATTCGAGAGCTGTCAGAAATACTTTCATAGTTGAACTGCCGAAATAGCAAAAAGTGCATGTTTTATAACTTTACGGCTTCTTGAATCGTAATGACGCTCAATTTAGTAAAAATGAGGAACTGTTTTTAAAATTTGACAGCTGTCAGAAATATTTTGATAGTTGAAACGTTAAAATGGTAAAAAGTAGATGTGTTATAAACTTTAAATACGACTTCTTGGATCGTAATCACGTTCAATTTAGTAGGAAAGCAAAAACTGTTTTTAAAATTTGACAGCTGTCAGAAATATTTTGATAGTTGAAACGTCGAAATGGTAAAAAGTAGATGTGTTATAAACTTTAAGTACGACTTCTTGGATCGTAATCACGTTCAATTTAGTAGAAAAGCAAAAACTGTTTTTAAAATTTGACAGCTGTCAGAAATATTTTGATAGTTGAAACGTCGAAATGGTAAAAAGTAGATGTGTTATAACCTTTAAGTACGACTTCTTGGATCGTAATCACGTTCAATTTAGTAGGAAAGCAAAAACTGTTTTTAAAATTTGACAGCTGTCAGAAATATTTTGATAGTTGAAATGTCAAAATGGTAAAAACTAGATTATTTCACGGCTTCTTTGATCGTAATGAAGTACAATTTTGGTAAACTACAAGGATTGTTTTTAAAATTTAACAGCTGTCCGAGATGTAATGATGGTTAACAACTGTCGAAATGAGAAACAAATACCGTTTTGTATAATTTGAGAGCTGCAATGTGTCGACAATAAAACTATCAAAATGGGGGGGGGGGGATAACTGCGTTTACGATTTAATATCGGTGGAAAGTGTTTTCGTAGTGGAACTGTCAAAATGAGGAAATTTTTGTTTTAAGATTCGACAGCTGTCAAAAATATTCTCATAGTTCAACTGTTGGAATGGTAAAAAGTAGATGTTTTATAAACTTTACGGCTTCTTGGATCGTAATCGCGATCAATTTGGTAAAAATGAGTAAAAATTGTTTTTACTATTTGACAGTTGTCAGAAATATTTCAATAGTTGAAACGTCAAAATGGTAAAACTGGATGTTTCATTATTTGGCGCCTTCTTAGATCGTAATGATGTTTAATTTTGCTAATAAAACAAGAATTGCTTTTTAAATTTGACAGCTGTCGGAAATGTAACGATAGTTGACAACTGTCAAAATGAGAAATGAATACCGTTGCAATGTGTTGGCAATGAAACTGTCAAAATAGGGGGATAAAAATAAACCGATTTTAGGATTTAATATCGGTGGAAAGTGTTTTCGTAACGAAACTGTCAAAATGAGGAAACTTTCGTAGTTCAACTGTTGGTATGGTAAAAAGTAGATGTTTTATAAATTTTGCGGCTTCTTGGATCGTAATCGCGATGAATTAGGTAAAAATGTTTAGAAAACTGTTTTTTTACAATTTGACAGCTGTCCGAAATATTTAGCTAGTTGAAATGTCAAAGTGGTAAAAACTAGATTATTTGACGGCTTCTTCGATCGTAATGAAGTTCAATTTTGGTTAACTTAAAGGATTGTTTTTAAAATTTGACAGCTGCCAGAGATGTAATGATAGTTAACAACTGTCAAAATGAGAAACAAATACATACCGTTTTGTACAATTTGAGAGCTGCAATGTGTTGATAATGTTTTATAAACTTTACGGCTTCTTGAATCGTTATCACGATCAATTCGGTAAATGTTTAAAAAACTGTGTTTTACAATTTGACAGATGTCAGAAATATTGTGCTAGTTGAAGTGTCAAAATGGTAAAAACTAGATGTTTCATTATTTTACGGCTTCTTTGTTCGTAATGACGTTGAAATTTGGTGGAAAAAACAAGAATTGTTTTTATAATTTGACAGCTGTCAAAAATATGTTGGTAGGTTTAAAGAAGCACGATTTGATGAATCCACATGCGAGAGGGGATGTTTTAATCGTCCTACTACTATTTTATCTTAAATAGTCTTAAATAGAGATCATGATTGTATTAATAAAAATTGTCTGGGCGAATGAAGTTGTGTGATCTAAAAAAAAAAAAGATTACAAAACACAGACATCGCGATCTCCTTTCCAGGTTTATTTGCGTGGGTCGTTGATAAAACACTGATTATAATATATATATATATGTATAGAAAAAAGATAGCATTGTCTAAATTGAAAATAATAACAAGGCCTGGGACGTTATATTTATTAAGACACCGGAGTATATAACAATGGAAAATAAGTAGGTATAACAGTATGTATTTGCGTTCTATATTTAGTTAGCTAGGGAAATAACACGGAATTTATTGGGCTGTGCTAAAAATAATCGCGTTATAAAATTAGCCCGTTGTTTTAAAATATAACCTTCCTTTCCTAAACAAAAATTTTTAAATATAAATATCGAATCTCCCTTGCTGATGCTGTTGCCTACTATAATACATGCATACTCTCTTGTTTATTACGGCTCTTAATCGTAAACATTACACCGGGGGAAAAATCAAAACAAAAACAAAAAAAAAGCAACACGCAGACGCTTATAAGAATACAGAAGAAGAAGAAGATGGATACAACAACCCTAGTTTGATGCGATGTTGGGATTAGTATACACAAACACAAAAACGAAAAGCGTAAACACATCGTTAAGAGTTAGGTATACCACTTGTTACGCGACCTCCACCTCAGGCCGCATCGTGCAACTGCTGCATCGAGGTAACGATTCGAAAATAACCTGCTTTCGTCTCTTCTGGCATTAAAAAAAAAAGGTGGAAACCGGTCTTGACATGTTTTTTTTTATTTTAATTTCTTTTAACGCGTTGAATGTCGGTTGATGTATCTGTAATAGCCGCGTGATTTTGCACCTAATTAATCCGGGAAATATTATATTAAACACATCCTTTTTTAGTATAATATAAACATCGCTCAATTAACATTATTTCAAGCTATAGTATTAATAAATAGCGCTTCTGTAAACATCAACAAAATTTAAAAGAACAAAATCATCCGATTATATATTCGAAACACAAATGCTGTCAAATACATTATTTGACAGCTGTCAAAGATGTACTAATATTGTCAAATTAATTATTTGACAGCTGTCAAAGGTAGGTACATAGTTTGTCGATCACAACCATCAAAAATATCAAATGTCTGTTCATCATCATCATCAGTTAAATGTCTTCTCTATCAACATGATTATTTATTGTACAACTGTCAAAAAATGATGTTATCATATATATCTTATCATCTCTTAAAAATTATAACTACTAACTATTGTTACAAGCCGTTGATAGTCGTCGTCTAGAATAAAAGTGTTGAAGCGGCGAATACTGACGTGTTTTGTTTTAATAATTTGACAGCTGTCAAAAAAATTTTTGACGTTTATGTTATTCGAAATTATAAAAAGGAAAAAAAACCGATTTAAAATTCGATCAGCGTTACAGGTATGTCAAAATGGTAAAAAGTGGATGCTCTACAAACTTTACGGCTTCTTGGATCGTAATCGCGTTAAATTTTGTAAAAATAAAGAACTGTTTTTACAATATGACAGCTGTCAGAAATATTTTGGTAGTTGAAATGTCAAAATGGTAAAAAGTGGATGTTTTATAAACTTTATGGCTTCGTGGATCTTAATTACGTTCAATTTGGTAAAAAAGAAAAAATCGTTTTTACAATTTGACAGCTGTCAGAAATATTTTGATAGTTGAAATGTCAAAATGGTAAAAAGTGGATGTTTTATAAACTTTACGGTTTCTTAGATCGTAATCACGTTCAATTTAGTAAAAATAAAGAACTTTTTTTACAATTTGACAGCTGTCAGAAATATTTTCATAGTCGAAATGTTAAAATGGTAAAAAGCGGATGCTTTATAAACTTTATGGCTTCGTGGATCTTAATTACGCTCAATTTAGTAAAAAAGAAAAAAATCGTTTTTACAATCTGACAGCTGTCAGAAATATTTTGATAGTTGAAATGTCAAAATAGTAAAAAGTGGATGCTTTACAAACTTTACGGTTTCTTGGATCGTAAAGAAGTTCAATTTTGGTTAACTTAAACGATTGTTTTTAAAATTTGACAGCTGTCAGAGATGTAATGGTAGTTAACAACTGTCAAAATGAGAAACAAATACCGTTTTGTACAATTTGAGAGCTGGAATGTGTTGACAATGTTTTATTAACTTTACGGCTTCTTGAATCGTAATCACGATCAATTCGGTAAATGTTAAAAAAACTGTTTTTTTACAATTTGACAGGTGTCAGAAATATTTTGCTAGTCGAAATGTCAAAATGGTAAAAATTAGATGTTTCATTATTTTACGGCTTCTTTGTTCAATTTAGTAAAAATAAAGAACTGTTTTTACAATTTGACAGCTGTCAGAAATATTGTGATACCTAGTTGAAATGTCAAAACGGTAAAAAGTGGATGCTTTATAAACTTTATGGCTTCTTGGATCGTAATCACGATCAATTTGGTTTGCGTTACGGATATCTTAACGATAACGCGCGCCGAAACGGTAACAACGTAAACGCGCAGCTTTATAATTTGACAGCTTCCCGGAAAATTATAACACGCGCGATCGTTGAAGCTGCACAATATCGTATTTACAATCGTTGACGGTTGTTTAAGATGTCCGCAAGTATCGAACAACAGCGAACGATGATTGTTTTTTTTTGTTTACAATTTTCTGACAGCTGTCAATGTCAGAAATATGGTGACAGTTACACACCTGTTAGAATCGGAAGAAACGACGTAACTGTGACAGTCGAATTATGACTTATAATATGACAGCTATGATAGAAAGATTTTGATGATGACAACTTCGTCGTCGTAGAATTTTCGATTTGACAGCTATGAGGGATATTTGTGCAGTTTTGACATCTCCCAGAAGTTACCACACTCTCAATTGTATAAAGAAAAAAAAACTGATTTTGCGATTTTGTATTTGTCGAATTTGAACAGAATATAGGAATTTTTGATTTGACAGCTATCAATTTGACATCCGTCAAACGTATTTTAACGGGGGAAATGATAAGTCGTAGTACTACCGTTTTCAAAGAAATTTTATAACGCCTGCAAGCGAAGACATTTGAATATGTATATGACAGCTGTCAGAAATATGTTGATATTTTCGACTGTCAAATAAGTGGTGTTTTTTTTAACAATATGACAGCTGTTAGAAGATGTTGATAGTTATACCACCGTTGAAAACTAAAAAATTACTGTTTTCGACGATTAGCAAAACAATCTCTTTTGTAGATGTCAAAAATATGTATTCTAACGCTAATCAGAATTTGACAGCTTTATTATTATTATTATTATAACCTCCATAAACGTTGAAGTTTAAAAATGTGACATGTGTCTGAAATATTTTCTTTAGCTACGCTCTTTATAATTTGACAGCCAACGGAGGATTTTGACAGATATGACATAATTTTGTTTTAATTTGACATTTGTCAGATATATGTATTTTTTATAGACAGCTGTCAAAAATTTTATGATCGTTATGGGACTTGTTAGAACCGGTTTTTTTTTTAAGTTTGACCATCTAACATCTATGGGGAATGTTTCCTTAGTAAAATTGTCCAAATGAGGATTGTTTTTTACAATTTGAAAGCTGTCAGAAATATTTTGCTCATTCAACTGTCAAAGGCAACTGATTTTACAATTTGAGGGGTGTCAATCGCTTTTTGATCGTTTCCTCATTCAATATTGAAGCTTTTAAAGCTGGGTCTATTTTTACGTATTGATATGGCGTATGTCAAATGTTATATATCTGTCAAAAATGTTTTCGTAATTAAACTGTCAAAAATGAGAAGATTTAACTGTTTTGTTTTTACAATTTGTGAGCTATCAGAAATATTTTAATCGTTGAACTATGAAAGACAAGTGGTTTTGTAATTTGACAGCCTTTATGTTATTATTGTAAGCTCCACAAACGTTGAAGTTCAACTACGCTCTTTATATAATTTGACAGCCAACGGAGAGTTTTGACAGACGTGACATCATTTTGTTTTAATTTGACATCAGAAGTATTTTTGTATTGACAGGTGTCAGCAATTTTATGATCGTTATGGGACTTGTTAGAATCGGAAAACTGTCAAAATGAGGATTTTTTTTTACAATTTCAAAGCTGTCAGAAATATTTTGTTCATTGAACTGTCAAATACAACTGATTTTACAATTTGAGGAGCCCTCATTCAATATTGAAGCCTTTAAAGCTGGGACTATTTTGACGTATTGATATGACATATGTCAAATGTTTCATATCTGTCAAAAATGTTTCCGTAATTAAACTGTCAAAATGAGAAGATTTATTAAAATTTGTGAGCTATCAGAAATATTTTGATCGTTGAACTGTCAAAAACAAGTGGTTTTATAATTACACGGCTGTCCTGGCGGTTCCTCGTTCAACATGGAAGCATCTAAAACGGGGGCTATCTTTACCTATTGATATGTCAAATGTCAACTGTCAAAATGAGAAGATTTACTGTTATTCTTTGTTTTTTTAGAATTCTAGATCTGTCAGAAACACATATTTTAATAGTTGCACTATTTTTACAATTTGACAGCTGTCAAAATTGTTATTTATAGAAAACAATTGACTTTACAAAGAGTACTAGCGTTAATTGTGCGCGTGGAAAATGGTTCAAGAGTGTGATAAACAGGAAACTGAGTTAATAGGTTAAGATACGAGGTACGGATTATTTAAGTCAATAAAATTACCTACATTATATATCAGGAGGATTGATATTTTCTGTAGATAAGCGACATCTCTTGTTTACTAAAAAACATACTGAGCTTATCTGCCCGGGGCGGCATGTAAGGAGGACGAATCGCGAAAGAATTGAATCTAATTTTTTTTTTTAACTTTTTAAATTAAACGTCGTCGTCGGTTATCATTATTAAAACGTCGTACTTTCATTTTGATTTATAAAAATATTACGATTACAATTTAGCGTGCGATAGAATTAAATTGCGATGTGTAGCGAGGCGACGCGACGGTTACATGGATCGCGATTGAGCTGTCCAACGGCAACTGCCATGAGATGTGCGAGTTGTTGCCAAAAGTAGGACGCAGTCGTTCCTGCATCAATTAACGTGCTATTATTAGAAACGGGTCTTTCGCTTTTAGTAAGAGAACACGCAGTGATCCGTTAGCTATTCCTATATACAGAGTGTATTCAATTGTAAATTATTCAAACAAGAAATTAATATTTTTAATATCGTTTAATTCGGTTTTTTTTTTTTGCTTCTATACTATATAATAAACAATCATAGTTTATAAGATACGTCTATTAACTTGTTGTATTATACAAGCACACACGCACGCTATCTTTATTCAGCGCTACAAGGTTTCCTACCAGGCTCAACCAGATAAATAAACGATAAGTTTTATATTTCGTCATGTTCAACGGTGGCATTGAACAAACGCACGAGTTACACACTCGTATTGCTCGATTTTTTTTTGTTATACATAATTTTTTTTTTTTCAATATTATCGACGATGTATTAAACTGAGATAGCCGCGATTAAACTGAAATATTTGACAAGGTTAGGCGTTTATTTGCGCTCTCCTAAAAAATCTAACTAATTAAATATTATTACAAGCCGTTGAAGAAAAAATCTAACCCCTTCAAGTGTTGAAACGGTGAAGATTGACATGTTTTTAACAATTTGACAGCTGTCAAAAGGATTTTGACGTTTATGTTATTCGAAATTCCGGATCTTCAAATTCGACAATCGCTGCAGATATTGTAACTGTAACACCCACCAATAAATAATTGTCATCACAGGCTGGCTGTTGTCACAGATTTTTTAATTGTTACAACCTCCGAAACTGTTTTCTCTAATTTTGACATCTGTCGGAGCTATTTTTATAATTTAACAGTCGAAACGAGGTAAAATTTGCTGGTATCTACACTTTGACAGTTAGAAGTCTTTTTTTTTTTAGTAATTATTCCACTCACACTCACACAAAATTACAGAAAGAAACTGATTTTACAGTTTGACAGTTGTTAGGAACATCTAAAAGTTCTAACTCTTGGAATTGTAAGAAGAAACAACCGATTTTACAATACTACAACTACCAGATGTATCTTGTCAATTATTATAATTAATTGTTAAATCTGTGAAAATTAGTTTTTTTTAATAGTTTGACAGCTGTCACAAATATTTTATCATCAATTAATTGTAAAGAAACAATCGACTTAACAATCTTACAGCTATCTGTAAGAATCTAAGAGCAACATTACTGTTTCTATAATTTGACAGCTATCACAAAGGTAAAAATAGCCGTAATTTATAATTTGACAGCTGACGAATGTTTAGATACAACTGTCAAAACGAAAAATGAAGGTTTTTCTTCTTACTATTCAAAGTCAAGTAGTCAAAGTGAAAAAGGGTGTTTTCTTACGTTATTATAAGCGTTAGAACGATAAAAGAACGATTTTTTTGTAATAATCTGGTAGATGTCTGGAAATATTCGATAGTTACAACTGTCAAAATAGCGAAATGATGTTTTCTTTATTATAATTTGACAGGTGACAGAAAAGTTTAAAAGTTATAACTGTCAAAACTATAAAACAATGACAACTAATAGAAATACTTGATGGATACAACTGTCTACACGATAAAACAACGATTTTTTGTAATAATTTAACAGATGCTCAAAATATTCGATAGTTACAACTGTCAAAATGGCGAAAGAATGTTTTCTTTGTTCTAATTTGATAGCTAACAGAGATGTTTAAAAGTTACAACTGTCAAAATGTTAAAAGAACGCTATTTTTTGTTATAATTTGACAATCAACAAATATTTGACAGTTACAATTGTTAAACCGAAAAAAATAAGATTTCTTTTGTTACAATTTGACAGTAATTAGAAATATTCGATAGGTACAACTATCTCAACGGTAAAAGAACGTTATTTTTTATTATAATTTGACAGATGCTCGAAATATTCGATAGATATAACTGTCAAAACGGTAAAAGAGCGTTATTTTTTGTTATAATTTGACAACTGACAGAAATGTTTAACTGTCAGAACGATGAAAGGATGATTTTATGTAATAATTTGACAGATGTTCGAAATATTCGATAGATACAACTGCCAAACGAAAAATGAAGGTTTTTTTTTCTTACGATTTGATGGCTGCTAACGATATTTGACAGTTACAACTGTCAAACCAAAAAAAAACATTTCTTTTGTTACAATAATTTGATAGTAATTAGAAATATTCGATAGTTACTACTGTCAAAACGGTAAAAAACGTTTTGTTTGTTCTAATTTTATAGCTGACAGAAATGTTAAGAGAAGTTACAACTGTCAAAATGTTAAGAGAATGTTATTTTTTGTTCTAATTTGTCAGCTCTCAGAAATGTTTAAAAGTTACAACTGTCAAAATGAAAAAAGAACGATTTTTTGTAATAATTTGACAGATGTACGAAATATTCGATAGTTACAACTGTCAAAATGGCGAAAGTATTTTTCTTTGTTATAATTGGACAAGTGACAGATATGTTTAAAAGTTACAACTCTCAAAATGATAAAAGAACGTTATTTTTTATTATAATTTGACAACTAACAGAAATACGTGATAGTAACAACTGTCACAACGATGAAAGGATGATTTTGTGTAATAATTTGACAAATGTTCGAAATATTCGATAGATACAACTGTCAAAACGAAAAATGAAAGTTATTTTCTTACGATTTGATGGCACTTGAAGATATTTGATAGTTACAACTGTCAAAACGAAAAACATAACATTTTTTTTGCTATCATTTGACAGTAATTCGAAATATTCGATAGTTACAACTGTCGAAACGGTAAAAGAACGTTTTCTTTATTCCAATTTGACAGGTGTCAGAAAGGTTTAAAAGTTACAACTGTTAAAATGATAAAAGAACGATTTTTTGTAATAATTTGACAGCAATTAGAAATATTCGTTAGTTATAACTATCAAAACAGTAACAGAACGTTTTTTTAAATCTAATTTGACAGCTGTCAGAAATGTTTAAACGTTACAACTATCAAAATGATAAATAAACGTTATTTTTTGTTATAATTTGAAAATTAACAAATATTTGACAGCTACAATTGTCAAAACGATAAAAGAACGATTTTTTGTAATAATTTGACAGCAATTAGAAATATTCGTTAGTTATAACTATCAAAACAGTAACAGAACGTTTTTTTAAATCTAATTTGACAGCTGTCAGAAATGTTTAAACGTTACAACTATCAAAATGATAAATGAACGTTATTTTTTGTTATAATTTGACCATTAACAAATATTTGACAGCTACAATTGTCAAAACGATAAAAGAACGATTTTTTGTAATAATTTGACAGCAATTAGAAATATTCGTTAGTTATAACTATCAAAACAGTAACAGAACGTTTTTTTTTGCTCTAATTTGACAGCTGTCAGAAATGTTTAAACGTTACAACTATCAAAATGATAAATGAACGTTATTTTTTGTTGTAATTTGACAATTAACAAATATTTGACAGCTACAATTGTCAAAACGATAAAAGAACGATTTTTTGTAATAATTTGACGGCAATTAGAAATATTCGTTAGTTATAACTATCAAAACAGTAACAGAACGTTTTTTTTCGATCTAATTTGACAGCTGTCAGAAATGTTTAAACGTTACAACTATCAAAATGATAAATGAACGTTATTTTCTGTTAGAATTTGACAATTAACAAATATTTGACAGCTACAATTGTCAAAACGATAAAAGAACGATTTTTTGTAATAATTTGACGGCAATTAGAAATATTCGTTAGTTATAACTATCAAAACAGTAACAGAACGTTTTTTTGGATCTAATATGACAGCTGTCAGAAATGTTTAAACGTTACAACTATCAAAATGATAAATGAACGTTATTTTTTGTTATAATTTGACAATTAACAAATATTTGACAGTTGTTCGAAATATTTGATACATACAACTGTCAAAATGAAAAATAAAAGTTTTTTTCTTACGATTTGATGGCTGTTAGAGATATTCGATAGTCAAAACGAAAAAAAAAACATTTCTTTTGTTATAATTTGACAGTTATCAGGAATATTTGACAGAAAATGTTTTACTGTATTTAAAATGTGTCGATGATATCTTAGAGATATTATTATGACAAACATTTTCCTGAAGAAAAATTCTTGTACCACAAAAATGATCTTCGTTACGAATAAAAAGCAAGAAAAAAAGCTACGCTACAGCGAACTTAGAGCACTGGCAAAGGTGTGCCGCCGGTTTCAAGGCAACATTGAATAATCCAAGGTGAATTCGCATCAGCATACTAACTAACAAGGTGTTTTTACATGTCAACGTTTTGCAACGAACGAGTACGAATGCGAATTTATTTATGACAACACGGTACGATTACGAAACCGCCGACTCGAAATAATTTTTTTTGTAAATTTGCATCATTTCACCTGTCATCACACGTCATCGTCATCATCAACATAGAAGTTAATATCGTCGCTTTGTATTGTATAGGTTATGTATATATTTAAGAGCAAACAAGCTCTCGGGCGTATAAACTCTCTTTAATTAAGCATGCCATGCCATTATCGGCGAACATCGATTATCAATCACTCAAACTCTCACGGCTATCATCTTCGTCGTTTCACCAGAAACCCGCCGTTTTCTATTTTGCTTCCCGAGCAAGCGACGTATCGCTCCGGGCAACTTATATTGCCTATTACTTTTCTTCTCCATTTGGTAGGTATAAGGAGTGTGTATGCTATATATCTATATATATAATACAAACTGGGTGCTCTTTAGTTGTTTGTAGATACCGGTGCAATCAATTCTAGACTTGACTGTGTGCCGGAGACTCGACTCGACTCGATCTCCCATCCTTGTTTGGTCGTTTCAACGTGTAGCCTGTAGTAGTTTCAGACCGAGTTTCAATGTGATGTTCTATAAATTCGGCTTGCCTGTATTCGAATTATTACGTTCTCGTTCGAGATCATTGTTATCGATCATCCAGTATATTCACATGATTTGGCTCCTTTTCGTGCGATCAAACTGAAATTTGGCGATGAGAGGATCGCCATCAGTATAAAAATGGGTTTGGAAAAATTCGTTGAACGTTTTCTAGGCTGCCGTGTAAGGGTCATCGACTGCAATTGATCTCGTGCGAACGCAGCCCGATTTCTGAATTAAAGTCGTGACTAGACGTTCGGTATACAGCTTTACTATAGGTAGGTATATCTCATCTCTCTACCTAAGCATTGGAGTTTTTCTCGTGTTATTCTTTCGAATATGAGAAGTTGATAAGTCTCCGTCCTCCTTCTCGCTTTTGTCCCTTTTATCACGGTGCAGGTATTATATTCTCGTTTGTTTTTTTTTTTCTTTCCATATTGTTTCTTTTAACTGGAATTGCTGTGCAAATATGTCTAATTAGTTTCAATTTATTTCGTAGATGGTGTTAATTTTGCTTTGAAATGTTAATTTATTTATGAAAATTAGCTTACCAGATTATGTACAGTTGATACAACAAGTAACCGTAATGGAATAATTTTTTCGATCGAAAGTTTCAACCCCTGTACGGTCACTTAACGTTTAAAACTATTTGACAGCAAGTTGTTCGATTATTAACTATGTATGTACTTACTACCAACTATTCAGAGTGAATATTTGTTTTGCCAACCTCCATTGTTTAACATTGCTCGATCAATATGAAAGTTACTAAAAATTGGAAAACTCGGCTGGATAGCTAACAGAAATGTTTGATGGTTAGAACTGTTACAACGGCAAAAGAATGTCTTTTTTCGTAATAATTTGACAGATACAACTACCAGAAGGCAAAAAAAAAAGATATCTTGTTACAATTTGACAGCTGTCAGAAATATTTGATAGTTACAAATGTCAAAACGAAAAAATTACATTTTCTCGTCACAGTTTGATTGAAAACAAGAAATCCAAAATGTTTCTTACTATAATTTTGACAGCTGTCAAAAATATTTGACAGTTACAACTGTCAAAACGAAAAATGAAGGATTTCTTTTGTAATAATTTGACATATGTTAGAGATATTTGGTAGTTAAACCGAAAATAATGTTTTTCTGGTACAATTTGACAGCTTTATTGTAGTTTCGTAGATTGTTATAATTTCACAGCTGTCACAAATATTTGACAATTCCCATTATGAAAACGTTGTTTATAATAATTTGATAAGTGTCAGAAATATTTGATAGTTACAACTGTCAAAATGAAAATTTTAAGATTTTTTTGTAATAATTTGACAGACGTTAGAGATACGTTGTAGAGATATTTGTTAATTACTAATGTCAAAATGAAAAAAAAAACCTTTCTTTTGTTATAATTTAACAACGGTCAGAAATATTCGATAGTTACAACTGTCAAAACGAAAAAAGAACAAATTATTGTATTATAATTTGACAGCTGTCAATAATACTTGACAGTTACAACTGTTAAAACGAAATATGGAGTTTTTTTTTGTAATAATTTAACAAATGTTGGAGATATTTGATAGTTACAGCTATCAAACCGAAAGAAATGCTTTTCTTATACAATTCGACAGCTTCATTGTAGTTTGGTAGCTGTCAAAAATATTTGATAACTATATACTTTTCAAGCCGAAAATGAGTGTTTTCGTATTGTAATTTGATAGCTGTTAGAAATATTTGATAATTATAATTATCAAAACGAAGAAAGAACATAATTTGACATGTGTCAACATTATTTAACAGTTACAACTGTCAAAACGAAAAAAAGCCGAACAAAAGATGTTTTTTGTTACGATTTGACAGCTGTCAGAAATACATATTTGTCCATTACAAATGTCAAAATGTTGTTATAATTTAACGACGGCCAGAAATATTCGACAGTTACAACTGTCAGATCAAAAATATAGATATTTTCTTGTTGTAATTTAATAGCTGTCAGAAATATTCGATAGTTACAACTGTCAAAATCAGAAAAAAAAAAAAAGGTTTTGTTGTCGTAATTTGATAACTGTTAGAAATATTTGATAGTTAACTCTCAAAACGAAGAAAGGAACGTTATTTACTTTCATTGTAATTTGGCAGCTGTCAGAAATGTTCGATGAAACTGTCAAAGCGATAATTTTTGTAATAATTCGCTAGCTGTTAGAGATATTTGATAATTATAATTATCAAAACGAAACAATAACAAATTCTTGTATTATAATTTGACACCTGTCAAAAATATTTGACAGTTACAACAGCCAAAACGAAAAAAGGAGATTTTGTTGTAATAATTTCAGACGTTTGAGATATGTGATAGTTATAACTATCAAGCCGAAGGAAAAATGTTTCTTGTTATAATTTGACAGCTGTCAGAAATACATAATTGTTAATTACAAATGTCAAAATGAAAAAAAGAAACATTTCTTTTGTTGTAATTTGACAACTATTAGAAACATTCGATAGTTACAACTGTCAAAACGAAAATATAGATATTTTTTGTTGTAATTTGATAGCTGTCAGAAATTATTCGATAGTAAGTTAACTCTCAAAACGAAGAAAGGAACGTTACGTACTTTTATTATATACGTGCTGTTATTATAATTTGGCTGTCAGAAATGTTTGATGGAACTGTCAAAGCGATAATTTTTGTAATAATTTGATAGGTGTTAGAGATATTTGATAATTATAATTATTAAAACGAAAAAAGAACAAATTCTTGTAGGTATTATAATTTGACAGCTGTCAAAATTATTTAACAGTTACAACTGTCAAAACGAAAAATAGATTTTTTTCTTAAGAATTTCACAGATATTAGAGATATGTAACAGTTACAACTATCAAGCCGAAGAAAAAATATTTTTTTGTTATAATTTGACAGCCGTCAGAAATATATAATATTTATTAATTACAAATATCAAAATGGAAAAAAAGAAACATTTCTTTTGTTATAATTTAACAACGGTCAGAAATATTCGATAGTTACAACTGTCAAAATGAAGAAAAGAACGTTACTTTTATTATAATTTGGCAGCTGTCAGAAATGTTTGATGAAACTGTCAAAGCGATAATTTTTGTAATAATTCGATAGGTGTTAGAGATATTTGATAATTATAATTATCAAAACGAAAAAAGAACAAATTCTTGTATTATAATTTGACAGCTGTCAAAAATATTTGACAGTTACAACTGCCATAACGAAAAACGGAGATTTTGTTGTAATGTTTTTTTTATAATTTGACAGCCGTTAGAAATACATATTTGTTAATTACAAATGTCAAAATGAAAAAAGAACATTTCTTTTGTTATAATCTTATAACAGTCAGAAATATTCGATAGTTACAACTGTTAGATCAAAAATATAGATTTCTTCTTGTTGTAATTTGATAGTTGTCAGAAATATTCGATAGTTAAAGCTGTCAAAACCAAAAAATAGAAGGTTTTTATGTCGTAATTTGATAACCGTTAGAAATATTCGATAGTTACAACTCTAAAGACGAAAAAAAGAGCGTTATTTTTATTACAATTAATTCGATATAGCTGTTAGAAATAGTTAATAGTTATAATTATTAAAACGATAAAAAAAACAAATTCTTGTATTATAATTTGACACCTGTCAAACAAAAATTTGACAGTTACAACTATCAAAATGAATAATTGAGATTTTTTTTTGTAATAATTTGATTAGATGTTAGAAATATTCTATAGTTACAACTATCAAGTCTAAAAAATGCTTTTTTGATATAATTTGACAGCTGTCAGAAACACATATTTGTTCATTACACTCGTCAAAACGGAAGAAGATTTTTTTTGTAATAATTTGACGAATGTTGGGGGAAATATTTCATAGTTACGACTATCGAAATAAAAGAAGCGGGACGTTACTTTCGTTATAATTTTGACATCTGTCAAGAAATATTTGATAAATAAAACTATCAAAACGAAGAAGGAGGTGTTGTCTTGATATCATCATTATCATAACAACTGTTTTAGATATTTCATAGTTGCAACTGTTTTTATTTTTTTGTTCTAATTTGACAGCTGATAGAAAAATTTGATAGTTACGAGAGGCAAATCGAAGCAAAGAACTATACTTGTATTATAATTATAACAACTGTTAGCAAAATTTGATAATTGCAATTGCCGAAACGAAAAAAAATTGTTTTATTGTTATAATTTTGACAGCTGTAAAAAATATATGATAAATACAACTATCAAAACGAAAAAAAAGGGTTTTTTTTGTTTTAATTTGACAGCTGATAGAAACACTTGATAGTTCGAAGAGACAAACCGAAGGAAAGAACCATACTGTTATTAAAATTTGACAACTGTCAGCAATATTTTATAATTACAATAATTGTCAAAACGAAAATAAATTATTGTTATAATTTGACAGCTGTCAGAAATATTTGATAAATACAACTATCAAAACGAAGAAAGAGGTGTTGTCTTGATATCATTTAACAACAATCAGAAATATTTGATAGTTACAACTGTTAAAACGAAAAAAAGGTTTTTATTTTTTTGTTCTAATTTGACAGCTGATAGAAAAATTTGATAGTTACGAAGGGCAAATCGAAGGAAAGAACCAGACTCTTATTAAAATTTGACAACTGTCAGCAATATTTTATAATTACAATAATTGTCAAAACGAAAAAAAATTATTGTTATAATTTGACAGCTGTCAGAAATATTTGATAAATACAACTATCAAAACGAAGAAAGAGGTGTTGTCTTGATATCATTTAACAACAATCAGAAATATTTGATAGTTACAACTGTTAAAACGAAAAAAAGGTTTTTATTTTTTTGTTCTAATTTGACAGCTGATAGAAAAATTTGATAGTTACGAAGGGCAAATCGAAGGAAAGAACCAGACTCTTATTAAAATTTGACAACTGTCAGCAATATTTAATAATTACAATTGTCAAAACGAACAAAAAAATTATTGTTATAATTTGACAGCTGTCAGAAATATTTGATAAATACAACTATCAAAACGAAGAAAGAGGTGTTGTCTTGATATCATCATTTAACAACTGTCTGAGATATTTCATAGTTATAACTGTTAAAACGAAAAAAAGGGTTTTATTTTTTTGTTCTAATTTGACAGCTGATAGAAACATTTGATAGTTACGAAGGGCAAATCGAAGGAAAGAAGCAGACTCTTATTAAAATTTGACAACTGTCAGCAATATTTAATAATTACAATTGTCAAAACGAACAAAAAAATTATTGTTATAATTTGACATCTGTCAGAAATATTTGATAAATACAAGTATCAAAACGAAAAAAAAGGGTTTTTTTTGTTTTAATTTGACAGCTGATAGAAACACTTGATAGTTAGAAGAGACAAACCGAAGGAAAGAACCATACGTTTATTGTCAAAACGAAAAAAAATTGTTTTATTGTGTCAACTCGTACAAATTTAATTAAAAACTATTTGTTTTTAACGAGAAATGGTTGTTAGTTAATGATGTAATCTTTGGAAGTATGTAGTACAATATTTTGTCCTCTTTGTTGTTGTGCAACCTGTACATATACATAAACCGTAAAAATCGCGATCACATCCTTCAAATCAGAAAATTAATCAAGGATTATTGTTATGTTGAATATTCGTTATTTCTATCTATGAAAGCGATCTAAGGTGTATTACTTCACAATTTCGCATTACAACGCGTTACGTAATTAACAATCAAACCACGCAGCTAACAGTATATAACATGAATTTTTCAAGGACACTAATACATAGAGTATCGTTTTAGCTTTTAAAACGTGCAACTGTTAAAAACACACAACAAGATAAATTTAAAATCCGTTCGATTCTCTAACGTACTACATAAATATTCGATTCCGTTTTTCGAAGATAATCAGATTTATCTACCTACTATGAATTCGTTCTGTAATATAACTTTCCTCTTCGGAAACTTTCTTAACGAGAAAACCTGAATCGCCGTGACCCGTTCATTAAATTCCCGCCAATAACGTGAAACCGCAAGCAACATACCGCACCAGATAAATTAAACACGACTATATACATACATATGTAAATTAGATTATAGTATGTATGTATAAGTGTCTACTACATATATAGTTACTAAAATATGGAATTAAATTAATTTCTTGTTTCCAGATACGAAACTACCTTCGTATACAATCGATACGATCTTCAAAGGAATCGATTCTTTCAATGGAAGATTAATATACGTAAGTAATATTAATTTCGAGTTATGTTTACATAGTGCATACATATCGGTATTATGTACATTATTTGCACTAGTTGGTTGGTATGGTGGGTGTAATAGTGAAGGCAGCCTTGGCATTGTGACAATTTGCCGTTGCAGCTTTAGTCTATTATTAGTTGTTCGTCTCTAATCCTGTGCATACGCTTTATATTCTGTATAATACCGAATCTCTATGCGCTGTATTATGTCAATTCACGTTTAAGTTGAGACGTTAACTTCACTTCAGTACAGCCCTCGGGATAACCTGCATAATATCCGTATACAAAAACTTGTACTTAATTAAAACTTAATACAAGCATCGGTTAAAAAGTTATAATTCCAGTTCTGTTACATTCACAGCCTTCTTTGAAGCTTAAATTAGTTGAAATCCTTTAGTAAATCGAAATTTTGTCACCTCCCCTCGTTTGTTTTCAAAATCATAAAATGTTTTCTTAAATTTGTTCTATGTTTTTCCATGTTACAACGGATAGTTTATAAAAACAATTGCAAAAAAAAAAACAAATTTTGCTGCCTCTCCTGTTTATGTTTTTTTTGAAAATTGAACTTTTAAGAATGATTTTGTATTTTTCAAAAATCTTGGCCTTTTACCACGGATAGTTGGTAAAACAATTGAAAAAAAAGGAAAACTTCGCTGCCTCTTTTCTTTATTTATTTATTTTTTAATTAGATCTTTAAGAATGATTTTATATTTTGTTAAATTTATTTTATGTTTTTAAAAAATCTTGGTCGTTTATGACGGATAGTCCATGTATAAAACAATTGAAAAAAACCAAATTTCCTTGCCTCTCCTGTTTATTTATTTATTTTTTTTTTTGAAAATTAGACTTTTAAGAATGGTTTAATATTTTATTAAATTTGTTCTGTTTTTTTCAAAATCTTGCCCTTTTATCATGAATAGCTTAAGAAACAATTGAAAAAACAAAATTTCATCATCTCTCATCATTTCTTTTTCTTTTCTATTTTTGAAAATTAGATTTCTAAGAATGGTTTTGGTGTTGTATTTTGTTAAAAACAACATTTTGCTGCCTTTATTTATTTATTTTTAATTACAATTTCAAGTATAGTTTTATATTTTGTTAAATTCATTCTATGTATGTATTTCCAAAATCTTAACCTATTACTACAGATATAGTTTATAAAACAATTGAAAACTCAAGATCAGAACAAATCTTCGCTGCCTCTTCTATTTATTTATTTATTTTTATTTTTGAAAATTAGACTCAATAACGGTTTCATATTTTGTTTAATCTGTTTTTTGTTTAATCTTGCCCTTTTACTACAAGTAGTTTATAAAACAATTGAACATTGAGAAAAACAAAACTTCGCTTCCTTTGCTTTTTATTTATTTATTTTTATTTTTGAAAATTAGATTTCTAAGAATGGTTTTGTGTTTTTCTAAGTTTATTCTATGTTGTTCTAAAATCTTAGCTTTTTACTACAGATATAGTTTATAAATAAATTGAAAATTCAAAAAAAAAAAAAAACTTCGCTGTCTCTTCTCTTTATTTATTTATTTGAATTTTTGCAAATTAGACTTTCAAGAATGGTTTTATATTTTGTTAAATTTATTTTATGTTTTTCAAAAATCTTGGCCTTTTATGACGGATAGTGTATGTATAAAACAATTGAAAAAAAAATTTAGCTGCCTCTCGTTTTTATTGATTTATTTATTTTTTTGAATACTTTCAAGAATGGTTGTTATTATATTTTGTTAAATTTGTTCTATGTTTTTCCAAAATCTTGGCCTTCTATCATCAATAGCTCATGAAACAATTGAAAAAACAAAATTTTGTCATCTCTCATTCTTTGTTTTTGTTTTCTATTTTTGAAAATTAGACTTTTAAGAATGGTTTCATATTTTATAAATTTTTTTCTGTTTTTAAAAAGCTTAGCATTTTACCATAGATAGTTTATAAAACAATCGAAAAAAAAAAAAAATTTCGATCTCTCTTCTGTTTATTTATTTATTTTTGAAAATTAGAATGGTTTTATATTCTGTTAAATGTGCTCTATGTTTTTCAAAAATCTTGGCCGTTTACCACGAATAGTTTATAAAACAATTGAAAATAGAAAAAAAACAAAATTTTGCTGCTTTTTCTCTTTATTTATTTATTTTTATTTTTGAAAATTAGACTTTTAAGAATGGTTTTATATTTTAGTAAATTTGTTCCATGTTTTTCAAAAATTTTGTCTTTTTATGACGGATACTCCATGTATAAAACAATTGGAAAAAAAAAACAAAATTTCGGTGTCTCTCTTTTTTATAGATTCATTTATTTTTTTGAAGACTTTTAAGAATGGTTTTTATTACACACATTCTGTTAAATTTGTTTTATGTTTTTCCAAAATCTTGATCTTTTATCGTGAATAGCTCAAGAAAACAGTTGAAAAAAACAAAATTTTGTCATCTCTCATCCTTTGTTTTTCTTTTTTATTTTTGAAAATTGGATTTTTAAGAATGGTTTCATATTTTGTTAAGTCTGTTCTATGTTTTTCAAGGAATTTTAACTTTTTCTCTCTCTTTTCTTTATTTATTTTTATTTTTGAAAATTAGAAAAAATAAGAATAGTTTTGTATTTTGTTAAAAACACAAAAAAAAAACTGCCTTTTCTTATTTATTTATTTATTTTTAATTACATTTTCAAGTATAGTTTCATATTTTGTTAAATTCGTTCTATGTATGTACATATTTCCAAAATCTTAACCTTTTCTTTTACTACAGATTAGTTTATAAAACAATTGCAAATTCAAAATCAAAACAAAACTTTGCTGCTTCTTCTATTTATTTATTTTTATTTTTAAAAATTAGATTCAATAACGGTTTCATATTTTGTTTAATCTATTTTTTTTTAATCTTGGCCTTTTACTACAAGTAGTTTATAAAACAATTGAACATTGAGAAAAACAAAACTTCGCTTCCTCTGCTTTTTATTTATTTATTTTTATTTTTGAAAATTAGACTTTTAAGAATGGTTTTGTGTTTTTTTAAATTTATTCTATGTTGTTCCAAAAATCTTAGCTTTTTACTACAGATATAGTTTATAAAACAATTAAAAATTGAAAAAAAAAACAAAACTTCGCTGTCTCTTCTCTTTATTTATTTATTTTAATTTTTGCAAATTAGACTTTCAAGAGTGGTTATATATTTTGTTAAATTTATTTTATATTTTTCAAAAATCTTTGCCTTTTATGACGGATAGTTTATGTATAAAACAATTGAAAAAACTAAATTTTCTTCCTCACCTGTTTATTTATTAATTTTTTTTTGAAAATTAGACTTCTAAGAATGCTTTATATTTTATTAAATTTATTCCATGTTTTTCAAGAATCTTGGCATTTCATGACGGATAGTTCATGTATAAAACAATTGAAAAAAAAACCAGAATTTCGTTGTCTCTCCTTTTTATTGATTTATTTATTTTTTTGAAGACTTTTACGAATGGTCATCTCTCATCCTTTGTTTTTCTTTTATATTTTTGAATATTAGACTTTCAAGATTGGTTTTTTTTTGTTACTTAAATGTGCTCTGCATTTAAAAAAAAATCTTGGCCATTTACCACGGATAGTTTATAAAACAATTGAAAATTGAAGAATGAAATGAAATTTCGCTGCCTTTTCCTCTTTATTTATTTATTGATTTTTTGAAAGTTAGACTTTCAAGAATGGTTTTTCAAAAATCTTAGCCTTTTACCACGAATACTTTATAAAACAATTGAAAATTGAGAAAAACAAAACTTCGCTGCCTCTTCTGTTTATTTATTTATTTATCTTTGAAAATTAAACTTTTAAGAATGGTTTTTATATTTTGTTAAATATGCTTTATGTTTTTCAAAAATCTTGGTCGTTTACAATGGATAGTTTACAAAAGAATTGGAAATTAAAAAGAAAACAAAATTTCACTACCTCTTCTATTTATTTATTTATTTTTATTTTTGCAAGTTAGTCTTTCAAGAATGGTTTTTCAAAAATCTTTGCCTTTTACGACGAATAGTTTATGAAATAATTGAAAATTGAGAAAAACAAATCTTCGCTGCCTTCTCTCTTTATTTATTTATTTTGATTTTTGAAAATTGGACTTATAATAATGGTTTTGTGTTTTGTTATGTTTGTTCTGTGTATTTCAAAAATCTTGGCATTTTACCACGGATAGTTTATAAAACAATTGAAAATTGAAAAAACCAAATTTCTGCTTCTCATTTATTTTTTTTTTTTTTTTGAAAATTACATTTACAACAATGATTTGGTTTTATATTTTGTTAAATTCGTTGTATGCCTACAGATATACTACAGATACTACAGATATAGTTTATAAAACAATTAAAAATTGAAAAAACAAAACTTCGCTGCCTCTCCTCATTTATTTATTTATTTTTATTTTTGCAAATTAGACTTTTAAGAATGGTTTTGTGTTTTGTTAAATTTGTTCTATGTTTTTCCAAAATCTTAGCCTTTTACTACTTACGGATATAATTTATAAACTAATTGAAAGAAAACAAAATTTCGCTGCCTCTCCTCATTTATTCATTTATTTTTATTTTTGAAAATTAGACTTTTAAGAATGGTTTTGTATTTTGTTAGGTTTCTTCTATGTTTTTCCAAAATCTTCGCCTTTTACTACAGATATAGTTTATAAAACAATTAAAAATTGAACAAACAAAACTTCGCTGCCTCTCCTCATTTATTTATTTATTTTTATTTTTGAAAATTAGACTTTTAAGAATGGTTTTGTATTTTGTTAGGTTTCTTCTATGTTTTTCCAAAATCTTCGCCTTTTACTACAGATATAGTTTATAAAACAATTAAAAATTGAACAAACAAAACTTCGCTGCCTCTCCTCATTTATTTATTTATTTTTATTTTTGAAAATTAGACTTTTAAGAATGGTTTTGTATTTTGTTAGGTTTCTTCTATGTTTTTCCAAAATCTTCGCCTTTTACTACAGATATAATTTATAAAACAATTAAAAATTGAAAAAACAAAACTTCGCTGCCTCTCCTCATTTATTTATTTATTTTTATTTTTGCAAATTAGACTTTTAAGAATGGTTTTGTGTTTTGTTAACTTTGTTCTGCTTTTTCAAAACTCTTGGCATTTTACCAGGGATAGTTTATAAAACAATTGAAAAAAAACAAAATTTCGCTCCGTCTTCTTATTTATTTTTTTTGAAAATTACATTTTCCAGAATGGTTTTATATTTTGTTAAATTCGTTTTATGTCTTTCCAAAATCTTAGCCATTTACTATAGATATATGGTAATTTATAAAACAATTGAAAAACAAAAACAAAATTTCGCTGCCTCTCTGCTTTATTTCGGATTTCATGTTTTTTCTTAAATTTGTTCTGTTTTTCCTAAATTTTGACCTTTTATCAAAGATATTGCATGAAATTATTGAGATAAACGAAATTTCGTCATTTCTCTTTTATTTTTTTTGAAAATTAAACTTTTACGAATGGTTTTATATTTTGTTCAATTTGTTGTGTGTTTTTCAAAACCTTGGCTTTTTACCATGGATAGTTGAGGAAATAATTGTGCAAAAGGAAATTTAGCACCTCTCTTCATTTGTTTTCCTTTTTTTGTTCTAAGTTTTTCAAGTCTTGGCTTTCTACCGTAGATAGTTAAGATAAAACAATTGAGAAAAACAAAATTTCACTGCCTCTCCTCTTTATTTATTTATTGAAAATCGGACTTTTAAGAATTGGTTTAATGTTTTGTAACATTTGATTTATGTTTTTCAAAAGTGTTCAAGAAAACAAAATTTCAGTGCTTCTCCTCTTTATTTTTTATTGACTTATTTATTTTAAAATATTGGTCTTATAAGAATAAATTTGCATTTTGTTAAATTTGTTTTATGCTCGTTGAAAGTTTTGGGTTCTTACGATGAACGAGTAGTCCATGAAATAATTCTGTCTAATCCTAATTTTTAACAGTTGAGTTTTTCTGTATTGTTTTGTACAAGTTTGTATTCAATTGTTCCAAAGTTATAGCCTATTACCAGAGATATGATGATGAAATAACTGGGAGAAAAATAAATTAGTAGACTTCATCATATAGATAGTTTAAGAAATAATTCAGAAAAACAAGAGCTGATCTATTCTCCTTCTATTTATTTTGATTCCGACTTCTTAATATTAATCTCATCGACCACGATAAATAAGGGAGCGATAGCAATTTTAATGAAAGCAATCCCAAACGGTCATCAAGGCAATTCATTATACGCTCGACTCCCTCTCCCCTCTCCACTGCGCTCATATTGTTCGACTTCTCAATTATCTCCCTCCCGTCGAAGATTTTCTTCCAAATTAGATTTCGACGATCGGTAAACAAACCGTCGGATCACGTGTAACCCGTAAATCTGTTTGCGAACGATGGGAAACTACCAAACCAACACCATTTCCCTTTCCTCTTCACCGGTTCACCGTTTCTATTTTCGAGGGGTTTGAAAACGACGACTTAGACTTAACCAAAAATACTTTCGCTCTTATCTTATATTACTTTCCTTTATATATGTATTTACATATAAACATCTCTCTCTCTCTCTCTCCATATATCTTTGAATCAATGAAATACGTCGTAAAATGTTAATAAAATCGCCTACTTAGATAACACGTTCGCCATCTAATTAACGAGCCGATAATTATTAAACTTATGCGCCCCACGTAATAATTCACAAAATTTTCAGCGGCGTATCTCTTTTGTTTTCTCCATCCCCCTTTTTTTTTTTCAACGCATACAACAAATTCAATTTGGGAAATAATTGCGGCCGAATACCTATATCAGCTGATACGCTTCCATAGAGGATCGTCGACCGGAAGTCCCTTTTCAACCCCGGGGGCTCGCGCTCGCCGCTCGTTATAAATCGCCACCTCCCCCGTCTCTCTACGAACCGAATTCGACGATTAACGCTTCGAGCAGCTCGCTTGTTATTCACCCACGTCTCTCGATGTACTAAATACGTCCGATTTCATATCGACAGGTAAATCGAGTGATAAAACGGAATTAAAAACTACTCCGTATTAAAAATCGAACCTTTAACAAATTAGCAACAACGAAGGCAAACAAAAGAATACCGAAACTAATACGACCATCATCAACGTCGAGGTACCTAATATAACCCTCGCCCACCCCCTCTTTATCCGCCGCTCCACGGTTATGGTTCCTCGCGGGTAGTACGAAACGAGCTTGGAGCTTGTAGGGGCCAAGCTGACGTCTGTAGGCGCGCGACGGGGGTGGTAGCAGTGGCGCGGTGGCGGTGGTAGTGGTAGTGGTAATATGGTGGTGGTAGCACTGCGAAATAGCCATCTTTCTTTCGCTACAGGGCCCGACGACCCTGACGCGAAGGCATCGCGATAGAAGGAGGGAGGACGGACCCGTTCTGGTTGCTATTGCATCCAGTCGACCGTAACCATGGCGACCGCGTCCGGAGTACAGAGCCCGGAACTATATTGGCCCGAATCCGGTGGATCGTATCTATAGATACGTGTGATACGGACACCATTATGTGTGTGCTTTTTGATCGGGAAGATGTTGATCTTCCGTGGAAGGATGCGCTACTAAATTTTAATATCGTTGCATTGAGATAATTAATTTTTAAACTGATAAACTGGAACTGTCGCTAGCACTACGATGAAACGAATGGGCTGATACTTCCTCGTTTCATTGAATTTCAAACGCTGTTTAGAAGATCGAAGACCTGAATCCTAGAAAGGTTGTGGATAAAAAGAATTTAAATTAGAAAGAGCGTTGGTCCTAGAAGCGAGCTTTGGGGAACGCCCGCGGATGCAATTCTTGATTGGTGATGAGATGGAATCGTCGATTCTGACAATTGTCGCTCCTGAAGATGGATACGACCTCACATAATTTAAATCGTATTTTTCGACACCCGTCAAGCAAGTCTCGTCAGGGATTCGAACCGCTAACCTTCTGCTCACCGGGCGGATGCGCTGCCAGTTGCGCCAACAGGACGAGACGTTTATACAGGTAGTCCTCGACTTTCGACCACTCAACATTCGTACAATTCATAGATTGGTATATTCTCGGAGCCAACTTTCGTACATTCGGTAATGTTGTGTACTGTTGCCATCTTCTGACTATCAGCAACTATGACTATCATGGCTGCTCTTCGGTTCTCGGGTTTTCTGCCGTGTAGAAAGGTTGTGGTACTTGACGTTTCGATCATCTTGTCGTGAACTTCTTCAGAAGTGAAGTAGAACTTCACTTCCAAAGTACCACAATCTTTCTACACGGCATAGAACCCGAGAACCGAAGAGCAGCCATCAACAGCGGCCGTGAAAGCCTGAAGACTACATTATGACTATCATATTAGAGAGAAGAATGAAAAAGCTAGAACTAAGCTAACTTTTTCCTTTCTTTTCTATTCCTTGTCATGTTCTACGCTTTTGTCCATGTTTTGCCTTTCCTTCCCAATATTTCTGCTATGACATCATTCCATGTTGTCCTTGGCCTTCCTCTTTTTTTTTTTTTTGTTTTTCATCAATCTTACTTCCCATATCCTTCTTGTTTGTCTTGTATTTTCCATAGTATATTATAGGTGTTCGAACGATGTCTCAATTGGCAGCACATCCGTCCGGTGAGTGGAAGGTTCATGGTTCGAATCCCTGACGAGACTTTAAAATAAAATATTTGCTTGCGTTGATGGGTGTAGAAAGGAACCCCTCCTTATTTAAACGACCTCACAACTTTGTGAACAAGTCAACGATGCCAAATAGTATCGAAGATCCTCGAGCAATATCAAGAAACATCCATCGTCTCAAAAGAATTACGAATCGCCTTCGTAACGTGGAAGGAGCTGATGATCTGGTGGAGAGCCCTTCTCGGAAATCGAAAGGAAAAGTAGGAAAATGTTATCTTGAAGGTGGCTGAGGATGATGGATTCAGTTATTGTTTTGAGAGATTTTATAGGAGAGAGATGGAGGTGGAAGGTGGTGATCTCTTTCTGGATTGGCGATTACTGTAGCTTGAGGTAGATAACTTAGACGTAGCAGAGGTAGAGCAAGAAGTAGTAGAGGAGTAGTCATATTCAATTTTTCTAATCCACTAACTGATACAGCTGAAGATGTTGACAGTGAAACTGAAGACTGGGACGCTAATGATGATGTTCGAGTATCCATTTTTGTAGGAGGAATCTAGAAGAAGACATGAATCAATTGTGCTTCCAAATTAAACAGCCATTTTTTTTAATCTGATATTAGGAACAAATGAAGAAATTTTTCTTCGACAATCTCTAAACTACAAAGATATTGAAGACGTTTTTTGCAATTTAAAATATCAAAACTAAAACGACATATTCAATCAAAATAATAATAAAAAAAAACGAGAAACAGAAACGTTTCTTTAATAGCCAAACCGACACCCTACCCTGTTATCTCTCTCTCTCTCCCTCTCCCTTCCCAAAGAAACCCGGAACACAATATATTTAATTAAAATTACAACAATCGGTACAATTTGGCGGAGTGCAAGATGCCGACGACCGAGGTTATTCCCCGCGACCGACAATGAAAGAACGGTCGTTGGGGAGCCGTAGCCGGGCCTCCGAGCAAATATAGTTTTGAGAAGTGGCGCGCGAGGGTGATCGACCCCTCGCTTTGTCGGAACGCCCTGGTGTGGGGTGGAAGTACAACGTCACCGTGAGTCATTCGCGGACGACGATCTTATAAGGGATTCTCGTGAAGGTGTCTAATATTCGATCGGGTAGTACTAGCTAGATTTTAAAATCGTATATATTCTGAGTCACTCAAATCAGATTTTTAATATTAAATTTATTAACGGGTCGATGGCCGCAGTGGTTAGGCGGCTGACTATCGTTGTGAGAGGACGATAGGTGCCGGGGTTCAATTCTCTGGAGGGACGGTGACAGTTTTTCAGAGAGTTTAATCCCGGATCGACTTGCCATTCGCTGTTGGGAGCAAAGTGATTAACCGCGCGGCACCATAAAAGGCGATATGATGCTGTCACAAAGCCAATTAAACACAACTTACACACACTAAACTACACCGCAAGAGTTGCAGTGATAGCCAGACAAGCGATACAGTTTACGGAGTCACTGCAACTAAGCACCCACCACACATTAAAAAAAAATAAATAAAAAAAAAAAAAATTATTTTTAACTCCCTACCTGACCTACACCTCGAATCAATTGTTAAAAACTTCTAAGTGTATTGTTGGTCGAGATAACGTTGACTTCCTATGTTATCGGTCTGTAAAAGGGGGCTCTAATGTTTCAAGATTCTGCACCTTCCTTTGCCAAAACCATCGACAGTTTCGTTGCTGCTCTCACATCTCTTTGGTGATATTTTATTTTACGATATTTTGCTCGGCTTATCGTTACCCAAACAATTACCTAGAAGGGTTTTATCAGCGTTAAAAAATAACTAAATTATGTTAATAATAATAATAATAATAATAATAATTCATGCCTTAGTCTCCCCCAACAGCTTGCGCCAATTACAGGGGACATCGGCTGGCCATGAGTTATTATTACGCCTGCGGCTGTAGACCGACTTAAGATGTAACCTTTCCGCATTTGCCGTGGAATTTGGAAAACTACAGAAAACGAAACTCAGAAAGGAAGCACCGGCGTTCGAACCCGGTAGTGTCGGACTACGAGGCAAGTGTGCAAGTCACTAGGCCACGAGCCCTTAAGAAGTGTTTGTCGTGAACGGAGAAGCCGCCTAGAAACGCCAATCTCGCATCAACATTGAGAAGCCGCCGATTATGGTGGGTTACCTAAATAACGATTGTTTAGAAAGTTTTTTCGAGGCTTCACAATTGCGTTAAGATAACATTATATATCGGTGTACCTTTTTGTCCGGTGATATGCGGCTCATCTAGTAGCCACGAGGTTGAAATTCATGGTACTTAATTAAAACTAAACTAAACTTAGCTGCAGGTAAGTCCTAATCTCTGGTACTGCACCATATTTTCGCAATATGGAGTCTAATTTCATGTGCCAACGTCTTCCAGATTGTCGTAAGCCGTGTAGTCTACACACTATGTTATCCGAATCTTCCGATCTCTGAATCGTCCTCACTATCGATTATGATTTCTAATATTTCCTTCAATAGCTTTGGAGGTTCAATATATATTTCCTCTTCTAAGGTTCGATTCAGGTAAGCCGTTGTAACATCAAACTGTCTGATAAACATTTTGAATTGAGCAGCCATGACAACCAATAACCGTATGGAGCTTTGACGAGCCACAGGAGCAAATGTTTGATTGAGATGGATTCCAGGCCGGTGCGAAAATCCTTGTGCCACCAAACGAGCTTTTCGAGTCTTTGCACAAGTTCCCATGTATTGTTTCTAAGAATCGATTTCATTTCTTTTGCCATCACTTTGTACCATTAATTTATTCACATAAGGTCCTGTTATGGCTTGCTTCAAAGGAACTTCTGATATGAACGCCGAATCATCTGTCTCAATTAAACTTGTTTCATCCAAGTTCACCTTGAATTCTTTTCGAGGTCTTCCAGTTCTTATTAGGTTAGGTCTGCCTCTACCTTTTCTTTTTTGTAATTCTCCCTTTTTGTTATTTTCACCAGCCGATATATTTTTCGATTTTCTAGACCATCGAGGACATCATCGCTGAAGAATTTTTCGAAATTATTCTGAACGAAATAAACATCTCTAGAGATCTCGATTTTATTTTCACTTGGTACACAAATTCGATAGCCTTTTGACTCTTCAGCGTAACCTACAAAAAATCCTTCCAAAAAATAATTCTGTACATAATTTATAATTCTATAAATTACAAGTACAATTACTTTTGCTAATAAAGAAATAGCTCATGCAATGTTATTATTACTTATCACTATATTCTTATTAGGTACTGGCAATTAGGTCTTTTAAATCATTGCTTTTCTTTTTCTGCCTTCTAATATTGGTACTTGAAGGAACATCATTAAATATCATGTTTTCAATGAGAGCTGTCCGATTTTCAATGACATGTGTCTCAGTAGGTAAACTATAGGCGTTCTAAAACAGTCACTCGACGTGGACACGCTGTATAAGCCGTATTTTGACAGCTAAAACCTGTGTAAAACCACCAATATTGCCATAATTATGACAGTGTGACAGGTTCATAATCGTAATACATTATCCATGAATGGAAAATTAATCTAAAATGTCGTTTCTTTTCTGTAAAATATTTCATTTGCTATTTTGCTTGACAGATATAATCTATGTGTATTTATAGTACAAATGCAATGTCAATTATTTTGACATTCAAGGATTACTAAGATTTTTAAACGCATTAAAAAAGCATATTTTTCGGACTTTCACCAGAAAAGTACTTATAACTCGGAAACCGTAAAAAAATACAAGCTAATATGTCTAATAAGGAATTATAGAGACTTATTAAGTGTATTCAAAAATGCAATAATATATAGGGTGTTCCATTAAAAAAAAAAAGTGACTTTCTTCGATGCGAACTTGGTTGAAATTAACGTTAATTTTGGGCGACCCTGTATAAATTATGAATAAATTTTAGGATGTAAATTTGATGTATGCTATTTCGGCTAATAACATGCCAAATATGAGGTCTTTAGCTGCAATGCTTTCAGAAATACAGAATTTTGAACATAACCTCGCAATTGGCCCTATATTTGAAAAACAATTGAATAACTCAAAAACGGCTGGTTTTTGACATAGGGTGTCTTAGTAAGTTTCGATGCAGAATTGTACGCCCGATACAAACAACTCGTAAAAAATATACCGTCCTATTTAAATTAAGAAAGTTGACGTCAACTTCCGGTAAACCGGAAGTGGTACAATGACGTAAATAATTTTGCTGAGGAGTCGAGATGATATCAGTTATAAAACTACAAGTTTTCAGAAATGTTGAATTTGAAGAACATCAAAAAGTTCTAACGAACCAATTCCGTGAATGACCCCTGTATATTTATTATTTTAAGGGAGATAAAAAAGAAAAACAAGATAGCGGACGATGAAGGGCACTCGGCGGCAAAAAAACAAGTCCCCCGCCTACGTAACGCTGTATCGCTTCATTTTGATTTATTGCCAAACGTCGGATCCTATAAAGTTTCTTATTTGTCGAAAGTCAGCGTCGACTGTAACGATTTTTTTTTTCTTTTAATCGAACATCGCCTACGTCATTCGTGAAACATACGACGAACACTAATTTGCTCAATGTTGGTCCCCTTCTTATCCAAAAATTATTTTTTATAAAACTAACCTTCCTTCGCGTAACCAATCCATTGTAATATCGGGTGGTATCAGTTTCGTTCATGCAACCTTTTGAAAAATTAATTAGGTTAGATTTTAAGAAGGATCATAACAATAAGGTTACAGGATCCGTACAGTTTTTGTAAACGGTCGACTCGGTTTAAGTGTTACACGTAAATTTAAGCGACACGCTTCATAAATTCTTTCGCTAACGCTGCTGCTACCGCTGTTCGCTGCCTGGTACATTTTCCACTCGAAAAGCTACCTAGGTTAAGTATTTAATACAATTATCTCTGTTGATCGTATTCGCGAACGTTATCAAACTTTTTATTAATCCTTTATACAGTTAGTTTTAAGTTAGATGAGAATATGAAGGACCTGCTTCTACCGATACAGAGGAGAGAGTTCACGTTCTTGAAACGTTAAGTTCTCCCCCCATTTAGAAAAAAAAAATAATATATATATGTTGTAAAACATGTATGCGTCGTACGATCCATCGAAACCGGTTTCACCATAGCCTGCTCCGATTACGGGGAGCCATTAGATTTTTTTTTTTTTTTTTCGTTATGTCACAGTAAACCAGATGCATAAACTTAAAACTGTGAACTGTGAGTTCGCTCCTTTCTGTCTCTGGTGTAATGCGCACTTGTCTACGTATCCATGTGTGTGTATAAATATGAGTGCACGGTGTGATGTGTGCACGTTACATCGTTCCTGTTTTGTTTGTATATAATAGGGCGGATGACGAAGTCTTGTCGTTAGATCGGATGCATACTATACGATCCTCTTTAAAAATTATTAGGAAAGTCAACAGAAAAAAATATGTAATATGTATGTGGGTTCTAAATTAGACTTGTTACTACAGATATCTCTCTCCAAGATAGCTGATCGTCGAAAACAACTCGGTTTTTCGGCTCTGGAGCTGCGTCACTCCACTGAAACCGTTTGCCTCAACTTCGCGATTCAATATAGCACGATGGTCTCCTTTCCAAAATGTCCAGGTTTGGTATTAATCCCGATCTGGTCGCTGGTCAATCTAATCCTACCTGTCTGGCAGCATTTTTTCCATCAAATTTCTCGATCAGGCACCCAGGCACGACGTAATCGTCCTTTGATTACCTTGAGCGTTCTTTCTGGATTACTAAAAGGTGGATGCATAAGAACCTCTCAAAAAAGCTCCCGAAGCTTCTGGCCACGATCTATGTGTGTGTGGCTTGACATTGTCTTGACGAAACACAATTCCTCTTCTGTTGGCCAAAGATGGCCACTCCTGGGCGATTGCTTCCTTCAGACGATCCAATTGTTGACAGTACAATTCCGAGTTCAAAGTTTTGCCGTAGTGGTGCAGCTCCTAGTAGATAATTGCCTGTCAATCCTACCAAACACACAGTAAAATCTTCTTGGCCGTCAGTCCTGGTTTGGGCACCGTTTTCGCCGGCTTTTGGATTCGACCACCAATCACCAACCGTTTCAAAAATGGGTGGATTTTGTTCCGCTTCAACAGCGATTCGCGGATGGAAATTCTGTCCATGAGGTTCTTTTGCGTGGCACCCATGCATCGAGCTCCTTTTTATATCCAGCCTTAGTCAAGTGGTTCCAAGCGGTTTTTTGTGCAATCTTTAGCTCTTGGGCAATCGAAACAGTGCTTACATGATTTATTATTATTATTATTTTGTCGATATTTTCGACAATTGGCCTTCCAGTGTGTGCTTCGTCTTTGACACCGATCGGAATCGCCGAAACCAAAATTACGGGTGATTGACTGTTACAGTATTCACATTTTTAACCGCCTGGCTTGCGTTTTCGCCTTTATCGAAGAAAAACTGTGAAATATAGTGTATTTTCCATTTGCTAGTGTCCATCTTTGATGCGCGCTCAAACAAAACTGAATCAACGAATCACAAAACTGTTAAAAAAATTTTTTAGTACGAAATCTCATCTTTAACGTTTCAAGGATTATTTTCTATTTTTTTGTTTCGATCTAGAAACGGTTAGAGGAGAGAATTTCCATCTTCAAACAAGAATCGACGTCTCTCGGGGTTGTTTCCGTTATTATTGACGTTTTTTGACTTATTTAAGGTGGATCCTTTTCATCGGAGTGCTCTGTATATTGATAAAAACGAAGAAGACACGGAAACACTTCACGATCCTTCGAAGTAAGATAGTAATGCTCAATTTTTCTGGCGCTGATTTCCAAGGTCGTAATGTGATCGTGATTCATGGCCACCTATTAATAAATCGTCACTCTCTACACATACCATAAGAAGATTGCCCAAGATATAACATGTGAACCATAATAATAAAAAAAAAAACAATTCAAACTATAATTTTAAAGACATAAAAAATGGAAATAAATACAAAATCTTGAACTGAGTTGAGGGAGTTTTCTTCAAATTTCGAAGTCTAAAACTGTATTAATACAAATTCAGCCTTTAAGGGGGTGGTCCAGCTTATACAGGGAATAATACGTTTATGATCAGATTTATTTGAAGTTGTGGTGTTAATGCCCTTTGACACATTTACTCATGTTTCGAGATATTTTAAAATTTAATCTTTACGGGGTTGAAATACAATCTTTTCCACCCCCCAAAATAAGAATTTTTTATCTTCAATTTTTCGACCCTTTAAAGGTTTAAATTGCAAAAAAAACTGTCTATAATTCTTCAGGAGGGGAGGAGGAGAGGGGAGGGGTGATAAAGTTAGTATTCACCACGCCCCTTTGAACTCTTTAAATATTTAAAGGAAACAAAATTAAAATTTCCTGCCTTTGATTTTTCAGGGGATTGGCAAAGCTTGTTTTAACCACTCCTCCTTTCAACCCTTTAAAGGTATATAAAGGACAAAAATTGGAATTTCCTCTCTTGAACCTCTTTGCAGCCCTTTAATAAAGGTGTAAACGAAAAATTAAAATTTCTTGTCTTCAATTTTTAAGGGAGGGATGGCAAAGCTTGTATTTACCACTCCCTTTTAACCTTCTAAGTGTTTAAAGGGCAACATAAGAAATTCTTCTTAGTTTTTATTTACCACCCCCCTTTGAATCCTTTAAAGATATAAAGGAAAACTCAGAATTTCCTGCCTTAAATTTTTTAGAGGGTTGGCAGAGTTTATCTTTACCATTATTCATTTAAACCCTTTAAAGGAATGTAAAGAAAAAAAATGAATTTCCTGTCTTCAGCCCTTTTTCATCCCTTTAATAAAGGTGTAAACAAAAAATAAAAATTTCTTATCTTCAATTTTTAAGTGAGGAGTGGCAAGCTTGTCTTTACCACTCTCTTTCAACCCTTTAAGTGTTTCAAGGACAACGTAAAAAATTCTTCTCCCCAATTTTACAGGGAAGGTGGCAAAGTTTTTATTTACCACCCCCCTTTGAATCCTTTAAAGATATAAAGGAAAAATCGGGATTTCCTGCCTTAAATTTTTCAGAGTGTTGGCAGAATTTGTCCTCTTTTCAACCCTTTAAAGGAATATAAAGGGAAAAAAATTGAATTTCTTGTCTTCAGCCTCTTTTCAGCTCTTTATGAAAGGTGTAAAGGAAAAATAAAAATTTCTTGTCTTCAATTTTTAAGGAAGGGCTGGAAAAGTTTGTATTTACCACTCCCCTTTGATAGTTTAACCCTTTGATGGTTTAAACGAAAAAATAAGAATTCTGTCTTCAATTTTTCAGGGGAAGAAGATGGAAAAGTTTGTATTTGTCACCTCCTTTTAACGTATTGTGCATCCCGCAGGGCCAGCTTCCTCCAAAACTCTTAGAAGGTCCGTAAAAGTCATAAGATTGGCAACCCAAACGACCTATAAGATCTGTCAAAAAAATTAAAAATCTAACCCGAAAAGAGACGACGAATTTTTTAGTTAGAACTTGAACGGGTCGGTTGTCACAGTGGTTAGGTGGCTGACTATCGTCGTGGCAGGACGATAGGAGCTGAGTTTTGATTCTTTGGAGGGACGGTGACTTATTTTCAGAGGGGGTTGAAATCCGGATCGACTTGCGAGCAAAGTGATTAGCAGCGCGGCTTGTCACAAAGCCACAGTTGACAGTGCAACTATCAACGTATTGGTGACAGGTGTCGAATTATTAAAAAAAAAGCAATAATTGCTCGCAGATTTGACAGACAAATGTCAAATGTCAGAAGTGTTAAATTATAATAGCAATTTCTTTTTTACTTTACTTACTTTAAGTTTTGGATGCCACAACCATTAAAATAATTCTGACAGCTATCAAATTATAAATTTCTGTTCACTGTTCAACTATCATATTATTTGTGCTAGCTGCCAAGTTATAAAAATTAAATCGTGTCGATAGCCGCAGTGGTTAGACAGCCGGCTATCGTTGTGGCAGGACGATAGGAGCCGGGTTTCGATTCTCTGGAGTGACGGTGACATTTTTTCAGAGGGTTGCAATCCGGATCGACTTGCGAGCAAAGTGATTAGCAGCGCGGCATGTCACAAAGCCACAGTTGGCACTGCAACTATCAATGTATTGGTGACAGGTGTCGAATTATTAAAAAAAATCAAACCATAATTGCTCGCAGATTTGACAGACAAATGTCAAATGTCAGAAGTGTTAAATTATAATAGCAATTTCTTTTTTACTTTACTTACTTTAAGTTTTGGATGCCACAAGCATTAAAATAATTCTGACAGCTGTCAAATTATAAATTTCTGTTCACTGTTCAACTATCATATTATTTGTGCTAGCTGCCAAATTATAAAAATTAAACCGTGTCGATAGCCGCAGTGGTTAGACAGCCGGCTATCGTTGTGGCAGGACGATAGGAGCCGGGTTTCGATTCTCTGGAGTGACGGTGACATTTTTTCAGAGGGTTGGAATCCGGATCGACTTGCGAGCAAAGTGATTAGCAGCGCGGCATGTCACAAAGCCACAGTTGACAGTGCAACTATCAACGTATTGGTGACAGGTGTCGAATTATTAAAAAAAATCAAACCATAATTGCTCGCAGATTTGACAGACAAATGTCAAATGTCAGAAGTGTTAAATAATAGCAATTTCTTTTTTATTTTCCTTACTTTAAGTTTTGGATGCCACAAGCATTAAAATAATTCTGACAGCTGTCAAATTATAAATTTCTGTTCACTGTTCAACTATCATATTATTTGTGCTAGCTGCCAAATTATAAAAATTAAACCGTGTCGATAGCCGCAGTGGTTAGACAGTCGGCTATCGTTGTGGCAGGTTGATAGGAGCCGGGTTTCGATTCTCTGGAGTGACGATGACTACCACGCCACTGCAACTAAGCACAACATAGCCCTGTTTAGACAAATCTTCTTTCCTCGCTAACAAAATATGGATCGCACTAGTAGTAGCCTCATGTTCACCTTTATTCTGTTGCATTTTAATCTCCCCGATGATATTCTGAAGATCTTCCTCGTCTTCTATGTTTTTGACGACGACTGATAAGGTAAGGCTGAGCTGCTTAAGACCTACTCTCGGCTCAGTTCCTAACATTCGACATCCTGGTTAGTGCCTTGGCTTTGATTGTGGTTTTAACGGTAATAAGTATAAATATTAAAATCTTGGCTAACCAACCTTTCCATGGCCAATTACTTATTAACCGTCACAACTGTGACCACCAAGATGTTTTGGTATTTATACAGAGTGACAGTTTGCAGCGAATTTTATAAAGTTTTAAACAAACATTAGCGCTGCAACTAACACAAAGAAATAATACATGATACATGTACGTATACGTAAAAGCTTGATCCAGGTCAGTGGAACACAAACCGAACGTTAACGTGAATTGTACGTAAAGTTACCTTTACACCGTATACGAAAATAAATACAACTATGTCGATTATTATTTCGTGATGACTCATTCAATTCGCTTCTAATACGAACTATGTACTATTTTCATCGAATATTGACCAGAAATATTGTGTTTAATTTAAGCCCTCTTAAATAACGTAAAGTACGCAATTAAAACTACCCACTTGATGCTATTTTTTTTTAATTAAGCTAATATTTATGTATACGAGAGAAAAAAAAAATCAATGTTCGTATTTCAATGTCGATTTCGGGGGACCGAGCTGGCGGCGCGGCAGTTTCTCTCTACATAGTCAGGCGTTCGTATACGAGAGAGGTAAACGACCGCCAAATTTTATTATATCCTTGCTTCGTTGTACTTCTACGTCAAAAACTGATACGTTTTGGAAGTATAATTTTTATCGCGATACCTTTGGACAAGGCGGTCGATTTCGGTTTCTGATTTTTTTTTTTCCCCCCCCCGTCTAATGTTTTCGATTTTGTTAGAAATTCGAATTCGAAATCCTGCCATCGATTTCGGGTATGTGTATTAGAGAATACGTAAATGATGTAAACATATCAGGTTGAACGACCCGACTCGATTATATCTATATATACATATATATTAAAACATGTTTACGGCGCTTTTTGCCGGTGTTATTCTGATGCGGTTTAATAAATTCGAGATTAGAATGTGTACGTATTTTCTTACTCATTTTTACGTGAATAACCGCAAGCTTTAGGTTAAAAATATTCCTTTACAGCCGGACTATAATTACTTGCCTAGTAAGACGAGGCATTTAATAGACGGAGATGCCCTCTCGCAATAGATAACCGAGTTTAGTGACGAAGTTTTGCAGATTCTTAAAGAGGACAATGCAATAACTTCTTGTTCGAAAGCTTCCACCAAGATGTTAGCAATAACCGACGAGAAATTCGTCGAGGTCAGGCAAAGTCTTGCCAATTCTATTAAATCTAGTAGTTCTTCTGGTACTAACTGCTTTGCTCTCAAAGCTCCTCATCTAGTCTAAGAGCTTTGATAAACTGCAATAGCTGTGATGGTTTTAGAACAGGTTCGTCCATGACGTTTTTACCGAGATAATTAGCTCCTAGTTTCCGTGATCCTGGTGTTCCGGATTTTCATCCTACGCCCCCCGTCACTGTTCTGTTTTAGACATCCTTAGTTCTAGGAAAGTTCTTGTCATGAAGTGTCTCAGACCAGGGAGATTCTCCCCCATATAGGAGCCTCTCTTCTCTATCTTTAAGTTCATTTTTTTTATAGGTGCTCTCATCCCTACACCACAAAAAGGTTCAGGTCCCACAAAGAAAGCTGTGTCGACCTTCCTTGCTAACAGATTAGCTTCTGCGTTGCCTCTGATTCTACTATAATAATCCCAGCATAACAGGTTGGTTAGGCGGCTGAGTATCGTTGTGGGAGGACGATAGGTGCCGTGGTTCAATTCTCTGGAAGGATGGTGACATTTTTTCAGAGAGTTTAATTCCGGATGGACTTGCCATTCGCTGTTGGGAGCAAAGTGATTAACACACAAAACTACACCGCGAGAGTTGCAGTGATAGCCAGACAAGTGATACAGCTTACGGAGTCAATGCAACTAAGCACCCACCACACACAAAAAAAAAATGCAACTCTGTTTTTGTTACCTAGATTTTTTTTCTTGAGTAGGGGAAAATCTGTAATCCAAACGCCCACACAGGTCTTGATCGTGGTAAGTGTTGGGTTTTACCGACTAAAAACCCCTCCTCCAGTCATCTTGCACACCTCACACCGGCATCCGCTCACGCATTACTTCGGTGTTGACGTTGTCCATTTCTATTCCCCAATATTCCATTCTTCCTTTTCTTTTCCTTCTATTATACCTCGGGTCTTCAATCATTTTCTTGGCGTTGAAAGTTTTGCCACTCTTTCCTGTGTATTCTTCCCTTACCTTATTCCATCTAGGACATATGAAGAGACTATGCTTAGCGTCTTATCCTAGCGGCTCTGCCTCCGTGGCCAAACAGAGCCTGGTGTTATATCATAATCTGCTTCACCATATGGCTGATCTATCCAGGGCTTTACGGATGGTATTAATTTGCAGGTCCAGCGTCCATAGGTCCTATCCGTCAATTTTAGTTGCCATTGTACCTATCTCTTCTCTCTTTTATCATTAGGTCTATGAGTGGCGTACTAGCTATGTCGTTCGCAGCCTCTGCCGATATCGTTTTATAAGCACTACAAATGGGTATGACTTCTTCGCTTTGAGCTTGGCCCTCCCATGTTTGGCGAGCTCATTCTCTTGTCAAGCCATACTCCCAGGTACTTGATGGCGTTTCCCGGTGCAACGGTTACTCCCCCGACTGCAAAGGACAACGCTGCAACTTTCCTTTTTCCTGTCAGCAGTGCTACTTCCGTTTTCTCTGGTGCAAGTTGTAGGTTCTTGCGTTGCAACCAATCGGACACTTGTAACAGAGTCGTATTTGCCCTTTCCACAAGCATGGGTTCGTCTTTAGCTACGACGATCATAGCTATATCGTCCGCGAAACCTATTAGGGTTATTTCTTTTGGGAACTCGGTCTAGAGTACCTCATCGTATAGGACGTTCGACAATGTTGGACCCAGTACTGATCCTTGAGGGACACCTCTGGTAATGGGAACAGTTTTAGACATCCCTTCTACCTCCATTGTAATTGTTACCTAGATTGTTTATTATGTTAAAGCACTCCCGCACTAATTTCGAATTGATGGTGTTAGAAATGGTTGCTCGACTATCGGAGAAAATTGCAATGCTCTGCTTGCGATAGTTCCTGTTCAGGTTCATTTGAGCACATCTTCCACATTCAGCGTTCCCATTGGCTCGGAACATTTGGTTCCTGGCTAAAATATCCCTGCACCTGCTCCTTTATCGGTTTTATAATGGAACCGTCTACTTACCATTTGATAGTGTTTTCTTTTAGGGAGTAGCTAGAGTGTTCTCCTGCCCATTCTCTCTATTCATTATTGCTTAGCTTCGTAAGGGAATTCCTTTCGAAACTATATTTCGTTTGTATCAATATACGGAACATTCCGATAAGAACGATCCACATTAAGTAAGTCGAAAACGTCAACAAAAACGGACCGAAACAGGTTGATTTTGTTAGAAAATATCTTTTAAAATGTTAGGATAATTCTCACACCTTTTGCAGAAGAAAAACAAATGACTGTTTCGAAACGTATAATATCGGCTCTAGCGTGGTTTACACGTCGAGTTACCGTGATCTTCTGATGGTTCCTCCCTTTGTTTTGCTCGTGAAGACGCTACTTACATTAGCGACGAAACGACTTGTGTTTCGTGTCTTTTAAGGTTATTTAATGTGAACAACAGCGGAGGGTATCAAATAAAAAGATAACGAAGACAAAGAAAAGATATCAACTGAGAGAAAAGAGAGAGAATTGACTTCCAATTTAGATTTCTTTATTTAGATCTTTTTCAATTCGATCTATAAAATCGTTTCTTTAAATATTGTTTAGTTTGACCGATATACCATTTTCTACCATTTCTGCAGTCTAATCTATAAACGATGTTATTTTTAAATTAGTGAGGGAAGTGTTTATCGTTAATAGATGACAGTTTGGCAGCGGATTTATGCCACACCCTGTATATATGCAGCAAAAGGAATTCAGCAAAATTGCCTAATTACGACGGGGTTCATCCTCGTAAATGACATTTTACTTGTTAATATATCAGTGTTAGGGCTGGATTTCATGAAATTGATCAGTAAAGTCAATTTTGACAGCTCTATTGAATGGATTAAACTTTTTTTTTATTGTCTATGACATCGTAGCCTTCACTCAAGCAATTGAAACATCTTCATTCGTCTGAAAGACTGGAAAGAAGAAGGTAATTAATGCAGCTGAAGATTTGCTTGTGGATTTTGAAGGAAGATCATTGGCTTTGGAAGCTGATGATGAATTTAATTGATTTTTTCTCTGAAGAGGGCAACCATGTCTACTGTGAAGAGATCTCTTTAACAGCTGTATCATGGAAAAGTGCATCTTGTTCAAAGAAGTCAAGAAGTATTGGATCATCATAATCACATTGATAGGTAATACTGTGAGCAGCAGCTGATGATCAAAGACAACAACAAATGAAGACATGTCTGAAGCTACGATTTAAAGATTGATATTTCAGTTCGATCTATAAAATCGTTTCTTTAAATATTGTTTAGTTTGACCGATATAACATTTATTAAAGTTACTTCGATTTATTTTTTTTAACGAATGTTTTTCAATTAGTGCGGGAAGTGTTTATCGTTAGTAGGTGACAAAATTGCATAATTACGACGAGGTTCATCCTCGTAAATGACATTTTACTTATTAATATATCAATGTTAGGGCTGGATTTCATGAAATTGATCAGTAAAGTCAATTTTGACAGCTCTATTGAATGGATTAAACTTTTTTTTTATTGTCTATGACATCGAAGCCTTCACTCAAGCAATTGAAACATCTTCATTCGTCTGCAAGAATGAAAAGAACATTTTGGAAGATGATGAAATCAGCTGAAGATTTGCTTGTGAATTTTGAAGGAAGATCATTAATTTTGGAAGCTGATGATGAATTTAATTGATTTTTTCTCGGAAGATGGCAACCATGTCTACCGTGAAGGGATCTCTTCAACAGCTGTATCATGGAAAAGTGCATCTTGTTCAAAGAAATCAAGAAGTATTGGATCATCATCATCACATTGATAGGTAATACTGTGAGCAGTAGCTGATGATCAAAGTCAACAAAAAATGAAGACATGTTTGAAGCTTCGATTTAAAGATTGATTTTTCAGTTCGATCTTTAAAATCGTTTCTTTAAATATTGTTTAGTTTGACCGATATAACATTTATTAAAGTTACTTCGATTTATTTTTTTTAACGAATGTTTTTCAATTAGTGAGGGAAGTGTTTATCGTTAGTAAATGACAAAATTGCATAATTACAACGACGTTCATCCTCGCAAACGACATTTTACTTGTTAATATATCTGTGTTAGGGCTGGATTTAATGAAATTGATCAGTAAAGTCAGTTTTGACGGCTCCATTGAGTGAATTAAACATTTTTTTATTGTCTATGACATCGAAGCTTTCACTCAAGCAATTGAAACATCTTCATTCGTCTGAAAGAATGAAAAGAAGAAGATGATGAAAGCAGCTGAAGATTTGCTTGTGGATTTTGAAGGAAGATCATTGAGTTTAGAAGCTGATGAAGAACTTAATTGATTTTTTCTCCAGAGAGGGCAACCATGTCTACCGCGAAGAGATCTCTTCAATAGCCGTATTATGGAGAAGTGCATCTTGTTCAAAGAAGTCAAGAGGTATTGGATTTTACTCACAAGCCTTCAGTTAAGGCAACTGCGCCTGCTCTCTATCTGGAATGTGAAGGGATCTCTAAAGCAGTTGTATTATGGAAGGGTGCACCTCGGAACAATGTCTTCATCACAAACTCGGCTAATGTTTAAATTATCTCCATTTATTGCTTCTTCGGATATTGGAGTGTTGTTTTGCGGTGGTGTCGTTGGGGTTTGCTGTTGTAGCAAAACGTGTTCAGATTCATTTGGAGACAGCAACGTCTCCAAATTGGGGTGAATTCCTGTTTGTTTGAATCCACTAACAGCATTCTTCATGGTTGTACTTTATTCGTATGCTAAAGTCAGTTTTGACAACTCCATTGAGTGGATTAAACATTTTTTTATTGTCTATGACATCGAAGCCTTCAATCAAGCAATTGAAACATCTTCATTCGTCTGAAAGTATGAAAAGAAGAAGATGATGAAAGCAGATGAAGATTTGCTTGTGGATTTTGAAGGAAGATCATTGAGTTTAGAAGCTGATGAAGAACTTAATTGATTTTTTCTCCGGAGAGGGCAATCATGTCTACCGTGAAGAGATCTCTTCAACAGCTGTATAATGGAAAAATGCATCTTGTTCAAAGAAATCAAGAAGTATTGGATCATCATCATCACATTGATAGGTAATACTGTCAGCAGCAGCTGATGATCAAAGTCAACAAAAAATGAAGACATGTCTGAAGCTTCGATTTGAAGATTGATTTTTCAGTTCGATCTATAAAATCGTTTCTTTGAATATTGTTTAGTTTGACCGAAATTACTGTGATTTATTTTTCTAATGGATGTTTATAATTAGTGAGGGAAGTAGTAGATGACAAAATTGCAGAGACAAAATTACAAGACTGCATGCTAATGATGTCGGTAATTGGGGGGTCGAACAGCGATTAAGACGTTTAATTTTTTTAAAATATCAAATCGCGCTTCACCACGACGTCGTCGTAATATATATCGGAGCGCTTCGCGACGTACGAGGAGATCAGATAGATGCGAGCGAACAAATGAAGAGCCGACGAGAAGCACAACACACACACACAAAACAGAAAACACAGTATTATTATCGGAAAACGACCGACGAATGTGTATTGCGAGAGGGGCGGGGGAGGGGGAGGGGGTACACACCGTATAGGACGAGATACACGGTACGAGAGTATCCCGGGTGGTAGTAGGTAACCTGTCGGCAGCAGCGTGTTGATGTTGTCAAGGTAATTCTCGAGAGCGGTATGCGGGTGGCGCGTGCGCAATCCGGTATCCGGAACAATGGCATCCTTAATAGCGTTATACCCTACCCTTGGTGAGCCCAGTACAGTACGGTAGATGCTAGCGTGACCGTTGTACCGATGCGATTACCGATCGCGAATTCATTCTCTCACACTCACAACTCCTTTCCAAACACAATCAGGATCGAAGTTGTTGTTGTTATTATTATTATTATTATATTAATCGTGTTTTAGTGTTTTTAAGTGCGGGAAGTTCGATTCTATCTCATCATTTTAATCCGTTTAGTTTATGATAATCAAGCTCAAACAAGAAAAAGAAGTGTCTGGCGAAGATGTCTCCGATCCGAAAACAAAGTTTATATTTTTCGGATATTCTGTAGTAAATATAATAAATACGAGTTAGGATCTAATTGTGTTGTGGCCTTGTAGTGACTCAAGTCGTGTGTAAATACGTCTAATATCTATAATTGTGTTTAAACTTGTGTGTGTGTGTTGAATTTCGTCCACAAAGGAAAAGAATGTAATTATAATAAGCACTTATATTTCGGTTATAATATATAAGTGAGAGTTTTATTTTTAATTTTGGCACCCAACGTGCGTATTTATAAAACTCCTGTGTGTGTGTGCTGTTGCAGTGCTTTTGTTTATCTCATCAAATAAACAAGTGATTTTGCGGATTATACCTGTATTCTACAATATACATCCTCGTATATTTCTCGTTATTATTTCGGAAAATGTGTAAGTAATCTCTTTCTTTTTTTTAAGCTTGATTTCGATCGATTATAACGATAATATGATTAATGATCGATCGATTATATTTATTTCTAGCTTGTAGATCGTAGTTGTAGTTAACGCATCCGATTTTATTTACGTATTAATTTGGCGCCCAACAGAGTGGGGCTATCTATATTATGTTAAAGTTAAAAGAAGTTTTCCTTTTAAAAACGATCTTGCTCTCTTAACTTGAACTATATTTATACGAAACACTAAAAACTTGGCCTGGACTGAAAATGACCTGGCTTTCCCTTTCATGTGTCGACCCTTTTAAATCGGGTAATCATGTGTTAGCCGGTGTATCTCCGCCCCCGTAAACTCCTGCTGTGTTCGGTGAACGAAAGGTAGACAAGTGCGGGAAGGCAAAAAAATTTTGCCGCCCCTTTTTTGGCGATTCAGATTTAAAGCTTCTTCCTTACGGATTCTCGTTTTGCACAATAATAATTTAGGTTTATATTAAATTAATTACTAAACTAATCTAAAAATAGAGCCGATTTTAAATGTCGTGTAGCTGTATCATGGAAAAGGACATCTTGTTCAAAGAAATCAAAAAGTATTGAATCATCATCATCACATTGATAGGTAATACTGTGAGCAGCAGCTGATGATCAAAGACAACAAAAAATGAAGACATGTCTGAAGCTACGATTTAAAGATTGACTTTTCAGTTCGATCTATAAAATCGTTTCTTTAAATATTGTTTAGTTTGACCGATATAACATTTATTAAAGTTACTTCGATTTATTTTTTTTAACGAATGTTTTTCAATTAGTGCGGGAAGTGTTTATCGTTAGTAGGTGACAAAATTGCATAATTACGACGAGGTTCATCCTCGCAAACGACATTTTACTTGTTAATATATCTGTGTTAGGGCTGGATTTCATGAAATTGAACAGTAAAGTCAATTTTGACAGCTCCATTGAGTGGATTAAACATCTTTTTCACTCAAGCAATTGAAACATCTTCATTCGTCTGAAAGAATGAAAAGAAGAAGATGATGAAAGCAGCTGAAGATTTGATTGTGGATTTTGAAGGAAGATCATTGGCTTTGGAAGCTGATGAAGAACTTAATTGATTTTTTCTACCGTGAAGAGATCTCTTCAATAGCCGTATTATGGAGAAGTGCATCTTGTTCAAAGCAGTCAAGAGGTATTGGATTTTACTCACAAGTCTTCAGTTAAGGCAACTGCGCCTGCTCTATCTGGAATGTGAAGGGATCTCTAAAGCAGTTGTATTATGGAAGGGTGCACCTCGGAACAATGTCTTCAACACAAACTCGGTTAATGTTTAAATTATCTCCATTTATTGCTTCTTCGGATATTGGAGTGTTGTTTTGCGGAGGTGTCGTTGTGGTTTGCTGTTGTAGCAAAACGTGTTCAGATTCATTTGGAGACAGCAACGTCTCCAAATTGGGGTGAATTCCTGTTTGTTTGAATCCACTAACAGAATTCTTCATGGTTCTACTTTATTCGTATGCTAAAGTCAGTTTTGACAGCTCCATTGAGTGGATTAAACATTTTTTATTGTCTATGACATCGAAGCCTTCAATCAAGCAATTGAAACATCTTCATTCGTCTGAAAGAATGAAAAGAAGAAGATGATGAAAGTAGCTGAAGATTTGATTGTGGACTTTGAAGGAAGATCATTGGCTTTGGAAGCTGATGATGAATTTAATTGATTTTTTCTCTGAAGAGGGCAACCATGTCTATCGTGAAGAGATCTCTTCAACAGCTGTATCATGGAAAAGTGCATCTTGTTCAAAGAAATCAAGAAGTATTGGATCATCATCATCACATTGATAGGTAATACTGTGAGCAGCAGCCGATGATCAAAGACAACAAAAAATGAAGAAATGTCTGAAGCTTCGATTTAAAGATTGATTTTTCAGTTCGATCTATAAAATCGTTTCTTTAAATATTGTTTATTTTTTGTAATGGATGTTTATAATTAGTGAGGGAAGTCTTTATCGTTAGTAGATGACAAAATTGCAGAGACGAAATTACAAGACTGTATGATAATGATGCCGGTAATTGGGGGGAGGGGAGAGGGAGAGGACAGGGAGGGGGGGGAGGTCGAACAGCGATTTATAGGCAATACTGTAAGCAGCATGATTGAGCATGATGATCAAAGACAACAAAAAATGAAGACATGTCTCAAACTTCGATTTAAAGATTGATTTTTCAGTTCGATCTATAAAATCGTTTCTTTGAGTATTGTTTAGTTTGACCGATATAACATTTCTTCTTCCTTACAGATTCTCGTTTTGCACAATAATAATTTAGGTTTATATTAAAATTAATTACTAAACTAGTCTAAAAATAGAGCCGATTTTAAATGTTATTCGATGAATGAAGTTCGGAATGTCGGAAATTTTAATTGAAAAATACTAACTTGAGCGGAGGAAAAAAATCTCAGGTAATTCATGTATAAAGTGGGAAATTATGGAGTTAAAATTAATTTTGTTTATATAACTTGTATAAACAGTATTGAAAATATTCGTTGAATATAGTATTTTGGTCTATATTTCGATCTAGTGGGATATTTTTGGATCTAAACACGCGTTTATAATAATCTCTGCTAAAACGTGCTTTTATATTATCGTAGGTGTTGGATTTGAAACTGCAAAATTACCTATGTTAATATTGTATTAAATACTCGCTGGTTCGATAGTAACTGCTTTATTCCACTCAAAGCACATACATACAAAAAACAGACATGTACAAAAAAGAAGGCATACACAAGTACAATATATATATATACAATGTTTTACAAAAGTTTGATTCAATTTAATTAAATAATATATTCGATGATTATTCTAACCCATTTACCACAATACCTCCCTCACAAAATAAAACAAAATGAACCAAACATGATCATCATCAAAGTTCAGCTAAATATAAAGAACTAAATATATTACTTATAACTAGGTACTCAACTTTTATTTATTTCTACTTCTTAAATTATAACGACTGCTACTGCTTTCCTCCTTGGTTTCACTACTCACAAAATCCGAGTTATGTTCTACAGAAGAAGAATTTACTTCAATATTGTCCGTAATTTTTGTAGGGCTAACCTGAATGGTTTCATCCTTTTTAGGTACATCCTCATTAACAATAGGAAAAGACAAAGATTTCCGCGATTTTAATTGATTGGAATGTCGTTTTAATACTTTGTCGTTCCCCACTTTCACATCGTATGAAACATTACTCGTTTTATTTACTACAGACCCAGCAACTCACCTAGAACCGGCATCGGCAGGATCTGTAATTTTAGCGTAAACTGTGTTACCAATATCAAAGCTCTTATCAATACCATGAAAAATGTCTATTTGTTGTTGTTGTTTGTCTCGAATAATATTATAATAGTATTCAAATTTCGGCCAAACAATAAATTTGCTGGGCTAACTTTAGTTGTACAATGTTCCGCTATACGATAGTTAAATAAAAAAAAACTTCCAAAGCATCATCAAGATCTTTCTCGTCATCAAAAGCTTTTTTAAGAGCTTAACGCAATTCTCTGCCGCACCATTACTTTGAGCATGATACGGAGGAGAAAAAAGATGTTTAATACCGTTAATCTGCATGTAATCTTTAAATTCCGTAGAACCAAAAGGTGGACCATTGTCAGATACCAATGTATCTGGTAGAGCAAAACGTGCAAATAGTGAACGTAAACATTTGACCACCTGTTTCGCATTTGTTTGTTGCATTTTAAATACTTCAAACCATTTGGTATACGAGTCTATTATCACTAGATATTTATTATTATACATGGGACCAAGGAAATCTATATGAATACGTGTCCATGGTTTAAACGTTTGGGGCCATGGCTGTAAAATAGCTTTTCGTGGATTTGCAGAATATTTATTACAAGTTTGACAATTTTGACACAGATTTACGATATCATCGTCAATTGAAGGTCAATAACAATATGAACGCGCTATTGATTTACATTTATTCATTCCTAAATGACTTGCATGAATTTCTTTTAATATTTCTGCCCTAAATTTAGGTGGAACTACAATTCGTACACCCCATAAAAAATACAGCCCTGCTCCAAATGTAGTTGCTCGCGTCGATAAAAATAAGGTTTTACTTCGTCTGAAATTAAGCGATCATTTTGTGGCCAGCCCGTGAAACAATAAAAATAAACTCTATTTAAAATTGGATCACGCTGAGTTTCGTTCGCAATAAGTTTATGATTAACTGGCAAAACTTCTTCCACATATAAAATATGACCGATATCGATATTTTTATTAGATGATCGCGATTGATGTAACCGTGATAAAATATCAGCCACACAATTTTTTACTACAATTTTTCTAAAATAAGCAAATTTATAGGGACGCAAAAGTTAAAACGCTTTTAAAATTGTCAAATGTGACGGCAAAAAGAATGCAAACACTTTTTTCAAAGGTACCTTGTTTTTTCTGTATTAGGACACTTTTTTAATTTTTTAACTGTTTTCTTGCGAATAAAAATAAACATCTGAATACTTCCTGAACGTAGTTTTTTATTTTGCATTCAAAAGTGTTAAAAAAATCTGGGCGTTCCGTTTAAAAAAAAAAAGTTGGACGTATTGCCGATTAAACCGGAAGTGAAAAAAATATAAACTGTATTGCATAAAAATGCATTTATATTAACTATACCTACCCCCATACCAAATTTCAGAAATCATAATTTTCAAATAACAAAGTTATTCGACCGTTCCGGGATTTTTTACTAACGCTGTATATATACAGGGTCCGGCAACGAAGCGGGGACGGAAGATTACACGCTTATTTGAAAGTTTTTCAAATATTTAGTCATCGAATATTGTTCCGCACCATCAAGTGCACGTTTTAAAAATATTTTGTTTTATACAGGGTGTTCCAGATGGAAATGCCAGACTAAAGTTGCATTTTTTTAAATGGAACACCCCGTATATTAATAGAGAAAATGATCCGCGCTTGAAAGCTGGTTATAACGATATAATGTTGTATAGGTCTAAAGTTGATAGTTTCTGTGTAAACAATGATTTTACTTGATAAATTGATACATTTCAGTAGGCTATGCTGCATAGGGAAAAACAAAAGATTCGAAACCAACAGAGTAGAATATTTTTTACTAGTATGGAGTGTCGTTACTATGTGAAATAAATTCTGCAGCTGCTCGCTTTATACAGGGTGTTCATAATTTTGCAAAATCGAAGAAATCTCGAAATTTTTAAATGGAACACCCTGTATATTTTCAGCTCATTGGAAAGCCCTTTTACTACGCTTTCTATTGATACCTCATTTGATGCACCTAGGATAAATCATTTTCTAATTATTTCTTCTTAAAGTTGAATTAATGAGAAATGCTTGTATTTTTAGAAGCTTGTACTTCTATTTTAATGTTGTACTTATGGTCTTTGGATAAAAATATATTATTATTATTATTATTATCATTTGACCACCCTCCGGTTAAATTTTATCCGATCTCGAAGTTACATAAAACAGAGTTTTCGAAGTTCATTGCAATTTTCGCAAACTTTGAGAGGTGATCAAAACGCTGAAAATGGTACGCCTTATTGTCTCCTGTCTGTGGGTCCTAAGGGTGAAAAATCACCCTTAGACCGCCCACCGGTTACTTTTTACCCGTTGTATGCTTCAAGATTGGGTAAAATTTTAACTGGAGAGTGATTCAACGATTATGTGCGACGTTTTCTGGTTTAGGGACACCAGACAATCAAATGTGACGTAAGAGGTTGTGACAGTTTCTGGGTTTGATGTTATTTCATTGAAGATATGAACTTGTTTTTTATTTTTTCGACTATTGTTAATTTTTTAATTACTTGGTCGGCAATCATGTTTAAACGTTGGTCAATCCTATCCTGCAACAAAATCCTAGTGCTCATGCTAATGTCTATATTGGCTAATTTTAGCATTTTCGCCATTAGACCCCAAAATATGGGTACAGCGGCTAAAGCATTTTTGTCGATTTTTGACCACTTTGTGGTGCCAACTTTGCGGATTCAAATTTTTTGTGTATATTTAGTAATAAATCGTAGAGATGATCAAGCTAGTTTAAAAAAATAAAATATTTGATTGTATTAAGGAATAAAGTAAAGAAGAAAACGAAAAAAAATTTGAATAAATTGGTGTTTAATTAATTGTTGTTTTATTGACCTCTAAGTGGAAATATTTCAGGAACTGACACATAAGTACATAAAGGTCAAAAAATAGATACCTATATTAAGAGTTTTTAATAAACCGACAAGTATGTGATTTCAAGGACTTTAAGCTTTTCAGCTCATTCAGCGGGCTCACGAGCTCTCGAAACACGTGTCCCGGATTAATTAATTAAATCTTGTGGTGTTGGTGATACTGATTTTTAACTGTAAACCAACGACTAGCTCGTTACTTTGTAAGTAAGTTTAAAATTAATGATTTCAGAAGCGCGGTGGTTTGAAATTTCGTGTTCTAAGCTTTACTAGCTGAATATTATTACACAATTAAGATAGACGTAACGATCATTGAAGGAAGATAAAGATTAATCGAGGAATTACAACTCGGATAAACGCAATTTTAAAATATTACGCATACCAGACGGTGTCACAAAACAGTTAGGATACAAACATAACATACTAGCGGTGTTATGAACTCGTCGTCCGTAGAGGATGTGGTGTCTCTACGATTTTGCGCAACTTGTTAAAGTGTGAATGCCACAGCATCGATATATTTATAACGCAACATATGTGGTGTACGCACCGACAGTCTAAGTTTTGCCCCGCATCTAGGTCAGTCAGGCGATGGCGATGTGGTGAATACGACGTCGAAAATGTTATTTCAACATCTAAAACAAGATCTACATAACTATTTACATACAAATCTCGGAACGAGAAGAACATTTTTCTCTCAATTTTATTTTCTATGATTCCCCGATCTAAACAATAAAACCACGACCAACTATGTTATTATGACAAAATATTACGCAAAAATTAATTCGAAACAAAACCGTACAGAGATATGCCCGGGTACGTTCCGATCGACGTAACTGTGTCACTTTTACAAGCCAGCGATTTCGACACAGAATCTTTATATCATTGAAAAAAGCCAACGTAACACTTTCGACGCGCTTAAAAAAAAATGCACACAACAGAACAGAAACGGCTAGCGAGCGACAAGGAAAACCGCGAAAGGTACCGACCACCCGTTTTACGACACAACTTTCACGAAGCGGACACCTCTTCAAGTCCTCCTCGCGTTTCCAAGACGAACACAACACACGCGAAGAAAGAGAACTTTCTATCGGAATCCCTGATAAACTCTTATTTAATTTTATTAAACATTTAAAAACACATACATATAGGGAAAACATAGAGAGAAGAAAAATCGATATGACGCCCTCTATATGTACAATGTTCAACGAGGGGGAAGCCCCCACGGTAACCTATTCGGGCGAAGCTTTAGCACAAACATCGGGAAAAGGGGAGCCATCGGTTACATACTCTAACTCTACTACTAGCGAGTTAAAGGGAGACCGAACTGTGTAAGAGACGGTTGTGGATAGACGAGGGTGGAGAGAGGGGGTGGTCCTGCATTAATCAAGTTCAACTTCGACTGGGCGCGTTCATCAATTACATACTTCCCTGTTTGCGGAAAAGCCGCGACGGCGTTCGCAGTTTCTGGTAACCGGAGATCTCTCTACGGTGTGTAAAAGGGAGAGGAGAGGAGAGAGGGAGCATCTCTGCTCTCTTCGTTTCTTCGCCGTTACACTCAAGAGGCTTAAGATGTACGTGATTTTTGACGATACCGCTGGCGAAGAATTATTTATTTTTGTATTAGAAAATTGAATTCAATACAATGATACCACCACAAAAAAAAATTAAGAAACAACGAAACGAACTCGTACTTATCTAGTTAGTATTAAATTTAATTAAAATGGGTTGAATACAAAATATTTATAAGAGATAATAATCATAGAGGACGACGTCTAGACTGTAGAGCCGAATCTTCAAACTTTCTTGACGATTTCTTCAGCTTCCTGCTTCGAGGTGAAACTATAAAACATAAGTACTCCCCTTGATGGTAAGGTGGGCGTTAGCGTCACACCAAATGATTAATCGTTTGTTCTTCTCTCTTCAGTGATTTAGAAGAAGTTGAATTGTCTCCAGGAAAGTAGGCCGAGACTCTTGTCTACCTCCTTTCATTGGCATCTCAAACATCACTGCAATCAGATCAGAATTGGAAAAAATTTAATATTTTTACTGAGGAGCGTGCTTCCTCTTGGTCGTTCATCCCTTTAATTTGTCTAGAGATGTGTCCGTGATCCTGTTCAGAATCCTCCACTTTGAAACATGTAGTCCCTCAATATCCCCAATCTGGGCGCCTAAAAATTGCAAGATCATCTCGTTAGATTCTTGTGCACTGTTGGGGAAGAACGCCCGAAATAGTCATGCTGGAGGAGTCTCCTTTTCCTCTACAATCGACTCCTTTTCATGGTTTAAGATCCTTAACCTTCCATGGATAAGGTGCGAAATTTTCTTTTATAGGTAAAGTCGGTCTGGCAGATCGTACATAATTTTTAAAAACTACCCAAAAATTTGTGCAGCCGTTTATTAATAAAACTTTGATATCTGTGTAATTCTTGTATAAATGTTGAGGTCTAGGCATGGAATTTGCATTAACATATGTAGTTGTTGTGCAAAATTTTGACCAAAACTATGATTATCATCTTCGATGCGTGGTTCATGTTCAGAATCTGTTGGCTCATCCATTAGAAGCTGTAACATTTCTTTCTCTTTTTCCCAATTCATCATCTGTAATTTCTTCTGGCGAAAAACTTGGTCTCAGAGACCGGAAGGTTAACTATCTCTGTCGAGCCAAGGAACCTGATCTCTCCTTTTACGAGAATATTTGATCCAGTACGCTCTAGCTTGAACGGCCGCCAGTTGTTACGTATTCAACAGCGTCTTCAGAAATGATTGTGATTGAAAGTTACGATCGGTGAGGGCTGTTTCTTTTTCCCTTGCAAAATCTTTGACTACTTAGCTTCACTAACAGTTTTAGTCGGTATAGAATCCTCAGCTTGGTAAGGCTCAAATTTCATAAGATATCCAAGAAGTGCGCAGAGGCACCACATTTTATAACCATATCTTATTGGTTTTCCCTTTAGGAATTGTTTAGCCCCATGTCTCCCAAAGTATGGTACAAAGTTCTGAATACTTAAGAAATCTTTCATTTTTAGCATATTCATCAAAGGTCTAATTTTTCGAATTTGTCATTAGTAGGTAAGTTATTATTGTCAGAGCAATGCAGATATCTTTTTATTTCCTCAAACCTATTTCTACATTTTCTACGTTTCTTCTTCTTCCTTCAGTGATTTAGAAGAAGTTGAATTGTCTCCAGAAAAGTAGACCAATGCGATTATCACCTCTTGTCTACATCCTTTCATCGGCACCTCTAACGTCATTGGAACCAGATCAGAATTGGAAGAAATTTAATATTTTTACTGAGGAACCAGGGCTCCACGCCACGTCCAGTGATTTCTTGATAAATCTCCTGCTAAGGATATCCGAGGCAGCTTTAACGTGATGAAGATTTATCTGGATAAGGCGGATGGTCCTTATTTCTCCTTGCGTGTGGTCGTCGAAAATCGTTGTCCCATTCTTGGACCCTTAAGGTCTAGGCTTTTCAGATTTTTTTTTTCCTTGAGAATCTGCCCACGGGTTATGAAGCCTTCTTTTTTAGAGAGTAGATAGGAAGCCGGTTTATTTCCTTCCTTCTGAGGTTCCACCCATTTCTTCTTTAGGAATTGCTGCGCTCCTTTTGACTCGTACCTGGACCAATCCAAACTTGTCGCTAACGACAGTTCTTCTAATTTTAAGGTTTTCTGCAGATTGCTGTTCAATCGAAGAGGTAATCCTCCGTGATCCTGTTCAGAATCCTCCACTCTGAAATATTTGGTCCCTCATTCTGGGAAGATCCTCTCGTTGAATTCTTGTACACTCTTGAGGAAGAACGCCTTTATTATCCCTCTCAGCCAATTAGGAGTGCAGAGGTGATGACCGTAAAGCCTGGTTCGAATGTCGAGCTAAGAAACTTGATCTCTCCTTTTACTAGAGACTATTTTGATCCAGTACGCCCTAGTTTGAACTGCCGTCAGTTGCCGGAAATGATTATGCTTGAAGGTGACGATCCGTGAGGGCTTCTTTTTCCCTTGCAAAATCTTAGTTTCTCTGGTAAGGGAGGCACCATCGAATCTGGTTTTTTTTTCGTTCCTTTCTCGAAATATAGCCTTTCTCTACCAGCCATCTGAAGCTTTTCCTTGCAGCTTCGCTAAGTTTAGCTCTTGACTTCTTTGGTTTAGGATCAACTGGTGTCCTTCCATTCTCCAGTCTCTATCGATTGTTCCTCTTCCTCATTAGAATTGAGAAGTAATTCTAAATCGTCAGCTCCACATCAGATAGACACACCTGCCACAATTCTAAGATCTCCAACAACAAATTGAGAATTTATTCATTCCATAAATCCCCGCTAATCCCGATATCCATCCTTAGCGTCTTTTAAAATCGAAACGGTCGTCTTTATATTTAATTCGTTTCAATAATCCGGATCCTTTTTCGAGTACCTACCAAAACGGTGGTGAATTATCGCTCGGTACCTTCCGATACCAGGGATTTACGCGGATCCGATGTGCAACGCCGGAGAAAAATTATCGTTCCGACAAAATAAAAGGATCGAGAAAGAAAAAAATTGTACCTACAAAATGGAAAAGTTGCTCGCGTTGTCGGTATAATATAGTAGCCTGGTTGGAGTTATTTGAGGTCAAGCCGTTCGGTTCGTTTAGTTGTTTTTATACATGCCAATTAAAAGGAGAAATTTTCCGTGAGGCTAGGCCCGTAATAATGGGTATCTGTTGCGTTTTAATATGTGCGCGTACGCATATTGTAGGAACCTGTTTTACCTTCACGAGAATCAGTGTGAGGAGAAAACACGGTACCTATACGCACACCAATTATTGTTATAATATCTATAATATGTAAATTATAGTTAGCTCATTTATGACAATAATAGAGTTAACTATTATTGTCTGAAGACTGCACATAACATTATGAATCATTATTATTCAAACATCAATGCAAAAGTGACAGAAATGAAGGTCAGTGCAGGAGGTAACCTTGGTTCGCTGTAATGAATGTGTAAAAGATGGGTTTAGGTTCTCTAAGGTCATGGCGGGATAAAATATAAATTTCTAAACAATATTGTGTCATAATTGGGCTTAAATTCAAACAAAAAAATTAAAATCAAAAATTAACCCAACCCCTATCTATTACAGTTTTTACAACTAAATAGATAACAACAATGAAGTTAGGTGCATAATCAATGTAGGCAACATTACAGTTTTACCAAAATTAAATCTAGTGTTGTGGATCTAGTGCACGTGACCTTGAACATGCGGAATAAATTGATTTTTCGTTTTTTCTTTAATTTCTTCCATTTGAGAAGTATTTTTAACGAATATCATTTGACACATTAAATGCCAGTTTTTCTCACCGAAGAATTGTTTTTAACGACAAGATAATTATTTCTGTTCTGGAATAAATTGATTTTTTAATTATTTCCTGTTGTATTGACCTACAATATTATCTGACGCATTGTAAATGTCAATTTCTTCCACTTAAAATTTTTAGGAATAAGATAATTATTTCTGATCTGGAATAAATTAATTTTTTAATTAATTTTTATTTTATTGACACACAATATTATTTGACGTATATTAAATGTCAATTTCGTTCAAGAAAGAAGATGTATTGACCTACAATATTATCTGACGTGTAATAAATGTCAATTTCTTCCACTTAAAAAGGCATTTTTAACGAAAACATGGTTATCTATGATCTGGAATAAATTGATTTTTTAAATTAATTCCTATTTTACTAGCATACAATATAATTTGACACATACATGTCAATTTCGTCCACGAAAGAAGAATTTTTAAGAACAATATAATTATTTCTGATCTGGAATAAATTAATTTTTTAATTAATTTTTATTTTATTGACACACAATATTATTTGACGTATATTAAATGTCAATTTCGTCCACGAAAGAAGGATTTTTAAGAACAAGATAATTATTTCTGATCTGGAATAAATTAATTTTTTAATTAATTTTTACTTTATTGACACACAATATTATTTGACGTATATTAAATGTCAATTTCGTCCACGAAACAAGATGTATTGACCTACAATATTATCTGACGCGTAGTAAATGTCAATTTCTTCCACTTAAAAAGGCATTTTTAACGAAAACATGGTTATCTATGATCTGGAATAAATTGATTTTTTAAATTAATTCCTATTTTACTAGCATACAATATTATTTGACACATTAAATGTTAATTTCGTCCACAGAAGAAGAATTTTTAATGACAAGATAATTATTTCTGTTCTGGAATAAATTGATTTTTTAATTATTTCCTGTTGTATTGAGCTACAATGTTATCTGACGCATTGTAAATTTTTCTTCCACTTAAAAGGCACTTTAAAGGCAGAAAGGAGAATTTTTAAGGATAAGATAATTATTTCTGATCTGGAATAAATTAATTTTTTTATTAATTTTTATTTTATTGACACAATATTATTTGACGTATATTAAATGTCAATTTCGTCCACGAAAGAAGATGTATTGACCTACAATATTATCTGACGCGTAGTAAATGTCAATTTCTTCCACTTAAAAAGGCATTTTTAACGAAAACATGGTTATCTATGATCTGGAATAAATTGATTTTTTAAATTAATTCCTATTTTACTAGATACAATATTATTTGACACATTAAATGTCAATTTCGTCCACAGAAGAAGAATTTTTAATGACAAGATAATTATTTCTGTTCTGGAATAAATTGATTTTTTAATTATTTCCTGTTGTATTGACCTACAATGTTATCTGACGCATTGTAAATATCAATTTCTTCCACTTAAAAGGCACTTTAAAGGCAGAAAGGAGAATTTTTAAGGATAAGATAATTATTTCTGATCTGGAATAAATTAATTTTTTTATTAATTTTTATTTTATTGACACAATATTATTTGACGTATATTAAATGTCAATTTCGTCCACGAAAGAAGATGTATTGACCTACAATATTATCTGACGCGTAGTAAATGTCAATTTCTTCCACTTAAAAAGGCATTTTTAACGAAAACATGGTTATCTATGATCTGGAATAAATTGATTTTTTAAATTAATTCCTATTTTACCAGCATACAATATTATTTGACACATTAAATGTCAATTTCGTCCACAGAAGAAGAATTTTTAATGACAAGATAATTATTTCTGTTCTGGAATAAATTGATTTTTTAATTATTTCCTGTTGTATTGACCTAAATGTTATCTGACGCATTGTAAATTCAATTTCTTCCACTTAAAAGGCACTTTAAAGGCAGAAAGGAGAATTTTTAAGGATAAGATAATTATTTCTGATCTGGAATAAATTAATTTTTTTATTAATTTTTATTTTATTGACACAATATTATTTGACGTATATTAAATGTCAATTTCGTCCACGAAAGAAGATTTTGACCTACAATATTATCTGACGCGTAGTAAATGTCAATTTCTTCCACTTTTTAACGAAAACATTTATCTATGATCTGGAATAAATTGATTTTTTAAATAATTCAATAGCATACAATATTATTTGACACATTAAATGTTTTCGTCCACAGAAGAAGAATTTTTAAATTATTTCTGTTCTGGAATAAATTGATTTTTTAATTATTTCCTGTTGTATTGACCTACAATGTTATCTGACGCATTGTAAATATCAATTTCTTCCACTTAAAAGGCACTTTAAAGGCAGAAAGGAGAATTTTTAAGGATAAGATAATTATTTCTGATCTGGAATAAATTAATTTTTTTATTAATTTTTATTTTATTGACACAATATTATTTGACGTATATTAAATGTCAATTTCGTCCACGAAAGAAGATGTATTGACCTACAATATTATCTGACGCGTAGTAAATGTCAATTTCTTCCACTTAAAAAGGCATTTTTAACGAAAACATGGTTATCTATGATCTGGAATAAATTGATTTTTTAAATTAATTCCTATTTTACTAGCATGTTTATTTGACACATTAAATGGAAATTTTTATAATTATTTCTGTTCTGGAATAAATTGATTTTTAATTATTTCTTGTTTCATTGACCTACACTATTATTTGACGCATAATAAATAGCGCTCTCGTCTATTGAAGAAATATTGTTAACGAAAACAGTTATTTATGTTCTGGATTAAATTGATTTTTAATTACTTCCTGTTTTATTAGCCTACAATATTTGACATATTAAATGCCATTTTTAAACATCGAAGAGTTATTTTTAACGGCAAGATAATTATTGATTTTTAATTATTTCCTATCTTGTTGATCTTACGATAACCTACAATATTGTTTGACATATTAAACGCCAGTTTTGTCTACCGAAAAATTATTTTTAACGACTGTTTTGGAATAGATTCATTTTCAATTAATTCCTGTTTTCCTGACGTATAATAAATGTCAATTTCTCCCACTTACAAGGTATTCTTAACGAAAACATGATTATCTATGTTCTAGAATAAATTGATTTTTTGAATTAATTGCTATTTTACTGATATACAATATTATTAGACACGTTAAATGTCAATTTCGTCCACGAAAGAAGAATTTTTAACGACAAGATAATTATTTCTGGTCTGGAATAAATTGATTTTTTAATTAATTTTTATATTATTGATACACAATATTATCTGACGTATATTAAATTACATATTTATGTTCTGAAACAAATTGAATTTTAATTATTTTCTGTTGGATTGACCTGCAATATTATCTGACCCATATTAAATGTCAATTCCTTTCACTTAAAAAGTGTTTTTAATGGAAATATCATGATTTATATTCTGGAATAAATTGATTTTTAATTAAATCCTTTTTTATTGACTTACACTATTATTTTAAACAATGTCAATTTCGTCTTCTGAAGGATAGGCTCACTTTTAATTAATTCCTATTTTATTGATATACAATATTATTGAACACATTAAATTCAATATCAATTTCATCTACTAAAAAAATTTTAACGACAATCTAATTATTTCTGTTACGGAATAAATTGATTTTTTAATAAATTCTTATTTGATTGACATACAATATTATTTGACTCATTAAATGTCAATTTTGTCCACTAAATTTTTTTTAACAAGACAATTACATATTTCTGTTCTGGAATAAATTGATTTTTCAAATAAATCGTATTTAATCGACATACAAACTTATTTGACACATTAAATGTCAATTTTGTCCACTAAGAAGGATTTTTAACAAGTCAATTACATATTTCTGTTCTGGAATAAATAGATTTTTTAAATAAATTCGTATTTAATCGACGTACAATATTATTTGACACATTAAATGTCAATTTCTTCCACTAAAACATTATTTATAATGACAATATAATTATGTTTGTTCTGGAATAAATAGATTTTTTAAATAAATTCGTATTTAATCGACGTACAATATTATTTGACACATTAAATGTCAATTTCTTCCACTAAAACATTATTTATAATGACAATATAATTATGTTTGTTCTGGAATAAATTGATTTTTTAAATAAATTCGTATTTAATCGACGTACAATATTATTTGACACATTAAATGTCAATTTCTTCCACTAAAACATTATAATGACAATATAATTATGTTTGTTCTGGAATAAATAGATTTTTTAAATAAATTCGTATTTAATCGACGTACAATATTATTTGACATATTAAATGCCAATTTTATCCACTAAAAAATTATTTATAATGACAATATAATTATGTTTGTTCTGGAATAAATTGATTTTTTAAATAAATTCGTATTTAATCGACGTACAATATTATTTGACACATTAAATGTCAATTTCTTCCACTAAAACATTATTTATAATGACAATATAATTATGTTTGTTCTGGAATAAATTGATTTTTTAAATAAATTCGTATTTAATCGACGTACAATATTATTTGACAATTAAATGTCAATTTCTTCCACTAAAACATTATAATGACAATATAATTATGTTTGTTCTGGAATAAATTGATTTTTTAAATAAATTCGTTTTAATCGACGTACAATATTATTTGACATATTAAATGCCAATTTTATCCACTAAAAAATTATTTATAATGACAATATAATTATGTTTGTTCTGGAATAAATTGATTTTTTAAATAAATTCGTATTTAATCGACGTACAATATTATTTGACACATTAAATGTCAATTTCTTCCACTAAAACATTATTTATAATGACAATATAATTATGTTTGTTCTGGAATAAATTGATTTTTTAAATAAATTCGTATTTAATCGACGTACAATATTATTTGACACATTAAATGTCAATTTCTTCCACTAAAACATTATAATGACAATATAATTATGTTTGTTCTGGAATAAATTGATTTTTTAAATAAATTCGTATTTAATCGACGTACAATATTATTTGACATATTAAATGCCAATTTTATCCACTTTATTTATAATGACAATATAATTATGTTTGTTCTGGAATTTGATCTTTTAAATAAATTCGTATTTGATTGGCATATAATATTATTTGACACATTAAATGCCAATTTCCCACTAAAAAAGTATTTTTAACAAGATAATTATTTCTGTTCTGGAATAAATTGATTTTTATAATTAATTCCTACTTTATGGACACACAACATTATTTGACACAATAAATGTCAATTTCGTCCTCTATAATAATATTTTTAACGACAAGATAATTATTTTTGTTCTGGAATAAATTGATTTTTAATTAATTGCTGTTTTATTAATATACAGGTGGAAAATACATCCGCGATTAAGTGATAAAAAGTAAATACAGGCTTGCAACAAGCGCTTGTTGATTGTAATCGATAATGAGTTATTAAAAATTCAAAAACGTATGAATCGATCAAACTTCAGAGAAGAAATCTACGGTGGCGCTCAATTAAAACGGGGAAAATTGGAAACAGAGGTTGGTAACACAATTTGACAACTAGGACTATTAGGACATAACGAATTATCGAAACAATTGATACCATCTGAAGAGAATTAATATCCGTTCGTAACGTTATAAATAATAACACTGGAACGTGTAAGAAAAGCGCGTATATTTCGCGCGTATTTACCAGCTTTTGTTTGTATTGCGACTAGCGATAAAGTGGATTTTCTTGAATAGACGGTTGACAGCGTGCGATAGCCGTTCGCGATAAGGCGACGAAAGCAAGCGCGCACCACACACTAACACACACTAATACACATACGTTGGTATGTATTAGTAAAACCGTGGCGTATCGTAAGTATACGTTTTATAGATTGGCGCATTTATTTGTCGGGAGCTCGACTTCGACGATTCAAGCGGTAACAGCAGAAGCAGCAGGAGCAGGGCCCGCACGAACGACATGCATACTCGAGGCGAATTAAAATTCTTATCAGATAAGGTCTCCGTTATCATCGAGCTCTCGACTTTCACAACTGTTTATGACGGACCGCGCGTTTATTGAAGAAGTTTCGCTCATTAAATTGTGATATGATTATGTGTGTGTGTGTGTGTGTGTGTGTGTGTGTGTACACATATGCGATATGACTCTCTGTTGATGCGAGATATAATTTTGATATGCTTTCTTGCTATAAATCGTTACATTATGTAGTCGTCGTCGCAGTTTTTACTTGCATTACTCGCAGCATATCACATTTTGCGAGTTAAGCAATGGTAAGAAATACTTGACCATTAATTGTGTGTTAATCAAACGATTAAACGTTACAACCTTGTAATTATTGTCTACATCATCTTTCAATGTTAGAAACATCCTTCTGGAGCTTAATACGTATGACTGATTTATGACCAGACAAGACTTGTGTCTACTTTCCGATGCCTACATTCATCCTGTCTGCATTCATCAATGTACCTTATCAACCTCTTTGTCCATAATCCCTTCGTCTTTTCCAACTTCCATTTTCTCTATCAGATCTTCATGCCTATTATCGTAAAGGTACTTCCTTTCCTTAACTATGAACTCTATTGCTGCAACTCTCCTGACCACCTGAAGGGCCACTCAGGACCTACAGTCTTATAAAAGGATGATGTACTACTACCGCGTCTACTTTATGTAGAAACTAAATAATTTGACAGCTGTCAGAAAAATTTCGGTAGGTATAAATGTCAAATTGGGCGAACAATAATAGATTGTACCATTCTACGGTTACCGAATACGATTTGACAGCTATAATTGTCATAATTTTTGAACGAGTCAAAACTGTTTTTTTCAATTTTTGACAGCTGTCAGAAGTATTTTAATTGTTCCACCCGCAAAAATAAACGGAATTACTGTCCGTTGTGTAATTGTAAAGATCGTGAAGAAAATATCGTTCGCAAGTGTTTGAATTGTAAGAATTATAATTTGACAGCTGTCAGAAATATTTCGATTAGTATAACTGTCAAATTGGGCAAACAGTAATAGATTGTACAATTCTACAATTGCTAGATACGTTTTGGCAGCTATGATTGTTGTAATTGTTGAATGTTGATCGAGTGAAAACTGTTTTTTTTCAATTTTTGACAGCTGTCAAAAGTATTTTAATTGTTCCACCCGCAAAAATAGACGCAATTACTGTCCGTTGTGTAATTGTAAAGATCGTAAAGAAAATATCGTTCGCAAGTGTTTGAATTGTAAGAATTATAATTTGACAGCTGTCAGAAATATTTCGATAGGTATAACTGTCAAATTGGGCAAACAGTAATAGATTGTATAATTCTACAATTGCTAGATACGTTTTGGCAGCTATGATTGTTGTAATTGTTGAATGTTGATCGAGTGAAAACTGTTTTTTTTTTCAATTTTTGACAGCTGTCAAAAGTATTTTAATTGTTCCACCCGCAAAAATAGACGCAATTACTGTCCGTTGTGTAATTGTAAAGATCGTAAAGAAAATATCGTTCGCAAGTGTTTGAATTGTAAGAATTATAATTTGACAGCTGTCAGAAATATTTCGATAGGTATAACTGTCAAATTGGGCAAACAGTAATAGATTGTATAATTCTACAATTGCTAGATACGTTTTGGCAGCTATGATTGTTGTAATTGTTGAATGTTGATCGAGTGAAAACTGTTTTTTTTTTTCAATTTTTGACAGCTGTCAAAAGTATTTTAATTGTTCCACCCGCAAAAATAGACGCAATTACTGTCCGTTGTGTAATTGTAAAGATCGTAAAGAAAATATCGTTCGCAAGTGTTTGAATTGTAAGAATTATAATTTGACAGCTGTCAGAAATATTTCGATAGGTATAACTGTCAAATTGGGCGAACAATAAAACAGATTGTACAATTCTACAATTGCTAAATACGTTTTGATAGCTATGATTGTTATAATTGTTAAATGTTGAACGAGTAAAAACTGTTTTTTTTCAATTTTTGACAGCTGTCAGAAGTATTTTAATTGTTCCACCCGCAAAAATAAACGGAATGACTGCTCGTTGTGTAATTGTAAAGATCGTGAAGAAAATATCGTTCGCAAGTGTTTGAATTGTAAGCATTATAATTTGACAGCTGTCAAAAATATTTCGATGAGTACAAATGTCAAATTGGGCGAACAATAAAACAGATTGTACAATTCTACAATTGCTAAATACGTTTTGATAGCTACGATTGTTATAATTGTTAAATGTTGAACGAGTAAAAACTGTTTTCTTCCATTTTTGACAGCTGTCAGAAATATTTCGATAGGTATAAGTGTCAAATTTGCCAAACATTAATATATTGTACAATTCTACGGTTACTAGATACGTTTGGCAGCTATGATTGTTGTAATTGTTGAATGTTGAACGAGTAAAAACTGTTTTTTTCAATTTTTGACAGCTGTTTAGAAGTATTTTAATTGTATCACCCGCGAAGATAGACGGAATTACTGTCCGTTGTGTAGTTGTTTCTTAACCGCAGAAAAGAAAATATCGTTTGCAAGTGTTTAAATTGTGACGATTGTAATTTGACAGCTGTCAGAAATTTTCGATAGGTATAAATGTCAAATTGGGTAAACAGTAATTGATTTTACAATTCTGTAGTTGCTAGATACGTTTTGATAGCTACGATTGTTGTAATTGTTGAATGTTGAACGAGTAAGAACTGTTTTTTTTTCAATTTTTGACAGCTGTCAGAAATATTTCGATAGGTATAAATGTCAAATTTGCCAAACATTAATTGATTTTACAATTCTGTAGTTGCTAGATACGTTTTGACAGCTATGATTGTTATAATTGTTCAATGTTGAACGAGTAAAAACTATTTTTTTTTTCAATTTTTGACAGCTGTCAGAAGTATTTTAATTGGCCCACCCGCGAAAATAGACGCAATTACTGCCCGTTGCAACATGGTAGGCAATCTCACTTTCTTTTCAGCATTCTAACACTGTTGTTGTCACATGAGGTGCTCATCCAATGTAATACCTAAGTACATGTCGACCAGAATCCCATGGCAATTGCGCTTAAGTCAGAGAGGTTGGGTAAGAGTATGACGTTGCTTGTTATATTGTTACATTAACAATAGATCACTGCCACGGCATTCTGGTCGACCTGATGTTTATTCCATTCAACGTGAAGAAGACGTGGCTCCTTTTGCTCTTTCCCGTCATTATCAAGGCCTCGGTTTTGTTCGGTGCCAACTCCAGTCTGTGGTCCATCATTCATACTGCTATCTCTCTCAAACATATGTTAGTACTTATTCTGCAATATTAAGAAAAATTCGGGTCACAATTTAAATATCGACAAAACGCGCTACTTTGATTACGTCTATTTTCTATTTAATTATAGCCATTTTGTTTTCGATGCTCTTAATCTGCATCTCTTTTCAGAAATATCTAAATCTCTCTGATCTTCATACTTGAAACGTGTATGGCAAAGCTGTTAACCGTGGATGTTGAGCGACTTAATTAAAACAAAATTATAACTTTGGAACACCCTGTATATTTTACAGGGCGAGTCACCATTATCGCTTCAGTTTCTTGTGTTTTAAAGGTTAAAAGAAATCAATTTGCGATTTCAGTCAGATATACAGGTTTATAAAGGGCACGTTTTAAAATTATTTCCAACTACATACATATATAGGGTGGTTCAAAAAAAAGTATATGATATAATTCATGTGATGCGTTGCCAATTTAGATAAAATTTGGTTTTTTACGACAATGTAATGGAAACTAACGATTTGACAGACAAATAAGCGATAGACTATGCAAAATGGGACTGTATACAGCTCAAACATGACAAGTGTTGGTTATGGATGGGAGAGGGTGGAGCACGATTCTCTTAATCGCGCTATAGAAAGCATGACCTCCCATTTAGATGAGAAGAAACATGGTATATTGTTAGAATCACTCTGCAAATGAGTGCAATGAAAATAGATCAAGCAGCAGAAATAGACAACGCGGTTTCGATCTTCCAGGTCTCGTCAGTACTCCTGTGAATGCAAGATCTAATTTCATCGTAGTTATTTATTCAACCTGTACTGTATCAAAGTATTCTAGCGGTTTATTGGAAGCACGATATGTCAAAATAACTTCTTACAAATTCGGATCTTTCCAGCAGTAGTACAAGTTTTCAATTTTGTTTTGGAAATCACCCTGTATAAAACGTTAATTCCTGAGAATCTCTTCTGTTCTATTATACACTAAACATACAACAAGTCACAGACAGACAGAGGAGTGTATATATATATAAGAGATCCGTAGCTCGAAGGCATTCACCTAACTTCTTCTTTCTACAAAGCTAACGGTCCACACCGTTCAAAATCTGGGACGAACAACAGTTAACTCTCTCTCGATATATCGTCGTGTCGTCGTCGTCGTCGTGTGTCGGTCGGAGGAGAAATAACCGACACGGAGAAATATGCTATCGCTCGACGACTATACATACAATACACGTAAGTAAATACATAATACATACATAGAGGAGAAGGAATGAGAAGAGCGTATGCCCGGCTGGCTCACTCGCTTAGTACACGGTATAGAGAGATACAAACGATCGTAATAACCGGGACGGATTCGAAGTTGTTCGTCGGGTCGTGTCGTCCGTGAAAAAGAAAGGAAAGAAAGAGAAAAATCGCGATCGAAGAGAAGGCGAGATGCGGAGATCGACGCGTTCGCGTTCCGTTTTAGGCGCGCAGATTATAAAAGTGGCACACAACACACACAACGCGCGAACTGAATTAATTCGTAATGAGACGACGACGAGTCGGATATGTAGGCTATATTGAAATCGTGTCAGGCCAGCCGACAGATACTGTAATGATAACGACGGTTGTTAATACTGTAAAAACTAAACTCCGATCGGATTCAAGATTCAAGTTCAATTATGAATACGTTTTCTTCGCATTCCATTTTGAATACACGCATTGTTGTCGTTTATTTGTATTGAAGAAAATTGAAAGTTTACTGAAGAAATATTGAAGGTGCACTTATTATTAAAGCCAACATGTTTTCTATTTTGAAGAAAACTGGTTAACCAACCTTTAAAAAGTAATAATGTCCAGACAGTGACGTAAATGTCAATATTTAAATTGTAAGAATTTGACAGCTGTCAGAAATACTTTAGATAAGCGTATACCTGTCAAAATAGGGAGGAGGGGGAGGGGAAAGCGGCTTTTATTACGTGACATCTACTAGAGAAAATACAATACTTGTAGATGTTGAAATTTGACAGCTGTCAGACGTGTTAACGGCTAAAATTGTCAAATCTGTAATAAAAATACTGCATGTGGAATTTTACAGGCGTCTACAGTATTTTTATAGTTACGCCTTTTAAACTAGCGAAATTAAATAATTTGACAGCTGTCAGAAATATTTCGGTAGGTATAAATGTCAAATTGGGTAAACAGTAATTGATTTTACAATTCTGTAGTTGCTGGATACGTTTTGAAAGCTACGATTGTTGTAATTGTAGCATATTGAACGAATAAACGTAGTTTTTTCAAATTTTTGACACCTGTCAAAATAATTTTAATTGTTCCGCCCGCAAAAATAGACGGAATTACTCTCCGTTGTTTAGTTATTTCTTAAGCACCGAAAAGGAAATATCGTTTGCACATGTTTAAATTGTAAGAATTATAATTTGACAGCTGTCATAAATATTTCGATAAGTGTAAGTATCAAATTGGGCAAACAATAATAGATTTTATAATTCTACGATTGTTAGATACGTTTCGACAGCTACGATTGATATAATTGTTGAATGTTTAACGATTTCAATTTTTGACAGCTGTCAGAAGTATTTTAATCGTTCCACCCCTGAAAAGGGACGGAATTACTGTCCGTTGTATGGTTGTTTTTTGAGCACCATAAAGAAAATATCGTTCGTAATTGTTTAAATTGTAATAATTATTATTTGACAGCTGTCAGAAATATTTCGATAGATATAAGTGTCGAATTGAGCAAACAATAATAGATTGTACAATTGTACGGTTGCTAGATACGTTTTGACAACTATGACCGTTATAATTATGGAATGTTGAACGAGTAAAAACTATTTTGTTCAATTTTTGACAGCTGCCAGAAGTATTTCAATATAGATATAAGTGTCAAATTGGGACAAAAATAATAAATTTCACAATTCTACAGTTGCTAAATGCGTTTTGACAGCTAGGATTGTTATGATCGTTGATTGTTGAATGAGTAAAAACTGTTTTTTTTCAATTTTTGACAGCTGTCAGAAGTATTTTAATTGTTCCACCCGCGAAAATAGTCAGAATTTCAGTCCGTTGTATACTTGTTTCTTAAACATCGAAAGAAAATGTCATTTGTAAGTGTTTAAATTGTAAAAATTATAATTTGACAGCTGTCAGAAATATTTCGACAGGTATAAATGTCAAATTGTGCAAACAACAATAGATTTTACAATTCTACGGTTGCTAAACGTTTTGACAGCTACGATTGTTATAATTGTTGATTGTTGAATGAGTAGAAACTGTTTTTTCCATTTTTGACAGCTGTCAAAAGTATTTTAATTATTCCACCGGCGAAAATAGACGGAATTACTACCCGTTGTATGGTTGTTTCTTAAGCATTGAAAAGAAAATATCATTTGCAAGTGTTTAAATTGTAAGAATTATAATTTGGCAGCTGTCAGAAATATTTCGTTAAGTATAAGTGTCAAATCGGGGCAAACAATAATAGATTTTACAATTCTGTAGTTGCTAAATACGTTTTGACAGCTATAATTGTCATAATTATTAATTGTTGAATGAATAAAAATGTTTTTTTCAATTTTTGACAGCTGTCAGAAGTATTTTAATTGTCCCACCCGCCAATTCTGTCCGTTGTATAGTCATTTCTTAAGGATCGTAAAGGAAATATCGTTTGCAAGCGTTTAAATTGTAAGAATTACAATTTGACAGCTGTCAGAAATATTTCGATAGGTATAAATGTCAAATTGGGGCAAACAATAATAGATTTTACAATTCTACGGTTGCTAAATGCGTTTTGAGAACTATTATTGTTATAATTGTTGAATGTGTAAAATCTGTTTTTTACCATTTTTGACAGCTGTCAGAAATATTTTAATTATTTCACCCGCGAAAATAGGCGGAATTCCTGTCCGTTGTATGGTTGTTTTTTAAACACTGAAAAGAAAATATCGTTTGCAAACGTTTAAATTGTAAGAATTATAATTTGACAGCTGTCAGAAATATATCGATAGGTATAAATGTCAAATTGGGCAAACGATAATATATTTTACAATTCTACAATTGCCAAATATGTTTTGAGAACTATGATTATTATAATTGTTGAATGTTGAACGAGTAAAAACTGTTATTTTTTCAATTTTTGACAGCTGTCGGAAGTATTTCAATTATTCCATCCGAGAAAATAGACGGAATTACTATCCATTGTATAGTTTTTTCTTAAGCACCGAACAGAAAATACCGTTTGTAAACGTTTAAATTGTAAAAATTATAATTTGACAGCTGTCAGAAATATTTCAATATGTATAAATGTCAAATTGAGCAAATAATAATAGATTTTACCATTCTACGGTTGCTAAATACGTTTTGACAGGTATGATTGTCATAATTCTTGATTGTTGAATGAGTAAGAACTGTGTTTTTTTCAATTTTTGACAGCTGTCAGATGCATTTTAATTATTCCCGCCGCAGAAATAAACGGAATGACGAATGAATCGACGAAGAGAATATTGTTTGCAAGTGTTTAAATTGTAAGAATTATAATTTGACAGCTGTCAGAAGTATTTTGATGCTTATAGATGTCAGAATAGGAAAAAAAAATTAATTTTACAATTTGACAGCTGCCCAATACGATTTTGACAGTTGTCGTTGTTTAGCTAAATTAGAAGAAACAGTTTTTTAAATTTGACATCTGTCAGAAATATTTTAACTCTTCCGCCCACCAAAACAGAAGGGATAACTATCGTTCAATAGTTTCTAAGTATCGAAATAAAAAACCAACGCTTACGAGTGTTTAAATTTAAAAAAATCATAATTCAAATTTGACAGTCGTCAAAAATATTTTCATGTGTAATCGATTTTACAATTTTACAGCTGTCATATACGATTTTGACGATTATAATTGTCAAAATTCGAATAGAAAATACTTTATTTACTAAATTGCTAAATTAGAAGAAAAAACTGTTTTGACAGCTGTCAGAAGCGCGTTGACAGCTGTGATAGTAAAATCTAAAATTACTTATATTTACAATTTGAAGACTGCTACAGTAAAAACTATCAAATTTAAACGAAAATTGCGGTTTTACAATTTGACAGCTATAACGTTCATCGTTTGACAGTTGACCGTAGATTATCCAAACGTGCACTAAAACAGAAAAAAATCGTTTTTATGGCTATATAAGATTGTCGAATCTGGAAAGAAATAGATGTCATAAATAGTAGCTGCTTTTTTTTTCTTTCAGTTTGACAGCTGTCACAAATATAATGTTAAGATAAGATTAATAGAGGAAATTGAATATCATCCCGGAATGAGGGGCTGCAGTGCTACAAAAGCTGCCTGAGCATGAAAATCAAACTTCTAATTCGTACATCTTTCCTCCGATCAATATTAATCACTTTGGTAGCTTCAGCCTGCCAGGGGCTGAAACAAACTTAGAGATTTGATTTATTAATTTTTTGTTTGTTTTGGTAAACACGAAGAGACTACCATTCAGTATGATTAAATTTGCTTCGCCAACGCAAATCAATATAGAAAATTAGATACGCATTTCTAATATAACCGGAAGAAATAGGAATCTAAAAATTATTTTAAAGTGACATATCATCAGCCGATATTAGACATTAGACATACTTCGGGGTTTTCGCAGCCGGTTCGGACGGTTAAAACAGGTCGCTAGCGGGCGCGATGACATGACCCCTGACCTCGTTCCAAATATAGAACACGCAGGCCGGCTCTGCTACGAGAGGCACTGCAGCACTGCGTTGCCCGTTCCGTGTATTATTAGGGGGAAGGGCGGCTTGAAAGAAGAAGGTTGGGTTTAAACGGAATTTTGCGGAAAATATACATTTTTTTTTTTAGCTCGAAGAGGAGGGGGAAAACTAGGTCGAATTTGATGTTTTATTAGTTAAGGATTAACACGCTAAACATATCTCAAAATATATAATTTTTTTTTTTTCATTTATAAGGCGAATGCCGGTTCAACGATGGAAAGTAATGATGAAGACATTGGCCCTAAATACAATACCGTTAACGTTAGAAACCGGATATGACGTTACGGCTCTCTGTGTTGTTGTGTACCGTTGCGAAATGTTTCGCGAAGTTGAGCGTTCTCGCGTCTAAATATAAGTCGGATATTACAAGTTGTTTTAATGTAATAGGGTTGTGCGTGCATGACAACTACCTATGGGAGTCACTTGTTAAGAGAACGATGCCCCCTGCTTAACTATACAGGTACAGCGCCAAGTTTGTTTCTCTATTACGTCATTCTGTTCATGTTGCTATTGATGTCAAAATATTATTACATGATTTTATAAATCACAATTTAATAAAAATCTTAATAGGAAAAAAGATACGTTAAAGTCAGAAATCATATTTTGGGGCGATTCGGTATATACGAGGGCGACCTGAAATGTTTTCGCAATCGGCAAAAGATGGCGCACGAAGGTTATGGCAACGTCTACTATCAATAGTTGCTGTTTAAGAGTGTGTTTTGCTTTTGGGTGAGCGAGTTCAAACATAAGTGACGAACCACGCAATGGACGCTCAAAAACCGCGCTACCAACGATGTCGGGCTAGTGGTCTAGTGGCTTGCACACTTGCCTCGTAGTCCGGCAGTACCGGGTTCGAACCCCGGTGCTTCCTTTCTGAGTTTGGTTTTCTGTAGTTTTCCAAATTCCACGGCAAATGCGGAATTAAGTCGGTCTACAGCCGCAGGCGTAATAATAACTCATGGCCAGCCGATGCCCCCTGTAATTGGCGCAAGCTGTTGGGGGATGCTAAGGCATGAATTATTATTATTATTATTATTAACAGGTCGTTATCTTTATTAAGGGGTCGATGGTCGCAGTGGTTAGGCGGCTGACTATCGTTGTGAGAGGACGATAGGCGCCGGGGTTCAATTCTCTGGAGGGACGGTGACATTTTTTCAGAGAGTTTAATCCCGGATCGACTTGCCATTCGCTGTTGGGCGCGCTATCATAAAAGGCGATATGATGCTGTCACAAAGCTAATTGAACACAAACTACACCGCGAGAGTTGCAGTGATAGCCAGACAAGTCATACAGCTTACGGAGTCACTGCAACTAAGCACCCACCACACATTAAAAAAAAAAATTATGAAATGGTCAACAAGATTCATGATATCCTGTTAGCCGATCGGCGATTGAAGCTGAAAGAGATAGCAGAAACAATAGGCATCTCAGTTGAACGCGTTGGCCTTATCCTAAACGAAATTTTGGTCATGGGTACCGCGTTTGCACGCACCGGAGCAAGAACGAAATCGGGTGACCGTTTTGGGCGATTCAACGCAATCCAAGGGATTTCCTGAGATCAAATATCAGTCGAAACAGTGGACTTCTCCGAACGAATTAGCTTTGAAGGAAGCATCGGTCGGAAAGGTCGTCGCGACCATGTTGGTCAGCCAACAAACGATCAAGATATTCTGACCAATTTTAAACAAATTCTTTTTAAAATCAAGTTCCACGAATAACATCAAAATACAAAACACTATTACACATCTGCAGTAGGCCATGACGATTGTTTTGAAATTCCGCGGAGACATTCTGTGTGCACCAATCTCTAGAGTCATTAACCACTGCTATTCTGCAGGAATATTTCCAGAATAGTTAAAAGACAGCAGACAAGACAAGTTTAATAACTCAATGTCACAATGGGTAGATCCCAGGAAGGTCGACAATACGCTCTATTTACAAAGCATTGTGTGAGTCTTAAATCAGAAAATGAAAGTGATTGGTGTATTTTTGGATATTTCTAAAGCTTTCGATAATGTAGATCAAGTTAGAACTGATGGGTTCCCGATGACCGGTCTTTAACCTGATTAAGTCATATCTGAGCGGTAGGAAGCAGCGTCAAGGCTCAATACTTGGCCCAATTTTATACATTTTGTATACCAATGACCTGCCACTCTGTGCTCAACAGCTGGTGACCATGTATGCAGAGGACACATCTGTAACAGTGCGAGGTGACACAAGTACAGTATTACAGCAACAATCACCTGAATGCTTTAAAGGCTAGACAAACAAAATAATTTCCAAGTTAATATTAACAAAAACCCAGATTATAAATTTATGCCTAAAACAAGAAGATCCATCCACAGATGAAGCTAAATTTCTGGGAATCACGGTAGACTCACAGCTGACATGGGGAGGCATCATGTCGAAGAACTAGCTACCAAACTCTCCAGCTATCTATATGCAGTTAAAAGAATCTCGAAGGTAGTAGAAAATGCTCCTCCTCCTCCTCCTTTCAGTTACCATGCATTTGTTGAATCCAGGATGCGTTGAAAATATTTAAACTTCAAAAGTCATGCTTAAGAACCGTATACCATCTGCGAAGAACGACATCACGCGTGGATGTAAAGTCCGCAAAGTTGGCACCACAAAGTGGTCAAAAATCGACAAAAATGATTGACCATTTATTGACCACCAAATTATTTAGGCAATAGCCGCCGTATTTTTCATTTTTCTCGACTATGGTTAAGTTTTCAAAAAAAAAACTTTTTTTGAACATTTTGAAAATGTGAAAGGTGGTCAAACGTTGGTCAATCGTATACGATTGAACAAAATATCTATGAACATTGGCTAATTTTAAAATGCCAATCCTTTTTGAAAATGTGAAAGGTGGTCAAACGTTGGTCAATCCTACATTGCAACAAAATTTTTTGAACATTTTGAAAATGTGAAAGGTGGTCAAACGATGGTCAATCCTACACTGCAACAAAATTTTTTTGATGAGTATAATGGCTGTGGCCTACACAGAAGGTGATCAATCGAAGTCGCTGATGGTCAATCCTTTCTAGCATTTTCGTCGATTTTTGACCACTTTGTGGTGTCAACTTCGCGGACCTGTGGATGTATTCAAGACAAAACGCATACTTACTATGCCATCACTCTACATTTACGAAAGTGCGTGTTTTGTTTATAAAAATTATGATGGCATGTTCGTCAATCATGAGCCTTCGCATAGTCATGGAACTCGCTGGAACTAAGGAATGGTTTTCAAGATACCGCAAACTTCGTCAATTCATACGGCAGTAGTAACTCAGGTGATGAAGATCTTCAACCATCCATCGATTCGATGCAATTTTGAAGGAGGAACGGTCTTGTTTCGGGCGGAAAAAAATGCTTGCCCACCACGGCAATGATTTGGGGGCTCATTCATCCCCCATCGTCGTATCCAAATTGAATAAGTTGCACTACGAATTAGTTTCTCATCCACCATATTCACCGGAACTAACCCCCAGCGACTTTTTTCTAGGAAGAGATTTGCCTCAAATGAGGAGGTCATCGCCGCCTATACAGATGATTATTTTGCAGACCTCGAAACATCCTACTTCTCCAACGGCTTGAAGAGACTGGAGCACCGTTTGAAAAAGGTGTATTGATCTTCGAGGAGACTACATCGAAAAATAAAAATTTCCTGTCAATTCTTGTCAAACATTTCAGATCATTAATGGAATTTAGGCTTTCACGGCCACTGTTCATAGAGATGTGTCTTGTTCTCTAAAGACTTTGAACTTTTGTTACAACGACCACAGCAACACCACCCGAAAGATACATCTTTATGGAGCATTTCAGGTCGTCCTCGTAAATGGTGGAAGGAGAAGAGGATATTGTTGCCGAATTTGTATACGCCGATCGAGAATCGAAGTATGCGACTGAACGTCACAACTCTCCACCCATTCAGAACGAAAAACAACTTAACGTCTCGTTTCATTAGCCATAACATCGTAACATTACAGCCGTACACGTTTCGAATATGTGGTCGTCAATAGGCGCGCATTTCAGCGACATACATAAAGAGTACATCGCGTAGAGGAGCGTGAGTTGAACGCGAAACCGCACCGCCAAAAATACCCATTAATAAATAGGCTGAATCGCGTTTTTATTACTCACGCGTACTCCGCGATTTTAAAAGTGTGTTAACGTCAATAATGTTTCTCCTTTATTATTTTCTTGTTATTCTTTTTGCGTTTTCTCCTTCTCATTTCGCGCAAAACTTAAAACAAACAAAAAAAACATCGATACGCACACTAACAGGCGATGATCGGAACAGGTTCTCTCTTTCAGTTCAACAATATTTTCAAGGACATTGTTGCGAGTCGGGAGATGATCGTTTTAAATTTTGCGTTCCGCGAAAGAAGAAACAGAAAAAAAAGAGGGGACCCTATCTCGCTCGCTTCGTTTGTTATTCGCTAACACATGTCGAGTTGTTTTTTCCAGAAAGGATTATCTACTTCTTTATTCTCCTAAGGCAATACATATTAATATGTTATTTGGTAATTGGTTAATAGGTAAGGTAGGTGTAAAGAAAATTTGGCGCCCAATCTTTGGGGTCCGACGAACTCACCAATATTCAGAGATACACAATATATCAGAGGATAGTTGATGGTGACCATTTTTTGGAATTCTCAAGGTGTGATCCTCATCGACTATCTGCAGAAGGGAAGGACGATCACGGGGGCAATACTACACCGATTTATTGACCCGATTCGATGTAGTATTGAAGGAGAAACGGCTTGAGAATTGGTTAATAGTAAGCCTGGTAAGGTAACCGTAAAGAAATTTTGGCGCCCAATCTTTGGGGTCCGACGAACTCACCAATATTCAGAGAGATACACAATATATCAGAAGATAGTTTATGGTGACGATTTTTTGGGATTCTCAAGGTGTGATCCTCATCGACTATCTGCAGAAGGGAAGGACGATCACGAGGGAAATACTACACCGATTTATTGACCCGATTCGATGTAGTATTGAAGGAGAAACGGCTTGAGAATTGGTTAATAGTAAGCCTGGTAAGGTAGCCGTAAAGAAAATTTGGCGCCCAACTTTTGGGGTCCGACGAACTCACCAATGTTCAGAGAGATACACAATATATCAGAGGATAGTTTATGGTGACCATTTTTTGGGATTCTCAAGTGTGATCCTCATCGACTATCTGCAGAAGGGAAGGACGATCACGGGGGCAATACTACACCGATTTATTGACCCGATTCGATGTAGTATTGAAGGAGAAACGGCTTGAGAATTGGTTAATAGTAAGCCTGGTAAGGTAAGCCGTAAAGAAAATTTGGCGCCCAACTTTTGGGGTCCGACGAACTCACCAATATTCAGAGAGATACACAATATATCAGAGGATAGTTTATGGTGACCATTTTTTGGGATTCTCAAGGTGTGATCCTCATCAACTATCTGCAGAAGGGAAGGACGATCACGGGGCCAATACTACACCGATTTGTTGACCCGATTCGATGTAGTATTGAAGGAGAAACGGCTTGAGAATTGGTTAATAGTAAGCCTGGTAAGGTAGCCGTAAAGAAAATTTGGCGCCCAACTTTTGGGGTCCGACGTACTCACGAGAATTACGAGTAAGAATATCGTTAAGAAAGATGTTGTGAAGCAACTTTTTCAGTATCTACGATCGTAAACATTAATCAATTTTTTAAGGTATTCTCAAAGACAAAATGAGGAAAAGATTAAATCTAAAACATACATAATTCTAAATTAATCTCGGAGCCAAACCCCTCATCATTGTTTGTTTTAATTTACCCACTCAGCTTTAAACAATCAGGTTAGGAGAATTGATAGGTATGAATATATCTAGGTACCAGTGCCCTAGGACTCCGTTCTGGGACTGGTATTGTCGAATATTTTATACAATGGGGTATTCAATTTAGACCTCAAAGGTGACGCCGTGTATTTTGGTCCCGTGGACAAGCTAGCGTTAGTAGTGGAGGACAATAGACGAGCACATACTGATCGAGACTACCAACACATGTCTGGAAACATAGATGGATGGAGAATCATAGGTTAGAGTTGGCACCAAGCAAGACAGTGGACTTATCTCGATATCACTTTGAACGAAAGATGATCCTTTGGCGTACATGTAAGAGAGAGAGAGAGAGCAACCACGTCGTTAGGTAGCGTTATTTGGGAACCTCACACGGCACTTGTGATGTCATATCTATAATACTTTCGGATGCTATAAAGGGTAAAAATTGGACGAAAATTAAAGTTGAAAATTTGATAGCCAAGTCTAAAAATTCTAATTTTTTTGACTCTAACCAATCAGATTCCTAAATAAAAATGATAAACATTCAAAAGTATCCTTTAAAAAAAAATCTGAAACCATCCAACCTCCCCTCTCCCCATTCAGCTCTAACCAATCCGAAGCAAGCTCAAAACAAAAGAGTCTGCCTAAATCAAAACAAAATCTAAATTTAAGCTGAAACAACTGATAGCAAAGTCCACGATCACCATGCCTTAGACGCAACAAAACTTAGAGAGAGGCACTCGTAGGCTGATCTACAAGCCAGGTTCATTGTATTCGTCTAAAAAATCCATTAACAACAATCCAAATTTTCGAACGACCAAAAATATATAATTCTATATAATTTGACATTTCATCGACATTAATCTTTCAATTCATGAAATATTTCCACTTGTAGGTCACTAAAACAACAATTAATTAAATACCAATTTATTCCAGAACATGTAATATTATATTTTCGTTAATGAGACTTCTTCAGTGGAAGAAATTGACATTAAATACTTTTTGAATTGAAAGATAAGTACCTAAAGATCACAAAATAGATATATTAATCGACATTAATGACATTGCATTGAACTTAGAGACGTTTTGTCGACAGTAATGATATTTCATTGAAACTAATGACATTTCATTGACACAAATGACATTTCATTGACTCTAATGACATTTCATCGACAGTAAATGACATTTCATTAAAACTAATGACGTTTCATCGACAGCAATCATCTTCCATTGAAACTAATGACGTTTTCATTGACACTAATGGCATTTCATTGAAACTATAATGACGTTTGATTAACACTAATGACAAGTTAGGTCTAGAAAGAATAACATTTTTTTGTCACGAACAAGTTTAACCTTTCTCGCAGCTTTCTAATCGATAGAATTGGAAAATTACTCTGGGACTATTTTGTAGACAATTTCATACTCTAGAGAAAACGTTTTATACCATTTTTCTTGATATCTTGTGCCATTAAAGCTGGATTTGTGAGGGGAAAAATTAGTGTTGGTCGATCAGAGTTCTCCATTGCTCACGGTTTAGAAATAGGTCTCTGAATCGTCTCTCGTGACATTTCATTGACACTGATGGCATTTCATTGATCTAATGACGTTTGATTGACACTAATGACAAGCCAGGTCTAGAAAATATAACATTTTTTGTCACGAACAAGTTTAACCTTTCTCGCAGCTTTCGAATCGATAGAATTGGAAAATTACTCTGGGACTATTTTGTAGACAACTTCATACTCTAGAGAAAACGTTTTATACAATTTTTCTTGATATCTTGCGCCATTAAAGCTGAATTTGTGGGGAAATAATTAGTGTTGGTCGATCAGAGTTCTCCATTGCTCACGGTTTAGAAATAGGTCTCTGAATCGTCTCTCGTGACATTTCATTGACACTAATGGCATTTCATTGAAACTAATGACGTTTCATTAACACTAAAGACAAGCCAGATTGACACTAATGACAAGCCAGGTCTAGAAAGAACAACATTTTTTTGTCACGAACAAGTTTAACCTTTCTCGCAGCTTTCTAATCGATAGAATTGGAAAATTACTCTGGGACTATTTTGTAGACAATTTCATACTCTAGAGAAAACGTTTTATACCATTTTTTCTTGATATCTTGTGCCATTAAAGCTGAATTTGTGGGGAAATAATTAGTGTTGGTCGATCAGAGTTCTCCATTGCTCACGGTTTAGAAATAGGTCTCTGAATTGTCTCTCGTGACATTTCATTGACACTAATGGCATTTCATTGAAACTAATAACGTTTGATTAACACTAATGACAAGCCAGATCTAGAAAGTATAATATTTTTTTGTCACGAACAAGTTTAACCTTTCTCGCAGCTTTCTAATCGATAGAATTGGAAAATTACTCTGGGACTATTTTGTAGACAATTTCATACTCTAGAGAAAACGTTTTATACAATTTTTTCTTGATATCTTGTGCCATTAAAGCTGGATTTGTGAGGGGAAAAATTAGTGTTGGTCGATCAGAGTTCTCCATTGCTCACGGTTTAGAAATAGGTCTCTGAATCGTCTCTCGTGACATTTCATTGACACTAATGACAGTTCATTGAAACTAATGACGTTTCATTAACACTAATGACAAGCCAGGTCTAGGAAAGTATAATATTTTTTTGTCACGAACAAGTTTAACCTTTCTCGCAGCTTTCTAATCGATAGAATTGGAAAATTACAACTCTGGGACTATTTTGTAGAAAATTTCATACTCTAGAGAAAACAAACGTTTTCTCTAGAATATGAATGACAGGTCTTTTGACTAGTTTGCCCTAAATGAGTTTAGTTAGAGTTAATTGCCCATTTAATCTTGTACAATAACAATATTTATAAACGTTTTAAGGTAGGTCAGGGCTCTTAGACTTTTATAGTACGACAGTATTGAAATTCTCTCTAAAACTAACTACTAAAAGACTGCTCATATTATCATATTTTTAAATAAAAAATGTTTTAAATCAAATTGCCAAAGTTTCGAACCGGTCAGTTAATACCTCATCAGCATCTCGTTAATATTTATAGTTATCCATGTAGATACATCTCTAGCGTAACGTAATCAAATAATCAAACGGAACAAACGAATCGATAAATTCATGACTATTAATACGACCGAATGTAATGTCGATGGAGCGCACACAGCCCGCACGGCGTATTTACCGTATCTATTACCCGATGTGTTGTTGTATTTTTAATTCACAACGCATGCTATAATCCTCTCACGCGACTCTCTCTTGTTATTTTTACCTCGGCCATATTATTATGAGAATCAAGGTCACGAGCTGATACAAAATGTACGTATGCATATATATATACACTCTCTCAGTCGTACTCGCTACACACACGAATACTACGAGCAAGTTGAACGGTTCGACTTTATATATATTGTACCAAGCTTTATACACATATACACGCACACTAATTCATTCATTTTTCGCGAGAGAGCTACGCCTATGATTATAATAAACATAAACGATGATATCCCCCGAAAATAAAACGATAGAGGTCCTCGCGGTCGAGAGTTACCCTGCGGTACACCCTTCATTGATGAATTAAGATCGTTTAGCGATTTAAGACGGTTTATTTATAGGAGGTGACGAATGCTGGAGTAAAATTTGCGTTCCGAGAATGCTATTTATGTTTTTTTTTTGCGTATGTTTTCATTTTAGTTTTTGGCCGATGTTCTATTTGTGCCACGGTTATAATGGGCGAAATATCAATTGTGTGCCGTTCGTTTTAGTCTAGACGTGGGAATTAAAATCTGTTTCGTCGCCAGATCGTGGAGAATTGACAAAAACGCGTTTTTCAATATACGGGGTGTCCCAAATAATTGATATTATCGGTATCATGATATCGCGATACCGGTTGGAGGTGCAAAAAACTTTTTAAAATAAAAGTTGTTTAGTTCATAAAAGGCGATAGTCTAAACATACTGTCGTTTATACAGGGTGTCTCAGAAAAGCAGTATTAAATCTAACATCTTATATATTTAAGGTTAAGGTTATAAATCGATATTTCTCGCTTTTAAATTAAAACCCTCTTAAATGCGGTATCCAACGATGAAAATAGAAGAAATAAACAACAGAAAAACGCGACAAAACAATGTCGTACTCGTTACATACGCGCGATATCCGAATTGTTCCCAGCGTTGTACGTGCAGTCAGTTTCTGCGACCACCTCACTCTCTCTCTCTTTCTCTCGCGTACACGCACACACTCTCTATCTCTCTTTCGTTAGTATGGATAATAACAATGTCAATGTTGCAATAGTGAAACTTGTATTCCCCGACTGTTTTGTTGGCCTATACGGACGTTCTAAGTGGTAGTGTGTTGTGTGTGTCTCTGACTCTCTCTCTCTCTCTCTCTGTGTATATGTGTTTGTGTGCATGTTTGAAAAAGAGGTCACACGACGTAAATAAACTTGGACTCTTCGATGATAGTTTAGTGTGCGCGTCCACCGATATACCCACGAAGATGGTGGAAGAGAGAACGCAATTTCGGATGGAGTTGAAACGACGGTAGGGGGATTGATTGCTCATAGTAAGGTGGGGGTGTTCGTATGACTGCCTGTGTGTGTAGGTATTTAATGAACTGCACATCACCTATTATATTATGTGTATAAAATTGTTTTAACACATTTAAAACAAAAGAGATATATTCTGAATGCAAATAATACGTTTTCGATCGCAATAAGTAGTTTGGCTAAACTGTCCCTGGCGCCGTAACGTTACCCACTGTTTTTTTTTTTAGTTCTATATTGTCAGGAATTGAGTCTATTTCATATTTTACAAACACTGCAAGCAAGGCCTGCTTCTCTTAACAACATTAACAATTTTCCATTATGCATGACCTAAATAGACACACACTCGTATGTTATAAGTACGAGAAGCACCCGCAACGCTGCACCACCTTTTTCATTTAGTACTTGCGAATTCTAAAACAGTCACGTGACGTGGACACATCATATGTTTATCTCGATGCTTTCAATGACTCATATGCCGGCTAAAACTCGTGAAAAACAGTCACCTGTAGCTGTGTAAAAGACGCATACCTAACTGGTTAAAACAGGTAGCTGAATAAGGGACGTGTAACTGAATGATATACAGGTAGCTATATAAATAAAGATATGTGACTGAATTAAATGCAGGACGCTGTATAAAAGACAATTAGCTGTATAAATAACAAGAAATTGTATAAAAAATAGACAGTCTATCAAAGATACGTAGCTGTGTAAAAGACAATTAGCTGTAAAATGCTTGTAGCTGTATAGAAGACAGTTAGCTGTATACAAAGCTTGTAGCTGTATAGAAGACAGTTAGCTGTATACAAAGCTGGTAGCTGTATAGAAGACAGTTAGCTGTATAAAATATATGCAGCTGTATAGAAGACAGTTAGCTGTATAAAAAAAATGTAGCTGTATAAGAGACACGTAACCGAATAATATACAGGTCGCTGTATAAAAGACAATTAGCTATATAAATGACAAGAAATTGTATAAAAAATAGGCAGCTCCATAAAAGACACGTAGCTGTATAAGAAGCTTGTAACTGCATAGAAGACAGTTGGCTGTATAAAAAGCTTGTAGTTGTATAGAACACAGTTAGCTGTATAAAAAGCTTGTAGTTGTATAAGAGATGTATAACTGAATAATATACGGGTAGCTGTATAAAAGACACGTGACTGAATAAAAGACAAGTAGCTGTATGAAAGACCAATAGCTGTATAAATGACAAGAAATTGTATTAAAAAAAAAACAGGCAGTTCTATAAAAGATAAGTAGCTGTATAAAAGATAGGTAGCTGTATAAAAGCTGTATAAATGACAAGAAATTGTATAAAAAACAGGAAGTTCTATAAAAGATAGGTAGCTGTATAAAAGACACGTGATTGAATAAAATACAGGTTACTGTATAAAAGACAAATAGCTGTATAAATGACAAGAAATTGTATAAAAAACAGACAGTTGTATGAAATATAGGTAGCTGTATAAAAGACACGTGATTGAATAAAATACAGGTTACTGTATAAAAGACAAATAGCTGTATAAATGACAAGAAATTGTATAAAAAACAGACAATTCTATGAAATATAGATAGCTGTATAAAAGACACGTGATTAAATAAAAGACCAATAGCTGTATAAATGACAAGAAATTGTATTAAAAAAACAGGCAGTTCTATAAAAGATAAGTAGCTGTATGAAAGACAGTTAGCTGTATAAAAGACAGGTAGCTGCATAAAATGCTTCTAGCTGTATAAAAGTTAGGTAGCTGTATAAATGACAAGAAATTGTTTAAAAAAAAACAGGCAGTTCTATAAAAGATAAGTAGCTGTATAAAAGATAGGTAGCTGTATAAAAGCTGTATAAATGACAAGAAATTGTATAAAAAACAGGCAGTTCTATAAAAGATAGGTAGCTGTATAAAAGACACGTGATTGAATAAAAGACCAATAGCTGTATAAATGACAAGAAATTGTATTTAAAAAAAACAGGCAGTTCTATAAAAGATAAGTAGCTGTATAAAAGACAGTTAGCTGTATAAAAGACAGGTAGCTGCATAAAATGCTTCTAGCTGTATAAAAGTTAGCTAGCTGTATAAACGACAAGAAGTTGTATTAAAGAAAAACAGGCAGTTCTATAAAAGATAAGTCGCTGTATAAAAGACAGTTAGCTGTATAAAAGACAGGTAGCTGCATAAAATGCTTCTAGCTGTATAAAAGTTAGGTAGCTGTATAAATGACAAGAAATTGTATTAAAAAAAACAGGCAGTTCTATAAAAGATAAGTCGCTGTATAAAAGACAGTTAGCTGTATAAAAGACAGGTAGCTGCATAAAATGCTTCTAGCTGTATAAAAGTTAGCTAGCTGTATAAATGACAAGAAATTGTATTAAAAAAAACAGGCAGTTCTATAAAAGATAAGTCGCTGTATAAAAGACAGTTAGCTGTACAGCTGTACATGTAACTGTATAAAGACAGTTGGTTGTACAGAGAACTATCTAGATTAGATTACTATGGTGGGTTGATTGGATATTGATTGCTTCTTTTCACTACGACCTAATCTTTTAGTTTCAATTGCTGAATTGATTGAATCTTTACGATCTTGTTGGGGGCTATAGCTCTGACGTCAGCTGCTTCTAAAAGCGCCTGTTCAATCTGAGTGTATCTTTGTCGGGCCATTACCGCCTCGATCGCACATCATGTGTCCAGTCGTCTCATTTTCTTGAAAGCGCCGTCCACCTTGCTTCTCTTCCTCAGGTGATGCCTCAGAGGGCTATGATCTGCCGCTGAGATCTCTCTTGTTGAGATCCAGCTGCGATTTCGTCTTGGCAGTTGAAAAATGAAATGAATGAACTTTTTTGGTTCTCTTAATTTTGAAATGTTAATCCAGTGCTAGATTTTTTTGATCAGGCAGGGTAATGGATTTGGTCCAACGAATGGAAACTCTGCGATCATCGACAATCTCGTTACAGCTGAAGCGTGTGGTCTAAAACTGATTCTGAGCGAAGGGTCGCTCGGAGTTGATTGTAGTTTAACATGATGCACCCGTATTGATCAATTATATCAAAGACTAGTGAGCGCTTTTTAGCCTTATTTAGACTGCGATGTTTGCTGCAAAAAGAAGTCTTATTCACAATCTGATAGGTTGTGTTGAATTTTTCTTAAGAGTCCGACGATCGAATCGAAATAATATCAATAAAACGCTTTCTTTATGCGAATAAATTTAAAGATAATTCATTTTTATCAATCAATACACGTGCGACAACAATTCCTCAAGTTTTACTAATACTGCAAACGAGCACACAATTTCAAATTTTACACCGGCAGCGACAATTATCGCACGTCACCGTTGAAATGTCGAAATGATTGAATCGAATTTGCCCGTTACATAAGCACGGAATTTAATCCGCAATTCAACGATGGCATTACTAATTCGTTACAGCTGACAATTTTCGAATTATTTTATACATTCTATCCATTTAAAATAATCACCGGGGTATTCTGCAGGAGCGTAGCTTAAGACCTACCCTGTTATTATTATTATTAATATTATTATCATATAGGTATGCATATCTATCGATAAGTAAGGGGTTCCCAATAATAGTTTTAGGGAGAAATGCATTATTATTAGACGTTGTGGATTTCATCGATAATAATGCGTTCTAGGAACGTAAGCGAAATTTATTACCTATTAGAAAGTTAAGCTTCTCCGACTTAATACATGTAATTTAAGGATTATTAACGAAATTATACGTTAATATAATCGGTTTTCCCTAAGCAGAAGCAGAAACGTACGAATATCTACATTGACAAAATAAGGAATGGCGTTGTGTTTGCTACGAGTCTGTATTCAGGTCGGTGTCAAGGTCACAATTAGCTGTATGTCGCACGTTAACGACGAGCTTTCTGTGAATGTTTATGCGTGCGTATGTGTGTGTAGTTCTCAAGTGTTATTAATCTACTTGTTGTAATAACTCAAGGCAACACCGATATCGAAATAATAATAATAATAATAATAATAAATTATTTCATATTTTTCTAAATAGATATTGATTGATTATAATCGGACGATTATTGAGAGGTAAGGTAGTTTGAAGTATGTACATTAGTGCCGCTTAACTAAGCGTTTCCCCGATTATAAACAAGGCAAGATGGAGAAAGATGGGTAATCGATACGGTTCTCGTTCGCTCGCGAACAATGTGGTGCACACATCACTGCAGATAACACCGTCCGATCTGATCGTTAACATCATGCAAATGAAGGTGGTTGCTGCTTAAACGTTAGATTAAATCTATATCTCTCTCTCTCTCTTTTTATATGTACATATATATACAGGGTTGGGCAAATGAGTTCTATTAAAAAATAACTTGAATAAAAGTTTTTGTAGTATTTTCATTCTACTCTATCGCATACTTTGATTTTCTCCAACTTTCACTTGTTTCGAGATATGACGTCATCGGTAGTTCATCACCCTGTATATTTTAACATTTTTGGATAGACACGTTTTCAAGAATTACAATGATATACATTATTATATATCATAATATATTAGAGAAGGCTAGCAACAAGAAAATATTAAAAAGAAGATAAACTGATGACCTTGAGCAGCCTGACAGTATCCTAGTTTATCGATGAAGGACCTTCTTAATGACTTCTGAATTCTTGTCCTATCTCTTGAAAGGCCGTCCTAATTCCATCTTTCAACTTTTCAAGCGATTGAGGTTTATTCTTATAAACATTAGGTTTCAAATGCCCTCAGAGGAAAAAGTCTTAAGTCCTTTAGATTTTAAGCCATTCAATACATCCTCTTCGATCTATCGAACGCTGTAGAAATATTTTATTTAGGTATGTACGCACGTCAATTCCATAATGCGGTGGTGCTCCATCTTGCTGATACCAAATGGCATCTGAGAATAGTGGATGATTAATAGGGTTTGGAAATAAACTGCATCCTTCTATCGGGATCATCTTTTGTTAATTCTTGTACCTACTAAATGCACTTTCTACTAAATGCACTTTGAAACCTAATGTTTATAAGAATAAACCTCAGTCGCTCAAAAAGTTGGAAGATCGAATTAGGATGGCCTTTCAAGAGATAGGACAAGACGTAATTCAGAAGTCATTAAGGTCCTTCATCGATAGATTAGGATACTGTCAGGCTGCTGAAGATCATCAGTTTGAACATTAATATAAATTGTCTTGTTTTCAATATCTTCTTGTTGCTATCCTTTTCCAATATGTTATGAGAGATAAACTGTATATCATTGTAATTCTTGAAGACGTCTCTATCCAAAAATGTTAAAATATACAGGGTAATTTATTTTAAAAAAACTACCGATGACGTCATATCATGCGATCGAGTAGAATGAATATACTAAAACAACTTTTATTAAGGTTATTTTTTAGTAGAACCCATAATTTTGCCAGAAATCTGGTGTTCCCACACATTTGCCCAACCCTGTATATACGAGGATGTGTTGTTGCAGTCCCTCCCTGAACAAAAAATAAAAGTGTTTATCGTATTTATAATATAATTCAGGTTCAATTCAAATCCGGATGTTTAAAAAAAATATTGTTGGAATCACCCTACTAAATAGCAATGAAAATAGATCAAACTTTACGTGATTTCGACCTCCCAGGTCTCATCAGTGGCCTTCCGAAAACAACACCTAATTTCATCGCGATTTAACCAATTCCATCGTCTGCAGGGGACAAGATCGGAACTAGCACTGCCGAGTGTCAAACAATCTAGCAGATACCGATCTAGTTCCATCCGAATAAGGCGATTTATAGGGTTTGAAAGAGTTGATAGCCCATACTACAGCAGTCCCTGTTCACCTTCTGAGGATAATTCTCAAGTTTTTGCTGATCGTCCACGTTTTTAGGGTTAATCTAGAAATAGAACTTCAAGAGTTTTCTTGAGTAAACGGATCTTTAACTAGAAGTTTGTAGAGTCTCGCTTCTTCGGATACAATTTCTACATTCTTCCTTGGCTAAATTTAAAGCTTAATTGTGTTTAATGATTGTTTTCCTGTAATTTTTCCACACTTTTGCTTTGCACCCTTGGCCAATTGTATTAGACACCCGTCACTTTCATAGATTCGAACCAGATAGTAAGAAATAGAATAAAACTACAAGAACAAAAATGCATTTAACGATAATTTATTTACAAAATAGTAGAATTATTAATATCTACTGCTCCCACCACCTTCTTTCATAGCAGTACGGACTCTCTTCGGCATACTTGCTCAAGATAAATTAAAGATATATAAATTCTAAAAGTGACTCATCTCTCCTGTTCGTGTCGATGCTTCCCCATACGATATCCGTCCTGATTACAATCTGGAGATTGTGATCCTCGTAGCCTCACCATTTCCTCTGAGAGGAGGGGAGGGAGGATGTTCATCATATGGATGGTAGGCAGAAGCGATTATTAGTTTTTTTTTTACCACGTCTTATTATAGCTGCAAGGCCTCTGGAACAGAAATTCCTTTGGCTTCACTAAGTCCTGTCACTCATTCCCTAACAAGCCAGGATTCCTATATTAGGGCTACGTCAATGCTTCCTTCCTCCCTACTATCATGGATTAGTCCTAGATATTTGGAGCCCAGGGGGTTCAGCACCTTCGAGGAATTTTCATCGACGTTGATAAGACATGTCACTCATTCGTCGATGGCACTGCGTTCTGGGTTATCACGAGTTTGAAGATCTTCTCCGTCGTTATCGTCCCCAGAAATTCCTTTGAGATCCAGGCAAGGACTATCATAGTTTTGACGATGTCCTTTTCCTGACCGGTTCTCAGAACAACGCCTATTTCTACGTCTGTCTTGTGGATAATCTCCACCAGTCATGAGTTCGCCTGTACTCAGTCTTGAACTTGGCGGTTAGAACTTGCATTTAAGATATGCCTTAGTTAGAAACGTAGTTGCATTTTGTCTCTTTCATTGTTTTGTAATTTAAGTGAGCTATTTTCTGAGATTAAAAGAAAAGAACACGCGACATTAAAGGACAGAAAATGATGATTAAATCCAATCTTAACCCATTCCTTCCCACTGTACTCGCTTGAGTACGACAAACAAGTTTAAGTTTCAGGTCTCTAGTCATGGCTCAAACTAATCTATATAAACTGTCTGATGATCTACGTGTGGTACTTTCATTTTGCTCACAGTTTGAAAGATGTGAAGCATACTCCAAAAAGTGAATTATAGTTTTGTGCCATTTCATTTCCATTTTCCAGTTATAATTACTTATTAGTAGAGAATTGGCTGAAGAATATAATATATATATGTAATCAACGTCAAAGGCAAGTGTACTCATTTGAGTACAACGGATTTTTTTCTATTTTAGTGGGCAATAGATTTTGAGCTTCTAGGGAGTTTTATGGCAGAATAATAATCCCACCACAAGTCGATGAGCAAACAGACTAGGAAGATAGGAAGGCTATGTGATGTTCCAGGAACAATTGAACTGCACTATGAGCTAATTGACGTGGAATATTCGAGTGAAGACGAAATACTCCTTTCAAGAATATGTACTGAAAAATCGGAAAGTCTCTCCGGTATGGAGCAGTGATCGTGGCATCAATATAGCCATTCCTTCTACTTCTGGATACTTGGATCGGTGCACACATATTTGAAAGCTCAATTGGAGGGGGGAAAAATCCAGTTGAAATTTTTGAAAAAATTATAGATGGCACTGTAGTTCAGCGTATAGTGTCGCAAACCATCTCATCCATTTCTAAGGATGACCTGAAAATCTTGGGGATTCTATTGCAAACAGGATACCACCACCTGCCCCGTGAATCTCTATATTGGAGTGTGCATGAAGATCTGAAAGATTATAAAGATGAATATACATCTGGCAGGTAATTCCGCACTGGAAAAAGATGATAAAATGTCCCAAGTTTCGTCCTCTTATGGATCTTGTGAATTAAAAATTTCAACAGTGCGGTACGACTCCGCAAAACAATTTATTCGGGGCAAACTAGTGAGGTTCGGGTTACTGTTGTGGTTTCGATACTTATTGTGGGGCCAAATAATAAAAAAAACTGAATCACATAGTCAAGTATACCAGAAAAAAGATAAACTACTTTTGGGATCGAAAGTAGTTCTTGATCTCCTTGAAGCAATAGCCATTCCTTCTGAAATGAATAAAGGGATTCGAGGTATCTATAGCTATAAATTTAACAGTGAAGCTTCATTACTGTTTGTACGTTGAAAAGACAATAGTGTAGTCACTACGATGACAAATTATGATGCAATAGTTAGTGCCTTTGGAAAAAGTTCAGCTGCAAAGGAAAAAACTGAAGTACTCCAACCTTTACTTTTCAAAAGTTACATTTGAGGAATGGGAGGTGTGGATCTAATGCAAAAAACAATTGTCCGTCATTACTTAAGATGTTAAGTCTTCGGAAAAATATTAGGCCAAGTGCCAGTCTCCCTTTGAATATTTTGAAATATATAGGTGGCCATTTTCCTGAAAAACTAGATAAGCGAACATTGTCATGAAAAAGACTGCTTTAAAACATTTCACTCTTAATTCTTTGATTATACCACATTGTACTCGATTGAGTACACATATCAAAATGTTTAAAATAAAGTTTTTAGCACCCTCTTCTAGTTTGAATGAATTATGAAAAGAAAATATATCGAAAGAAGTAATGGATTAATGTTATCATGAAATTTTGATCGATATACCAGATTCGTGACGTAGCAACCATGTATATTAATCATTATTATAATATATAATGTTGAAGAATTTATAAACGCTAACACGTTATTTATAATACACATGCTGCAATTGAAGGCAAAACTACGCGATCGTAAGAACATGTCGAACAGAAATAAATAGTTTCCAGTTCTATTTTCGGCGACGATTTCCTCTTTTAATAAACCAATAAAATACCAAAGCCGAGATAGAGACGAAGGTCAACAACAGAATAGAATTATTAATTATGTACTTAAAGACATACATGTTCATTCATTGCCTTTTTTCTTTCGTCTATGACATTGAATTAATTCAATTTACGAGAATTATATGATATCATCGCCTTAGAAAATCGGATAAACTATAATTGTAAATTTTGTATTTAAAAAATAATAATAATAATAATATGCAAAGTATCTTCTTTTCTATTTTTTTTTTAGTTTAAAATTAAATTCTAGTTCGTTCGCCTCGTATATATATCATGACCCGCCTTAATCAGCTTTTGCCTCACGGCATTTATGAAAATACACACACAGCTAATCAATAAAAAATGTATAATATTTATTTGTAATAGCGCTGACTTGATTCGATTCTCGAATTACGATTTATTTCTTTTTATTTTATTTTTAATTTTGTCGCCTCTATAATTAGAGCCTTACCTGCTCTCGTCAATTTGATACTTTCGAGAGTGTACAATGTATTAAACGCGATCTTATTTTGTTTCAGAATATGGATATGAAATCAAGGCCAGCCGGATGCTGGCATTGCAACACGGGTGGATAATTTTTAAAAAATACTGCAAGGTGAGTTTATTTATTTATTTATTAGTTTTACGTAGGTTTGTTGTCCCACGCTCGTACTAACATATCGAAACGGTTTATTTTGAGACAGACTGTATACAGAGTGTCCCAGCTGACGCGGTTTCTGTGATAATTTGTCCATAGCAGTGGTTAGGCGGGTGACTATCGTTGTGGCAGGAGCCGGGTTTCGATTCTCTGGAGGGACGGTGACTTTTTTTTCGGAGGGTTGAAATCCTGATCGACTTACCATTCACTGTTGCTGTCACAAAGCCATTTGAACACAATTTACACACACAAAACTACACCGCGAGAGTTGTTTGATAGCCAGACAAGTAATACAGCTTACGGAGTCACTGCAACTAAGCACCCACCACACACACACAAAAAAAAAATTAAATGAGGTTTGCCTTATATCACTATCTCGGTTGTGTTTTGAGATATCGTTTTCAAATTTACTATACAGGGTGTTTCATAATATATGCCCAATATTTCAAGATGTGATAGCTTGTCCAAAAATTTGGAAAAAAATTCTATCAACTTACCCTCTAAAATGCATCATTTTCGAGATACAGGGTGTTGAAATTTAATTTAAAAAAATTAAAAAAAAACAACTTTTGTATCATTTTTAATTTTTTTTTTTAATCATGCAATTATTAAGTTAACGTTTGATGGTGATTACATTTCTTTTCTTACTTGCTCTAACGTTTTAGTAAAATAAAATTTTTATTTTAAAATTAATATGTCATGAATATTAAATATTAATATGTCATGTAGTACAGTCAGAGAAAAAATAGTCGAGACAAACTTACACTACCCGCAGTTTACCTTCTCATTCGCACCCTCTACCGCCGCGTTTTACATTCTGTGCGTGTGCGAATAAGACGGTAAACTGCGCGTAGGGTAAGTTTGTCTCGACTATTTTTTCTCTGACTGTACATGCATACATAGTAGAGTAGGCAAGCGATATAAAACCTCCCGTTATAACTTTCTCCTAACACATCATTCGTGTGCAAAACGAAGCCGTCCGAGAACCTACACAATATAGAAGTCGCAATATTCGCCAGGCTACATCTCCTATAGCTAATACATACGATATGGGCAGGAGAAAATATCCGATAAAAACGAAGAATATCTCTGCTGCTAAAAGCAGGCGGATACAACTGATAAATAAAAAAAGGGAAGGAAGAAGACGGAGAAGAACCAAAGGGGAATATGCTCCTAACGTTGCCCCCGTCTTGTGTGTATTATATTATAGTTCCTGTAGCTTCTCTGCTCCTTGCTATCCCACAATTATTAGAATTTATTCCGGATAGAAACAAACCATTTATATTATCCGTGTGGTATTCGGGAGCGTTATCGTTACCACCCCGGAATAGATATAGATTCCCTGCATGATATATCGGTATGAATAAAAGATTTATTAAGTTAGTGTGTGACATTTTTCTTGTTCTCTCTCGCGTTTTCCTTTATTCTTATTTCAATCATAGATATGTACAGCAGTCCTGTTTATTGCTTGGACAGTCCTGTCACAGTCTTCGAATACGAAATATGCCGAAACTAATGCTATTTCTACACTAATTTTTCTCTGCTCCGTCAAGTTGGCCCCCCCTCTCAACCTTGCACCGGGCTAATATCTATTAAAAAAGTTTGCACCAAGCTTGCACCACCTTGATGAGGGGGGGCTAGCTTGGAAACATAAATATTAAATATATAGGGGTTGGAGAGGGGTGCAAGCTCTAAAATTGGTGGCGCAAGTTGGTGCAAGGTGGGTGCAAGCTATCTACCCTATTTTGAAGTTTCTTCCGTGATGAGGGGGGCTAGCGTCAAGTTAGCCCCCCCCCGCAAGCTGTTATACGTGTGGCGCAAGATGGTGCAAGCTTGGCGCAAATTTTTTAGATAGATATTAGCCCGGTGCAAGGTTGAGGGGGGACCAACTTGACGGAGCCATTTTTCTCCTACATTCAACGACGTACACAGTACACAGACAGCTTGCAGCTCAGGTTCTCCAACGATATTGAAATATAAATACAGGGTGTCCCAGCTGACGCGGTTTCTTTGTTAATTTGTTTATTTTACAGAATGGAGAAAAAGTTTCAAATAAAACTTCGAAATTCGATCAAAAATAAAGTCAGGAAAAAAATTAAACGATTTTCCGAAATTTCTGTTTTCTCTTACCCTTCGATTACCCATTTTTTTTCTTTTTTTCTGACGAACGTCTATGGATTTAACACGCATTTTTTTGTGGTAGGCTATTGAGTTATTACAAAAAAATAGTTGTCATCAATGCATAGGCGTTCGTCGGAATTTCAATCAAAAAAAAAAAAAACTAAATTAAAAAAAAATAAAAAAAATGTCTAAAACAATTAGTCTATATTTAAAAAAATTAAGTTGATGGTGATTACTCAGAAACGAAACGTCGGATTACAAAAATTTGGACACCGTTGGATAGAGCGGAAAAAGTGGCAATGGAAATGTGCAATGTGTTTTGAAATTCGATCGAAAATAAAGTCAGGAAAAAAATTAAACGATTTTCCGAAATTTCGGTTTTTCTCGGATATCTCCGGAACTACTCGGAATATTAAAACTTTCTAAATGGCATATTATTAGCCGCGTAAATGCGCTACTTTTCCCTAATTTAATCGACCCCGTATCTCTTACCGTTTCCGAGATCCCCATGCTGTTCATTCTTATCTTGGACACATTGTATCTACAGGGTGTTTCTTTGATAATTTGTTTATTTTACAGTATAGAGAAAAAAGTTTCAAATAAAACTTGTCCCTATTTATACGATGCATAGCTAGAAAATATTTTTAAATATACAGGGTGTCCCAATTATAGAGAAATCGTATGTAACTTTATTATTTTAAATGGATCACCCTATATATTATATATTTTTTAGATTCTACATGATATTTTAAGTAACTTTTATTAAGACCTTCCTAAACCTATGTTCTTTTGTTTTCGAGAAAATAAATATTTTATCAAAAATTTTGCAATTGCAGCGCTCTCGTTAATGAGCTGTAGGATCAAAACTAAAAAAGATAGAAAATTTTTGTTTGCGCTAATTGATACGTCTTAAATTGGTTTACAATTTCCAATATTAACATGTACGGATCCTTTTATTGACATACAGTTACTGGCGCCAACATTTGGAATAATTTAAATGGCAATAACTCAGTTTTTTTTTAATGGGACACCCTATATATATTTACAGGGTTGGATGTAAAATTAAATTCTCTTTCTTTTGATATCAGATTGTACCCATTTATCTTCAACCGTTTCAGAGAAAAATGTATATTTCTCCTGTTACTGTCGAAACAGACAGAATTTTGACAGCTCCGACGTGGTTTCTGGAGCTTGTATTCGGCAGTATTTATCTCCGATGTAGTTTCTTTTTTTTTGTGATTCTTCATAATTTTACCTTTTATCTGCTGTGGTTAATATAACACTTGCAGTTTTATAAATAAATACCTACGTCAAGTTAGTAAAACGTCCATTATCGAAACGATTCATCGAAATCGAATTCACGACTGCATCTGCAATAATATACTCACGTCAGTGGCTTTTGTTCACCATAATCTCGACAACAATGCTCCAATGTTACGGTTATTCGTGTAACTGTATCCAGCGAAGCGACAAATCACCGTTCCACGTAAATTTAATTACATAAGACGAAGAGAAGAGATCGTTTTTTAATTTTAAATATATAACTATGTAGAAACGATATAGAATAATATTAATAATAATAATTATTAATAATTACGAAGTTGGCTGATGCGCCTGAGTATCTCGAAATGACAACGTTATTATAAAAGAGGGTCACCGAATTTTTTCTCATATTCACGTTTCAGAATAAATTGAAAATAAACACGCGAGAATGTAATTTTGTTTGTTTTTTTTTTAATGAAATATTTACGAATCTTTTGGCAAGGATAAAATATGTTTTGTGAAACGAGGAAGTCCATGGCGGAAATTAAAAGTGAATTATTTAGGATTATTGAAGGTGAGATGGTATGATTTGAGCTCAATTATTTTTGATCCACGCACGAAAAAAAAATAAATTAAACGGAAAATATAGTCGGTTCTCTAGATCGGGAGGTATAAATTAAAAGTTCGTTTAACTTTATCGAGTGGTCGTTCAGTTACGATTTACTCGCCGGTAGACGGCGACGACGACGATGACGACGTCGGGTTTTGTGTTGGGTTTGGTAAAAGGGTCGCCTCAACCAGCTCGCCTTTCGAAAAGCAGGTCATCGATCTACCGTTGTGAATTTTATACGCGACGTCGTTACTTTCTTTTAAAACAGTTGCGTTGTTGTTATATCTACCGCATTTTAGATTTAATAAAGTCCGATCGTCACTCACGCGATCAGTACACTCGATTTAATAAAATTGGACGCTGTTTAATCTACAATTAATCTTCGAGTTAGATTACAATATTCAGGCAGGAAGGGGTTAAGCGCGTGGTTTCGACCTCCTGGGTCTCATCAGCGCTTCTCCGAAAGCAAAACCACAATTCACCATACAATCTCCATTATACAACGCCTACCACGATGGAGTAATTCCAATGGATATGTTTAGACTGCTTGGCAGATTGAGACATCTAACGCGACTGACAATCTATGAATTGTCCGAACTATATCGGTATCTATCGTGCCGACCCAGCAGTCTTATTTTCAACCATTTCAAAACGGGTGCTAAGGTTATTACACAGCTTGACTAATAAAATCTAACAAAAACACTCAGAAAACGCAGAAGAAACCGGATAGAACAAAATTATTTATAACAAACGCCAAACACCTCCAAATACGAACCAACTATAGCATACGTTTTCGAATGTTTTATAGCCATTGTTACCAATCTAAGATAACAAATAAAAAGCGGCAAATTCAACTTGTCCTCAAACTTATTGACTCACATCGTACGGTATTGTTGCATGATCATGCATTGCAAGTACGCATACCTATAATTCGGTTGCAACGCATTTATAAATGTCGGAAGTTCGTGAAAACGTTTCAACGTGTTTGTTTCTCTTAAAAACGTCAATTTTTATTTCGATAAAATCTTATTGGTTCACTGGGCAGTCGTTTACAGGGCGATTCCAATAACGTTCCATGAGCAAATCTTTAGGAAGTGCGGGAAGAAACGCTAAATATCTAACGCTAAATAAGAGCTCTATTGTAATTTTTTTTAATCGATGTAATTTTATAAATTTTTGACGTTGTACTCGAGCAAATGAGTCGAAAATTGACATTTATTATTGTTGATTATTACACTTATGTCAATAAAATTCTATTTTATGACGTTCATAAGATAATACAGGCTTAATAAGAGACATACGTTTTCTAGTTCATAATTAGAATGCATGATGTTGCATTTAAGGGCGGGAAATTCATTTTCCTGCATTAGTGCGCGAAGTAAAAAATTGCATTAAATGATTTATTACAATTATAAAGACGTCCATTTCAATTGTGTTTCCCGGACCTGCAATTATCTTAGATAAAGTAGATTTTAGATTAGCATTGAGGTGGCCTGTTTCTACCCAGGACAATAGTGGCTTTGTTGGTTGTTTTTGGGATGTGCCGCGCCCAACAGCGAATGGCAAGTCGATCCGGGATTAAACTCATTGAAAAAATGTCACCGTCCCTGCAGAGAATTGAACCCCGGCATCTATCGTCCTCCCACAACGATAGTCAGCCGCCTAACCATTGCGGCCATCGACCCGTTTGACTATACTATAGCGAACTTCGATAACATGATTTCATTCTTCATCTTAATCGTTACAACAAATTCAAAAACGATAACATTTTTGAATAGAAAATAAAGAGCCCTTTCAAACTATATATCACAAGCCTATACTTCCAATTAAAAAAAAAAATTGGAGTTGTACCTGTGTTTTGAAGCGGGTTGAAGATAGGGGTAGCATTTTCACGTTGAAGAATGTCAATTTATAATTTAAATTTGACATGTTTAGGGATTTTTTTATAAGTATTTACAATAACCGAGTCAATAATGACAGTTATTATTCCCGAGAGCTGAGTAACTCTGCTCGGGGGAATAATAGTCATTATCGTGTCGATGGCCGCAGTGGTTAGGCGGCTGACTATCGTTGTGAGAGGACGATAGGCGCCGGGGTTCAATTCTCTGGAGGGACGGTGACATTTTTTCAGAGGGTTTAATCCCGGATCGACTTGCCATTCGCTGTTGGGAGCAAAGTGATTAACAGCGCGGCATCATAAAAAACACAACTTACACACGCTAAAACTAGTGAGGAGTCACTGCAACTAAGCACCCACCACACATTAAAAAAAAATCGCGAGTTAGTATAATACACTACTTTATCTACGACTAACTGAAGATTATTAAAAAAAAAAAAAAACAAATCAATTAAACGAAAATATCAATTAATAGATGACTATATCGGTTTTGACGTTTGAAAATCAATTAAATACTCGGACTTGTTTATCGTTACTATGATAACGTTGGTATATTAGCGGAATGCAGGGAATAATGGTAACGTTGTGTCTCATTATTCCCTGGTCGCAATTTCATTATTCCCTGGTCGCAATTTCATTATTCCCTCCGGATATTATGTTTAACCAATTATTTTATTCCCTATCAACTTAAATTTATTCTAGTTCACATCTTCGATTTCAACTTTATCTTCTCTTTGAAAGATATAAATGATAAATATTAACAAAATTTACAGGCATGGCTGTTAAAAATATTTATAACCAAATAAATCATTGATATATTGAGCCATGAATGAACATTAGCGTTTCACCTGGTCAAGATATACAGGGTGGCCATTCGAAAACGAAACGGCATTGATTTTGAGCATTTTGTTTTTGAGGGGGGACATTTATTGGGCGTACGAGCAAACCCTCACCTACAATCTTTTGGGTAGGGTGGAACTGACCCCAAAAATCTTAAATGGAAGGGGGGTTGAGTTGTACCTCGATTGAGAGGTATTAATTTATGGCATTACATTTCATTATGATGCCTAATAAATGTCCCCCTCAAAAACAAAGTTGACCAAAATCAATGCCGTTTCGTTTTCGAATAGCCATCCTGTATATCTTGATCAGGTGAAACGCTATCAGGTGGCTTTTGTTATAAGATGCAAGTAATGAAGCGTTCAGGAAAAAATAAATTATCAAATTTTTTTACGTTGACTTTGGTGTCCGGATATCTTTGCAGCTCACTGTACATCCACCGACTTTAGTACAATAAAATTGTAGAAAATTACCATCGCATTGTATTTTAAATGACAGCTGAGGTTAGGTACGGCTTACGTCTGCATTTAATACTACCAAAATATAAATATTAAAAAAAAAAGTCGTTTCGAAATAGAATTGCAATAAAATGAATGTTGCTAATTACTTATACATGCGTTTAAAATGATAGAACTGATATGATATGCGGTATGCGAGGAACTACCGTGTAAACAAGATTCGTAATCATCGTCAAGTACGAGCTCACTCATTGATTAGATAAGGAAAGCAAAATAGAATCAAAATAGTAAAATTAAAACAAACAAGCGTGCAAATTAAAGGTGTCTTTTTTTTAAATAAAACAATAACCTCAATATATATATAAAAAACAAAATTCTAACAATAAAACCGAATAAGAAACGTGTAATTTAAAATTTCACGTTTTTAAACTTTTTAAAGTTCAAGTTTAAAGTTTAAAATAGCCGGTTGTTGTACTGTTAGACAACGCTACGGCAGGTTGTGAAAACTGTTGTCGCGAGAACTGGTGTACATTTATGTACTTAATACCTACTACTAACAGTTTCAACTGCAGTTGTTAGTTTAAAAGTTTTACGAGAAAGTTCTGAAGAAATTTCCCAATTTCGAATTGGGGGTGAACTATCACAACAGCGACTTGTCAAACTATATTATTTCGCAAGGGTCGACGATGTTTCCGACAAACTGACCCAATTACCACCGAGTTACGACTGGAAGGGGGCATCCTCCTTCCTAGCACACAGCCACCTTACCGTCGACTGCATCGGGGGAGTAAGCAACGACCTAAAGCCGAAAATTAAATTAGCACGTCGTACAGTTTTTTGTTTATCGAGCGATAAATTTAATTTTTTTTTTTTTAATTATATTTAAATTACTTTTCTAATAACCCTCGTAATAACGAGAATAAATATTATACATAGAAGATTTCCGATTTCGCCATCGATCGAGTGGCATGTTTGCTTATGTTTACGCGAGCCTTCAAGTTTTCTCTGGCGTAGATGGCTGTGAAAAATTTTATTTTTAAATTGGGAATTTGTTTAGATGTGTGTGTGTTGTAACAGGTATTGAAAGTGTTGCGTACAAGAATTAGAATTTGAGTTATTTTAAAATGTGTCTTCAAGGAGTGTTGTTTTGGGATAGTAAAATCTAAATCTAAACATTATTTACAATCATGGAATTTTATTTTATTTATTCCTCTTGTTTAGAATCTTACTGCTCTTAAAAAAATGGCTTGTTTCAAAACAAATCTTCCCTGTATATACAAGCAAATCATTAGAGATGTTTTTGATCGTATAATTTTGTTTTTCTTTCTATTCCCCATTCTTATCAGCTATCAAATTAATTAAACGGATGAAGTCATTTTGTTAATTGGGAATTGGGAATCCTATTCAACCGTCAAAATGTTGACACATCCTTCAGACATCAAGTTATTGCTAAGAAATCCCATCCACAGCTTTTTTTTCAGCTTTCCTCCACTCTAATCAGCTTCCAAATGACTTAACTGATGAGGTAATTTTGGGAATGGAATTAGGAAATTTAGCACATCCTCCAGACATTGAGTTATGACTAAAAAACCCCATCCAGAGTTCGTTTTTCTATCGTTTCTCACCCAATCAGCTTCCAAATGACTTAACTGATGATCTAATTTTGGAAATGGAATTAGAGTTTTGAATCTTCGAAATTTTGGCACATCCTCCAGACATTGAGTTATGACTCCAATCCACAGCTTGTTTTGTTCCAAATCAGCTTCCAAATGACTTAACTGATGATCTAATTTTGGAAATGGAATTAGAGTTGCTATTGAATCTTCGAAATTTTGGCACATCCTCCAGGCATTGAGTTATGATTAAAAAACACCATCCGCAGCTTGTTTTGTTCATCCAGCTTCCAAATTACTTAACTGATGATCTAATTTTGTGGAATTAGAGTTGACTAATCTTCGAAATTTTGGCACATCCTCCAGGCATTGAGTTATGACTAAAAAACACCATCCACAGCTTGTTTTGTTCATCTTTTCCTCGACTCCAATCAGCTTCCAAATGACTTAACTGATGATCTAATTTTGGAAATGGAATTAGAGTTGCTATTGAATCTTCGAAATTTTGGCACATCCTCCAGGCATTGAGTTATGACTAAAAAACACCATCCACAGCTTGTTTTGTTCATCTTTTCCTCCACTCCAATCAGCTTCCAAATGACTTAACTGATGATCTAATTTTGGAAATGGAATTAGAGTTGCTATTGAATCTTCGAAATTTTGGCACATCCTCCAGGCATTGAGTTATGACTAAAAAAACACCATCCACAGCTTGTTTTGTTCATCTTTTCCTCGACTCCAATCAGCTTCCAAATGACTTAACTGATGATCTAATTTTGGAAATGGAATTAGAGTTGCTATTGAATCTTCAAAATTTTGGCACATCCTCCAGGCATCGAGTTATGATTAAAAAACACCATCCACAGCTTGTTTTTTCATCTTTTCCTCCACTCCAATCAGCTTCCAAATGACTTAACTGATGATCTAATTTTGGAAATGGAATTAGAGGCATCCTATTCAATCGTCAAAATTTTGGCACATCCTCCAGGCATCGAGTTATGACTAAAAAACACCATCCACAGCTTGTTTTGTTCATCTTTTCCTCTACTCCAATCAGCTTCCAAATGAATTAACTGATGATCTAATTTTGGAAAATGGAATTAGAGTTGCTATTGAATCTTCGAAATTTTGGCACATCCTCCAGGCATTGAGTTATGACTAAAAAACACCATCCACAGCTTGTTTTGTTCATCTTTTCCTCGACTCCAATCAGCTTCCAAATGACTTAACTGATGATCTAATTTTGGAAATGGAATTAGAGTTGCTATTGAATCTTCAAAATTTTGGCACATCCTCCAGGCATTGAGTTATGACTAAAAAACACCATCCACAGCTTGTTTTGTTCATCTTTTCTGGACTCTAATCAGCTTCCAAATGACTTAACTGATGATCTAATTTTGGAAATGGAATTAGAGTTGCTATTCAATCTTCAAAATTTTGGCACATCCTCCAAGACATTGAGTTATGACTAAAAAACACCATCCACAGCTTGTTTTTTCATCTTTTCCTCCACTCCAATCAGCTTCCAAATGACTTAATTGATCTAATTTTGGAAATAAAGTTAGAGATGCTATTCAAACTTCAAAATTTTGGCACATCCTCCAGAAATCGAGTTATGACTAAAAAAACCATCCACAACTTGTTTTTTTATCTTTTCTCCATTCTAATCAGCTTCCAAATGAATTAACTGATGAAATAATTTTGAGAATGGAACTGGACATCCCATTCAATCGTCAAAATTTTGGCACATCCTCCAGACATCGAGTTATGACTAAAAAAACCCATCCACAGCTTGGTTTTTCATTTTTTCTCCACTCTAATCAGCTTCCTAATGACTTAACTGATGAAGTAGATTTGGCAATTTAGTTGGAAATCCTATTCAATTGTCAAAATTTTGGCACATCCTCCAGACATCGCGTTATTGCTAAGAAATCCCATCCACAGCTTTTTTTCATCTTTCCTCCACTCTAATCAGCTTCCAAATGAATTAATTGATGAAATAATTTTGGAAATAAAGTTAGAGATGCTATTAAATCTTCAAAATTTTGGCACATCCTCCAGAAATCGAGTTATGGTTAAAAAAAACCATCTACAGCTTGTTTTTTTATCTTTTCTTCATTCTAATCAGCTACCAACTGAATTAACTGATGAAGTAATTTCAGCAATGGAATGGGGATCCTATTCAATCGTCAAAATTTTTGGCACATGCTCCAGACATCCAGTTATGACTAAAAAAACCCATCCTAGTTTGTTTTTTAATCTTTCCTCCACTTTAATCAGCTTCCAAATGACTTAATTGATGAAGTAATTTTTGGCAATTTAATTGGGAATCCTCTTCAACCGTCAAAATTTTGGCATATCGTCCAGACATCGAGTTATTGCTAAGAAATCCCATCCACAGCTTTTTTAATATTTTCTCCATTCTAATCAGCTTCCAAATGACTTAATTGATGAAGTAATTTTGGCAATTTAATTGGGAATCCTATTCAACCGTCAAAATTTTGGCACATCCTCCAGACATCGCGTTATTGCTAAGAAATCCCATCCACAGCTTTCTTTTCATCTTTCCTCCACTCTAATCAGCTTCCAAATGAATTAATTGATGATCTAATTTTGGAAATAAAGTTAGAGATGCTATTAAATCTTCAAAATTTTGGCACATCCTCCAGAAATCGAGTTATGGTTAAAAAAAAACCATCCACAGCTTGTTTTTCTATCTTTTCTTCATTCTAATCAGCTACCAACTGAATTAACTGATGAAGTAATTTCAGCAATGGAATGGGGCATCCTATTCAATCGTCAAAATTTTGGCACATCCTCCAGACATCGAGTTATGACTAAAAAACACCATCCACAGGTTGTTTTTTCGTGTTTTCCTCCACTTTAATCAGCTTCCAAATGACTTAATTGATGAAGTAATTTTGGCAATTTAATTGGGAATCCTGTTCAACCGTCAAAATTTTGGCATATCGTCCAGACATCGAGTTATTACTAAGAAATCCCATCCACACCTTTTTTAATCTTTTCTCCACTCCAATCAGCTTCCAAATGACTTAATTGATAAAGTAATTTTGGCAATGGAATTGAGCATCCTATACAACCGTAAAAATTTTGTCACATCCTTCGGGAATCGAATTATGGCTGAAAAAACCACCAACAGCTTGTTTTACTGTCTTTCCTCCACTCTAATCAGCTACCAAATGAATTAACTGATGAAGTAATTTTGGAAATAGAATTGGGCATCCTATTTAACCGTCAAAATTTTGGCACATCCTTCAGGTATCGAGTTATCGCTAAAAGAAACCCATCCACAGCTGGTTTTTTCATCTTTCTTCCACTCCAATCAGCTTCCAAATAACTTAACTGACGATCTAATTTTGGAAATGGAATTAGAGATGCTATTAAATCTTTAAAATTTTGGCACATCTCCCGAAAATCGAGTTATGGCTTTAAAAAAACCATCCACAGCTTGTTTTTCTATTTTTTCTTCACTCTAATCAGCTACCGATTGAATTTACTGATGAAGTCATTTTAGCAACAGAATTGGGCATCCTATATAACCGTCAAAATTTTGTTTGTTGCTGTTGTTTTGTTTTTTTTTTTTTTATCTTATCTTATCTCCACTCTAGTCAGTCACCAGTTGAATTAACTGATCATTCAATCCGTTAAAATGAATCATTAACAGTATAAGGATTAAGATTAATGGACTGTGCTTTTCTTTGAGATAAGCAAGGTTATCGCTCTATAAAGGGGCTTTGTATTGAAACGATTGTCAGAGGAAAGTTTGAAATGTTAGAAAATGTAATAATTAGTAAATGATTGTCAATTCCTGTTCTTCAGCCACAATTTAAGTTTGTTTGTCAATTAAGTTTTTCAGCTTTACCACTAAATTTTGAACACCCTGTGTGAACTTCTTGTGTATTTTCACATATATTTTACGATCCTTATGGTTTTTACCTAGAAAAACAGTTGAATATAGCTATACAAAAACAAATACAAAGTGTAAAATCGATTGCGGTATCGAAAAATGCAAAAAATATATAGGGTGTGGTAAAATGAAACTTTAAACACTCTATAAACAAACGCTATCTAGAAAATGACATTTGAATTTTAAAATCGTTGCAATATAAATAAGAAATTATAATCTTCATTTGTTTTATTTCATTTTGGTAAAGATTCCCCTTTTATGACTGGGGTGATCTACGACGTTGTTCGTTTCGTGTAATCGCCGTATAGAATCGTAATCGTTAAGTCGTTATCGGTCCGTGAAAGCGGCACGCAGGTACTTATTTATTGTGAAATTGGTTCGGGAAAGGGAAGAGACTATCATTAAGGAACTTGTCCATAACATAATCGAATGTAATTATACAGGCGCAGCTTAATAATACGCCGTCGAGACTTATTACATCGTAATCGCTCTTAGAAGAGTTCGAAAGTTCGAGATCGAATTTATTAATTCCGAACGGTTTTGTTTAGATATTATTGCGATCTGCGACAGTTAAACGAACGTAACGGGCGACACATAGGAGAATATAACGCACAAAACGCAACGACGAAAAATCGTTGACCCGCATACGCGACAGGAGTGGATGACCCTGCCGCTGTGCTGCTACGAGCAGCGGCGCTTTCAAACGCTCCACGGCTCCACGATAGAAACGGATAGGTTGTTATTACACCACCATCTATATCTATTCTGCATTGTATGCGCGTTTATTTACGCGTAAGAAGAATAATAGCGTGTCGAGGAGTTGTTATTGTTAAACTTGTGGTGTTCCTTTCCTCCGATTATATTACCTAGTACATCGTTATTACGATAAAATAAGATTTAAACAAAAGGTGGGGTCCTCCTTTTTTCTTATCCCGTAGAAAACGTGCTCTCCTGTTTGCGTCAGCTTCAACTGTGTTTTTGACAGTTGACATAATGAAGCCTACGAAATTGACAAGTTAATATCCTATTCAAGCATTTCAACGATTTTAAGAATTACTCAAATGTTTTAAACATGTTAGAACTTGCTGTCTCATATCTCCTGACTACAAAAACCTCAAAAAAAATCATCATTTAATCACCCATCGATGCAGAATCAAATTCTGCATCCGACCATCTAATAAAATACAGGGTGTCCCATTTGAAAAAAACGAACTTTTTCAACTTTTAAAATGATGTAATTGGTCATTAAATTTTGGATACCCTGTATGCGAGAAATCAGTTGCTAATATGGCATTCGAAAGTATCGTTCCTGTGCTTCCGTCTACCCCAGAAACGCTTTCCACCAATCGAAATTGATTGAAGGGAGCAATGCTCAAAACAGGGCTACATCTGTCAAAATTTTCAAAAAAATCAAGATATCTAAGAAAAAATTGAAAATAGGTATAGGGAAACCTGATGAAACTCACTATGAAATTTTCTCAGGAATCCAAAAATGAAATAATATACCGGGTGTTCCATTTAAAATAAGGAAGTTAATGGCGACTTCCGATATAACCGGGAGTAGTATGATCTTGAAAATATTTTAAAATGAAAGAGAATCTTGAATAACCCTGGAATCCAAAATTTCAGATTTCTAAGTTTTACTCACGACTCGCCAAATGGCGAGACATCGACAAGAAGGAGCTGCATTGCTGCAACAATATCTGGGCATGGTCCTCGAGTTCAAACTAACTTTTCCAACATCGCTTCTCGATGACCACCACTCGATTCCTGAAGTCGCGGTGGGCTCTGGCTCAATCTGCAATAAGACCTCTTTAAGCTTGAAGTTCAAAATGATTTTGAGCCTCAAGGGTTTTTTATCAAAAATCATCAATGTCAAAAAAATTTTTACCACGCCATTAATAAATCCCAATCTTCTGGAACTTCTGGAGCCTGAGCTTTAGAGCACAGGAAGACCTCAAGATAATATTTAGAACAACCTACTAGAGCTTTTAAAATTTTGAATTGAAAAAAAAAGGGCATGGAGGTTGGTTGGCACAATCTCATTGTTCTCGATTCATTTGATGAATTACGCATTATAGGAGGCTAAAATTTTAAAACAATGCTCAGAATATTTGAAAACAATTTAGAACAGCTTTAAATTTAAATTTCAAAAAAGGGGGCGGAGGAATTTCCTTGTTCCTCGTTCGACTAACATCTTTTCCTTGCCGATTCCTAGAACCAACATGCTCTTGAGTTCCTCCTTATCTACAACGAATCGAGTCTCAGATCTGACAATTAGTATGACGTTGACGGTGATGTTTACCAAAAAGGGGGTCGGAGGAATTTCCTTGTTCCTCGTTCGACTAACATCTTTTCCTTGCCGATTCCTAGAACCAACATTCTCTTGAGTTCCTCCTTATCTACAACGTATCGAGTCTCAGATCTGACAATTAGTATGACGTTGATGGTGATGTTTACCAAAAAGGGGGTCGGAGGAATTTCCTTGTTCCTCGTTCGACTAACATCGTTTCCTTGCCGATTCCTAGAACCAACATTTTCTTGAGTTCCTCCTTATCTGCAACGTATCGAGTCTCAGATCTGACAATTAGTATGACGTTGATGGTGATGTTTACTAAAAAGGGGGTCGGAGGAATTTCCTTGTTCCTCGTTCGACTAACATCGTTTCCTTGCCGATTCCTAGAACCAACATTCTCTTGAGTTCCTCCTTATCTGCAACGTATCGAGTCTCAGATCTGACAATTAGTATGACGTTGATGGTGATGTTTACCAAGAAGGGGGTCGGAGGAATTTCCTTGTTCCTCGTTCGACTAACATCGTTTCGTTGCCGATTCCTAGAACCAACATTCTCTTGAGTTCCTCCTTATCTGCAACGTATCGAGTCTCAGATCTGACAATTAGTATGACGTTGATGGTGATGTTTACCAAAAGGGGGTCGGAGGAATTTCCTTGTTCCTCGTTCGACTAACATCGTTTCCTTGCCGATTCCTAGAACCAACATTCTCTTGAGTTCCTCCTTATCTACAACGTATCGAGTCTCAGATCTGACAATTAGTATGACGTTGATGGTGATGTTTACTAAAAAGGGGGTCGGAGGAATTTCCTTGTTCCTCGTTCGACTAACATCGTTTCCTTGCCGATTCCTAGAACCAACATTCTCTTGAGTTCCTCCTTATCTACAACGTATCGAGTCTCAGATCTGACAATTAGTATGACGTTGATGGTGATGTTTACCAAAAAGGGGTCGGAGGAATTTCCTTGTTCCTCGTTCGACTAACATCGTTTCCTTGCCGATTCCTAGAACCAACATTCTCTTGAGTTCCTCCTTATCTGCAACGTATCGAGTCTCAGATCTGACAATTAGTATGACGTTGATGGTGATGTTTACCAAAAAGGGGGTCGGAGGAATTTCCTTGTTCCTCGTTCGACTAACATCGTTTCCTTGCCGATTCCTAGAACCAACATTCTCTTGAGTTCCTCCTTATCTACAACATATCAAGTCTCAGATCTGACAATTAGTATGACGTTGATGGTGATGTTTACTAAAAAGGGGGTCGGAGGAATTTCCTTGTTCCTCGTTCGACTAACATCGTTTCCTTGCCGATTCCTAGAACCAACATTCTCTTGAGTTCCTCCTTAAACGTATCGAGTCTCAGATCTGACAATTAGTATGACGTTGATGGTGATGTTTACCAAGAAGGGGGTCGGAGGAATTTCCTTGTTCCTCGTTCGACTAACATCGTTTCGTTGCCGATTCCTAGAACCAACATTCTCTTGAACATTCTCGTTGAGTTCCTCCTTATCTTCGACAACGTTTCCTTGCCGATTCCTAGAACCAACATTCTCTTGAGTCTCATCTACAACATATCAAGTCTCAGATCTGACAATTAGTATGACGTTGATGGTGATGTTTACCAAAATCGGACTGTTCGATAACATCTTTTCCTTGCCGATTCCTAGATCCTGTTTCATCACTAACATCTTACTAAGCGATCTGAGTCTCGACTTTACGATCTCATCACCGTTTATTGGGCTTAACAATAAACATCGGTACCACCACACACAACAACTTTAATTAATTATTCGGGACACGTGTTTCGAAAACGCATGGGTTTTCATCATCAACCGAATACCCCCCTCCTCTTCCCCTCCCGGTTCCTTTTTTTAAATTCTAAATTTTTAAAGCTGGTACAGATTATTTTAATTTTTCTGAACGACTTTACGCCGATATTCGGTTGATGATGAAAACCCATGCGTTTTCGAAACACGTGTCCCGAATAATTAATCAAAGTTGTGGTGTGTGGTGATACCGATGTTTATTGTTATTACGAGCCAACAAATCACTCCTTATTTTTCAAATTAATTAAATATTAATTTCTCCCCCCTTAATTATTCAATCTACGCAGATTAATACGCCAACGCATCCGAAAGAATTTTATTAACAAGCGGTGTCGAGTATTAAACGCTAACGCCCTACCTCTCTCTATGTATACTGGGAGAATGTCTGTTGTCCCGACTCAACCCATCCCAAGCTAACATTTCCTCCGCGCTTTTCCGTTAACTTTTCTTTGTTCCGCAGAAAGCCGAACGGAAACGGTCGCGCACTAAACTAGGAAACCCACGCTTCCCACTCTTTCACCGGCTTTCCTCTTCTTTAACTCGTATCAACAACAATCGTGAACATCGTTTCATCTTCGTTCCTTTTTTAATTGTTTTATTTTAATTTAATAATTAATAGCAACGTCGAATTAATTTATTGATTAACGCAGCGATATTATTATTTAAATCACCCTCTCGGATAACGGTAAATAAACGCGAAAGATGTTTACGATTAAAAATACTGGAGAGAAAAGACCGTAAAAAGCTCGTCGGACGACGTCGCTTTAGTTCCTTCTCCTCCTAACATGGTTTACGTTGCGCTCGTTAAAATGACGATAAAATTTTACGATATATTATTATTATTCAACGAGATATATAGATCTATAGTCTGCGGCGGGGAGTTTACCAGTATCGTATTATGTTCTGCGTTGTATAGTTGGGAAACCGCACAACTTCTGTTATGTTGTCATAATTCTATATTAACTGTATAATATAATATAATATATAAAGTTGCCTGAATAACGTGTCTAATTTCCGCGTTTCATCATCAGTACATGTCGCACGTAATTACGTAATCGTTCGGAATTGTAACGAAGTTGAAGATGGGAGGAGGAATCGAGAAAAAGGTCGTGACCTTCATCTAAACCAGAGGTTCTCAAACTTTTTTTTTCTCATAGCCCACTTTAAAAATTGTACTGGTTCCGGTGGACCTCCTGCAGCTACATTTTACGAATTAACAGTTTTCGAAAAAAAAAGTGAGAATTGATTGGTTAATTAATTAATTGCGTGGTGTGGATGTTAAAGAAGTAAAATTGGATAATCAAAAAAGTAATTCCATCCAACTTTACTTTCCAGAAACTCTAAAACTGATTCGAAAAGTGAGTAAAATCTTGTTAAACATGCACCTTTCGAAGTCTCATCATTGGTGGCGAAAATTGGTGCAATCTATCATCAAATTTTTCGCTACGAGGTGGTTGTCAGTGGATGACATGGTGGATTGCAGTTGGAATCGATGTTTCATTAAAAAAAAATCAGTCGGAACAATAAATATTGATTCAACTTGATAGTGTCCGTCTCCAAAGTTTTCGCGAATAGTATTTCTTCATTGCTTCATTAACAGGTAAAGTTGACTCGTCCAGTTGAATAGAAAAATGAGTCGTTTGCTGATAATTACACAAGAAATTTTCAATATCAGCGCTCATTTCAACAATACCTACATCTTTGTACAGTGTTGTTACTCAAAGGAATTCTTTTGAATATGTCAAATGGAGATTTGCGCAGAACAGTTTTTAAAACCATTGTGCACGGTGGGTCTCTTTTCATATTTTTTATTCAATGTTTGAAAATATTTGAAATCTTTACCTATTTTATCAGGATGACACCTTCTTAGATGATCTTCGAGCTTCGACGGTTTCATTAGAGTCATTGTTCGAAACTTTGTTGCATAAAAGACACATGAACAATCGCTTGTCGTCTGCCTTTGATGGAAGAAAAAATGTCCGCGGAGTTGGCACCAGAAAGTTGTCAGAAATCGATAAAAATGCTAGAAGGGATTGACCATTTATTGACCACCACCAGCGATTTCGATTGACCACCTTTTGTTTAGGCTACAACCGCTGTACCCATATTTTGGGGTCTAATGGTGAAAATGCTAAAATTAGCCAATGTTTGACCATCGTTTGACCTTCACATTTTCAAAATTTTCAAAAACTGACCATGATTGACCACCAAATAATTTTTTTGAAAACTGAAAAATATTGACGAAAAAAATGAAAAAAAACAAGTTCATATCTCCAATGAAATGACATCAAACCCAGATAATGTCATACCCTCTAGCGTCGCATTTTTCCTAAATTTCGAGAGGTGGTCAAACGCTGAAAATAATAGAATTTATTGTCTCGTGTCTCTAGACCACACGAAACTCCATCGTTTGACCACCCAATTAATGTTTGAAAGAATTGCTAAATTAAGGTTACTATTAGATTGCAACCAGTATACATATTTCATAATGGACGTTTTATTCGCAAACGTAAAAATCTAGTCTTTTTGACGATGGCTACAATAAATTTTGACTTCATATTTGAAAAATTTGCAAATTTCATATAAATTTGAACGGTTCCGTTTAACCTTTGTTTGATGTCATTTCATTGGAGATATGAACTTGTTCTTTTTTTGGCTGTAGCCTAAACAAATGGTGGTTAATCGAAATCGCTGATGGTCAATAGTGGTCAATAAGTGGTCAATCCCCAAAATGCTAGACATATTTGTCGAATTTTTACCGGCGGTCTTACTTAACAGGATATGGCTATTTTAACAGAATAGAATTAATTACTTATTGCAATGAAATAAACTATTAAGTACCGGTGCACAGTGGGGCAAAACCCGATTTTAAATGGCAAAAATCAAATTAAATTCTAACATCATGAAAATTTGAGGATGGAGGCTGTAGAAGGCGCTGATTTCGGATTTGATATTGGTTTTCTAAAACTCAACATAGCGAAACCAATATGGCGTACATAGTATTAAAAATTGAACCTACTGCACTAAAATGACTGCCAATAGGTAGAGCCAAGTTTTTAATAATGCCTTTAGAATGAACTAACACTTTATGCACCGAAGCAGGCATTGGGTACCACGGATACGTTTCAATTATTAAAGTGGCAGTTTTGTGGCATAAATCTTCAAATTTCTCCAAATCTAGTGGTAATAGACATGATAAAGAAATTAAAATTGTACGAAAGTTTTTTTTTACTCCAGTAATTTGTGAAAATACGGTGAAGTTGCTGAAAGCACGTCGCGCTGTATTCCCATCATTCGAACTACCATTTCCACCAGTTTTAGGTTTGTCGACACGTCAACTTAATCGTGACCAAAATAATTTTTGAATCAACTGTTTCCTTTCAGTAAATACAGGCTTATCTTCTTGTCTTATTTGCCATTTTCGAATTGTTAGTCGATATGACAAATGCACAATGAATTCAAAAACCCTTATCCAGCAATGCAGAGTAAATTTATCGGAATTAAAATTAGTGATGTTTGCGAAATCTGTAGGTTTTGCATTGCGAATGGGACAAGCTTGAAACGATTTAGTACCAGTTATTGTATTCAATACTTTACCATCTATTAGCGTAATAAACAATTTAAAATTAACATTTATACTTTTTCCTAAGTTAATTTCTTTTTGGAAACATTTTAAGTTTTTTTTTTCTTCTTCTAATATTAATTCCTTAGTTTCCTTTGCGTATTCAAGTTTTAGGGGCCTGCAAAAACGTATTGAATGAGGGGTTGAATTGTTTCATAAAATGGTGCCATTAGAAGCTCCAAGTCGTAGAGGAATAATAGTTGTGGCAAACAATGAAGAATCTGTATCGAATTCTGCCTGGCAAAAGCCTTGTTTGTAATTTGATTGTCCACTACTACCATCAAATCTACATCTGAAGAAGAAATGTGCCTCTAAAACCTCACGATCGTGCGACTTAAAATTTCTGGCGACAACTTTTTTTTGCATTTCAACAACCCTTGCAGTTGTGTTTTCTAACAACTTTGTTAGCGGGACTTTAGCCATTTTGTCTGTGACTGTTACTTCTTTTATACCTAGGCGGATTTATATTTTGAAATACTTTTCCAAGATGGATAAATGTCACAATTTCTAAGCTTAGCGCCATCTCTTATGCTTTGATATTGTCTTCTTATAAAATTATTTTCTAAAATGAAAGCCAGAGCTTCTTCTAATGAATATTTTTCGGGTTGGGGTTGTGGGTTGCGAAGCAATTTTCTGATTTTTCGTAGGTTGTGTTGGTGGTTTTGCAGCTTCTTTTAGCACTTTAATTAAATCAAATTCTCCTTTCTTGCGAGCCCCTATACTTGCTACCTGTGCCATCAAAAAAGGATCAGTGTCTTTTTCTTTATATAATTCTGCGTCTTCTTTCCTTTTTGATCTATCTGATTTTAAGTGAAAATCAATTCTAGGACGACCAGAAGTAACTATTTCATTAGATTTAGAACTTTCGAAATTTAAACAGGAATTCAAGTAGTTTTAAACTTTTCAATTTTTCGATGACACATTTTTCACTTTTTAGATAAATTTAAACAAAAAAAACGACAATTTTCTTTCAAAATATCTATGGACACTGACGAAAGGTCTTTTTGTTTCCATTTTGTTGAAACGAAATTATATACTGCATCCACTTTTTTCAGTGGAGTGGACCAGAATGTGCAAGTTTTAACAAGTAATACTAGCTGAGCTTCTTAAAATATTATCTGCCTACATTGATAGGTCAAGTCAAGCCAACATTTTAATTCTTCACTATCGAAACCAAATAAATTTTCGTGCGGAGGGTCGAACGTAGACCTTGGGAGTCTCCTGTGGACCACTCGGGGTCCACCTCGACCACTTTGGGAACCGATGATCTAAACTAATTCTAATCTCATTTCTTCGATCGGGCAAGATCAGGACTATACCAGCACTATATAAGCATTTTTTTCTAAAGTTTTGGTTGTCTACCACCCCCTCCCCACTCCATGTTTTTTTTGTAATTTAAAATTTTTAAAGCTGTTCCAGATTATTTTAAGTAGCATGATTCATGAAATAATCGTGAAAACACAAATCTCAAAATTGCTTTAATTAAACGACGAGGTTCGAGGTCTTCATTTTTGTCTAAGGCTGGAGCGATTCGATCTTATCGCGGAGTATGAGAGAATTTATTTGTCCCCAGTGGTGGAGGTCTTTCAGGATCCAACTTCCCAAGGTCAAGGTTGAGTTTACGGATTATCAGACCAATGAGTCCTTTCTAAGATAGATCTGGCCAGCGTCCTCGTGTAGACGATTTTGAAGCACATTCGGTTCATTGACACACACGAGAAACATAACATAGAAAAGAAGTTTCAGTTTTAACACGTTAGCTAAAACGTGGCACTTCTTCAGTGCCTCACAAACTTGTACGCCATAGGCCGCCACATGTGTTTACCAACATTGATGGAGCATGACTTGCGGTCTGTGCCTTGAACTCTATGTTCTTCTATGGTATGCTGTAAAGCGTGGCCTGGTGGACCAGAATCTGCCTTTATTAAAATTAAAATTGATGCTCATATTTGCCAACACGTTATCCCACGCCTCTTGAGATAGGCCCTGTCCACTAACTGCCGGAAGATGGGAGTGGTAGGGGGGCGTCCAAAGTCACCCTATACCTTACTCACGACCAACAAGTCGCTGAACAATTGCAAGGTATCAGTAGAGCGTCGGCGAATCAACACAAGAAGCACGAATTAATCAAACAAGGTGCCGCCTTTACTGTCATTATCTCCGATGAAAAAGTCAGAATGGTGTTTGTTTGATAGATATGAAAAGCGTAATTTACTGGTCAGCTAAAGCGTGGGGTGCTGTCCAAAGGCTCACGCTGGAAATGTCATGGGCAAAAAATGTTGCCTTCTACTAATTAAAGTGATAAAATTGTAGAAGATGTAGATCTGCTTACTTTGGGGCAAAAAATATTTGAAGATATTCAAAAATCATTACCAACATCTTTTACTGCAAGAAATCCTAAAGAAATGCACCACCGGAAGTGCTCTCAAATGGTGTTTGCTTGCAATAGATATGAAAAGCGTAATTTACTGGTCAGCTAAAGCTTGGGGTGCTGTCCAAAGGCTCACGCTGGAAATGTCATGGGCAAAAAATGTTGCCTTCTACTAATCAAAGTGATAAAATTGTAGAAGATGTAGATCTGCTTACTTTGGGGCAAAAAATATTTGAAGATATTCAAAAATCCTGAAGAAACCTGAAGAATCTAAACACCCACCTCATCAATTAGTAATCCAGAAAGAACGCTCAAGGTAATCAAAGGACGATTACGTCGTGCCTGTGTGCCTAGTCGAGCAACTTGATGGATAAAATGCTGCCAGATAGGTAGGATTAGATTAGGCAGCCACCAGATCGGGATTAATATCAAAATTGGGCATCTTGGAAAGGAGACCATCGTGCTATATTGAATCGCGAAGTTGAGGCAAACGGTTCCAGTGGAGTGACGCAGCTCGAGTTGCTTTCGACGATCAGCTATCTTGGAGAGAGATATCTGTAGTAACAAGTCTAATTTAGAACCCACATAGAGATGCAATAATGAGAAATCTACCCTCGAAACGCGTGTCTCGAATTAACTAATTCAATGTTGTGGTGTTGGAGTTCACTACTACGTTTTCACTATTTTCATCCTTAATACTAAGCGTAGGTATATCAAGGTCATTCGATCTGCACTCTTTAACGCGTGACAGATTTAATTACGAGCGAAACAGCTCCGAATAAATGCACGCGAGAGTTGCAAGTGTTCCCCCGGCATCCTCATTATTACTACAGCGAAATCTTTACACGACCTTCCGACCTTCATTTAACCTGTGCAACGAAAAAAAGAAATCTTTATTAACGATATCTACCCATACAGATGCTTGTTTTTCTCTCTACCTTTTTTTTCTTTCTGCTTCGACGTCGCAATAGACGAACGAGCGTAACATGTAAGATTCTGCTTATCGATAATTGGCATAAACCTACGTCCGCTATAAAGGAGGAGCTCCTTTTTTTCTCTCTCGTAGTGTTTACATCCGATACTTTGCGACGACATTCAATTATGTATCGGAATCTTATACGACGGGTACGGTCGGGGGCTGCTTGCCTCTTGTAACTAAGCAACTGTATATTGGAACCCCACCGCACGCCACATACATTGTGTTAATACCTTCAGTTAGTTCTCCATCAAAAATCGAAGAAGCCTGTCGTGTCCATTAAATACATAATATAAGAGTAAGATCGATTATTTCTAATTTATTTTAATAATAACTTATTAATTAATTAACACGTAAAGGAGGATGAAATCTCCCGTCTCTCAGAAAACAATTTTACACCGACCACAACAAAATAGCGATCGTTGAATCGTTGCGAATCTAGTACGCGGCGAACGAGATATACATCGAACAGCTGACGAGAGAGAGCAATAAATATTCATTAATTCAAAACAATCGCCGGCTCTCTATATCGCGCCTCTGTTATATTCACCCATTCGTATGTGTATATCTATGTTAAAGCGAGTGAAAAATGATAAGCGATGATGTACCGCTTCCCAATAATTACAAAAACAAGCTCCGCCGTACGTGAACGACGAGAGAGCGCAGCCGGTACAGATCGCGCCATCTAGCGTGCGAATACCGAATTGTCGCCGTGATTCGAATTTGAAATTGTTTCTATTCGATTCGGATTAAATTGTGTCGGTTATTCTGCGTTGGCCTGGGCGGGTTTTTGTAATTATTTAAAGAAAATGCAGGTCGGCGATGATAGGTGTACGAATTTTTTTTTTTTTTTTGAAACGCGTTAACCTTGACCGTATAACTTTTATTTTACGTTATTTATTATATTGTAAAACGAGAATGGAATGATTTATAATATCAATTAACGATTGAATGTAATTGTGTTAATAAAAATAATTGGAACTGTTAAAGCTAATAAATTCGCGTATACAGGGTGGTGAATATATAAAAAAAGGCGCTATATACAGTATGTTCTTTTCAAATTTGACCAATGTAGAGCTGTCAAAATGGCGGAATCGTTTGACTTCGAGTATTGTCATTAATTCTGACAGCTGTCAAATTTTTATATTAATATGTTTTATTTGACAATTAACGTTTGATTATGAGTACAATTATGAGAAATATTCCTAGACTTGTCAAATTAAACTGTTTTTTTTTTTGTCAAAATTTTGAGAAACTGTCAAATCTACTTCAACACTTATACCGGTTAAAATACTTCGAACAGCTGTCAAACTGTATATACAATATGTTCTTTTCAAATTTGACCAATGTAGAGCTGTCAAAATGGCGGAATCGTTTGACTTCGAGTATTGTCATTAATTCTGACAGCTGTCAAATTTTTATTTAATATGTTTTAGACAATTAACGTTTGATTATGAGATGTCTGGATAATTTTTTTTTTTGCAATTTCAAAACTTAAATCATCATCCCCGGTTAAAATCGTCTTATGTTTATTGTTCTTTTCATTCGTTGATTTCAAGCGTGCGTTTGATACGTGCAATCATACAAGGCTATGGAAGAAATTATTTGATATAGGGATAAGTGCTAAACTTTGATTAGGATTATGAAGACCTTGTACGACAATACAAAAAAACTGGCAGTGAAAACTGGAGCTGAAATCTCATCGAAAATAAGCCACGACAAACTGATTGATGCAGGCAAATTTGGGAGAGCTGTCAAAATGACGGAATCGTTTGACTCTGTCATTTTCTCTGTAAATTTTTATATTAATATCATTTGACATTAACGTTTGATTATGTACAATTATGAAAAATCAAGAGCTTAAACTGTTTTTTTTTTGTCAGGAGAATTAAAATAACGAAAGATAAAGATTTTTACGGTCAATGATTTGATTCTTGAGGCCTTGAAACATTACTGTGACACCAACCACCAATACTTAATACTGAAAAATGGGCAGAAAAATGAAAGATATTATTACGCTTTATTATAATAAGTGCCCACTCGACAATGTCCACTCTTTATACCCATCTTGGTGTACCTTTTTCGAGAAAGCGGCTTTTTATTTTCAATCATTAGCCTTATGACCATTTTTAAACTGGCTTTGAGGCTTGTTCAAAATACGCCTCTGAAATATAGGCCCTCGTTTGACTTCGAGTATTTGGATTCCAATTAACGGAAAAGTACGAACTGTTTTCTTCAAAAGATTATATAATTGGCCAAATAACACACCAGGACATATTGTACAACTAGAAACAGGACGAATTCATATCGAGGCGGTGGCGAGAATATGTAATTAGTGGAAAAAAGTCCTCGTGATGCACGCTGACCTATGGAATACTAATAAAAACAAAAAAAGGATGATATATTACAAAAATTTATTAACCATCGGATAAGTAAAGATATTGAAGCAGCAATTTTTTTTAATATGTTGTGGGTGCTTAGTTGCAGTGACTCCGTAAGCTGTATTACTTGTCTGGCTATCACTGCAACTCACGCGGTGTAGTTTGGTGTGTGTAAATTGTGTTCAAACGGCTTTGTGACAGCATTATATCGCCTTTTATGATGCCGCACTGTTAATCACTTTGCTCCCAACAACGAATGGCAAGTCGATCCGGGATTAAACTCTCTGAAAAAATGTCACCGTCTCTCCAGAGAATTGAACCCCGGCACCTATCGTCCTCTCACAACGATAGTCAGCCGCCTAACCACTGCGGTCATCGACCCGTTTATTAATTAAATCAGAATTTACAATAATTTATAATATTTAACTACAGAAACAGTGGTTGCAATTACTGCACTACTTGAGGATGGAATGAGTCAGACTTTCGTAGCCGACCGGTATAGGATGTCTCAAAACACTATACAGCAGCTTCACACACGATTCTTGAAGACTGCATCGTACATCCATCCTCAACGTAGGACTACCGCTCAAGACAACCCTTTCCTTGACTTAACAAGTTTAAAGAATCGTCATTGAACTGATATTGGTCTCACCAAGGGGGACATCAAGATTGGAGTCGTGTGCGATTCAGGGTTTAGTCTTAGGGACCCAGATAAACGTCATCATAGAGTGTGGCGACGATTAGGAGAACGTACTTTTAAATACTACATTGAAGAAGGACATCAACACTCAAGTTGTCTCTTGCACACAATTTATAGGAGACAACTTCCTTCTTAATCCTTTCAATACCTCACTAGGTTTGAGTCACTTAAAAATTTTAAATTTTCATTTATGGATATGAAAGTGTCGAAAGAACTTAACTAAACTGTAATTTTTTTTTGTGGGGTTAAATCCTTGGCAAGGATATGGGATAAATAAGTCGCAACAGTTTGTTTTACTGGGACAAATTTATCCCATCAGTAGGTTATTTAGCTTCCTTCATTTGGGACCTCCTTCTAGTTCCAATTTGTTGTGGCAAGTGATCGCCAACGTTCGCCATCTCCCTTCTTCGTTTGGAATGCCTTCCAGATCGTCCACTAAGATCTCTTTTAATTTTTGTTCCTGATCGTCCGAGTTCGATAAAAGAACTTTTTTTTATTCCGGATTTCGTTGAATATTATCCAGGGAGTTGACAAATGCTGACGTCAACAGCTTGTAGAAGCTTGTGATTTTCGGTCTAGATCATAGGTTGATACTTTTTGATCGACTAAATCCACGTCGCCCAGTTTTGAGGGTTCTTTTTGCAATACCCAAGATGGGTCTATGACAGTTAGACATTGGAAGCACATCTTTTGTGTCATTCCATCTAATGGCTAGAATACCGTAATTCGATACAAGAAAGTCCGACTCTTCTATTTTCATTTTCTTTTTTTCAAATTTGGGAACATTCTTGCAATTGCTCATGCATGTTCCCAAAGATAGTTGAGTGTATTCAACAGATTATAGCTAGTAAAAAATCTGTCGAAACAAAGACATACTTCAGGTATGAGAATAAATGTTGCCATATCTTTATTCCTCTTTTTATGGGTTTTAGTGGAAGGTATTGCTTCAAGGAAGAGCTTCCTTTGAACTTGGTCATTGATTCATCGACTGATTGGTGAGAACTCTCTGTTCTAGATTTTTTTAAAGTTCTCGTCTATACAGGATTTCCACGGCCGAGTGGGACATAGGGAAAATACATGTAAAATCGGTTTTCGGTGAATATTATCTCCCTAATACTATTTCATCCAAAATTAAGTGCCGAATATTATAATTGGGTTAACAATGAACATTTCCACAATCATAGTACAAAGAAAGTCATTTTAATAAAGCCAAAAAAATTATTATTTTTAAACCTATTGTACATGAATTCCTAATAAGGCTTTTAACACGTAAGTTAGTGCAAGTGGCCGTGGCGCAGACGTTCACGTGACGCCTTAATAACGTAAGGCACAGTCTGTTTGGGGTTCGAATCCGAGAAATGAATTTTATTTTTTATTTTTTTTAAATCTTGATTAAGTTTTGTTGTTTATTTTGACAAATGATTCGTCGTTAGTAACAATTAAAAATCGAATAATATAATAGCACGTGATCATTTTTGTTATTGTAAAAATTATTTATTATTTACCTAAATCCTCAAAAAAAAACCATTTTATAGTCTTCAAAATCTCTGATTTTTGTAGTGTTATTGAATTTGTAGCATTATTGTTGGAGATAAAATTAAAAAATAAAACTAATCTGCCGGGATTCGAACCCTAAACAATCCGTGCATTTGCGTTATTAAGCCGTCGCGCGAACCATTGCGCCATGGACGCTTGCACTAAGTCACGTATTAAAAGCCTTATTAGGAATTCATGAACAATAGATTTAAAAATAATAATTTTTTGGCTTTATTAAAATGACTTTCTTTGTACTACGATTGTGGAGATGTTCGCTGTTAACCCAGTTATAATATGCGGCCCTTAATTTTGAATGAAGTAGTATTAGGGAGATAATATTCGCCGAAAACCGATTTTACATGTATTCTCCCTATGTCCCACTTGGCCGTGGAAACCCTGTATAATACGTTTTTGAAGAATCATTTGGTTTTTTTTATCATTGAAGAGTATCAATATGCACCGGTCCCTTGATATGGCCTCTCTTTGATTACGTTGATTTATTATTTGACCAATAAATAATCGGAGATTCCTGGAACCTTATTGCAGCACCTGACCATAGTGCAGCCAAGGACAATCATCATTTCATACGTGTCAGTCTCCTTCATATTTTCGATCAATCTAATTCTTTCATTGGTCTACATGCAGCTATGTGCGTAAATAAACTGCGAGGAAATAATTATAATATTTCACGTGCACTTCTATTAGGATCTAAAGTAACAACTCCTTTTCTTTCATCTGGAGCTGTCAGTCGTGATCTAAATGTAACATGCGGCTCTTTCCATAATACAGGAGTAATTGCAGGAGTAGCATCTGCTTCTACTAGTGCTTCTTTTTCTTCATCTGTAGGCGTTTCATCTTCATCTTCAACATCACTGGGTTCATACTCGGATTCCGATTGAGAAAACGGCTCTGATTCAGATTCAGAAATATTATTGAGAGCTTCTTCTAACTCCTTCTGATTCAGCGGACGTTTTGCCATTACCACTAAATTGTAAATAAATAATATACTGTTAGGATAACTTTGATCCAAGTAAAAATACTACTGGGACATTGCTATCCCAACATAATAAATCTTTTGAAAAATACAAAAAGCTAGTAATATTTTTACTTACTTTTACATGCAATACTAATAAACAACAATAAACTAACAGGAAAACTAGATTCCGTTCAGTTTTTCAAAATTAAAAAGAAAAAAAAACACAATTCCAAAGGAAATAGAAAACCAAACGCGTAATCTACACCAAACTAAATTAAAAACAAAAACAATAAACAAACAAATGGATTCAATGGATGTAATGTAAACAATGACGTAAAACAGCTGATATATGTCTGTATGCTAGTAGATGGCGCTGCCTGTATAATACCCTAACCCTGGCCTTAGGTTTCTCCCCACCTTGACTTTGTTTCTTCTCTTGGTGGCCAGCAGTCTAAATTGTTTTCTCCAAACTCGGGGAATTCCGCAGGGAAGCAACTTAGGACCTCTCCTATTTCTATTATTTACTAATGATATCTATAAATCATCACTACGACATTAAAACCGATTAAGATGCTAACTGCTTTTTAGTTATTCATTTGTTTATATGTATATATATATATATATATACAGGGTGAGTCACGACTATTCCCTCGGTCTCCTGTGTCGAAACGCTAAAAGATATTAGTTTCAAATTTTAGTCAAATATGTGGGACGATAAGGAGCACATTTTTTAATTATTTGCAAGTATACAGGGTGATTCAAAAAAAGTACAGCATATCAAAGTTAGATTATTTTTAATGGAACACCCAATATTGTTTACCATTTTTGGATTCTACGTCATAAATTAGGATAACTTTGTTAATAGTTTCTTATACCTATCTGCCGTCAATTTTGAGAAAATTTGATATTTATGAAAATGTCGGCTTTCGCGAAAAAATGAAAAACAGGAAAATTGTATGACTTTGACGATTTACATTTGTAAGAAGTTATTTTGACAAAGCGTGCTTGTTTTTCTTATCAAAATGCTCTACTGGTTTATTGAAAGCATGCTTTGTCATTCCTGTTTTTCATTTTTTCGTGAAAGTCGACATTTTCATAAAAATCCAATTTTCTCGAAATTAGCAACAGATAGGTATAGGGAACTATCAACAAAGTTGTTCTAATTTGTGACGTAGAATCCAAAAATGGTATGCAATATAGGGTGTTCCATTAAAAATAACCTAACTTTGATGTGCTATACTTTTTTTTGAATCACCCTGTATACTTACAAATAATTTTAAAATGTGCTCCTTATCGTCCTACATATTTGACTAAAATTTGAAACTCATATCTTTCAGCGTTTAAACACAAGAGACCGAGGGAGTAGTCGTGACTCACCCTGTATATATATATATATATGACTAACTGCAGCCATTATGTGAAAAATTTCTGTGTTTTTTTGAAGCATTGAAGCTGAAGACTACAAATACATTAAGTTTACGCCTTAAAAATTATGTCGATGTATACAGGGTGTAGTTGGTTAAATTGGAGGGGAAAAAAAAACAATTAAATGTTCCGTTTCTGAGATATCCACAAAAATAATATTTTTAAGCGGAACACCCTGTATATGTTAAGATATTTTTCAAGAAAATATTGTTAACATAAACTCATTAGAGTGTAAACTTAAAAATAAACAAATAAAAAGCGTTTATGCTCAATAAAAATTGTTATGCCAATCTGACAGGTAATAAATAATAAATAACAAAACTGTCTTAAATGTTATGCTTACAAAACAATCATCGAAATATATATAAAAATATATAATGATAAGGAAGTTAGTAATGATGAATTTTGGACACACTGTATATAGGATCGTCTAAAATTAAAGTTTTTTTTTTAAATCAAGTTCACATCGATAAAATTCCCTTTTTTCATAGGTTATACAGTAGATTATAAGCGTTATAAAAACTATGTTAAAGGAGTTTTTCAATGAGATCACAATATATAGGGTGTCCCGTTTAAAAAAGATAACGACAACATTACGTCGCGCAATTAGTTAAGCTGATGGTGTAATATACGGAGTGTTATTCATGAAGTAATTGGCAAATGTAAAACGGGCTTTAAAAGTTAACATCGTAAACAAAAGAACAACAACAATCTAAATACTTGAAGGGGAGGCTGTGGAAACCTGTCAAGATGTTCTGATAGATAAATAATATACAGAGTGTTCCATTTAATGACGTTTACATGTATGATATATATACATATGTATAATAATCATATTGGGACGCCCTTTATATTGTAACAAATAGTAATAGTCTCATCTCGAAATATCATCGTCATCAACGAACAGCTCATCGCCTACAGTGTCACATTCATTTCACCCCTCCCTTATCCTAAGAGGAAATATCACGCGAGAGACGAAAAAAATAAAAAGGAAGACAGATCACCCCAAATCTATCCGTTCCGTGCATCCTGCTGACTCGTCTCCTTCCCGAAAAAGATAGGGAGGCGGCCGCGTCGAACGACATCGTCTCGTGTATTGCGTGTGTGCACTTGTCTCTTCGAAAAAAAAAAAAAAATAGAACGGGTATAACCCCCTTATATACACGATAGGGGAGAACGGATGAAGTGATGAGGGTTAAAGTGACGAATTCTCTTCCACTTATTTCTACTCCAGCGACAAACGAGCGAGCAATTTATATATACAGGGTGTTTCTGAATTGATACGGAAGATTTCAAAGGGTGATTCTTTAGCAAAAATTAAGGGGGGTCTTTCATATAACTTTTTGTTCAACACCCTTTTCCTTCCAAGTTACAGCCCTTTAAAATTAGGGAAAAAAAATTGTTTTTATTTAATTTATCCACTTCGAAAAAATTTAGAAGAATGAAACAATAAAACTATTTGTCATATGACTTCATTTAACAGCAGCTTACTTGACTTTTTTTTAAATAAATAATAACCTCTTTGTGAATTTATGGGAAAAGAGTCTGAGCAGCATATGCTATTTTATTTTTTTGTGATCAAACTAACAATTTTATGATAAAATGTCAAGACATAAAAAAGTTGCAGATTGAGTCTGTCTTTTTAAATCAATTTTTTAAATAGGAAAATGTAGGCGCATTAAAAAGTTCTGATGCAAAATATTATAAGGGTTGTTTTTTTCAACCCCTTGTGATTACATTTTAGGGTAACAAAAATACTCAAAAACTGCTATTTTATTAGTATCATTTATCTGCCAAATTTCATTGTTCTAAATTTTTCCAAAGTGGATATATTAAATAAAAACAATTTTTTTCCCCTAATTTTAAAGGGCTATAACTTGGAAGGAGAAGGGTGTTGAACGAAAAGTTATATGAAAGACCCCCCTTAATTTTTGCTAGAGAATCACCCTTTGAAATCTTTCGTATCAATTCAGAAACACCCTGTATATACACCCCTGTATATACAGGGTGTTTCCTAATTGAATGTTAATATTTTAGGAGACGATTGTTTGGTCCATTTTAAAAAGAAAACTTCATATGAACGTATGACCTAAACGTCTTAACTTTTGAGATACAGGGTGGTAAAGTTTTTTCAAAAATAAATAGTTTTTCATTCAAGTCCTGTAATACTACTTTAGATATTTTAATGAAATGCGGTATACGTGTACTATGTATCAAGACGCATTATTGAGTGGACCACATTTTTTTTTTAATTCCACCAGTGGTGTTCCACCAGTGAAGTTTTCTTTTTAAAATGGACCAATTAGGAAACACCCTCCTGTAATACATACATATAATACATAATATATTACATACATATTTTATTTTCTGTTGCAGAAAATCTAAAGGCAGGTATATCCTGCTGGACATGGATGTCTTTAACGGTTTGGAAGACGTCCGTCAGTACTTCCAGGGCCTACCGGCTGCTACTGGTACGACGGCCAGTCCAAGCAGCTACCAACATCAGCACCAATCCACCGCGAACACCCTCCTCAATAACAACAACAACAACAATAACGTTCCGCCGGATCAGAACCATGACAGATCCGTCGCTAACAACAGCGTCTCGTACTGGCCTCCCCAACACGATATACAAGTACGTCCGCCCACCCGCGAGAACACCCCGCAACAGCAACGGCCGTCATCGCATCATTCCGATTCGTCGTCTTCGAGACCTCCGTCCCACCACAATAATAATAATAATAACAATCACCATAATAATATACAGCAGCAGCAGCAGCACACCCGAAACAAACGAATTACGGCAACTACGCGGCGGCGAATAACCACGAACAGAATCCGTCGACGGTGGCGCAACAAGCTTTTCAATTCTCGGTACCGCATACGCGTGATGTTTTACCCCCCGCGAATACGAACGGGCAACAACAACAACAACAGTATCAATCGCATATCTTACCGAATCCTTCCTATCATCATCAGGGTGGAGGGCAGCAGCAGCAGCAGCAACAACAGCAGAGGAGTGCGGGAAGGAGTGATTTGACGAGTCCGCAAAATTATCATCAGTTGCAACCACCACCTCAGAATCAAACTCAACATCAGCAACATCAACCACATCAGCAACAACAACAACAACAACAACAAGCGTATAATTACCCTAATCGTTCCTATTATAATCCGAGCGTTGTTGCCAAATCTACGACTAACTCTTACAAGACTGGAGGGGCTCACGCTTATAATTATGACGTGTATAAGACGTATAATTCTCAACAGCAACCTAGTAGCGTACAGAATTCGAATTACCAGCAGCAGAAATCGATATTGCAGGAAACTGTTAAAGAACAGCAGCATAAAGCGACGCATAATCTACCGCCGATAGCTGCGTTATCGAATTATCACACGGGTAGATCACGTGAGGCGATTAGAGCGCCGATTACGAAGCCTAAATCGATAATAGCGACGACTGCGACGACCTCATCCGGTTCGATAGCGCAACATCCCAATTTAAAACAGTATAGTGTACCTCAACAAGCTCGAGTGCCCCTCCAAAATCCCGTTGAGAATTACAGAAACGTCAGTCATAATCAGTATTCCATACCGAATCAGTACCATAATTCGTCGTATTATTCAGCGGCAGCTCCCACTTCCGTTAATAACGCTTACACTACGAGTTACCCCCAACAACAATCGCAATCACAGCAATCGCAGTCACAACAACAACAACAACAACAGTCTTCCTCGGTAACGCATTCTACTCATCATCATCATCACCACCATCAAGTTTTGACTAAAACGACGAATCACGAGATACACCCGCAACAGAATCAGTACCAGCAGAATTCGGCGACGTCTTCATCGACTGTAGATAGCGTACTAGATCTCTCGTTGAAAACGATTAAGACCCCGGCCGATTCCACTCTAGATGATGCTGAAGATCATCAAAGGAATGGGAAATATTACCAGATTAGGGCGCAGGCTAACGCACCTAGATATTCCGAACCTTACGTGGCGCAAGCGGCGAATCAAACGCCTCATCGGAATATGCAACAGATTAGGCAGCAGATGCCTCAACCCCAAAGTACGGGGGCACCTAAAGTAGATTTTTTACCAAACTTTAACATGCCTATGACTCAGAATTATAAACCTACGGATAGGCGGCATAATCTGAATTCGTATCAGCAGCATCAGATTCAACGGCAACCTCATATTATCTCCCAACCCCAACCTCAACCTCAACAGCAACAACAACAACATTATAACACAACTCAAATTATGAATAACGCCTATAACGTCGCCAATAATAATAATAATAATAATAACAAGAAAACGATTGAAGGGGGATTACCTAGGATAGATTTCCCATCATCGAATCAAATCCAAAAAAGCGGATTATACCAGAACCTCCAACAACACTCCGAAGCCCACAGGAAGCGATCAGCGCAGCCGTTAGCGACGGTGGTCCAGAATAAGCGGCCCAAAATGGACGATAGATGGAAACAAGTCATCGACAAGCAGATCGAGCAGAAATTCTCATCTTATCAAAGTGCTAAACCGACAACGTTACCTTCGACGAAAGATTTAATAGTGAACGGCAACTTTATCTCGACCAACGATAATAAGAACGCAACATATCAACAAACCAACCAGTATCAAACGATGCAACCTCACCAATACTCGAATACCAATCAATACCACCAGATGAATCAGACTTACGTCCCCTCAGTGACAGCCCATCATTACCCTTCCCACATAGCTCACACCCAACAGATTCAGAATCAACAGCATCCTCAGAATATTTACCAGCAGAATTTGGCGCGGACGAATTCGCAAACGAATCTAAATAATAGACCTCAACCCCAACCTAACGGTGGTGGAGGTGGTGGCGGCGCCGATAAACGTGTGATAAGCATACTTAGATCGAATTTAGAGATGAAAGGGGCTAAAGAGGCGCAGAAGAAGATGGAACAAAGTCACCAGTTTAAATCTTACGATTTCAATCAACGACCTAGAGAGGTCCAGCACCCCTCGACTGACGTGACTGCCCCCTTACAGCCGAAACACGGCTTCATTGGTCGCCAAAACGTTTCCCCGTTTACAGCGGCTAGCTTGATCGAAAGGAGTACACCGCCTACTTATAAATTCCCTAAAGCGATAGATTCGGTTCGTTTCGAAGCTGATATTAAAGAGGAAAAACCGTCTGAGCAATCCTCCTTAACGAATCAAGCCGATTTAGATGGGTTGGCGGCGAATTTAGCGGCTAGAATCCGAACTAAAGGTGAATTGAAGCAGGTGGCTCAAACTCAGCATATTACCAACTATGTACGGCATAATTCCCCTAATTTAAGCGAGACTTCCTTTAACGGAGCGTCGAATTCGAGCCCACCTAAAGACAAGATTGTGTACCCTCCTAGACGGCGTTTATTTAGCCGTAACGAAGAGGATAACGGCGAGCACAAAGCTAACGTGCCACCTCGTGATAAAACCGGGCTGAGGAGTTCGTCGGAAACGTCAGTTTTCGATTTCCCCGATAGCGGTGACGAATCCGAGGTCCCTGTCTCGGAGAGACAATCGTTAGAGGATATGCGACGTGATAGGAAGTCGATATCGAAGCAATCTCTGGTTAACGAGAGCGATTTTAAGGAGGAGAGGAACGAGAGTCCTATCGATGATATTTTCAATCAAGCCTGTGATAATTTCTTGGAACAATTGATGAAGGGTGGTGGTAAAAAGCGCGGGAGAAGGAAAAAAATGGAGCCTGACGTTTTAGCGAAATTAGAGACCGTCACTAAGGAGAAACCGCTAAACGATGATAATCTAGTGAAGATCGAGGTTAAAGATTTAAATCCCGAAACCAAATTAGTGAAAATGGAGGAAGAATCTGATTCCGACTTGCCGTTAATTCAATGTAAACAAGATGGCGCCCAACCTGAGCCGCCTAAACAAGAGGAACAGGAGGAAGAGATAATACCACCTGTAATCGAAAGCGATAGCGATTGCGATTGCGAAATCCAAACTAAGATTAACATGAAGGAGATAATCGATAAGACGAAACAATTGAGGGCGATCGTCGATCTCACCGCCACGATTACGAAACCGCCGAAGAAGCCGATCTTCGGCGATGGTAGCGATTTCTATCCGGGTTGGGAGGAGGAATGTTTTAAATACAAGAAATCGTTAAGGATGCCTCGGGGACTCATTCAATTTACTAGACCGCCGAATTGCAACCGACTCTCGACTTCATTACCAGATCTCGATCCCTGCCCATCACCGACGCCATCTTCAGTCACCGACGCTAGCGATTACTGCAAATTCAAGACGAAAACTAAAAGCGAGAATTTCGACAGCGATATGGACTCGAATTCCTGCTTTAATTTCTCCATGACGAAGAATTACGATTCCGAAGAGGGTAGTTCCTCCGTGAAGAGTCTCAACGTTTCGAATAAGATCACCGATCGGTTATTAGAGAGGTACGGCGGTAAGAAGAGGAAACGGTTAAAGAAAAAGGAGGAGAAAGAATCGCCGAAGATCATTCCAAAATCGGACAATACCTTAGAACTGTTACCTACGCCTAGTTTAGAGATCAAGAACGAATCGAAGAAGAAATCGGAACCTGTCGTTAAGACCGAATCGGTATTCTTCGGATTCCGGAAGAAAACGGTGGAAAGCTTTAAAGACACTTTTATTAAAAACACGAAAAATCTAGTGGGTGTCGGTGAACAATTCACGACTGTAGTGTTAAAATCGCGAACTAGAACCGAAGCTCGTGTACTTAAACAGAAAGCTACGATCCGCGAAGTGTTCGGTGAAGATCGACCGGCGTCGGCTCCCCCCGTAACGTGCGTCGACGAGTTGAAAGAAAAATCCGAGATTAAAAAAGAAATTGAACCGTCCAGTACTAAAGAAATGTTAAAGAATAAATTATTAAATCGGGGTAAGAAGACGAAAGAGGCGTCTAAAAAGATTATTACCACCACCACCACGACACCGGAGAAATTAGAGGAGTCGGAGAAGGAGGTGGAAATTAAAATCGAACCCGAGATTAAATCGGAAACGCCCTCTATTGACGGGGAAGAAACTAATTCGATCAAGAAACGGAATAAGTTCAGAAATATCAGGCGGAAAGGTAGTTCGGGTTTCGATTATATTAGGAAGAAGAAGAAGCAAGTCAAGAAAGATCTCGGAGATCCGAACGATCCGACTATTAAAAACAAGCGAAGATCGGCGTTGCCCAAAGCCAACTTAGAATCGGTTCAGGATATCCAGAAGGAGATCAAGATGTGGGTTTTGAATAAGGGTATCGGTGAAACTCATCTGCACAGATCTGCTAGATTAGGTTATACGGTACGTCCCTCTTTAAATTTTAAATTTATTTATCATATATAAATATGTTTATTTAAATAGGATATAACAGCGTATTGTTTGGAGAAAATGCAAGGTTCCCCCTCGCCGAAAGACAACGCTGGGTACACCCCGTTGCACGAGGCTTGTTCCCGAGGTCATCTGGCGATAGCCAAGCTCCTATTGATGTACGGGGCTAACGCTAGCGAATCAGCTCAAGGTGGTATCAGGTATGTGTTATTACATCTATGTATTATTGTGAATTAATAATTTTTTTTCAAGGCCGTTGCACGAAGCCGCCGAAAACGGTTACGTCGAGATCGTCAGGCTACTGTTATCGTACGGTGCCGATCCGAATCTAGCCACGTATTCCGGATCGACGCCTCTATCGTTAGCCGTCGAGGAATCCACCCTGAATTTATTGAGGAATCACATTAACGATATACAGGGTTTGCCGTCGGATCCGTGGCGTTTCTATGGTCCGGCAGCTTGCTTCGGTAAGTAGTTTTTTTTGCCGTTTCTGTTGGCAACTTAGACGTTGAATTTCAAAAAAGAATATCCAAACTTTGCCACTCCCCACGAATTTTCCATTGTTGATAACAGTGCTGGAAGTCCTCTTCTGTGAGCTTGTCGAGCACCTCCGTCGCTTTTTCTTTTACCTCTTCTACACTGTCAAATCTTGTCCCCTTAAGCTCTGATTTGACCTTGAGGAATTTAAAAAAAAAAGTCACTCTGGTCTTCGTCGCCGCACTCGTTCACAGAGGGCGGTCAGAACCTCGATGTAGTCGAGTCAAAAAAGAACAATCATCATGGCATTTTCGCTTTTTTTTGACGTGGTGAGCTGGGGCTCTTCGAATGCATTGATTCATTCTGGATGTTGAATGATTCATGCAAAATCTGACGGACAGTTTCTCTGTTAATACCTGAGAATTCAACAAGACGATTTTTCCTGATCATTTTACCAATTTTCTGGATGTTGAAGGCCGTCCAAGGCGCGGATCGTCTGCGATCAATTCACGTCCCTCCTTAAATCTTTTATGCCACTCAAACACTCGTGTTAGCGATAAACAATCACTTCCGTACACTTCCTTTAACATGGCATAAGCTTCTGTGGCACTTTTCCCCAGATTCACAAGAAACTTGAGGTTTACTCGTTGCTCCATCTGAACACTTTGCATTTTGCACCGGGACGTCAGCGTAATGACTTGAACAGGCGACTGCTACAGCGAGACTAAGCGTCGCACAGTCGTTCCATGTGATCAGGGTCGGAGAAGCATCACCAGACACAGACATGTTCAAACCTGCCGTGATCCGTTCACTAACATCCCTGCCCCACCCCTCATGTCTTGAATTTTTAAAAAGAAGTCCAAACAGCTGTTTTATTATATGTTTGAACCACCACCCTCTTTCATTGCCTTAGAGGGTTTGAATTAAAAAATTTAAACGTCAAATTTGACCATAAAGATGTTATTTACTACACATCCCTGTCCCACCCCCCCTTTCGGGTTGAATTTTAAAAGAAGTCCAAACAGCTGTTTTATTACATGTTTGAACCACCACCCTCTTTCATTGCCTTAGAGGGTTTGAATTTAAAAATTCAAACGTCAAATTTGACCATAAAGATGTTATTTACTACACATCCCTGCCACACCCCCTTATGGGTTGAATTTTAAAAGAGGTCCAAACAGCTGTTTTATTATATGTTTGAACCACCACCCTCTTTCATTGCCTTAGAGGGTTTGAATCAAAAAAATTCAAACGTCAAATTTGACCATAAAGATGTTATTTACTACACATCCCTGCCCCACCCCCTTATGGGTTGAATTTTAAAAGAAGTCCAAACAGCTGTTTTATTATAAGTTTGAACCACCACCCTCTTTCATTGCCTTAGAGGGTTTGAATTTAAAAATTCAGACGTCAAATTTGACCATAAAGATGTTATTTACTACACATCCCTGCCCCACCCCCTTATGGGTTGAATTTTAAAAGAAGTCCAAACAGCTGTTTTATTATATGTTTGAACCACCACCCTCTTTCATTGCCTTAGAGGGTTTGAATTAAAAAATTCAAACGTCAAATTTGACCATAAAGATGTTATTTACTACACATCCCTGTCCCACCCCCTTATGGGTTGAATTTTAAAAGACGTCCAAACAGCTGTTTTATTACATGTTTGAACCACCACCCTCTTTCATTGCCTTAGAGGGTTTGAATTTAAAAATTCAAACGTCAAATTTGACCATAAAGATGTTATTTACTACACATCCCTGTCCCACCCCCCTTACGGGTTGAATTTTAAAAGAAGTCCAAACAGCTGTTTTATTACATGTTTGAACCACCATCCTCTTTCATTGCCTTAGAGTGTTTGAATAAAAAAAAATTCAAACGTCAAATTTGACCATAAAGATGTTATTTACTACACATCCCTGCCACACCCCCTTGCGGTTTAAATTTTAAACAGAACCAAACAGCTGTATTCATTACTCTCTTTCATTGCCTTAGAGGGATTGAATTATTTAAAAATTCAAACGTCAAATTTGACCATAAAGATGTTATTTATTACACATCCCTGCCCCGCCCCCTTATGGTTTAAATTTTAAACAGACGTCTAAAGAGGTGTCTTATTATATGTTTGAAATATCAAGTTTCAACTAAGTTTATTAATTGTGTCAAATTTGACCATAAAAATACAGAAACTTTACCATCCCTCTTTGAGCCGTTTCAAATTTCTATCCCTAACTAATTTGATATATATATTTAGATCGATTACAGATTAAAATTACAAATTAAAGAAGACAAATGTAGAATTCGTTTAGTCAGCGCAAACGTTCAAATCGATGCCCCAACTCGAAGTAATGGAACCGCAACCGTTGCGAATCGTTTCATCAGATATTTCTTTGGATTCTCTTTCAATTTCCGCCTTCAATAGATCTTAACAGATAAATCTTATCTTCGATGAGTCCTCACAAAAAAAAGAAATCCATCTGTTCGGTAGATTTTCATTGAGATGAGCTCTCACATCACGATGGTAGCGGGAAGGTGCTCCATCTTGCTGAAAATAATCCACAAAACGGCCAGACGTTCTTGCTCAAGTTTCTTGTTTGGAAATGACTAGATGAGAAGACATTATTGCAATTTAATAAATTATTCCTGTTAACGATTGCCAATCTCCTTCATATTTGTAATATTTTGACAATTAAACGTCGAAATCGGTCCATATTTGACACTCAAACGTCAAATTTGTCGTCAACAATCTTCCTGACCGTTAGTTAGAGCGATTTCAACTGAAGGAGGTTGGTTGGTATCAAAATCGCTGCTTTAGGATAATTTTTCTATCGATAATTTAAGACACTGAGTGGTCGCCACGTTTAATTCTTTGACAGGAAGGTGTTAGGTTACATTACAGTTAATAATTAATCGCTCACTGTTGGGAGCAAAGTGGTTAACGGCGTGGTATTATAAAGGCGATATAATGCTGTCATAATTATTATTAATTTATTGTATATTATTGTTTGATCTAAAATGTAATATTTATGTTAATTAGATCTTGAAGAGAGTGGATACGACCCGTTAGAATCACCACCGGCACCAGATCCACCAATCGAAGACGAAGACATCGATTTCGAAGTGAGCGAGACCCTCCTACCGAACCTGTACACGTTAGCCGGGGAACCGCAAACCGACCGTTGGGTATTACTACAAGATCTCTCAAATCTCCTTAAGATAAAATCGAAGGACGCTCTATTACGTCAGATTAATCCGCCGTCGCCGTCATCGACATCGTCATCGACCACGTCCGCCGCTAACATGAAGAGCATCCTACGCGAGTTAAAGATGGCCGATTTCTTAGAACAGGCGCGCTGTTGCCAATTCCTAAACGCCGGGGAGAAGGTGAATAGTCGTTCGTCGAAGGTAGCGCTAGTGAAATATACGGATAAAGTGAGACAATTGTTGAACGTCGAGAAAGTACTGATTACGGCCAGGTGACCCTCGCCTAATATCAGCGAGATGTTCGAGGAAGTCCCGCCGCCCTAAAACAAACGATAAAACAAGAGCAAACATGGTGATATCTGTTTAAGTTTTTATTTACTTGTGATGATTTCTTTTTTTTTTAATAATTTTTTTTTTTGTATTATTATTAAGTCTATATGAATAATAAAAAAAAAAAGATATATTTTTAGAAAAAATCGAAGTGGTGCTTAAAACAAAAGACGATAGGAAGAGATCTACCGTAAAAAAGATGTTACGTTTTATTTTATACTTAGTTGTATTTAGATTGTTATTTTATATTTTATTATTATTATCATTATTATTATTATTACCTAAATAGAGCTTTATTTGTTTTATAGATGATTTACGGAAGATGCTAATAACAATGAATTCTCCTATAAATATATATATATATAAAAATTGTATTGTTATAAAATATAGAGAATGAGAGAGAGAGAGAGGTAAAAACTAAGGTCTCCAGATGTGAAGTACATTTACCTCGCAAAAATCTAATAAATAAAAATTTTTATATCTTTTGTATCATTGTCGAGATGTAATTATATATAAATATATTATATAAATGTATAAATTAATTAAAACAAAAAAAAAACTATACGGTAGGGCTATATACAATATTTAACATTGTACATGTTACCAAAACGCTTTTTAGAAAATTTTACATTTTGTAATAAAGAAAAACTACGAAAATGAAATAATAAATGAAAAAAAAAAAAAACATTGATTGAATTAATAAATGTATTATGTAATGTTATATATTTCTATATATATATGAAAAAAAAATATTAAAAAAAAAAAGTTCGATGAATATACTTGTGTGTGCTAAAACAAAAAAAAAAGAAAACGAACATTGTATATATATTTTTTCTTTTCTTTTCTTTTTTTAATGTGATCGAGATATTATGTTGTAATTTAAAAATCAAAATATGGAATTATACGAAAAAGAAAAAGTCAATAATAGAGAATTTTATAAAACATATACGTTCTGTAGTTTTATTTCGGCCGAACTTCATTCCTATTGCCGTCGCTGTCACATTGACAGATACATTGATATTGACGCTGGTTCCCACGATGCGCAAATTCAGCCTAATTAATTAGACGCATTTTTTGGCGATGATTTTACCACGCGTTCAAATTTATTAAATATAAACCTTATAAATGAATAAAATAAGAAACATATTACGTCTTGTTTACGCTTTGGTCCACGAAAAATAGCGTAAAAATGTGGCCGGTGATTACACCACGTGGGCACACTATTATCGCTTAAAACCCGTTTTACATTATTTAATTTCGTTTGACAAGTTGGACATAATCTTTGTGTGAAAATATTTGTAATAGATTCTAATTTTAATTTCAATTCTAAAAGATACTAATAACATCTTAAACTTCTAGAGATATAAACCTACATTTGTCAAATTGATTAGAAATTTTAAGTTGGCCAAACTGTACATATGTACTTTTGCTATATTTTTAAGAAAGCTGCAACTTCAGACTTATCAATCATATTCTCTCGATGATCCGTCTTTCTCTTCCAAGGACTAAACGAAGCTCCTGAGCCCACATTATCGTATTCTATCTAACAAGTTAAACTGAGAACTGACATTTTTATGCTAATACAGTGTGGCCAACGTCAAATTTCTAATAAGTTTCAAAATGTATATACAGGATGTTTCTGAATTGATACGAAAGATTTCAAAGGGTGATTCTTTAGCAAAAATTAAGGTGGGTCTTTCATATAAGTTTTTGTTCAACGCCCTTTTCCTTCCAAGTTACAGCCCTTTAAAATTAGGCAAAAAAATTGTTTTTATTTAATTTATCCACTTTGGAAAAATTTAGAAGAATGAAACAATAAAACTATTTGTCATATGACTTCATTTGACAGCAGCTTACTTGAGTTTTTTAATAAATAATAACCTCTTTGTGAATTTATGGGAAAAGAGTCTGAGCAGTATTTTATTTTTTTGTGATCAAACTAACAATTTTATGACATAATAAAGTTGCAGATTGAGTCTGTCTTTTTAAATAGGAAAATATAGGCGCATTAGAAAGTTCTGATGCAAAATATTATAGGGGTTGTTTTTTTCAGCCCCTTGTGATTACATTTTAGGGTAACAAAAATACTCAAAAACTGCCATTTTATTAGCATCAGTTATCTGCCAAATTTCTTTCTTCTAAATTTTTCCAAAGTGGATATATTAAATAAAAATACATTACCTACCTAATACCTAATTTTTAAGGGCTGTATCTTGGAGGGAAAAGGTTGTTGAACAAAAAGTTATATGAAAGACCCCCCTTAACTTTTGCTAAAGAATCACCCTTTTAAATCTTTCGTATCAATTCAGATCAATTCAACACCCTGTATAATAGATATGTCTACTTTGTTCTGCAGTTGGCATCATCATTCAAATTAGAATTAAGACTGTGTCCGAACTTGCCCCACCAAGTGGAGCCGATAGAGACCTGTTTAAGCCATAATAAATATGACAAATAAATAAAATAAATTTCAACGTTTTTAGATTAAAAAAAAACAGTAAATCCCAGTACAGCTGCTTCAAACGAATGTGAATATAGCTCATTTATAAACTAAAACCTGTCAAAACAGTAAAAGAAACTTATTATTGCGAAGTTGGCAGAACTGCAAATACACATTCTAGCTTACATTTTCGTTTACTTACTTCTAGTTCATATTTGAGTATACATTCAAAACACAAAGTCGAATTATTGCATTTTGAAATGCTGACAATTTACATATATCAAAAATATTTAATGTGTACGAAATTTGTTGTAATATTTTATTTGTTATAATCACAAAAGGCCAGTAAGACAACCGAATTTTTCGAAGTAATAAACAGTATTTAAAATTGTTTAAATTTGATTTATTTTATGAAAAAACGCAATCAATATATTTGATACATGCAAATTGTCAGCATTTCACAGATATGAGAATACAAAATGCAATAATTCCACTTTGGCAACACCGTACATCTATCTCGTATCGCCATCTCCGTCATTCTAACGCATACATGTATTTCACTATTGTATGTAATGCTATTTACAATCTGGGTTGTCCAACCTGAATTTCAAAAAGAATGAGACAAAATTCTGAACAGACTCCTAGCCCAAATTACAATATGTAATTTGCAAACTAAATTTTATGTGACATTCTTTGGTAAGTAAGGTAAAAAAGAACTAATCTATACCGAAAATAGATAAATCAGTGTAATAATTTATTGTAAAACTTTAAATACAGCTATGGTATATAAACAATGTCAGAATATTTGACAATAGACAGTAATAACAGAACGTTGCATAATGTGATTTTGATTTGTTCAGAATTTTGTCTCTCCCTTTTTGAAATAAGGTATAAGTACCGCTCCTAATGCTTCCAATGTACAAATGAGTACCCAACTTCTCTACACTACACTGTATAAAGTATAATTCAACAATTATAAAGCTTAATATTAAACCACAATATATAAGGATGTAGAAATCGATGTGTTTTATAAACGTCATTGCTGTTTTGAAAACTCTAAAAAACTATAAACATAAAATTAGCTAGCAACAAGTGGCACAAGATCAGATGTGTAGTTAAGAACTACGCCTTCTAGATCACCGTTCTAGTGAGTGCCTCTAAGTGCCAGCGCATACTCTGATAGAGTCGGAAGTTGTAGATCCCTGTGTATCTGTGCATTGCTTACGAACCAGGGTGCCGACAAGGGTGCCGACAAGTCATCATAGCACCCGCAAACACCAGACGGTTCTGCAACACATTCATTTTACGCCTAATTTGTGACATTTGCTAGCACTGGACCAAGTTAGTAAGTAACATGGGGTATCCGTTCGCCCTGTACGACAATGGTGTTAAAAACGAGTCGGCCGTAAACAACGACCTCGTCGACGGTTCCTGTGTCAAACAATCTTCGTATATTGCTAGTTTTTTATGTGGTGAGCGCGGTATGTCCGAAGTGAATAAAATGAACAACTCGGGTCCCAGAAGGGAGCCCTGAGGAACACCCTCCCGTATAGATCTGGGGGTCGAGAACTCGCCAAGCCTCTTGATCCTAAAAGTCCTACCAGATAGGTAGGACTGAACGAGGGCTGTTAGCTCCGGGTTGATGCCCAGACGCCGCATCTTGAATAACAGGCCGTCGTGCCACACCGAGTCGAAGGCGTGAGCAAAGTCCAAAAACACCGCACCGGTCGAATGCCGCTGTTCCAGAGCATTCCGCGCTTCCTCCGTCAGTCAGAGGAGTTGAAAAAACAGTCGACAAGCCTCTGCGGAAGCCGAACTGCTCATCAGGAAGATAGTTACCTTCACTGATGACGTCACGCAACCTTTCAAGAATTATGGCTTCGGCTAGCTTGGATAGATTAGACAGAAGGCTTATCGGCCTGTAGCTAGATGGAAGTAGCGGATCTTTACGAGGCTTCTGGAGCATGACGACATCCGCCTGTTTCCAGATGGACGGAAACGTTCTCAGGCTCAGTATGGCACCGAACAAGACGACCAAGGCATCAATGGCACTTTCTGGCAATCGCTTTAGCCTTGCCATTCTCCCGGATGCTGATGTGACGTATGACTTGGTTTCGACCCACCACGGGAAGCGGCTCGAGGGCAACCTCACGGTGTAAAGGGTTGACCCTCGACACCAGCGAATTGATACGCAGAAGGTGAGACGTCCAGCAACAGTCTCCAAGGAATCGACCCCATCAATGTCAAGCCCCTCTTTTTCGGTGCTCTAGCCAACTTCCACAATGAACTATCGTCCGGAATAACCGAAGAAACCGACGACACCATTTATTTTGTTTGTATGTTCTCAGCTCGTCACTCAGCCTACCAAAGACGAAGGATCTCGGGTTGATGGTCTCCGACGACAACTCTCTACTGAGACGTAAGACGGAAATCCTCTCTCCACTGGTGCTATATCCAAGATTTGTCCGGCTGGTAGACGCCGGGTTTGAACGAAGGTCGGCTCCAGCAACGGAGAATGCATCACTTACTAGTGGTGGTGACTTGTTGACTATCAACATTGTAGTATATACAAGATGCAAGAAAAATGAAGGATCGGGTTTACTCCGAGTGTTCTACTAACTGAAAATTTTTGATTTATCCTGTCACGCCGGGACTTTGCTCACCCTGAGAATATCTTATTTGAAAAAAAATTTGTTGACTTAATCACTATCTAGACAAGATAAATGCGTTTTAATAGAATAGAATCGCTATGATTGCTAGAATTACTAACTGTTCCCAACTGAAAATTTTTGATTTATCCTTCACTTGACTTTGCTAATCCTGTAATCGTATTTATAAAAACTGTCTTTTTTTTAAATCTACTATTGATTGTATATGAACTTAAAAATAACTAAAGATGGAGCCACATACGTATAGCTCGTGTGCATCATAGGTAGGTTCAGCTGAACTTTGAACTTGAAGCATGAACCGCTTGTTTGCCTTTTTCAGTCACTTTTTTAAACTAGTTCACCTAAACTGTGCAAGGGGTGGATAATTTTAGTTATAACTGTTTTCAATTTAAAGAGTCAGTTCTTATCTAGAGACGATTACTTGTAACATCAAAGTTAGTAGTCAGTTTTCGAAAGTAATTTAATTCAATATAATTAAAATACTACTTACCTTTTTTAAGATAAAACTTACACATTTCTGGACAAATTTTTATTTTATTTTATTTAAGGATAACAAGAAAATAAATAAATAAAAAAGAATTGCACATATAATCAATAAGTTACATAAAAAAAAATTAATACATCTAAAAAAAGCATACATTTAAAACCTAATTAATCAATACATGTTAATAACAAATAAATGCTTCTTTGTTGCAAAAAAAGAACGCTGCTTTTGCAGGGAAAATACACAAATAGAGATGAGATGAAAATATCACACAAAGTTCTTTGTCTAATTCTTCTAAATCGTTTAAAATTTGTGTAATACAAAATAGATAAAAGCTTAAAATCTACTAAAACATCTAACACATAATACTGTAAAATTTGTTACATTTAAAAAAATAATAAATAAAACGTAAATATTCGTTGTATTCTGGTCCCTAAGCACTAACTTACTATTTAATCATAGTCTTAAACGGTTCATCTTTCCTTACATGATTAAACTACCTATACATAATCGCGGAGAAGGGGAGGAAGTTCCATGCAGAAAAATGAAGTTTTAAATTACATTTAAAAATCTGTCAGCATAACCATATATTATATATATACACAATAATCTAACTTAATCTAACCAGTCGATAAATTCAAGGCAACAACCTAGGATTAAACCTACCCATATGCAATATCAAACCTGTAGGGTTATGCCTGACGTAGAACAAGAAAGGCCGATCGAATCTTAATCTAGGAGAATCGGGGATCCTAGCCTGTCTCGGCCTTAACGGTAAAGGCAACGATAACAAACTAGGATCGTGTAAAGGATCATTAAACGCCCTCTGGTAATCCCTAGGCTCATCGATAATCTCCCCGAAAACACTATCGGAAACGTAATGACCCAACTTCTTCGCCCTCCTATACGGTCGACGCGAAGTCGCTGGATAAATCTCCGAATGATGCTGTTCCGGATTAATAGGGGCTTCCCCGCAAGTCGCGAACGTATTCAATTGTAGGATATCCGATAGATGGAGCTCGTGCGCAGCCCCGTTTAACCCTCTCAAATCAGCTTTACCATAATTGAATAAGTCCTTTAAACCCATGCGTTGTAAAGCGATCGTTGCGTTGATAACGGATTTGTGGGTGAATCGCGGAATCTGCAGTTCGAGTCCAGGACGTGGGATCAAAGTTTGCAATAATCGAGTCCAAGCGCCTTTCTTGAAGGCCGATTCGGATAGTTGACGTTCTAATCGGGATAAACCGTCTCCAGGGGCTGCTATCCCTTGTTGGCCTGGAATTACCAAGATTGTACTGACGATTTGGTCCTGGGTCCCTATAGAGGCGGCTGTTGCGTCTAAAGTTGGGTCGTAACCGGCTAGGAAACCGCTGCGGAAGACTACAGCCGGAACGGGGACCAATCTCCTTTGCCTTATCGATGGTAGGACTATAAAGTGGAGTTCGCCATCTCTACCGTCTGTTGAGGAATGGGTGCAATCAGTCTGTAATTTTAGAAAAACGATGTTAGGAGTTTTTATTTTAGTGTTTATATTAGAGTGTGGTAACCGTTGAATTAAAATACATACTTCTGACAGATGTCAAAACTGTACAAATATCCCTCATAGCTGTCAAATTTCTGACAACTGTAAACACAGTTTAGTTTTTTTGGCGGTTTCAACAGTATAAAAGTAGTGCGTTTTTCAGATCTTAAAATTGTACCTATCAAAAAACATCTGATAGCTGTAAAATGAATTATTGAGATTTGTAACCATCTATAAACAAAATCCTGACAGCTGTCAAATTGTAAGAAAAATTTTTTTGGTCATATTTTAATATCAAAATATTATATAAACAGTTGCTATAAGTATTGTAAGAGCAGGATTTTTTGAAGCTCAGAATTGTAAACTGTCAAAGTACGTTTGACAGCTGGCACATTACATAAATAGAGAGGGCGATTGTAGTCAAAATACAAAGGTATAATTGTTAGATTAGATTGCTGAATTAACAGCTGTCAAATGATAGGAACTATTTCTATCACCCGTCAAAGCTCAAAATTTTTTTAGATTCTTATCATTCTCAGCGTCGTAACCGTGAATTTTTTTTTGACATATGTCATATTGTAGAAGTTGTAAATTTATTGTTATTGTATTATTATAATCATCAAAATCTTAGCTGTCATATTGTAAGTCATAATTCGACTGTCACATGTTACATGAGTTCTTCCGATTTTAACATGATCGTAACTGTCACCATATTTCTGACAGCTGTCAAATTGTAAAAACGGTTTTTTTTTTTTTTACCAAATTGAACGTAATTAAGATCCAACGAAGCCAGATAGTTTTATAAAGCATTTTTTACCATTTTGACGTTTCGACTATCAAAATATTTCTGACAGCTGTCAAATTGTAAAAACGGTTTTTTTTTCTTTTTTTACCAAATTGAACGTAATTAAGATCCACGAAGCCATAAAGTTTATAAAGCATCCAGTTTTTACCATTTTGACGTTTCAACTATCAAAATATTTCTGACAGCTGTCAAATTCGAAAAAAAGTTTGTTTCTTTTTTACTAAATTGAACGTAATTAAGATCCACGAAGCCATAAAGTCTATAAAGCATCCAGTTCTTATCATTTTGACGTTTCAGCTATCAAAATATTTCTGACAGCTGTCAAACTCGAAAAACAATTTGTTTCTTTTTTACCAAATTGAACGTAATCAAGATTCACGAAGCCAGATAGTTTATGAAGCATCCACTTCTTACCATTTTGACGTTTCAGATATCAAAATATTTCTGACAGCTGTCAAATTCGAAAAACAGTTTGTTTCTTTTTTACCAAGTTGAACGTAATTACGCTCAAAGAAGCCAGAAAGTTTATGAAGCATCCACTTCTCACCATTTTGACGTTTCAGATATCAAAATATTTCTGACAGCTGTCAAATTGTAAAAATTTTTTTCTTTTTTACCAAATTGAACGTAATTAAGATTCACGAAGCCATAAAGTTTATAAAGCATCCAGTTCTTACGATTTTGACGTTTCAACTATCAAAATATTTCTGACACCTGTCAAATTCGAAAAACAGTTTGTTTCTTTTTACTAAATTGAACGTAATTACGATACAAGAACCATAAAGTTTATAAAGCATGCAGTTTTTACCATTTTGACGTTTCAGCTATCAAAATATTTCTGACAGCTGTCAAATTCGAAAAACAATTTGTTTCTTTTTTACCAAATTGAACGTAATTACGATCCAAGAAGCCAAATAGTTTATGAAGCATCCACTTTTTACCATTTTGACGTTTCAACTATCAAAATATTTCTGACAGCTGTCAAATTCGAAAAACAGTTTGTTTCTTTTTTACCAAATTGAACGTAATTACAATCCAAGAAGCCATAAAGTTTATAAAGCATCCACTTCTTACCATTTTGACGTTTCAGATATCAAAATATTTCTGACAGCTGTCAAATTCGAAAAACAGTTTGTTTCTTTTTTACCAAATTGAACGTAATTATGATCCAAGAAGCCATAAAGTTTATAAAGCATCCACTTTTTACCATTTTGACGTTTCAACTATCAAAATATTTCTGACAGCTGTCAAATTCGAAAAACAATTTTTTTCTTTTTTACCAAATTGAACGTAATTACGATCCAAGAAGCCACAAAGTTTATAAAGCATCCACTTTTTACCATTTTGACGTTTCAACTATCAAAATATTTCTGACAGCTGTCAAATTCGAAAAACAATTTGTTTCTTTTTTACTAAATTGAACGTAATTACGATCCAAGAAGCCACAAAGTTTATAAAGCATCCACTTTTTACCATTTTGACATTTCAACTATCAAAATATTTCTGACAGCTGTCAAATTCGAAAAACAATTTGTTTCTTTTTTACTAAATTGAACGTAATTACGATCCAAGAAGCCACAAAGTTTATAAAGCATCCACTTTTTACCATTTTGACGTTTCAACTATCAAAATATTTCTGACAGCTGTCAAATTCGAAAAACAATTTGTTTCTTTTTTACCAAATTGAACGTAATTACGATCCACGAAGCCAGATAGCTTATGAAGCGTTTTGCCATTTTGACGTTTCAACTATCAAAATATTTCTGACAGCTGTCAAATTCGAAAAACAGTTTGAAAATCAATCTGAAGCAACGTGTTATACAGTTTTGGAATCAGCTCATCAAGGGAAATCCGGAAATTGAAAAAAATGGGGTGTTCTATTAAAAAAAAATGTGATGATGACATCACACGAAGGTGGATCACCCTGTATATTAGATTATAATTTGAAAAAACAGTAAATTAAAATCAAAAATCGACCTGTTTCGGGAAATTTCTAATATTAGTGTTTATTTTTAGCTAATAATGAATTTATTCGTTACTTTATGAACGCACTGTATATAATTTATATCTACGACAACACTTACCTGGAAGATACTAGCACTAATCCCGGCTAAAGGCGGCCTCATCGTAATACTATTATCCTTGAGGTATTCCCCGATCTTCCCGTTACTATTCTTCTTAACAATCAAATTCGTCCTCCTCCTAATCACATCCCCGATCTCCCTGAAATTCACCTCCTCAACATGCCCGTCATAAAACTGCTTCGCTCTCTCCTTATAAAAACTTAACAATTTCCCACGATTCCTATCACTATACAACTCTCTAGCGATAACAGAGACGGCCACGCCAGAATTTCGAGTCGCTTCGATCGATTCCGAAACATTCTTGAAGATTAAATGAGGATTGAAGGTCACCATATCGTCTAATTTTAAGATCTCGTTCATTTCTCCAGAGGTGGCGCCACGAGCTCCTAAAAAGACCATCGCTAATAGAGAGGTCGCTGCAAACGGTGAGACGAAAACGCTCCTAGCCGTGCTGATGCCGTTAGTGACGGCGTTCCAAAATCCGAAAGATAATTCGTTGCATAATTCGACGAATTGATAAATGTCGGTGTCTAATTTCGAGGTTGTATCTTCAAGCCCGAATCCGGGTAAATTTTGCTGACTTAATTTAACGGGTGATATCGTTGGTACTGCAGGAACGATTGGTACGACTGTACTAGTAGGAGCAGCATTAATATGCGGTGCAATCGTTGAGACTAAAGTCCACGAAGTATTTTTGCTTCCTTCTTCATTATTCTGGATTAATTCATCCTTTGTAATCATAGGAGATGGCAATTTAGACTGCTGATCTTCAATTAAGGGTGGAACTGATGAGCTGATGACTGTAGGTTTAACCGAATTAACTTCAACTAACACAGGAGGTTTAGCTTTCATATCCTGATTTTCAGATTGGTCATCAACCTTAATTTTCTTTACCGGTTGCAATTCAGCGGACTTATTTTCATGATTCTCATCAGCATTCACAACTATAATCGGAATTGTGCTCGTTACAATTGAAGCTTCAGTTATCTCATCTAATTTCTCATCATTTTTAACCACTATCGCGTCTCCTTTACCCAATTGATTCATCAGTTCATCAGCTTTTTTATCTGATTCTTCAACAGGATGAATAACCTCGATTTTCACTAAATCATCTTCTTGATTAATATTCGTACCACCCTCTTCTACCTTAATTTCGTCTTTATTTTGCGGAATTTCGAGGCTGATGATGGGAGAATCAGTCGAATTCAGTTCTGGATTGACATCTTCGTTTGCAACCGGTAATTCATTCTTATTTGTGTCGATTTCCGTTATGACCGTTTGCGAGCTTTCAGCTGTTATATTCTCTTCAGATGAGGTATCTTCCGTATTTACTTCTTTCAGATCATCAGTAGCTGATTTTTCAGTCGTTTCTTCCTGTTGTTTCATCAATTCTGTTGTCGTATCTTTAATCGTAGTCGCACTTTCCTCCGCATATATCTGAGATAAAACGGAACTGACGGCTTCAGATAACTTCAAACTCTCATCAGTTTCGCTGCTGACTCCCTGAATTCCGTCATCAGTATCGCTTCCGCTACTTTCATCGATTAACATCGAACCAATAGTGGCAGCTTCATTCTGAATATTCTCCATAGGTTTTTCCCCCATTTCCGTTAACACGTCTTGGACTTTCTGATTGGCGTTCAGGTTTATCACTTGTTCTTCTATATTTTCATCGTTTACAGTTTGGGAGATCAGCTCCTGAATACTAGACATCAGACTATTTTCAGTCGTTACCGCTTCTGTGAAAGTTTCGGTTTCGAATCTCTGATCTTGGTCGTCAGTTAGTTCAGCGACATCAGTTATTATTTCAGAATCGATTGCCGCGTCAGTAACTGCAGCTAATTGCGTGTTTATTTCGTAAATGTTAGTCGAAGATAAAAGTAGCTGATTCAAGCTTTCAGTTACAGCTTTATTGTATTCAGTCGTAAATTCAGCTTCATTTGGAATCGGAGTGTTTTCTTCATCCTTAATCAGTATAACATCTTTTTTAACTGTAGTCGTAGGTAAGTCTTCAGTTGATGATGAAACCGTGCTTATTGTGGTAATCAGTTCTTCAGATAAAGGTATAATTTTAACTGTACTCGGTTCATCAGCGCTAGCGATCAGCTTGGAAATCGTAGTAATTTCCTCAGGAATAGCGGTTGTAACTGATTTTGGTGTGGTTACTGATGACTGCGTTGTCGACGATAAAATATTAGCAACTGTTTTCTCAGTTAAATAAATGATTTTAACTGTGCTGAATTTGTCTTCTTGTTTAACTGGATTTTCCGTAGTTAGTGTAACAGATTCAGTAAGGGGAGAATCAGAAACTATGGGAGATACTGAAGAGGAACTCTGAAGAACTGATTTTTCAGTCGTAGGATTTTCCTGAATAATCAATAGTATTGGAGTTGTACTTTGCCCTGATGAAGTAGAAGCTGATGTTTGAATTATTTCCGACGAATTCTCCGCTGATAATTCTGAATCTTCATCTTTTATCTCATCAGCTTGTTTCATCAGTTCATCAGTTGCTTCAATATTATCGTCAATTATTTCTTGTTTTGGAATTTCAGTGGTTGGCTGCAGATTTTCTTTAGATAATTCAGGTTTAATCACCAGTTTATCATCAGTCAATTCAGGTTTAATCAGTTTGTCATCAGTCAATTCAGGTTTGATCACCAGTTTGTCATCAGTTAATTCCGGTTTAACAATTTCACTAGATAAATCAGGTTTAACAGTCGTCGAATCTTCTTTAGAACTAGATGTTGTTAGTTTCAATTCTTCCTTGATGGTTGCAGCTTCAGTCGAAGCTTCAGTTGTGGGTGATGGTGGTACAGCTGAAGACGAATCTTCTTGTTGTAAAGTAGGTAGTAGAACAGGTACTTGAATTGGTTCTGATACTGGAGCGTAAGCCTGAATCTTAACCGGTTTGACAGTTGTAATCAGTTCAACATCAGCTACCGTTTCTTTCACTTCTTCAGCTATTATAGGGGCTGGAGTCGTTGTTGTTACACTTTCTGTAGTAGTGGAAGTTGTTGTAGATTCAGGAGTTGTTGTAGTGCTTGCCATCGTTGTAGATGGCGCTTTTTCTTCAATCGGTAAAACGCTGATGACAGGGGAATTACCTCCGATAGGAATGTTGATCATATCGAATTTATTATCCGAGATTACTGTAACAGTCATCGTATCTGATGGACGCTTTTCCTGCACAGGAACTTCCACCTCCTTAATCTCGTCTTCAGCTATAGGTTTTGGAACTGATGACGGTGCTCGAGTCGTAGGCTTGACATTGCCGACATATTGCTCTGTAGATAATTTTTCAAACATTGTAGTTGAAATTGTGCTAGTTAAAGGCATCTTAGTCGTCGTAGCAGGTGTAGTGGTAGTTGTGGTTGATGTAGATGAAGAAATTGTAGTGGGGGATGGTGTCGACGCTTCGGTCGTTACACTAATCGGCCTCAACGTAGTACTCGTCACCTTCTCAATAGCCTCCATAATACTCTCAGGCCTCTTTTCGGTCACCATCTCCATCATTATAGTATCAGCTGTGACCGCCATGGCCGGCATATCAGGATTAACCCCATCAGCGTTATGATTAAAGATGGCCGGCAGAATCATGCTCCAAGTCGAAGAAACATCAGGCGTATCCAAAATAGGCTTGATATTCGAAATATTCTTATGCGACTCGATTTGTTCCTTAAGAACATTTTGCACGTTACTAACCACATCGTTCACCTTCTTCTCGGGTAAATAAGAACCCGAATTGTAATTGATATCCTCGCCGTCACCGTTCGCTATGATACTCTGGATCTCCTCCAGCGTCATCAGACGTTTGACGAGTTCCCCGTTATCGTCGAACGTAAAAAATTCGTATCGATCGGGGTTTAGGAGATTTATCGGACTGGCGACGTGAGTTCCCGACAACGGTTTAGGTACGGGTTTCCCTACGGCGTCTATGATTTGAGCGCTGTTGTTCGAACCCAATACGACGGAAACGGGCGTCGCAACGCTGTAAAATTCGAGAAAATTAGGATTATTTATGTTGTAGATTGAAATTTCTAATGTGCTGATGACAAAATTTAGATTGGAATTGTTTTATTTTACGCGAAAATTGAAACAATTATGAATTTAGAGTAATATTAGCGTCATCAGCGTAAGGAGTTGAAGTGATAAAATGGTATTAGATGAGTTTGAAGTCTAACTGATGACAAAATTTTGCGATAAAATCATTTTTATTTTAATAAAAGTAATACTAATCGAGATTAGGAACAATATTATAGTCATCAGCACAACGAACTGATTACACATTTATCGATTTGATGGAAATATCACAATTTTAAACCGTATATTTGCATATAGGGAGATAAATCAGAAATGAAGTCGGCGTAAAATGTGATATAATCAATATTAAAGGCATGGATCTGATATTAGATAAAGGTGAAGTTTAACTGATGACGAAATATTGCTGCGAAATGATTTTTTTCCATTAAAATTAAAAATAATCGAAATTAGGAGCAATTTTAGCGTAATCAGCTGAATGAACTGATGATATTTATTAATTTGGTGCAAATTATAATCGTAATTTAAAATTTTAAAATGTATAAAACTTCAATACTAAACTAAAACTTGATAATATGATCTTATAATCAGTACTACATAATATAAAACGAGTATAAAGTTGAAATTACACAAATTTGAGATCGAACTGATTAGCTGATGACGAAATTTTGGTGAAAAATTATCCGTTTTGAAGTGGAATTTATACATATTTAGGTTACGATTAAAATTATTGTCATCAGAATGGGAACCTCGAAATCTTGGAGACGATTCGAACTAAATTCGACGTGTGAAATAGAATAATTCGTACAAAAAAAAAACAATACAATATCGAAAAACTCTCGACGGAAGTAATCGCGCAAATTAAAAACAAAATCTAATTACTTAAGATTATGAAGGTTTATGAACAGGAAAGAAGAGTTATTTTATATTGTATGAAAACATGACGCGGATAAATTTATGTGAGAAATGTTATGTCAATATAGCGCTGACCCAGTTCCTCTACCTCGAGGCGTTCCTTTTTTGTTTCTTTCTTTCGTTCAGGCTTTGTAATTCCTTGCCTGATGGGAGTTTTTTTTTTGCGGTTGTATTTCTTTTTTATTTTAAGATTATAAATAGAAATGATGTAATTTTTTTAAGTGTGTTAAAAGGAAATCCTTTTAAAATAAGTTGCAATTTTATTTTCTCATAATATTAAATTGGCGTCTTACCTGGAATCTAATGTTTTCCTTGCAATTTTGGCATCATTTTCTGCAGAATCTCCAGTTGGAAAGGTTTGTGTCCCTGCTATGCATAGCAGAAATATTATTCTTAATATCATGGTTATCGTTTATCTGTAACAAATTATTATGTCAAGGCCATTTCGTCTTTGAATCTAAAATTAAACTGTGTGTCAAAGATATGTTGCCTCTTCTATAAATAAATAATAATAAATTATAAAGTCCGAACAGATTTAGCATTCGTGACCTAGAATTAATAAGGAGACTTTGTAGAATCGGTGAAATGGACTAGAACGGTTTCCTATTGTCGATTAATACATGTGAACGTCGCTCTGTAGAGTAGTGAAACATTACACAAAAAAGGTCAACAGAATGAAAGCTCTCTTCAATCAAAGCTTATCGATACATTTTGTTGTTTCCCTTTTTTTTTGCATGCCTCTTCGGAGCTCACTTTTTCAATCGAGCAATTGGACCTTGAATCGCTGCGATTATTAATCTTATTATAGCATCGACTGTAATGGAATTTATAACCATCCTAAAACGACTATCTATCGATTGAATAATAAATTAAAAACTTTCGAATTATTTCTGTGTGTGTGTGTGAAGTGCAACCGCGAACTCTAATTTTACGAATCAGATATCCGATACAAAGAAATCGTAGGCTTAATTGTGTACTAGATTACTCTTAATCTGTTATAATTGCTGCTATTTAACCGTAAATTTCGATCTATTATTAAAACGTTCCATCGGATATACGAGTCCCACAGTAAGTAATGGAGGTTTAAAATATTCAAGTTGGCTGTGTTAAGTCATGATGCGAAGTGCACAACACTCTTTAATATTGTATAAAGTCGGATGCATGTACTATATCGTAGGCGCCTTTCCTAGAAGTCCCCCCTAGAGGACGACTTTCTTTTATTACACAAAGGTGCGATATTTTACCGCTCCCTTTCGTGCTTCGTTTATTATTTATTTCGAAAGAAATTGTATAGAATTATATGTTTTTGTATTTTATAAGATAGATAATAAAATAATTCTATATTAAAATAGAAAAAAAAAATCAAATTCAAATAAGTTCGACAAAGAACTGATGAGCTGATGACAAAATTTTATCGCGAATCATCACATTTTTTTGTAGAAACTAAAGCTAATTTGAATTAGAAATACTATCTCTGTAATCAGCAGCTTAAGCAAGCGACTTAAGGAGCACGAACGAAAAGTTTTTGATTTTTTTTTTGACAATGTTTTATTTTTTATAGGATTATAACCGCTTTTGAATGTTTTAAACGTTTTCTAGACATCTTTGAAGATTTCTTAAACATTTACCAACATTTTTGGAATATTTTAATATTTTTTTAATATTCTAGCTAAGTTCGATGAAGAACTGATGAGCTGATGACAAAATTTTATCTCGAATCGCCCCATTTTTTGGTAGAAACTAAAACTAATTGTAATTAAAAATACTATCACTGTAATCAGCAGCTATATAGACTGTAGTACACAAAGAAAAACGTCTTTCAAAACTTTTTTGGTATATTTTTTAAACGTTTTGCAACATTTTTTATATTCTGAACATTTTGTAAGTTTCTGATTTTTTTTAAATAGATTTATGACTTCTTTTGAACGTTTTAAACGTTTTCTAGACATCTTTGAAGATTCCTTAAACATTTACCAACATTTTTGGAATATTCTGACTAAGTTCGATGAATCACCCCATTTTTTTGTAAGAACCAAAGCTAATTGGAATTAGAAAAACTATCACTGTAGTCATCAGCTATGGACAAGAACAAGAACTTTAAAAATTAAATATTTTTCAACACCCATCATCTTTAAACACATTTTTCGTACATATTTCAAACGTTTTGCAACAATTTTAGACATTTTATAAGTTTTTGAAATGAGTTGATGACAAAATTTTATCGCAAATCACCCCATTTTTTGTAGAAACTAAAGCTAATTGGAATTAGTAAATACTATCGCTGTAATCAGCAGCTAGATAGACTTAAGGAGCACAAACAAAACTTTAAAAATTAAATATTTTTTAAACATTTTTCAAAACATATTTTATTTTTTATAGGTTTATGACTGCTTTTGAACGTTTTAAACGTTTTCTAGACATCTTTGTAGGTTTCTTAAACATTTACCAAGACTTTTGGAATATCCTAACTAAATTCGATGAAGAACTGATGAGCTGATGACAAAATTTTATGGCGAATCACCCCATTTTTTTGTAGAATCTAAAGCTAATTGGAATTAGAAATATTATCGCTGTAATCAGCAGCTTTATAGACTTAAGGAGAACGAAGAAAAACTTTAAAAATTAAATATTTTTTAGACATTTTTCAAAACATATTTTGTTTTTTATAGATTTATGACTGCATTTGAACGTTTTAAACGTTTTCTAGACATCGTTGGAGATTTCTTAAACATTTACCAACATTTTTAGAACATCCTAACTAAATTCGATGAAGAACTGATGAGCTGATGACAAAATTTTATCGCGAATCACCCCATTTTTTTGTAGAAACTAAAGCTAATTGAAATTAGAAATACTATCGCTGTAATCAGCAGCTATTTGGACTTAAGGAGCACGAATAAAAAGTTTTAATTTGACAAATCTCCCCCTCTTTTGCTATATTATACTGTACTCAAGCAACGAATTATCTACTGAGGCCAAATACCTTGGAGTACCACACCTGGAACGCGTAACAAATAAAGCCACTAGGGCTTTTGGGGCATGTAGAGGAATGTTTGGTAAAACGTGGAGGCTGATGGTACACTGGCTGTATACGAGAGAGGTTAATCCTGTCTGACTCCCAGGCTGTCACGTTTGATTCCAAAATGGTTTTTAGATAATTTTTCCGACATTTAGACACTTCCAAAGGATCTTTAACATTTTTGAACAGAATCCTTTTTGTGGATTTTTTTTCTTTTTATAACCCTTGTATGTATATGAACATACGAGGTTATTGCAGTGAGATACTCGATAAAAGTGGATCGAAATCCTACATTTACAAGTCTATTACAACAACGACGATGACAACAACTCCATAAATAACAGTCATTAAAAAAGAGACATTAAACAATAGATGCGTTCTTCGGACAATCCAAACCGGTGCATTCAGAATTATATCTCCGTAGAACGGACAGTCCACATCTTCGGGACGTTAACATAATATGTAGGTTTCTAGGCAGGATTAACGCACGTCAGGCAGCCGCTCAATTCGAAGACTTCAGCCGTAAATAAAGGAATGTTGTCTTAGTTAACACGTGTCGCGAATCCTAATTCAATCGTAAAATATTATAATTTCCAATTAAAAATTATTATTACCTCAAACTTGAATCTAGTAGGTGATGTTTGGGGAAATAAAATAAGAGAATAATAAAACACAATCGTCGTCAATCTTTCTGTTAACGCTGTATAAGGAGCCGAAGCGCTACTGACATATTCACCTACATTGTTGGGTGTCAGGAACTCGGACATGTTATGCACACACAAACACACACAGTGTCAGTGGCTTCAAGCTTCAATTAAAATGCCAACCGGCGTGTTATACGAGAGCACGACGTGTCCCTCTTTAATATTCCGAATTAGTCGTTAGCGAAACAATATTGTGATTATGAAAAAAAATCTTCAGACGTAAATTCTCCTCCCTACTGTACGTAAACAAGTGTGAATTTCCGCTTCTAAACTGGTGTAGTTATAGAGATAGAGAGGAAAAATAAATTACGTGAGATCGCCTTCTAGATAATTTATTAGGATGATATTGCACCTGAACAACTATCACGTCCTTTTACGCCAACCATCGCGATTAATTTTATCCAGGAAGTTCACATCCTTTAATTTACAGCTTTATAATGATCGCGTAGCCATTAAATAAGGTTCTACTTAATTTGTTTAATGGATATCGCCTATACGAGGGCTGACCTAATTCTAATTTCGACAAATGCAAACTAAACTGCGAGCAATTTTAAATAAGTTGGTGGCTTCTTCAGGAGCAAAAACTGGATGAGGGGCGCTAGTAGTAGTCACGGTAACACGATAGAAAATTCCAAATAATATGTGAAGACCAGTACCAATCATGAGGGGGTGCTACACAAGATATATTAAGCAAATTTGTCATTAAACTGATGACAAAATTTCGATACAAAACACTGATTCTTGCAGAGAAAAAATTTATACTTTAATTTGAAACAAGAAGAAATAAAATGAACAGAAATGATTATAGATTCCATATTAAGTGATAAAATCGAGTACAGGATCAATAATAAGCAAATTTAACGCCGAACTGATGACCTGATGACGAAATTTCGATACAAAACACTCATTTCTGGAGAGGAAATATATCCAATTAAAATTTGGAACAACATTAGCGTAATCAGTATTACTAAAGTATTAATAAAACTGCTAGCAGATCGAGACATCTAGCGGGACTCACAACCCAAGAGTTGTGCGAGCTAGATCGTTATCTGCTGTGTACCGACTTGTGTGTAGCGTCCTTGCGGTGGCGCTACTTACCACCTTGCTCACTGGATGGGAGGAGGCTGGAATTAATCCATTGTTCGGGAGTAGCGCTGATGAGACCTGGAAGGTCGAAACCACGTGGTCCGCTTCTAATGCTTGATCTATTTTCATTGCGTTCGCCCCCAACAATATATCATGAGCGACTATTAAAGCTATTTCTTTGGTTTTTTTTATATTGGCATTTTTTCGACGTTTTCACAAATTTTGAATTGATAAAATAAAAGTATAAAACAAAATTTGAAATCAGAAGAAATAAAATGAACAGAAACGATTATAGAATCAATATTAAATGGTAAAATCGGGTATAGAATCAATAATATGTAAATTTGACGCCGATCTGATGAGCTGATGACAAAATTTCGATACAAAACACTCATTACTCTAGAGAAAATATATCTAATTAAAATTTGGAATAATATTAGCGTAATCAGCATTACTAGCGTATTTAAAAATCAATACTGAATCGATAAAATAAGAGTATAAAACCAAAATTTATACTTTAATTTGAAACAAGAAGAAATAAAATGAACAAAAATGATTATAGATTCTATATTAAGTGATAAAATCGAATATAGAATCAGTAATAAGTAAATTTTACGCCGATCTGATGAGCTGATGACAAAATTTCGATACGAAACACTCACTACGTTAGAGAAAATATACCTAATTAAAATTTGGAATAATATTAGTGTAATCAGCATTACTAAAGTATTAATAAATCAATACTGAATTGTTAAAATAAAAGTATAAAAACAAAATTTATACTTTAATTTGAAACAAGAAGAAATAAAATGAACGGAAATGATCATAGATTCTATATTAAGTGATAAAATCGAATATAGGATCAGCAATAAGTAAATTTTACGCCGACCTGATGAGCTGATGACAAAATTTCGATACAAAACACTCACTACGTTAGAGAAAATATATCTAATTAAAATTTGGAATAATATTAGCGTAATCAGCATTACCAGCGTATTTAAAAATCAATACTTAATCGATAAAATAAGAGTATAAAACAAAATTTTTACTTTAATTTGAAACAAGAAGAAATAAAATGAACAAAAATGATTATAGATTCTATATTAAGTGATAAAATCGAATATAGGATCAGTAATAAGTAAATTTAACGCCGAACTGATGAGCTGATGACGAAATTTTCATCAAAAATTGCAATTTCGTTATAGAAATCTATTCAGATTTAAATCAGGAATGAAATTATTGTCATCAGTCTATTATAAATGTACTAACTACGCAGTACTGTATATATGGATACGAAATTAATGTATTATCGCAGGAGATATATGCAATACATCTTCGATGTTATTCAACAATGACCTATGTAAGTACATACGTGGTGGAGAGCTATATTATTGTATTCATCGTACAACAATGGATAATACAGAAGCGGATAACTAGTTCGTTTTTAATTAGACCACAGAACAGCGTTTACATAAACCATTACACAAGACCTTTATTGAACTATTATGTTGTGGGTTGTATAGCATGGCACGCATCTAATTTGTGAGAAAAAGAAAAGTATATCTTAACTATTCGTGTTCGATTCGATTCCTTTTTTTTTTTAGATTGTGTAATTGCGGAACTGTAAAAATATGTAGAAATAGATGATGCATTGCAACAGTACTCATACGATATTGTGGGGCTTGTTAATTGGAAGCATTAACAAGCTAATGTAATTATAAACCACACTAAACAAATTACCGATGATATCTCGCTAATTAAACGCTTTCTGCTAACGCGAATTAACTAACAGAGTGACAACATGCTGAAGGAAATAATCTAGACTGGATAAGCAAAAAAAAAAGTGAAAAACGACAGTTACGAGTCGAGTCGGAGAAGCGGCTGTTTTAACACGATGTTAACGAGCTGTTAACTGTATACATCGAGTCACCTTCAATCAGTACGTACTATGAGATGTTTAGATTAATAGTTTATCATCATCGTGATCTTTTACGAAATAATAATTCGAGTTAAAAATTATGAATGAAATATAAAGTAGGTGATATTACAAAATAACTTCTTTTTTTGTTGTTGTTGTTGTTTCGTTAATGTCGTTATTGCGGCAATAGGATTTTAGCGGCTGGTAAACGTCTTGTAATCCGCAACAACGATTTGTCATTTTTCGGTGACAAGAAACGAGTTCAAATGTGTCGTGTCGTGAGAAGTAACGCCACGGTATGCCGGTGCTCGACTAAATAGTATGCATGTACATAGATAATATCTTCTCATGGCGTGCATTTCACGTTCAGCGCTTGAGAACCATGAGACGGGTCAACGATATGATCTCGTAAAATTAAAATCCGCATCGGTGTTGGGGTCGCTTATTATTCGCAAAATAATGCAGATTAGTACACGCGCGTACGATGTCTTTCGACGTGTACGGAACGAGATGAATTATTCTGTTTCTTCAGTAAGCAACATGGCATGTTAGGTTACGTGTGTTGTGTACGAGATGTTATGATTAGATTAGATTTATAGTCAAAAAATATCGAAGCAAATATCGAGATTTGTCAAATCAAAGTCCTCCATATAGCTGCTGATTACAGCGATAGTATTTCTAATTCGAATTAGCTTTAGTTTCTACAAAAAAATGGGGTGATTCGCGATAAAATTTTGTCATCAGCTCATCAGTTCTTCATCGAACTTAGCTAGAATACTCCAAAAGTTTTTTAAGGTAAATGTTTTTAAAACGTTCGAAAATCTTCAAAAAAAATATTATCAAAAAAATTCAGAAACTTACAAAATGTCTATTCAGAAAACGTTTAAAACACCTATACCCAAAATGTGTTGGAAGATTATGGGTGTTGAAAAATATTTAATTTTTAAAGTTTTTGTTCGTGCTCCTTATAAATAGCTGCTGATTACAGCGATAGTATTTCTAATTCGAATTAGCTTTAGTTTCTACAAAAAAATGGGATGATTCGCGATAAAATTTTGTCATCAGCTCATCAGTTCTTCATCGAATTTAGCTAGAATATTCCAAAAATTTTGATAAATGTTTTAGAAATCTTCAAAGATGTCTAGAATACGTTTAAAACGTTCGAAAGCAGTCATAAATCTCAAAAAAAATATTATCAAAAAATTCAGAAACTTACAAAATGTCCAAAAAATATTCAGAATATAAAAAATGTTGCAAAACGTTTAAAAAAATATACCCAAAATGTGTTGGAAGATTATGGGTGTTGAAAAATATTTAATTTTTAAAGTTTTTGTTCGTGCTCCTTATATCCATATAGCTGCTGATTACAGCGATAGTATTTCTAATTCGAATTAGCTTTAGTTTCTACAAAAAAATGGGATGATTCGCGATAAAATTTTGTCATCAGCTCATCAGTTCTTCATCGAATTTAGCTAGAATATTCCAAAAATTTTGATAAATGTTTTAGAAATCTTCAAAGATGTCTAGAAAACGTTTAAAACGTTCGAAAGCAGTCATAAATCTCTTAAAAAAAATATTATCAAAAAAATTCAGAAACTTACAAAATGTCCAAACAAATATTCAGAATATAAAAAATGTTGCAAAACGTTTAAAAAAATATACCCAAAATGTGTTGGAAGATTATGGGTGTTGAAAAATATTTAATTTTTAAAGTTTTTGTTCGTGCTCCTTATATCCATATAGCTGCTGATTACAGCGATAGTATTTCTAATTCGAATTAGCTTTAGTTTCTACAAAAAAATGGGGTGATTCGCGATAAAATTTTGTCATCAGCTCATCAGTTCTTCATCGAACTTAGCTAGAATATTCCAAAAATGTTGGCAAATGTTTAAGGAATCTTCAATGATGTCTAGAAAATGTTTAAAACGTACAAAAGCGGTTTTATAAACCTATAAAAAACAAAAGATTGTCAACAATGTTGCAATATGTTAAAAAATCTATTAGAAACACAGTTTGGAAAGCTTCCATAACCATAGTCGTTTTTCTAGAGTTGACGATTAATTTTTCATCTTCTCGGATACCACGACCTTGAACTTACCGCAGATCATGATGATGATCATCGGCGTAGTCCTGTGCATGGAAGTCAATCGTCCGAAGGCACCACAGTGACAGGGTGACAGCACTCTGCTCTGTAGGCAGCCAGCTGCTACGGTCACCTCGTCACCCATCGACAGAAAGGACACCTTTTCTAAGGCGCCCCCTATATCAAGGAAGGTGGCTAGCGAGATATCTTTGTTGCCTAAGGCAATTTCTGCTCGCTGGGCAAGCTCGTGAATTGCCTGCTCGTAGGTTGATTGGTGCGAATGCCAAGTCCCTCAAATGTCTATCAATTATCTTCTTTAAGGTTTTGAGAAGAAAACTTTATGGGCATCTAAGGGACATCCTGTATAGACCTGTGACCTTCGTGCATTTTTGAACATTTGGGCAATTGGAAAAATAATGGAATAATTGTATTAGTGTTGAAGGGAGGAGTTGTGTAGAAAAATAATTTTTGTTTGTTCTTTAATGTGCTTTTTTTCATGGCTAGGTAGATCTGTTTATATAAAACGAACATGAACAGTTAGAACTATAGTAATGATGGTACATTATAAATATGAAATTCCTTTCTAAATATGTTAAAACCAGAAAAGAGATATATAATGAATGCTAATCGTATTCGTCGAACAAACATTCTGAATCAGCCACCAAGCAAAGTGGAATTTAATAAACGCGTATAAAATCTTGTTTATGAAGATGTTACTTAACATCTAACAATCTAACCTGAGCAAAAGCATTAATTCATGTTTATTTATGCGAACGCGCATAATAATACTGGGGGCTTCATTTCATATAAAATACCGAAGAACAGCCTCCGTCGCGTCGTGCTGATTTATAATACCGTTTCTAAACTGTGTGTATGAATTTCAATGCATACTCGGTGAACTCATGAATGAAATTACCATAAGAAGAATATTTTACGAAGTCTCAGTAACGACAGACGAACCGAGAACGTACACAGATAATACTGAGATTGAGAGACTGAATTCTTTTTGTTTTATTTACTTATTAATTTTGTGTGTGTGTGTGTGTGTGTGTATAAATAATGTGTGTCAGATGTCAGAACCTACCGTAATATAAACATTACCTAACGACATGAAATTATCTCAGCGCAAACGTAACGTTTATAACTGGACGTTTTAAATTAGCGTTAACTGTTACGTTTTTTCCACGGCAAAATGACGAATTTCATTCAGTTCGTTACGATTCATTAATGTGAGATAAACTTCCGTTTATAGTTACAAACGTATACAGGATGATAAATTTAATTTTGTCTTGTCTTGTTCCCAGGAGTCGATCTGAAACCAGCTCAAAATATGTACAGGGTGGGCAAATAAGCGAGGTAAGCGGCTGTATCTCAGAAACTAATGATCGTAGAGAGTTACGGTAAAAAATTTTATAGGTAAAGTGGGCAAGGGAAAATGCTGGAAATTATTTTCAAGTTTCCAAGATGGCCGCCAGTGGGCGTTTCCACCATCTTGAATTACATAAAGTTACGTTTCTCGCGATTTTCTCCAATCAATATAACAAAAAAGTATTCGCGTTTTAATTTTAAGTTAAAGTCAAACATTTTTTGTAAAAACAATTTTTCTCTATCTTTCGAAATAAAGTGGTGGGGGTATTTGAATGTTGTTTTAAATAAATGCCTGTAACTTCGAAACGGCTTAATGGATTTGGATAAATTTGGTATCATTGAAAAGAGCATTTCTTGGGCTTTTAGGTTTCTCGTAATCATGACAGTTGTGACCTACACGGCCGCCGATAGAGGGCGTTATTCGATATTATAACCAAAATATTAGATTTTCTCAAAAAATTTAAATGCGATGATATGATTTTTTTAGACTAGAAAATAGACAAATGACCAACCAATAAGCCTGCGCAAGCCGCATCTTAATATCTTTTTCCTAACTCAAATTATTTAAAAAAATACTAAACCAGGAAAATTCATATCTCTCCATTTAAAAATGCATCGCTTGCTTTCGATAAGAAGGCAAGTAGTAGGCCATGGAAATAAAAGACAAACTCCTCTCTAAAATATTCACAAGAAATGTCAGTTTATTTGATTTTGAAAAAAGATTAATGCCTTTTGTGTTCAAATTGCCTGCCGTTATATTCCACACATTTTTCCAATCTTTCTTAAGTCGACAGAACCGCGGCCTCCATTTCTGCCGCTGATAGTTGAGAATTGAGTTTCGAATTCTATTGTCAATATCCATTCCTGTTGTTGGTGGAGTTTGAAAAACAATGTCTTTTAAGCGTCCCCACAAGTAAAAATCAAGACATGTCAAGTCGGGAGATCTTGCCGGCCAAGGAAATAGGCTTCCCCTTCCTATCCACCGTTCTCGAAAGGTCCTGTTAATATGGTTTCGGACATTAATTGAATAATGTGCCGGACAACCATCTAATTGCAGAAACGTAGTTCTCCTAGTTGGGAGTGGCACATCCTCCAATAAAATTGGCAAGTCGTTGATCAAAAACTCTAAGAAGCGGTTACCAAAAAAATAAGGTCCAATAATTCTGTCCCCAAATGATACCGCACCACACATTTAGACTCCAGCGTCCTTGGTGCTGCACATCTCTTAACCAATGCGGATTTTCAGCGGACCAATAATGCATGTTATGACCGTTTACTCTACCATCACTACTAAAGGTAGCCTCGTCGGTCCAGAGAATTTCCGTTAAGAAATTTCTGTTTTCCTCAAGCCATCCATTGACAATAATTTAGTCTATTATCGAAATCTTCTTCATTTAGCGCCTGGTGCATGGTGTCACGTACTGTCTTGCAGCTATAGCTGCATTTTGAAAACACTCGAAATAAATCGCAATCATGTCAACGGCTTGAGAGGCATTTTAATTAAAAAGGCTGCGTGTGACAAAAGTTTGACGTTAATTGGCAATATTTTTGTTAGGCGATTGTCGTGTCCATGGCCTACTACTTGAATGAATTTTCCTGGTTTAGTATTTTTTTTTAATAATTTGAGTTAGGAAAAAGATATTAAGATGCGGCTTGCGCAGGCTTATTGGTTGGTCATTTGTCTATTTTCTAGTCTAAAAAAAATCATATCATCGCATTTAAATTTTTTGAGAAAATCCAATATTTTGGTTATAATCTCGAATAACGCCCTCTATCGGCGGCCGTGTAGGTCACAACTGTCACGATTATACGAAACCTAAAAGCCCAAGAAATGCGCTTTTCAATGATACCAAATTTATCAAAATCCATTAAGCCGTTTCGAAGTTACAGGCATTTATTTAAAACAACATTCAAATACCCCCCACCACTTTATTTCGAAAGATAGAGAAAAATTGTTTTTACAAAAAATGTTTGACTTTAAGTTAAACATTAAAACGCAAATACTTTCTTTTTATATTTATTGGAGAAAATCGCGAGAAACGTAACTTTATGTAATTCAAGATGGTGGAAACGCCCACTGGCGGCCATCTTGGAAACTTGAAAATAATTTCCAGCATTTTCCCTTGCCCACTTTACCTATAAATTTTTTTACCGTAACTCTCTACGATCATTAGTTTCTGAGATACAGCCGCTTACCTCGCTTATTTGCCCACCCTGTACATAGAAGGCTTCGACTTCAAATTGACAAGATGAAACACATTTTTTTTGAGACCTTTCGCATGGACGTCCACCACTTTTCATGGCGAAGAAAAAATTTATGGATTCAGATGATGGAGATGTTAGAACTGGTAGATCTTATAAATCGACAGAGGCGTCGTCCTCGTGAAAACCAATTTGAAAAATGGAATAATTTGGATTTTATACGAAGATTTCAATTTTCTAAAAATGGGGTTCGTTTTATTCTCTCTTCTTCCATTAATTTCATTTCATTTGCTGTTTTTTTTTTTTCTTCTTCATAAGCTCAAGTTCCAGGTCATGCTTTCTTCTTCCAAAAATTCTTCTAATTGGCTTTTGGCTTCAGCTACTGGGAAACCCGACTTGTGATGTCATGTTGTTCAGCAATTTTTGTGTTTACTTCACACGCATGTGCGAATCATCATCAGCGAACAAAACCGGTTTTGTTCGAACGAATCATGTTCTATTTAAAAAATTTGAAATTGTGATTCATCCCCATTACAACAAAATTTGTGATCACGATTTGTAATCTTCTTTCCCCTGTGAAACATCATATTTTTCGGTTCAGAATGTTTAAAACGAACATAACCTCACTTCTAAGTAAACGTTATGTGATGGTTATGTGTGGTGTAAAATATAAACAAATCCCCTCTTCTTTTGTGCATTCTTTTCGCAATGCTAGTTGCTGAACATGTTCCTAATAAACATTTGATCACGATTTGCAAATCATGATCCAGAAATTTTACAAATAGAAAGCAGCTATTAACAGGATGAAAACGTTCGTCTGTCAGACGAGTGATGAGTCAGCTTAGCTAAACTCAATCTAAACAACATTTGTACAACAGAAGAAAAAGTTAAACTCAAGTTCAGTTGAACTTCCGTTTAGTTGAACTCCACTTGAACTTAGGTTTGTACAATCGGGCCTTAAGGATTAAATTTTCATTCTGACGTCGAAAAATTCTAAATTTTATTATTGTAAAACGAGCTTGTCATAAAAATCAAATGTCAGATCATACCGAAACACAAACTTACACCATACAAATTAAAAAAAAAACCTTTGTACTACATTTATCTGGCTTCAACTGTACAATGATACCTTCTACATCGGCCATCACCGCCTCCCATGATCGCAAATGATCTAAGACTGTCACTTCTTATTCTACGCACAATTTTGTCAATTTTAAGGATCGCAATTCGATAAATCAAGATCGTTTGACTATACTCAATCGCTTGCAATCGCAATTAAAATCTTTGACGAGAGCTAAACGGAAGAGGGGAGGGGGGGAGGATCCTGAAAGTCGTTTAGTTTTTAGAAGTGTCGAGCTTGATTCCTCTAAAACGTCACGTAATTGTAAACAATTGAATATCTATCCCTACCTCAGCGATACGATTCAATTTTTATTTTTTCAAAAATTATCATCCATTATCTCGCTACTTGAAGAGTTGTTTGTTTGCTATTAGCCTTGAAACAGGAAGTTAAGAACATAGATATTTAGAAACTGCGTCGTAGGTAAACTCAAGACAGACCTCGGAGGTATAGAAACTGCGTCGGATCTGTACAGAAACTACGTTGGAGATATAGAAACAGGGACGGATCTGAATAGAAACTAAATACATCGGACCTGTACAGAAAACTACGTCGGAGCTGTAGAAACTACGTCGGGCCTGTGCAGAAAGTCATGTTATGTCATTTCGATCATTTCCAACAAAATTCGTTTAGAGTCATATGTATACTAAACACTGTAAATTTAGGATGAATTGAATTGTTAAAATTACACGTACACACAAGCTACTGCTATTTAGAAAAACTTAAAAAAAAGGAGGTTAAGAAAAACAAGAGAATGGAGAACGGTTTTGAAAAGTTGATTGAAAAAATAGAAAAGTCAGGTGAAGGAAAAAAGTTCTTTTTAAAAGAAGAAAAGACATAATAAAATAGAAAGTCAAAAATTAGAAAAGAAAATTGAAAATTAGAGAGATAGGAGAAAGAAAAATTTTTTTAAAAATTGAAAGAAAAAAGATTTGGATTGAGTAGACGAAGAAGAAAAGATTCAAAGGAAGGAAAAGGAAAAAGAAGTAGAAGCGTCTTTAATATTGAACACTGCAGTACCTAGGACATACCTGTACAGAAATTGCATCAGAGTTATAGAAACTGCGTCGGATCTGTACAGAAACTACATCGGATCTATACGGAAACTATATTGCAGCTATAGAAACTGCGTCGAATCTGTACAGAAACTACATCGGATCTATACGGAAACTATATTGCAGCTATAGAAACTGCGTCGGATCTGTACAGAAACTACATCGGATCTATACGGAAACTATATCGCAGCTATAGAAACTGCGTCGGAATTGTACGGAAATTACATCGGATCCGGATAGAAAATACGTCGGGGCTATAAGAATTGCGGCGGATTTTTTACAGAAATGATATCGGATCTGAACAGAAACTACGTTGGAGATACAGAAACAGCGACTGATTTGTACAGAAATTAAATACATCGGACCTGTACATAAAAACTACGTCGGAGCTGTAGAAACTGCGTTTGATCTTGTACGGAAACTACATCGGATCTGTATAGAAACTACTACGGAGCTACAGATGCAAATACACCGTATTCCAGAAAAGAGATTTGAGAACGTTTTGAAGTGGTAAGGCGCGAATTATTAAAGATATAGTCGGTTAAGGTTATGAATTGCAGAAATGAGCAAAATTAGAGAGCTTCCCGGAGGAGGACTTTGAGTTGCATCGTGGATGCTCGCGCTAGTGAACGTTGCATAATCAGTAAAGCTGGCTAATTTTTACCATTTATGAGAGCATTTCCAAAATAGATAACATAAGAATTAAAGAAAAACTAACACAAAGGGGCCTAACAGGGTCCCTTGCGGAACTCCGATTAAAAATGTTTAAAAAACTATCTCACCTGATTTTTCCGACCTTTTTATAAAGATGTAGGTGATAGTACGGGCTTTCACGACACCCGATATATCCGTCGACGATAACGCAAAAAAAAAATCACAACAGAAGAGAAAACAAGGATGCTATTACGTACCACACGCGACGAAGTCAATGGCACAACTGAAGACGACCGGGCGCGCAACCACTCAGGTGTTCGTCCTTGACCGTAGGAGGAGGAGGTGGTGGCGGCGGTGTTTTATTATTTCGTGTATACGTGTGTGTGTGTGCGAAGATGCATAAGAGAGGATCGGGTGTGCAGCCACCCCACGACGTACCCTCTCGAGAGATCATCAGCGAGAGCGACCGACCGACGTGCAGAACTATATTTAGCTCACGCGAGACGAGCCAAGACCTAAACTGACACGTATACATCGATAGACACGTTCATGCATGGATATCAGCTGTGGATGTTTGCGGCCTGCTGGTTCGTGTGCGTAGATGCATTTGTGTCTGTCATCGTGAACGCTAATATGACCACCGACAATGCTAGAATAGCTATCTATGAATGTAGGGGAATGATAATTATCTCTAATGCTGCTACCTCGGCGCATTCAGGTGGTTGGTTGCACCGCAAAATCGCGAAAATAGGACGAGTGAGCTTTTGTTTTTATTTCGATTTTTCTTGCTTCCTATCGTCATGAATATGATTCTGTCAAATATGTCATTTTTTAAATGTCAAATTAAAAAAAAAACAAGGGTGTTCCGATTTAATTGTATTGGCACCAATTTTGTTATCTTAAATAGGAGATGGGGAGAATCCAACCGGACTTGAAAGGTTCTGGTGACAGTTTGTTGTCAATTTCCATGGCTTGCTAATTTAATATTGGTCCAGGTTTCAGATAGTGCCAATTGCACAACTAAACGCTCGTTGATAAAGTGACATCTCGAGGGTTACTTTGAGGGTATCAATATCGAAATAGGTGCGGGGGTTGGGAAGTTATTTTCGTTTGAAAATGGAGAAATTTTGATGTGAAAAACGTTGACTATTTTGGTCGTTCATCTTTGAACATCAAAATTTCTCCATTTTCAAACGAAAATAACTTCGCTCGTTGATAAAGTGACATCTCGATTGTTACTTTGAGGTATCAATATCGAAATGTCAGGTGCGGGGGTGGGAAGTTATTTTCATTTGAAAATGGAGAAATTTTAAATTAGCAAGCCATGGAAATTGACAATTTTGGTCGTTCAGAAATTGAAGTCCGGTCAACCTCCCGTTCAGTAATTGAACGACCAAAAGCGTGACTCATCTTTCACATCAAAATTTCTCCATTTTCAAACGAAAATAACTGCCCAACCCCCGCACCTATTTCGATATTGATACCCTGGAAAGTATCCCTCGAGATGTCACTTTATCAACGAGCGTTTAGTGGTGCAATTGAACTATCTGAAACCTGGACCAATATTAAATTAAAGCCATTGAAATTGACAACAAACTGTCACCAGAACCTTTCAACCAGAACCTATCCGGTTGGATTCTCCCCACGTCCAGTAATTGAACGACCAAAAGCGTGACTCATCTTTCATGTCAAAATTTCTCCATTTTCAAACGAAAATAACTTCCCAACCCCCAGCACCTATTTCGATATTGATACCCTCAAACGCTCCCTCGAGATGTCACTTTATCAACGAGCGTTTAGTGGTGCAATTGACACTATCTGAAACCTGGACCAATATTAAATTAGCAAGCCATGGAAATTGACAACAAACTGTCACCAGAACCTTTCAAGTCCGGTTGGATTCTCCCACGTCCAGTAATTGAACGACCAAAAGCGTGACTCATCTTTCACATCAAAATTTCTCCATTTTCAAACGAAAATAACTTCCCAACCCCCGCACCTATTTCGATATTGTTACCCTCAAAGTATCCCTCGAGATGTCACTTTATCAACGAGCGTTTAGTGGTGCAATTGACACCATCTGAACCCAGGACCAATATTAAATTAGCAAGCCATGGAAATTGACAACAAACTGTCACCAGAACCTTTCAAGTCCGGTTGGATTCTCCCCACGTCCAGTAATTGAACGACCAAAAGCGTGACTCATCTTTCACATCAAAATTTCTCCATTTTCAAACGAAAATAACTTCCCAACCCCCGCACCTATTTCGATATTGTTACCCTCAAAGTATCCCTCGAGATGTCACTTTATCAACGAGCGTTTAGTGGTGCAATTGACACTATCTGAACCCAGGACCAATATTAAATTAGCAAGCCATGGAAATTGACAACAAACTGTCACCAGAACCTTTCAAGTCCGGTTGGATTCTCCCCACGTCCAGTAATTGAACGACCAAAAGCGTGACTCATCTTTCACATCAAAATTTCTCCATTTTCAAACGAAAATAACTTCCCAACCCCCGCACCTATTTCGATATTGTTACCCTCAAAGTATCCCTCGAGATGTCACTTTATCAACGAGCGTTTAGTGGTGCAATTGACACCATCTGAACCCAGGACCAATATTAAATTAGCAAGCCATGGAAATTGACAACAAACTGTCACCAGAACCTTTCAAGTCCGGTTGGATTCTCCCCACGTCCAGTAATTGAACGACCAAAAGCGTGACTCATCTTTCACATCAAAATTTCTCCATTTTCAAACGAAAATAACTTCCCAACCCCCGCACCTATTTCGATATTGTTACCCTCAAAGTATCCCTCGAGATGTCACTTTATCAACGAGCGTTTAGTGGTGCAATTGACACCATCTGAACCCAGGACCAATATTAAATTAGCAAGCCATGGAAATTGACAACAAACTGTCACCAGAACCTTTCAAGTCCGGTTGGATTCTCCCCACGTCCAGTAATTGAACGACCAAAAGCGTGACTCATCTTTCACATCAAAATTTCTCCATTTTCAAACGAAAATAACTTCCCAACCCCCGCACCTATTTCGATATTGATACCCTCAAAGTATCCCTCGAGATGTCACTTTATCAACGAGCGTTTAGTGGTGCAATTGACACTATCTGAAACCTGGACCAATATTAAATTAGCAAGCCATGGAAATTGACAACAAACTGTCACCAGAACCTTTCAAGTCCGGTTGGATTCTCCCCCAGTTCAGTAATTGAACGACCAAAACGTGAATCATCTTTCACATCAAAATTTCTCCATTTTCAAACGAAAATAACTTCCCAACCCCCGCACCTATTTCGATATTGATACCAAAATGGTGTTGATCACAAAACTGTTTTGAATCATTTATATAAAGATGAGTTCGTCAAAAATTAAGAATTCCTAAAAGTAGATTACTAGGGCAAAAAAATGATAAATCGTTAAAGAAAAGGGCATTTTGGAGAGCCCCAATCCGAAACCGCACAAGAAATCTTGCAAAAGAAGTGATCGAAGGAAGCAGTAATTTCGTTCTATGAAAATGACGAGGTCAGTAGAGCAATACCAGGCACGCAAAGATTGTGATCAGGATGTCGATGATTGTCGATCAGAATGGAAACAAAACTAAACGTTCTAAAAGGCTAATACTATGCAATTTAAAAGAGGCACATTCATTGTTCATTGTAAATTTACGGAACTTCGACCAAAGTACTACATTCTAGCAGGTTCTAAACGAACTAATAAAATTAGATTTTTCAGAAAATTATAGCATGGTAATGCAAGATGAAGCCCAAAGCTACCACTGAGGAGCTAGTGGACATGCTAGAATCCATCCTTTTATTTACTATAAGGAAAACATTAAAATGGTTCACACAAACATTGTTGCCATATCAGACTGTCTTGAGCACAACACAGTTGGTGTCTACATGTTTCAAAAGAAACTAATTGAATTTTTAATGACCAAATTTGAAATTGGTGGCTAAAAATTATACTATTTTTCAATATAAAAATAAAAAGAACTTTTCCAATCTGTGCCACCATCTTGAGGACTTCAACATTGAAGCTGGATTGCACTTTTTTGCTAATACCAACGACAAAAGACCTTGCGATGGTCTAGGTGGAATCGTAAAACGATTGGCTGCTTTCTCAACACCCTCTAGGTGTTGCATATCAAATGAAAGGCCATTAAAAATAGAAGAAAATAAAGCCACTCCCAAGTCTCTACCTCAATTAGGACAATAGCAATTGCAATTTTAATAAATGCCTGCAGTTTTGGGCGATTTAGGGAAACTTTAAACGGTCATAATTGAAATTGACATTTTTCTTGGTCTACATGAACTTTACATCAGTGCTAAATTTCATCGAAATCTGAGATGATCAAGTTGAATGGGTGCGTGTATGGAATGACCCTGATGAGTCGAATGAAATCGAGCCAATCGCGTAAATACGACAATTGGAAGCGTAGGAGGTCGAGGATAAGGGCAAATGAGACATCACAAGCGTTCCCGATCGACGCCGAACAAGGCCGGGGAGGAAATCCTCCATCATGAGTTACTTCCATTTGGTTAGACGATTCTAGAGAGATCATGCTGCTTTGATGACCCACCGATGACATTATGGTTTTACAGTAAAATTTGAACACCCTGTATAATCGAAAAATGCAGAATTAAATTCTCGCATTAAATCCCCAACCACATCTAGCAAGTAACAGGCTCGCGATATCATCATCACAACTACATCAAAAATGACGTCCCAGCGATGTCGCAGAGATGTAACAGATACGTTTTAAGCTATATAATTCGTCTAATACATTAAAATTAAAAATTACGATGTCATGTATTAATTTCAATTTAAAATAAAATCGTAATTTAATAATAATAATAATAATAATAATAATAAAAAAATCTTGTTAACGAAATTTCACGAAGTGAACAGGTTGCACCTGTGAACCCTGAACGGGGACCGCGGCGGTGTGTTTAAAAATACACCAGTCCACCGTACCGCAAGTTCGTTGACTTTGTCCGTTTCAAAAGAGACCAATGTTAAGGTCCACCAAGTCGATTAATGATTTCCTTTACCTTCAGCACGACAATATCTATAAAGTTTATGTTGCGCGAAAGCGAAATGTTTCCATTTTTTTTTCTTGTTTGTGTATCTCTCGCTCGCGGTAAAACAAAAAACGAAAACACAAACAAAGAAGAATTGGACGCTCTATCCAATTTTCTTCATTATCGTACGTTCCTATTTTAAATTAAGAACGAGTTGTTTTATTGCGTTGGTTGCGAAAATAAAATCCGTTAACGTTGGTAACGTATATATATAGTATGTCATGTAAATTACGAAACAAAAAAATAACGTTAAAAATGACTCAATCATGTATTACATATTAAGAGTGTTGATTCAGGTCAACAATTACTGGGACACCTATAAATCGGATATTTTTCGTTATTTCGCTATAAAACGGGACTTGACTCCGAAATGGAAGCTCTTTAAACCGAAGGTTGCCAAGAGATATTGTAGTAAGAAAGCAACGATATAAAAATTTACCACTCAAAGTACAGGGTGGGCAAATAAGCGAGGTAAGCGGCTGTATCTCAGAAACTAATGATCGTAGAGAGTTACGGTAAAAATTTTTATAGGTCAAGTGGGCAAGGGAAAATGCTGGAAATTATTTTCAAGTTTCCAAGATGGCCGCCAGTGGGCGTTTCCACCATTTTGAATTACATAAAGTTACGTTTCTCGCGATTTTCTCCAATCAATATAACAAAAAAGTATTCGCGTTTTAATTTTAAGTTAAAGTCAAACATTTTTTGTAAAAAAAATTTTTCTCTATCTTTGGAAATAAAGTGGTGGGGGGTATTTGAATGTTGTTTTAAATAAATGCCTGTAACTTCGAAACGGTTTAATGGATTTGGATAAATTTGGTATCATTGAAAAGAGCATTTCTTGGGCTTTTAGGTTTCGTATAATCATGACAGTTGTGACCTACACTGCCGCCGATAGAGGGCGTTATTCGATATTATAACCAAAATATTGGATTTTCTCAAAAAATTTAAATGCGATGATATGATTTTTTTTAGACTAGAAAAAAGACAAATGACCAACCAATAAGCCTGCGCAAGCCGCGTCTTAATATCTTTTTCCTAACTCAAATTATTTTAAAAAATACTAAACCAGGAAAATTCATATCTCCCCATTTAAAAATGCATCGCTTGCTTTCGATAAGAAGGCAAGTAGTAGGCCATGGAAATAAAAGACAAACTCCTCTCTAAAATATTCACAAGAAAAGTCAGTTTATTTGATTTTGAAAAAAGATTAATGCCTTTTGTGTTCAAATTGCCTGCCGTTATATTCCACACATTTTTCCAATCTTCGTGGACAGAACCGCGGCCTCGATTTCTGCCGCTGATAGTTGACGAATTGAGTTTCGAATTCTATTGTCAATATCCATTCCTGTTGTTGGTGGAGTTTGAAAAACAATGTCTTTTAAGCGTCCCCCCACAAGTAAAAATCAAGACATGTCAAGTCGGGAGATCTTGCCGGCCAAGGAAATAGGCTTCCCCTTCCTATCCAGCGTTCTCGAAAGGTCCTGTTAATATGGTTTCGGACAATAATTGAATAATGTGCCGGACAACCATCTAATTGCAGAAACGTAGTCCTCCTAGTTGGGAGTGGCACATCCTCCAATAAAATTGGCAAGTCGTTGATCAAAAACTCTAAGAAGCGGTTACCAAAAAAATAAGGTCCAATAATTCTGTCCCCAATGATACCGCACCACACATTTAGACTCCAGCGTCCTTGGTGCTGCACATCTCTTAACCAATGCGGATTTTCAGCGGACCAATAATGCATGTTATGACGGTTTACTCTACCATCACTACTAAAGGTAGCCTCGTCGGTCCAGAGAATTTCTGTTAAGAAATTTCTGTTTTCCTCAAGCCATCCATTGACAATAATTTAGTCTATTATCGAAATCTTCTTCATTTAGCGCCTGGTGCATGGTGTCGCGTACTGTCTTGCAGCTATAGCTGCATTTTGAAAACACTCGAAATAAATCGCAATCATGTCAACGGCTTGAGAGGCATTTTGATTAAAAAGGCTGCGTGTGACAAAAGTTTGACGTTAATTGGCAATATTTTTGTTAGGCGATTGTCGTGTCCATGGCCTACTATATACTTGCCTTCTTATCGAAAGCAAGCGATGCATTTTTAAATGGAGATATATGAATTTTCCTGGTTTAGTATTTTTTTAAAATAATTTGAGTTAGGAAAAAGATATTAAGATGCGGCTTGCGCAGGCTTATTGGTTGGTCATTTATCTATTTTCTAGTCAAAAAAAATCATATCATCGCATTTAAATTTTTTGAGAAAATCCAATATTTTGGTTATAATATCGAATAACGCCCTCTATCGGCGGCCGTGTAGGTCACAACTGTCACGATTACAAGAAACCTAAAAGCCCAAGAAATGCTCTTTTCAATGATACCAAATTTATCAAAATCGATGAAGCCGTTTCGAAGTTACAGGCATTTATTTAAAACAACATTCAAATACCCCCACCACTTTATTTCTAAAGATAGAGAAAAATTGTTTTTACAAAAAATGTTTGACTTTAAGTTAGTATTAAAACGCAAATACTTTTTTGTTATATTGATTGGAGAAAATCGCGAGAAACGTAACTTTATGTAATTCAAAATTGTGGAAACGCCCACTGGCGGCCTTCTTGGAAACTTGAAAATAATTTCCAGCATTTTCCCTTGCCCACTTTCCTTATAAAATTTTTTACCGTAACTCTCTACGATCATTAATTTCTGAGATACAGCCGCTTACCTCGCTTATTTGCCCACCCTGTACTTAAATAACACCAAACCTTACAAAATTGTAATACACTGTCGAGCATAATTTTTTCGGTTGCAACATAGTTTAAGTACTAACTAAGTTTATGCGATTATTTTGTCGTGTTTGTTTGCGAACAAAAAATAACTTTTTGTGGTTTTTTTTCAAAGGTTAAAGGTTTTTAGGAATTCAATTGAGGGACTCTGTTTTTATCAAACTTTTCTTAAATCACAAAAACTTTGGAAAAAAGACGCAAAAGGTTTTTCTTTTTCGTTTTCGAAAAAGTTCCGATAACAAAAAGAATTTCTAAAATAACTTCAAAATATGGGGTGACTCTAATTTTTTGATCGACAGTGTATATAAAGAGCATACAATGACCTTGAAACAACTAAGACTACAACAGATCTACATATTATGTTTTTTTTAACTTAATCAAAACACCGATTAAATGGCAGATGTTTTGGTATGTTGGCAGCATGTGCTGTCAAAACGGCGTCGCTAGATGAAATTGGTTTCAATTTAGGTTAATTTTACGTTGGTAAATATGACGTTAAAACATAAAAGTGAGTGAAGGTTTCGAGATGGCTTCCTTTTTATGGCGATTAATTATCAGGGATCTTAGAAAGGATTTGACATCTTGATTAAAACAAAATTTGAAATTTCTAAAAATACGTGTGGCCAAACATACCCTTTGAAGTCCTCGAAATGATAAAAACTGATGAACAATTTCTCACCAAGTTCGACGAAACCACATTCCCAACCAATTTCTTTAAAAAATTCTAAATCGATTAAGCCGAAAAAAACAAAGAAAATTGAGGGTTTAACTCTGATAATACTTAAGAAAAAATTTAAATTGATTTTTCAACTTTAAATTTGTCAATCTTTGTCGTCATCACTATTTAATTATTAATTAATACAAACAGCGAGCGAAATAAATATTTTTGAGTGGGCGGTCTCTCTGCTTTAGACCAGAAAATATTGCCAATGTCACGGACTTGGGCGTGCACCGTTCGAAAAACCTTGAAAGTTTACCGTTCAATCATCGTTCATTGATTTCAATTCTCAAACAAATTTAAAAACATACAAACAAAGAACAAAATCGAATTTCCACAGTCGATTACCTTGAAAAATTACTGATAATTTTTTACTTCCTTTAATAGGAAAAGGAGCGTAAAACGAAATAGAGTAGAAATTACCTTTATTGCCAGTAATAAGATCAGATATAATTATCAATAATCTTACAATTTTTTTTCTATTTTGCAGTAATACATTAATAAGAAATCATAAAAATGTCATTTTCATTTTATATGCAGGGGTTGGTCACATTGACATTTGACAATTCGAATTGTCAAATAAGGTTATTCGCTAATCAAACTAATTTGATATTTAGTGGCTTTTCGGAAAGTACATACAATGGGGTTGGCAATCGTGTTTCATAAATCACGTGACTAGTTTAACCCGTTTTAAAGCAAAATAACCGATGACAACTACAGAATAGAGAATAATTGAAATTGAAATTTTTTTCCCATCTGAAGTCGTTTCAAATTATGACAGATTAATGACAGATGCTTATTACTTCATTGTTTACTCTAGTTTAATAGTGTTGCAACCGACGGTAACCAGGTTGTGAATCCACAAAAACCTGTAGAAGAAAAGTTTTGGATGACCGAAACGATTTCCTTTCATAATCCAATTAAAGTTTAATCGCAGTCGGAGCCAAATCAGTTGAATACGATCGATGATGCCTTTTTTGGTCAACTGTCTAGCTCTCGATATTTCGGTCGAACTCTAGAACTCCCAAATATTCTGCATTCACCATCCGACCTTCTGGGACGAATTCACTGTGAATTAAATCGAAGAAAACTTCCATGCTCGCATATTGAAAACACCTCATTTCATCACTTACTGTTACAGTGGCTGACATGCTTGCCGGATTCCTTTGTGACATTTCTAACTCTCTAATCTTTTTGGTCGTCTAGAGGCACAGACCTTCTGTTTGCCCGAAATCTTCGATCAAAATTCGGTATCGAGGAATTGATCCCATCAAACATAAATATTAAAGAAGATTAAACATTTTACCTAATTCTATTTCGAGCTAACTGTAAATGATCGACAGTTAGGCAAATATTGATTATGCCAGGAAAAAAAAAGAAGAAAGAAAAAAACAAACCACACGTCTCACATATGTATACTCGTTAAAATTACACCTAACGCGCATAATAACTGGTAGGTACAAAATTAAACAACCTAACGGTCAAGCGGCCACATTAGCTTACTTAGTACTTACGTAACAGTTTTAAAATTTTTACGTGCAGCGTATTAAAACATATTAAAAGTAAGCAAAAAGGAAGAATACACCGCGAAATGAAATCTTTCAAAATCCTTTCATATTTACGCGGTAAAGCGTGTTGCACAAGAACTGACATTTAAAAGCGTAAGATTGCATTTTTCACAGCTCTAAATAATACCTATAGATGCACACTGTCCATTCGACGGACCCATGTGTACAGAACATTTCACTTGTGGTGAACGTTTCGCTGTTACTCGTATTATTAAACTTCTGTTGATGTGTGAGTCGCTCAGAAAATATTGGTGAACAAAAAAGAATCGCTTATAAATAGAGAGGAAATTTCGGTGTGATGTCTGGTTTTTTTCTTCTTCTTCAATCTTTCTTAAAGATAGTAAAAGGATTAGACGTAATTATTATCGTCTAAATTTGGTTTTGTTCGTTTTTGTACTCGATATAATAGAAAGTTAAAATTAAGAGTGTGTATTATGACACCTATACATCTCGATTTTGTAATATTAGAACTAATTAAGATTTAAAGATTTTGATTTCGGATCATGAATTGCAAAATTATGCAGCCGTCAAAATACATTTGACAGCTGTCAAATTGTAAAATTAATTATATTTTTTACAACTCTAACTGTGATAACCACCAACAAATTTCTGACAGTTATTGGATTGCAAGGCGATCATGTTTCCTATTTTAAACATTGAGAGCTAACTGTCAACATATTTTTGACAGCTGTCAAGTTTCTTTTTTACCTTTTTAATGGATGTAATCGCTAAATCTGAGCGTCGTAACCGTCAGAAAGTTCCTGACAACAGTCATATTGTAAAACCATTTTCCATTCATCTTGTTTCACGTTCTGAAGCTGACCCTTGAATTGGTTGGACGTATACAGGGTGTCGACAATTTTGAAAAAAGGTTTCCAAATTTCCCGTACATATAATTAGATGTTTGAATCTTAAATGAGATCTTATGATGAGTTTAATAGTCCATCATTCTGTTTTTTTTTTCGCAGCAATATTGTCTGAAGATGTTGCCTGACGAAACTGTGTCTATCTTTATTTTACTTTCGCCAATTCAGTTTTTAATTGCGAAATAAAACTTCACACAAAATAATTGAAATTAATAAAATTCCACCTCTTCTTTCCCTGTTTTTGAACATCTAACTTTTACCCGAGGAAACTGTGTCCCCTTCCATTTCAAAATCGAAGTTTCGACAGTTGTTAGTTCACTTTAGTTTCAAAAAATAAATTTTTCTATCGATTACAAAATTACAAAATAATTCCATCAAATTCCACTTAAAAAATCGAATTTTTGACAGTATTTTCTTTGTTTTTGTGATAGATTTAGCTTCAGATTTGTCTGAGTTGTTCCAAAATTCCACCCCAACCTCCTGTTCTTGAAGATCTAGTTTTTATCAGAGAAAACTCTGCCTCTTTCTGTTTCAAAATCGAAATTTTGACAGTTGTTTCTAACTGCTCGAAATTATTTAAAGTTTGTTCTATATTGTGTAAAAAATATAGCTTTCTATCGAACTGTATCAGCTTACAAAATGATTGGGAAAAACGAAATTTCACTAACAAAAACGAAATTTTGACAGTTCGTTTTCTTTTTTCTTTGTAGTAAATTTAGCTGCAGCTTACTCTGAGGTGTTGTTCCAAAATTTTAGCCTCAGTTCACAACGTAGTTGAAATTAAGAAAATTCCACCCCTCCTCCCTCCTTTCGCACCCCCGTTTTTAAACATCTAATTTTTACTAAACGAAACTGCACCCCCTTTCATTCTAAAATTAAACATTTGAACAATTGCTGAGAATTCTTCTGGGCTCTTCCAGGTTCGCTTTATATTGTATCAAAATTTGAATCTTTTGCTGTGGTCATGGTTCGGAAAATAATGGAGAGGTAACCATCTATCATGCATATCTGATGAAATAATTGAGTTCATCTAGTCTCCTTTGTTTTGAAAATCGAAACTTTTGACAGCGTTTCTGTTTTGTAGCGAATTCTTCTGAGTTTGTTGTTCTTTACAGTATAGTTGAAAATTAAATTTCATAATTTTGCAAAATGTGATGCGAAATTTAAAGTTTAAATTAAAATTTGTAGTAATTGTTTCAGGTTGTTGTAGGTTTCTTCAGAATTGTTCCAAAAGAACACAACTACAGCTAAAAGCGCAATTGTTTTACGAAGTTTACGAACAACTGTAAAAAATTTGATTTTTTTTAATTAAGCGGTTTGGGGGGAGCGGAGGGGGGGGGTTGGAGACCTATATTTTGTTTACCTTAACTATTTAATTAATTACACAATCAAACTTAGAACAACCTGAAACAACTCTTAATAATTCTATTTAAAAGCGAAATTTTTGACAGTATTTTCTATTTTTTTTGTGGTAAATTCAGCTTGAGGTACTTAGTCTGCGAGATAGTTGAAATTAATAAAATTCCACCCCACCCCTAAAGTCGTCGGTTACGTTAGAATGGTGTACCGCAGGGCTCCGTTTTGGGATCTTTTCCGTTTATCCTTTGCATAAACGCGATTCAATAGACGATTATTTAGTAATTAAATGATCAAAGCGTGTTATTCAGCAGAAACGTCGCAGTAAGTATCCGAAATATCCAATTATTTTGACTAGTTATCGGAAAGTACAAGGGCTTTTTATTCGGTCATTTTTTCGGTGATAATATGATAATAATTGTTTGTTCAGAATATTATTTTCTTTAAGGATGACTAAAAATATACAGAGTGTCTCGTTTAAAAAGAATCGATTTTTGTGAATATCTCGGAAAGGGAATGTTCGATTGTTTTCCTGTTTTCGCTATCTAAATCAGGATAAAAAATATATCACTAACTTGCTATTTTCAGGATATTTCTTAGCATTAATTAAGGAGAATTAAACTATAAATCTAACAACGAATAAGGAAGGATTCGATTGTTATTGGAATTAATTGGACCAGAACAAAATTTCCACCGAAAAATAGCGATTCAATGATAAATAATCCCACAATGGTACTTTCTAGACGTTTACGAATATCTGCGATTGTTTCCCACAATATCTCAGCCCCCTTTCATTCATTTAACAATCATAGAATTCGGAACATTACGATACTTACACAAGTACATGCATACATATCATATTATTAAAATATTTCCTTCGATATTCAAAAAATAACAATCGTCAACGGTTCCCTTACCTTTCTCCTTTTATGAAGAAATTATCGTCGCACACCAACTTGATTATTATATAATTTGAACTCCGTACAATATCCCTCTAACCTTAATAATATTATATAACTTAAAAAAAAACACTTTTTAATAAACTTGCGTAAAAATCAAAAATTAAAAAAAAAACACAAAACAAGAGGGACTTGCGTTTAATCGTCCGCGCGTACTTTAATATTATTATTGCTTGTTAACGACGGCACTCACTGAAGTTCGTCGAAGAAGTCGGCTTGTCTTTATAGCGGCCCCCTTCAGGTCAACAGGTAACGGAAGATCGACTGGTGCCGAGATAGATGTAATAGTTCTTCGTCTATAATAGCGTCTATATTACGCACGCGATATCTTCTGATATTATAATGGAAAAGATGGATTATTACGTATCTATGGAAATACATATGCATGCACAGTATTATCCCAGTATGTTATGATTGATACAATATTCTACTAACTTGCAAGAGACACGGAAAAAAATCGTACAGCGCACGATTTTAAAATATTTAAGTCGAATAATTATACAAGAGTAGATTTATAGGTGTCGAAACTTCTCGATTTTAAGCGATCGGGGTGAATCTGTGCCGCGAGAGATTTCAAACATTACATTAATTGAAATTTCAAGAAAGTGCACGAAGTTCGAACTTGTTCTAGAATATATAAACCTTAATATTATTCAAAAATGTTAGTCTTCTATCAAACAGAGTTCATCAAATAATCAAGCTCAAGTCTCCCCTTACACAACCGTTTTTGTTTTGTTTTGAAAATCGAACGTCGAAGGTTGTTTCAAAACTTATTCTATTGTTTCAATTGAATCCAATTTTAGCCTCCTATCATGTATAGTTCATTAAATAATCGAAAAAAAAGGAAAATAAAATTTAACCAACCCCCTTCCCCTTCCGCTGCTTTAAAATAACAATTATTTAAATTTTAATACCTCACTTTGTCACCCCCTCCCCTTAAACAGAACTATTGACAATTGTTTTAGATTGTTCTAAGTTCGGTTGTATAATTTATTAAAAAATTTAGAAAAACGAAATTTTGATAGTTCTTCCCCTCCCTCTTCCTCCCCCGCTGCCATTTTTTTCAAATCGATTTTTTTTATTTTTCTTAAAAATCTTTTTCTAGTCTTTCTGCATAGTGTGCATAGTTCATAAAATAATTTAAAAAAAAGAAACTTAACAAGCCCCCATTTTTTTGAACATCGAATTTTTGACATTTTTTAAATTATATATTCTTCTAAAATTTTACCCTTCCACCGTCCTTAGTGCACAAAATAATTAAATATATAAAATAAATATATTAAAAATATATAAAAAAAAATTAAATGTATAAAATAAATTAATTGATTAAGAATGAAATTCGATTAATCCCCCTTTTTTATTCCAAAAATTTAGTCTTCTACTTACGCGTAGTTTAAAAAATAATGGAAGAAAACTGGAAAATTTCACTATCTTCACTACCCCCCCCCCTTTTTTTCTCTTTTGTTTTGAAAATCTTTCTTTTATTCCAATTCTAACATGTAAGTTCCCTACCGTGCATAATTCATAAAATAATTAAAAAAAAAGAAACTTAACAAGCTTCCTTCCCCCCCTCTTTTGAAAATCGAATTTTTGAGATTTTTTTGTCCAGTTTTTCTCCATTTATCATATATTTTTCCAAAATTAAACCCTTCCACCGTCCCTAGTCCGCAAAATAATTAAAGAACAAGGAAATTCGATTAACCCCCCATTTTTTTGAACATCGAATTTTTGAAATTTTTTAAATTATATATCCTTCTAAAATTTTACCCTTTCACCGTCCTTAGTGCACAAAGTAATTAAATATATAAAATAAATATATTAAAAATATATAAAAAAAAATTAAATATATAAAATAAATTAATTGATTAAGAATGAAGTTCGATTAATCCCCCTTTTTTATTCCAAAAATTTAGTCTTCTACTTACGCGTAGTTTAAAAAATAATGGAAGAAAACTGGAAAATTTTACTATCTTCACTACCCCCCCCCCTTTTTTTTTCTTTTTTTTTTTTTTGAAAATCTTTCTTTTATTCCAATTCTAACATGTAAGTTCCCTACCGTGCATAATTCATAAAATAATTTAAAAAAAAGAAACTTAACAAGCTTCCCTCCCCCCCTCTTTTGAAAATCGAATTTTTGAGATTTTTTTGTCCAGTTTTTCTCCATTTATCATATATTTTTCCAAAATTAAACCCTTCCACCGTCCCTAGTCCGCAAAATAATTAAAGAACAAGGAAATTCGATTAACCCCCCATTTTTTTGAAAAATCGAATTTTTGACAGTTGTCTCGGGTCTTTCTACGTTTCTTCTATATCGTTCCAAAAGTTTAGCCTTCTATCGTGTATATGTACTTCACAAAATAATTGTAAAAATAAAACACGAAATGTTATACTATTGTGTTCAAAAATGTTTGCCCCCTCCTCTCCCTCACCCCTCTTGCCAATATTGTTGAAAAATTTAGGCTTCCATCGTGTACACTTTACAAAATAATTGTGAAAAATTAAACCTCCACAATTGTCTTAAAAAATTAAATTTCTTGCCACCCTACCTCTCCTCCTGCCCTCTCTCTTGCACTCCTGCTCCCCCTTGTACATATTGTTGAAAAATTTTAGCTCATTCTCCATGGCTCCTAAAATAATGAAGAATATATAGAAATCGAACTTTAAAAGTTGTTTCAAGCTTCCATCTCGCCTTCCTTGTCTCCCTCTTCCTCCCCCGCTGCCATTTTTTTGAAATCGATTTTTTTTTAATCTTGGAAAAACTTTTTCTAATCTTTCTGCATAGTGTGCATAGTTCATAAAATAATAAAAAAAAAGAAACTTAACTAGCCCCCCTTTTTTTGAACATTTTTTTATCATATATTTTTCTAAAATTTTTAGGAACAATGAAATTCGATTAACCCCTTTTTTTTTAAATCAAATTTTTGATCAAAATCGTTTTAGGTTATTCCAAAAATTTAATCTTCTACTGTGCGTAGTTTACAAAATAATAAAAAAAAAACGAAATTTCAGTATCTTCACCCTCCTCCCCCTTTTTTTATTTTTCTTGAAAATTTTGAAAAAAACTTTTTCTAGTCTTTCTTTTATACTATTCCAACATGTTAGTTACCTACCGTGCATAATTCATAAAATAATAAAAAAAAAAAGAAACTTAACAAGCCCCCTTTTTTCTGAAAGCGAATTTTTGAATTTTTTTGTTCTGTTTTTCTGCATTTATTACATATTTTTCCAGAATTTTATCCTTCCACCGTCCTTAGTGCACAAAATAATTCAGAAGAATAAAATTTGATGAACCCCCTTTTTTTTTTAATCGAATTTTTGATCAAAACCGTTTTAGGTTATTCCAAAAATTTAGTCTTCTACTTACGTGTAATTTACAAAATAATGGAAGAAAACGAAATTTCACTATCTTCACTACCTACCCCTCCCCCTTTTTTTTGTCTTTTTTTTTGAAAATCTAGAAAAAGCTTTTTCTAGTCTTTCTTTTATTCCAATTCCAACATGTTAGTTCCCTACCATGCATAATTCATAAAATAATTAAAAAAAAAATAAACTTAACAAGCCCCCCCTTCTTTTGAAAATCGAATTTTTGGAATTTTTTTTTGTTCGAATTTTCTGTATTTATCGTATATTCCACCCTCCTTAGTGTACAAAATAATTAAAAATAATGAAATTCGATTAACCCCCAGTTAAAAAAAAATCGAATTTTCGACACACCCCCTCCCTCCTTTTTAAATCGAATTTTTTACAGTTGCTTCGGCGTTTTCTACGTTTTCTTCTATATCGTTCGCAAAAGTTTAGCCTTCCATCGTGTATACTTCACAAAATAATTGTTAAAAAAAAAATCGAAATGTTACACTATTGTCTACCAAAATCTAAATTTTTTGCCTCCCCTCTCCTCTCCCTCCCCACCTCTCTTCACAATACTGTGCCGCGAGAGATTTCAAACGTTACGAATTGAAATTTAAAGAAAGTGCACAAAGTTCGAATTGTTCTGGAACAATATATCGAACGTAGAGAGTTGTTTCAAAATCTATTCTGTTCCAATTTTTTAAATTTTAGTACCACCCTTCGCCGACCACCTTTCTTAAATATAATTATTAACAGTTGTTTGCTTAGCGGCCCTTCCCTCTCCCCCATACTTTTTAAAAATCAAAAAAAAAGAATTCACCACCCCCTTTACCTCGGCTCCCTCGGTCCTCTTTAAATAGATCTTTATTGACAACTGGATCAGGTTATTGCAGGTTTGATTGTATAATTTATTAAATAATTGAGAAAAACGAAATCCCTCCTTCCCCCTATTTTAAAACAAATAGAATTTTTGACAGTTGTTCAAAATTATTATTATTATTAAAGTTTCTTCTATGTATATTATTCCAAAAATGTGGCCTTCTACTGTGGATGGTTCACAAAATAATTGAAGAAAACGAAATTTCAATATCTTGACTACCCCTCCCTCAAAAAAATACGAAATGCTATACTATTCTCTTCAAAAATTGAAAAATTTTTGCCTCCTTTCCCCTCCCCCCTCCCACTTCTCGACCGTTTTGTCAATATTGTCGAAAAATTTAAGGCTTCCATCGTGTATAACAAAATAAGTGTGAAGAATGAAACGTCCACAATTGTCTTGAAAAATTCAATTTTTTGCCGCCACCCTCCCTCTTCTCACCCACTCCTATCGTCACCCACTGCACTCCCGCTCGCCCTTATAAATATTGTTGAACATTTTTAGCCTATAGTCCCAAAAATAATGAAGAATATATAGAAATCGAACTTTAAAAGTGTTGTTTCAAGCTTCCATCTACGTTTGCCTCCCCCGTCCCTCCTCCTCTCTTCACCCTACCTTATCGCGATTACGAAATAGTTGAGAGAGAACCGCTATTATCTAGCTCTACTTTTTCGAAAATCGAACTTTCGACTCACTAAATAATTAAAATAAACAAAAACAAAATTTTGCTATCACCGCTTTTTGAAAATCGAACTTTGACATTTTTGTTTTTCGACTTAATTAAGATTAATAGAATTTCATTACTTTTATTGGGAATCTAACTTTCGACAGTTACCTGAAATAATTGAACTGCCTCTCACCCCTACCACCCTCCACCCTTTTTTGAAAATCGAAGTTTTGACAGATGCTTCAGGCCTTTTTTTGAAAAATTTAACGTTTAACAGTTGTTTTAGGCTGTTCCAGATTCCAAAAATTTAGACATTCTGGAAAGAACCCCTTTTTTCGACTGTTTTTTGATATTAATTTGAAAGACTTTCAAAATTCTTTCTTAACCTGTCAACAAATTTGACAGAATTGAAAATTGACACACGACTACGAAATAAATAGTAGAAGTACGACAAAATGTCGTATAAGAGAGTCGTGAGTTAATTGCGGGATAATTTAGATGCCTGTATTACGTTGGGTAACGCTAGACATTAATAATTATCATAATTTACATCTTGAAATTAGAATTTTTGCGTGAAACAACTCCTTAACTAGAAAACTGTGTTGCTTGCGTTCAAGGACATTCTAATGTATGTAGAGGTACAACCTACAGAATTAAATTTCACTTTTTTTAATTGCAATACAATCTTACGTTAGCATTAACGATGTACCTGATATCTAAACGAAAAAAAAAAAAAATTATAAAGCAAGATGTTCAAATAACGAAGACAGGATGTCAATGAAAATATCCCGTTAACTAATACGAGAGCATTATAAAAACTAATTAATACGAAATTTATTATTTAAAGCTTTCCTTCATTTTCTCGTAGGTAGTGTAATACAACGTCTATTGTATAGCTATAGCTAGAGAGCACAGAAAACACAGGAAATGGCTCCATTATAATCTATATAATGCTCGGAACGGTTAAAACGTATTGAGACGGCGAACGGAGTGCAAATGCATCGACAAAAGATCGAGAAACGTGTCAGATGTTAGACGACAGCTTTAAATCTATTGAAGTATACTGAGAAATTATTAATTACGAAAAGAAAGATGATATGTACTTATGTATTATTAAGAATTCGTTATTGACTTATCTTATAATGTAACCATGGCAACACTAAGGAAATAATAATGTATCTATAATAAATCCTTGTTTAATTTTTATGCGTAGCTAATCTTATAGGATTGGAATCAATTAAAACCGTAGATAATTCAGTATAAACAACATATATAATACTTATATTCAAGAAAGAAAATTAATTCGTAAGATTTTCTTGTCATTGGAAATTAAAAATGGCGACTTACCCATTGAATTGACGTTCGTTCAAACGATTTCAACGATAAATGTTTCGGTAACCTTATTATAACTTTTCCCATAAATTTGAGCTAACACAGCACTGTTTTCCACAAAACACTTAGGTATAATTGCTGTTTTTCAACAAAAACTAAAATCTGCTTTAAATTCGATGCAAACTCGTATTTGATTAATAGTAACTACCGACATTACCGACTGGTACCGATTTTAAGCAGTGCAACCAATACAAATTTTTTAATACATGGAAATAACTATATTATTATCATTCGTCATAGTCATAACATAATTACGATAATTAAAAAGGATTTTATTACGTTAAAACTGCGATTTTCCGTGTCTATCTCAAACGATTTTTACAAACGTCAATTTGTGTAGTAAAGTCTGTTTTACATTATCATCATATTTTGTTAGATAAATTTGACAGTTCTTTGTCAAACAAAATTGTATAATGTAAAACGTAGAATTTGATGAAAGTACGAGCATCGAATAAAATTAATCCTGTTCTATTTTTCATCAAACTTTGATTATATAGAAATACTGCACTGCATATTATCTACATATACACAGTTTGGCCAACTTAAAATTTCTAATAAATTAAAATTAGGTTCTATATTATGCCTATTCTTATTTTTCCTATAAATAGAATAGGTAGTATGTATAAAAAAACCCACGAATGAGCACTGTTGCAACATTATATTATTTACAAAAGCGATTTTCATTCATTATACAACTGAATATTAGTAATAAATAACTAAATGCAAGCAAGGCCTGTCATTTTTGACGTTTAACCAAATTTTGACTGAATCGACACATCGTGAACTAGTCTTTTAAGTTCTGAAGGTCATTGCGATGTATATACAGGATCTACCACGCAATTAATTTTAAATTTTAGAAATTAGCGGTATATTAAAGGTTGATTAAATATTTTTTTCTTTTATAATTTGATATTAATTTCATCTAAATAATGAAATTTACACGAAAGCATCAAATTTTTTCAGCAATAAATCTGTAACACTGTATCTATTTAATTAGGTTATCTAATTGAGAGAATTAACTTCAAATTAAATAATAAACTCCTCCTTATATAGAAAAAGTGCAATTATTGATTATAAAATTTGACATTTGCAAGCAATGTCAAATTTGGCATAAGAATGTTAATAAGTCAAAAACGGTTAGACTTAGGTATATGACATTACACATGAAATATATTTAGAATTTTACGTAGAATCTGAAAATGTGACAATATACAGGGTATTCTATTTAAAATTACGAAGTTGGTGCTTACTTCCGGTGTACACCGGAGTACCGCCATCTTGAAAATATTTCAGGCGAATACTCCCCATCGACTTTAGTACAGTGCCAAAATTTCAGATCATTCCTAGCTATAATTTTCGCACAATCGATTGGTTGTAGTTCCCGGTGAACCAACCTGTATATTTTCTACGTTTTTTTTTATCCGTTTTTATGTCATTGCGATCGCTAGTTTGTGGAATACTGCGATGCAGGTTAAGATGTCAATGTTTTTATATAATTTTATCACAGACGTAAGTTGAACGCTATAGAAATGTTGTTAATAAATGAATTGATTCCTTTTTATATTGTTGGCAGTTATAAATTAAATGTCATTAGTATCAATGTCATTTATTCTATCGAATGTATGTATATTTGATTGCAAAAAAATGTTGGGTAATGCTATCGTGTAAATGGGACTTTAAAGTTACCTGTCAATGTTTTATAATTTATTAAAATTGACAGCCTTACAATACAATAAATTGCAAGAAGAAAATAAATATGGTTCAATACCTTTTTATATATTCGCAATTCAAATGGTAATAACATTGAAAAAAATGACATTTCTAAATAAAGTCAGGTTTACTATGCAAGAATTTTTTTTTGCTTCCACCGTAATTAGCCCATCATCTTTTTTAAGTTTAAAAGTTTAGCTGATGTTCTTCCAGATTATTCTATGCTTGCACCAAATTATTACGACAAAATTTTATGTTTCGGTAACTTAAATTCGAGATATTTAAATAAAAAAATCATGAGCTAACTTCACAGACATAAAAACTGATTCCATATTTTTATCAGTATTACCAACCTCTATTTAAACTTTTGTATCTATCATAGCTAGAAATAATAAATAAAATACTGTAAAATCGCTTTTAAATAAATTATTTTGACGTTTAACGAAATTTTCATTAAATTAACACATCGTGAATCAATCTTTAAGATTTTGAAGGTTATTTGCGATGAAAAAATCAATCTCTATTATCTGTCAATGTGACAGCAATGATTGACAAGTCGTATGACAGATCGAGAACCATTTTACAATGTAAAAAAATCTACCAAATTTTACCAATTACTAAACGCAGGAATATTTATTTAAAATAGAATCTAAAAACTAATTTTATGATAAAAAATATAAAACTTGAACGATATCAATCGGTCTTACAGGTTTCAATATACATATCTTTGATTTTAGATGTTTCTCAAAGAGTACTCAAAATTTTATCCGATCATATTGACATTTAATCAAGCTTTGACTAAATTTACACATTGTGAATTCGTCTTTAAGATTTTGAAGGTTATTTGCGATGAAAATATCAATCTATATTATCTGTCAATGTGACAGCAATGATTGACAATTCGTATGACAGATCGAGAACCATTTTACAATGTAAAAAAAAATCTACCAAACTTTATCAATTACTAAACACAGCAATATTTATTTAAAATATAACCTAAAATACAATACATGTATATGAAACGTCAGTCTTACAGGTTTCAATATAGGTACATATCTTTGATTTTAGATGTTTCTCAAAGAGTACTCAAAATTTTATCCGATCATTTTGACATTTAATCAAGCTTTGACTAAATTTACACATTGTGAATTCGTCTTTAAGATTTTGAGGGTTATTTGCGATGAAAATATCAATCTATATTATCTGTCAATGTGACAGCAATGATTGACAATTCGTATGACAGATCGAGAACCATTTTACAATGTAAAAAAAAATCTACCAAACTTTATCAATTACTAAACACAGCAATATTTATTTAAAATATAACCTAAAATACAATACATGTATGAAACGTCAGTCTTACAGGTTTCAATATAGGTACATATCTTTGATTTTAGATGTTTCTCAAAGAGTACTCAAAATTTTATCCGATCATTTTGACATTTAATCAAGCTTTGACTAAATTTACACATTGTGAATTCGTCTTTAAGATTTTGAAGGTTATTTGCGAGGAAAAATCAATCTCTATTATCTGTCAATGTGACAGCAATGATTGACAATTCGTATGACAGATCGAGAACCATTTTACAATGCAAAAAATAATTTTCACCGCGCTTACGTATAAATTTTAAATTACAAATAACACGAACAAAATATTATCCACATTATAAAGAAAAGATACAAAAATTAGATGTAGAATTAGCTTTTACAAAGAGGACAACCCTTGTCGGTGGTAATTGAACGCTTCGTTCAGCCATTTTATGATGATAAAAATTGATGACATTTTGACGTATTAAACGTCATTTAAACCTGAATAAATTAACACGTAATTTTCTCACGAAGAAATCGATATCTAAATATAACGTTGAAATTATTCTAATTTGTTGCTACGAAACAAATCCCACATCAGTTATATACATCTTCGTTAGTTTATAGTAAATGTCCAATGTCCTAGTGACACTGAAAATTTAATTTATTTTACTCAGGATCATCACATTTACGTGCCCGGATCCGACATTCAAGAAATACAGCGATCGTTGAATACCACCGTATAAAACCCAACCTTTGCTGCTGGTGCTGCTCTCTCATACCTACTCCAATTTATATAGTTAACAGGACACGCATCAGGCTAAAGGGGTAATGTACTTTATAAGAATTCGCAAATCTCTTTCTCGTAATGCGCGAGTAGAATTTTAATTAGTACGTATTATAATTATAAAATACAGGTTCCTTGTGTGTAGTGGCGTTAATTTTTTTTTTTTTTAAACGTAGGTACTTATTTATTTCGTTGGAAGCGTCAAAATCCGTTGCTCGAATTTAAAAAAAATATGTTGATTTTAAACCGCCGTTTAAGGTAAAACTTTACGAGGACGCACACACACAGATAGAGGTGAAACGTTAACATGTGTACGTTTTAACAGCGTGTTTGACGAATGTAGCTCTTAAAATGCTCGTGCAATGTTGATACGTCGCGTCGGTCATTACAAAAGGAAATACCGTTCAGTAGTGTGTTCTTTAACCGAGTATCGGATTCCTAGAAGTTTCTACGCGTTTGCATAGTTTTATTTGATCGTAAATCCGAAGTAACTTTTACACTTTAATTAACTAACTAATTAAATAAATGCCTTGGACACCTCATTCATCTTTAATAATCCTATTTTAGACAATACACATTGCCCGGGCCTTAAGGTTGCATCGTCCTGTGCGTCTCCGCTGTCCTGGTTCCCTGTTTACCTCCGGTAATAATCCGGATGCATTTATTTTGTACTCATTGGAGCGTAGTCCACCGGCATCTACGTTGGGCAATTAGTATAGAATTGTAGAGGACCTTATTAAACGTGGTGTAAACCAAGGTTTAAATTGCTAGCGACACCTTGCGGCTGGCTACGATATTTTAAACCTTTCTGATTATGCAAAGATACCTTTTTTATTGCATTTTTTTCTAGAACGACCAGAATCCCGTGGTTGTTGCACTTAAGTCAGACAGCTGTCGAGACCGCTCATTTACGTCATCACTGCCATGGCATTCTGGTCGACCTTTAGGTAACTTTAAGTTGTTGTTCTTGGGAATCGACACTCAGTATTTCTCTGACTTTCCTGGCTTTAAAGTAATTCGCCATTTTTGAATGAATGCCTGAAGGGAGGGGAATGTGATGGTTTAGTTTTTGTGGTGAGGAGGATTTTGATACTGGGGTGTGCGAGAAGGTCAGCGTTGGGACTCTCCCAGCAATTTTGAAATCAATACGTCGTGCTAGATTTTCAAATCAATCGCTCCGTGTCTAGGACCAGCATGCCCGTCTGTTGCTTACGATTATTGAAAGACTCTATGATGTCTGTTGTTAGGACTGGCGTGCCCTATCGTGCCAATAGCCTCATGGTGACACGAAACCCTATCTGGTCGTCGTTTAGGCAGTGGTTGGCTGGTTGCTAAAGGGCACAAGGGCACATGCCCACCTATATAACCACCAAGATAAACACAGAAAGAAATTTGCATGTAATCCAGTGCATTATTTTATTTTATTATTTTTACGTATTTTTATAACGATTGTATCAAAGTTTCTATCCGAGCTTGACACTATTAGGCGCATATGTCAATGCTCATTAACACATTTCTAGTATGAATCGGCGGTTTAGGGCACAAATCCTTGACTCCCCAGTCAACGTCAGAGAAGATAACCTAACGAGACGACGACGACGAAGGTCTTCCATCTCCTTTCTAGGGTTGGACTTTAGCCCTTAAACGGAATCGAAGGCACTAGCAACATCCATGAATACCGCTCCAGTAGACTCACATCTTTCCAGGGAATTTCTAATCTCCTCTGTAACCCTGAGGAGTTTAAACTCAGTTGACAGTCCTTCCCTAAAACCAAACTACTCATCCTGCACGATGTTCGTATCAATTATTTCGGCTCTAAGTCGATTCAAAAGGATGGCCTCCGCGATTTTCGAGATATTGGAGAGCAAACTTATTGGCCTATAGTTTTGAGGGAAGAGACTATCCTTATATTGCATTTTTGGTATTACCCGGACGCGGGCATGCTTCCAGGTGGACGGGAAATATCTCAAACGTAGCATGGCGTTGATAATGTTCAAGAGGACCAGAACGACCCTATCCGGCAACTTTTTCAACGCGGAGTTCGAAATTGCATCATAATCAGAGGCTTTACCACTTTTGCGACTTTTTATGTGGAATTTTATCTCGTCAACATTGGCAGGTGGAATGGGATCACCAGTAGCAAAAGACAAAAACTGGATAAAAAGATCGACCTCCTCATGAAAGACATCAAATTCATTATCACCCTCGACACACCGGAAAAAATCTCCGCTTTACCCAAGCTGTCATACACCAGCCCATTCGGCCCATGAATTGGTCCATAAGTGGAAGGAGTTTTGCTTTGATACTGGCCCATGACTCACTGTGAAAGTCTCTGAGTTCGTCTCGCAGGGTATTAGCTGATCCCTGCGGTAGTTGGCTCGGACGATATCCAAGGGGCAGCGAGTGCGTTGCGCCCTTTTACGAGCCTTGCGCTTCTCCCTCAGCAAATCAACAAGATCCGAGGGAATCCACCCATCAGAGATCGGGACAGAAGTTGTTGTTGCTCTCGACATTGCCTCAGTAATACTATGAGAAAGCCCAGAGGCCAAACCCTCCAAAGTTTGGGAATCAGTGATTTCAGACGGAACGTCCCCAACAAGCTGATCGACCAATGTACCAAACTCAGCCCAATCAACCCTCAAGCAGCCGGAAAAACCGGCCGCACCGCCAAAGGATTGGCCAGACCGTCGGGTTGTGGTCAGACGACAACTCCGCAGCATTCTCGACGAAAATCGAAAAAGGGATATCCCTCGAAAGGGCGATATCTAGAACATCCGGCCACGTGCCGGGCCCGAAATACGTTGGCGTGCTCGGGAAATGAAATCGACAGAATTGGAAGAAACGAAAGAAAATAATTTCCTACCGAAGACGTTTGTCGTCGCACATCTCCCCTAACGAGAATGGTATCTTCCTATATAGTTATTACGTGGAACAAATTTGCGTCATTTCGCGAAATAAATTGAAATTATGAGGTATCAAATTTGAGAATCTAAAAGATTACAAAATACAACCTAGTTCATAATAATAAAATGCACAAAAACTCTTGAAATAAATAAGCATGTTGTAGCCAGCTGTTTATCGATATCATTAAACGTGTTTTCATTTCCAAAAATTGTATTAATAATAATACGACATCTTTCACTCATACAGTGGCTTTGTCAAGTATAATACTATCTAAACTTAGGTTGTAGTATCTATTGACATAGACAATCAATATCTTCTTTAGCTATCTTGGAGATCGATGACAGCAAAGGGACCAATCTGTAGGCGTTGATCTGGTGTTTTGGCTTGCCTGCCTTGTGGATTGGTACCACGATTCCATGTTTCTAGCTAGAAAGGAAGTGTTCCAAAAGGATTATTTCGCTAGATTTTTGAGCACCACATTGAAGATGTCGTCCCTCTTTTGTGCTTTTTTATTTAGTACCAGACAATCGGCCAAACCTCACTGTGTTTGGTAATAATCGAGACTCCCGTATTTTGATTCCTCCGTTACCTCATTTCCAAGATTGTCAAACACAGTAATCAATTAGTTGGCTGTGAAAACTTATCTTACTTTCAACTACTACTATATACACAACTCATGGAAGTAGTCAAGTCAATACTTAAAAAACTGCCGTCAAGAAATCGCCGTGAGAGTTGGCCCCCTAGATTTTTAGGGCTTCGATTTTTTAAAGAAAAAAAAAAATTTATACAACTCGTCATCTTCATAGCTAGATAGATCAAAAAAATAACCTCAAATTAAAAATTTTTAAAATTTTTCATCCTCTCAGAAATACACCAAAATGACTACGAGACGTTCACGCGCAATGAGTTTGTCCGCCGATTGGGACAACGTCTTCGGCAAGACGAAAGATTCCAAAGCGAGACACCCCGGTTACTCGCAGAAGGAGAAGCCGCCGCAATCGTTCTGCACTGGCAGCGTCTACACCGGATATTGGAATGGAATCGGCATGGCTGGATTCGGCACCTACATATTCCCCCACAGTAAGTAACAGCTCGATTTTACGCCTGCGATTCACGCAACCGAATCAACACAAATTCAAATCCTAAATAATATAGAGGTGGAGTACGAAGGAATGTTAGATAACAGCCAGTTCCACGGCGACGGCACTCTCATTTATCCGATGCGGCAGAAGATCGAAGGTAGATGGGATAAAGGGAAGTTGGTTTCGTGGAAGTATCGCTTCATAGACGGTTTGGAATATGAGGTACCGTGGGGTTATTGCGTCTTCCCCGATCGACGGTAAAATTTAATTTAATTGATCTTTATTTTTTTCTATATTTCGTTTAAAATGCGCAGATTCTATCTTTCGATACAAGAAGGATTGAGACCAGCTGGTAGGGAGTTGAGAACGAACGATTACGTCCCTAGACCGATACCGGAAGGTTGTTACGATACAGGCGACGGCTTCTACGATCCCAAAATTAAATGTGTGGTGAGCGCGCGAGATTTGAAAAAAGTTTTGAGGTTATTTACGATGAAATTATTCTAATAATAGTATTTCATACATATTTATATATATATATATATATACGAGGTAACTGATTGAGATCTTGCTATTGAGAAAATGTTATAACAACACTCTGTATATTATACACAGGGTGATTGATTAGATCTTCCTGTTAAGAAAAAGTTTGAATGATTTGAAGTTTGTACTAAAGAACAACTAAATTTTGTACACCCTGTATATAATAGACTAATTCTAAGAACTGTAGCGGAAACGTCAAGATTTCTTCTATCCATAACCTAAATTTCAGAATTTTCGCTGCAAAAATGGCGACGGTACATGATATTAAACATGATGACGTAACTTCCAAAAATTATTTTCGAAAAAGAAAAAATCTCGAAAACGACTGCACTTAGGTATAGGGAATGTTAGTAAAAATGTATTCAAAATAATGCCTAGATTTCGAAAATCCAAAAAAAACGATATCATTTCGTTTAAAATAAGGAAGTTAATATCGATTTCCGGTATTTCCGGAAGTGCCGCCATCTTGAAAATATTTTCAATGGATAGATTTCGTCACCCTATATGCGTATACAATTTTTCAGAAAATTATTATAGTTAGGAGGTCCAATATTTCTCTTAATTAATCACCCCGTATACATATATTGCGTTTAAATTGAAGCTCTCACCGTTGTTAACTTCCTTATTATTGAAGCTACGAAGTTGGTTAAATTAGCAATTTGGTTATATTTTTTATTGCGATTAAGATGGTGAAAACGGAAAAACAATTGAACGCTTCGTTTCCGAGATATTCGCAAAAATTTAATTTTTTTTAATGGGACATCCTGTATATTTTTCGACATTCTTAAAGATAATGATATTTTAAATTAGTTTTCGTTAAAAATTTCTTGAAATATTACACATTTAACCAGATTTCTAGGAAGTTAGTAATTACCATTAATTTTGGACACCTTGTATATAGGGAACAGTAATAGAAATCCCTCTAAAATAACGTCTAGATATCGAAAATGTAAAGAAAACTGTATCGTTCCATTTGAAATAAGAAAGTTGATGTTGATTTCCGGTATTTCCGGAAGCGCCGCCATCTTGAAAATATTTTCAATGGATAGATTTCGTCACCCTATATACGTATACAATTTTTCAGAAAATTATTATAGTTAGGAGGTCCAATATTTCTCTTAATTAATCACCCCGTATACATATATTGCGTTTAAATTGAAGCTCTCACCGTTGTTAACTTCCTTATTATTGAAGCTACGAAGTTGGTTAAATTAGCAATTTGGTTATATTTTTTATTGCGATTAAGATGGTGAAAACGGAAAAACAATTGAACGCTTCGTTTGCGAGATATTCGCAAAAATTTAATTTTTTTAATGGGACATCCTGTATATTTTTCGATATTATTAAAGAAAATGATATTTTAAATTAGTTTTCGTTAAAAATTTCTTGAAATATTACACATTTAACCAGATTTCTAGGAAGTTAGTAATTACCATTAATTTTGGACACCTTGTATATAGCGAACAGTAATAGAAATCCCTCTGAAATAACGTCTAGATATCGAAAATGTAAAAAAAACTGTATCGTTCCATTTGAAATAAGAAAGTTGATGTTGATTTCCGATATTTCCGGAAGCGCCGCCATCTTGAAAATATTTTCAATTGATAGATTTCGTCACTCTATATGCGTATACAATTTTTCAGAAAATTATTATTAGTTAGGAGGTCCAATATTTCTCTTAATTAATCACCCCGTATACATATATTGCGTTTAAATTGAAGCCATCACCGTTGTTAACTTCCTTATTATTCGAGCTACAAAGTTGGTTAAATTTCCAATTTGGTTATATTTTTTATTGCGATTAAGATGGTGAAAACGGAAAAACAATTGAACGCTTCGTTTGCGAGATATTCGCAAAAATTTAATTTTTTTAAATGGGACATCCTGTATATTTTTCGATATTATTAAAGAAAATGATATTTTAAATTAGTTTTCGTTAAAAATTTCTTGAAATATTACACATTTAACCAGCTTTATAGGAAGTTAGTGATTACCATTAAGTTTGGACACCCTGTATATACATATAATAATTAATTTTTATTATTATATATGTTTATTCGAGGGTGTATCAATAATTTAAAGTATATATATAATTAATTATTATTAAAAATGATTCAATATCTGTCACTTTTGACAGATTTGACAGCTGTCAGTTTTTGTTTTAATTACGCGATAATTGAGCAGGATTCCGACAGCAGCCGAAGAGAAATGGATCATGCACAATTGCCGTAAGGCCTGGGACGAACCGGTAGGTTACAGGCCCGATCTGTATAAACATTGGACGACCGGTCGTATGACAGAAGTGTACGACGAGGAAGCTACCCCCGTGGTCGAAGAAACGGAGGCAGACGTTCAAAGTAAAGAGGATTTAATTAGGGAACGTAGCTCTAATATGGATTATGAATATTCGGAAACTTCTTGGACCACCGCTGATATTGATTAAATTTACAGGGATTTATATAATATATATATATATCTATATACTACAAAAAAAAAAGAAGGCGATGAATAAATATGTATACGAAAAAAAAAGCGTTTTTATTTTATTTTAATTTGAAATCTATCACATTAAATGCGGTTATATCACAAAACAAAATTATCAAGCTGTTTCTACCAATTTAACATTTAAACATATCGGTGTTGTTTAAAAAATAATTAATTTAGGATAATCGAACACCTTGACTGCCAGGGCATTCACCTTTACTGACGAGTTTGAGATCTGAAACAAATTAAATTGAAATTAATCGGGAAAATAAAATTAAACAGAAAAAAAAATGTGGGTCTTACTGGCGTTGTTTTCGCAATTGTAGTTCGTCAAAACGCATTCGTTTCCAAACGAGATTTTCTTTCCTGCATCGTCACCCCCACAAACTGGTGTGTAATCGTCTGTGCAGGCTTTGACGCACGTCTTCTTTTTCAGGGATGGTTTCGTAGAACCCTTCGCTGGGCGAGCTAGGGTTATGGCCAATAACACTGAAAATAATTTTTTGTATAATATAAAAGGTGATCAGAAAGTTGTTAGGTTATTTTGGGAGAAGAAATGTCAAAATCCCTCGCTCTTTCATGCTTAAGCGGAAACTGAAAACGCCACCTTTCTAACTGTCACAGTTTCGGAGATATTTTAAAATTTCGAAGACGCTGCAAATGTCATTTTTTGTTTTTCGACAAACATCATGCAATCTAGAAACCATACATCTTAGATCTAATGTACATAGGTTGGACAGAGTGTAATTTAAATTCAACGAGGAATCCGGAAATGCAATAATATCGAGGGTGTTCCATTTAAAATAACAGAGTTGCCATCTATTTCCGGCCAAACCGGAAGTCTATCATTACTAAAAATATTTTTTTTGACATACACCATATAATAATGGAGTGTTTACAATTACAAAAAAGTTCCAATTATTTCGTTAGTATTGTAGTTTCTAGGTTATCTCTGCACCTTGTTATCAAATAATTTGATGTACATAGTTTGAAACTTGACAATTTAGAGGTTGGTAGTATGAGGCGAGAAAGTTTAGAAGTTGGCAACAATGAAAAAACGTTCGAGATCATCATTCTACTAAAAAAATAATCCAACAATCAACAATACAATAAAACCCGAAATATTTGACAACCACTTGTCAACTGTCAATGAGTAAAGAAGACGGATAAACAGGACGCCATTTCTAAAGCGGCTATTATTATTGGTCGATAAAGGTTGATTAAGTTGATCAATGCTTCCTATTTTTTTCCCCCGTTTAATAGCGCCAAGTTTGTGGAGCTGATTGTGCCCCAAAGTTGAGGGGCCAAATTTCAGGATTCGATTCCATTAGTTTAGTTATGATTACTAAATATTTCGGATGATCAATACAATGGATTCTACTAAAAAATAATCCAACAATCAAATTGCATAGCAATGCAAGAATAAATAATTGAAACAACAGTTTTATTTTTTATTTTGATGAAATTTTTAATAATCTTGATGTAGTTTGAAACTTGACAATTTAGAGGTTGATAGTACGAGGCGAGGAAGTTTAGAAGTTGGCAACAATGAAAAAACGTTCGAGATCATCATACAATAAAACCCGAAATATTTGACAACCACTTGTCAACTGTCAATGTAGTAAAGAAGCGGATCTAAGCAGGACACCATTTCTAAAGCGGCTATTATTATTGGTCGATAAAGGTTGATGAGTTGATCAATGCTTCCTATTTTTTTTTTCCGTTTAATAGCGCCAAGTTTGTGGAGCTGATTGTGCCCCAAAGTTGAGGAGCCAAATTTCAGGATTAGATTCCCATTCAATATAATGGATTCTACTAAAAAATAATGCAACAATCAAACTGCATAATGTTACAAGAATTACTAATTGAAACAACAGTTTTATTGGCTGCTCTTGGGTTCTCGGGTTCTCTGCCGTGTAGAAAGGTTGTGGTACTTGACGTTCCGATCATCTTGTCGTGAAGAACAGCCATCAACAGCGGCCGTGAAAGCCCGAAGACTACATTAGCAGTTTTATTTTTTATTTTGATGAAATTTTTAATAATCTTAATGTAGTTTGAAACTTGACAATTTAGAGGTTGGTAGTACGACATTTTATGAGGAAGGCAGAAGTTGGCAACAATAGAAAAAACGTTCAAGTTGGTATTGGTATTTTAAATTAAAGTTGTTAAATTGTTACCGATTGGCGTTTTTGAAGAGATCCTAACAAATTAAACATATGATAGATCAAAAAATTTCGTTCAAGGTTTATCATAGATTGCAAAATCATCAATAATAAAACCCGATATATTTGACAACCACTTGTCAACTGTCAATGATGTAAACAGGACGCCCCATTTCTAAAGCGGCTATTACAATGCTTTCTGTTTAATGGCGCCAAGTTTGTGGAGCTGATTGTGCCCCAAAATTGAGGGACCAAATTTCAAGATTCGATTCCATTAGTTTAATTATGATTACTAAATGTTTCGGATGATCAATATATGTATTGGATTCTACTAAAGAATAATGCAACAATCAAATTGTTTCAAATTGTTTAGCAAACTTGGGTATCAATGTCGTTTAAAAAGGAAGAATCTAGTCCAGGAACAAAAAAAAGGAAAAAATGAAACAATTAGCCCTTAGCTACATAATTTTTTTTTAATATGACCGAAAATCAGTATATGTATTTTAAAATGTCAAAATGTTGACATGTTAAAATATAAATATGCTCATCTAAATTTTATTTGACTTATCGTCATTCGTACCACAATAAATCTGATCAAATCAAAGGTAAAATATAGTAACAACGGTAATTTAGTGATTTTTAATTCTCCCTAGCTTATTTAGTTAGGCGATGATGTCAACTTGTTTTTGTTTACATCCGTCAATGATTCGAAAACGGCTGTAAGAGATTGCACACAATTATCTTTATGTGATTTGATACTAAACGAAGAAGAATTGAGTTTGCATATTATATTCATTTTTAAATAATGTATTAGTACAATTGATACATTAGCACAATTGATATATTAGAATAGAAAGGTAGATATGTCAAAGATGACGTGACAATGACTTTTGACGTCAGAAATTTGTAATTAAAATAGTGTCAATGTCATTTTGATCTCACTACATGATTTATGTATATTTTTGAGAAAACTGTCAAACATCTTTAATTTCCCAAACTTTTACTAATCAAAGAAATGGGTACAGAACAGACCTCACTTGCAGGAACTTAGAGATGACATTCTGATGAGATGACACTTTTGACAGGCGTTGTATAAACCAAAAAAAAAAAAAAAAATCAGGACCACAGATTCCATACAATGCCAACTAACTTAGCAGATTTGACTATCAACGTCAAATGATAAAGAAACAATAAATTGTTTTGCAGACTTAAAATTGATCTTTTATTATTCATTTGATAGCCTTAGACTCAATTAAAGTTTCCAAAACAAACGATTATCTCAGCTAGAATGTTAATTGTTTCTATACATCTATATACAGAAATAATTGGTGATGAATGTAAATTCCAACAAGATTAAATTAAAATCTACATATTTTAAAATAGATTTTAAAGCTGCGTATGCATCAAACAAGGCATAACAATTTTACAATTAGATTTCTAGATGAGATAAACGACTCAATCTAAATTGTATTAAAAGGATGTGTGTACCAAACATGACCAATTACGAATAGTAAGTAAATACATTCGGCATAAATAAAAAACGACCTCTCTCTCGCGCTTTAATACCTTGTATACGTTTTTTTTAAATAACCTTGTCTTCACAACAAGCTAATTCTAGGAAGAATCTGATTCATACCATTAAAATAAGGTGTTAACAAATCAGGCTTTCGTCAATTACTGTCTCAACGCAATTAACTAATTCAACCTCATTAGATTAGACGATTAGTTTCTAGATTGTTCTTGGTAATTTTATAATTGGACAGTATTTCAATTTCTCGGAAAGAATTATAATTTTATTAACGAGTAAGGTCACGGATTAAGTCATCCATTCCTTGCAAATTGTAATAAATACATACATAGTAGTTAATAAAGTTTTTTAACTTACCCATGATTAAAGTTAATACTAAAGCGAACTTCATCTTTTAATTTCGGATAAATTAATACCAAAAAAACAACACCTATCGAATATCAACTCTACTTTTGCAATAAATAACGTTTAATGCAGTGACGTGCTTTATATATCGCAGAAGACCGGTTTGCCCCCTACTACCACATGTTCTGCGTCCCGTAAGATATTCGTGTACAGTGATCTTCAATGGTATCCGGACACGACTAAATAGAGAATTATCACCCTCTTTAAGAATGAAAACACTTTCATTTTAAAAGTTTTTGGTATCGAGATACCGACCGGCTCCGCACTATCGAAACACCCTGTATATCGCTCCCTTTCTCTAGAATAGAACATTATTTATTCTTCCTATTTACTCAGAAATAATTGGTCTCAATCTAATTTATAACAAGATTGCGCTAAAATTAATGATTTCAAAATAGATTTTAAGCTGCGTATGCATAAACAAGAACTAACTTATTTTGTTGATTTCTAATGAGATAAACGACTCAGGTCTAAATTGTATTAAAAGGATGTGTTTGTCCAAACGTCTTGAGATAATAGTTAGTAAATCTTTGTCTTAAAGTTAAAGATGGTTTAGTAGACCTCTTCTATAGAAGGTTTGGGTATTTTTTTTAATGATAACTACCTAATATGAACGCTAGTTCGAACTCAAATTTTCCTTTGATGCAACGAAGTGTACTTTAGTGCGAGTTGTCCCTTTATACAGCTCTTGTTTCGTCAAATTCTCTCTCTTTGTTTTGACACTCGGATTCTGTCCTGGGGGGTATCTAATGGCAATTCCGCTGACGCCAACCCTCGTGAGGGTCTATCAACTGATTAGTTTGACGTCCGTTAGTCTCAATTGTAATTTATATCCCGTTTGGGATAATTAATGGTCCCAAAAGAATTAAAATTTCATATTAGAACTGTTCTTATTGTTGATGGTTTGGTGGTCGGTTAATATCGAAGCTTTGACTATTGCGTTGAATGTTGGTCCAAGTCTTGAGATAAGTGTTAAACTACTTAAGGAGATCTTTTTCTTATTGTTGATCGTTTGGTAAATCGTTTCGTGTTGACTACTGGTCGGAATGGTATGTTATTTGCTCTAATCTACATCGAGGTGGTTTGGATTATTTTGGTATTAATCGTTTTTTGTATATCTATTACCGTCTTGCAAACGACCAGATATTTTGGCCGCATACTGTGATTTGTCCGCGATGACAGCTACGTTTGTTTCGTCTACGTTGTTGCTGTTGATGCTTCGGTACAAGGATCTCTACAGAAGATTCGAGCTTGCGACAAATTGTCAGCATCCCATGCAAATGCATCTTAATTTTAAATTATTTTCTTAGATGGAATAATAGAATCTATCGATTTTAACTTTATTACAATGAAGTTAGCTAACGCTAAGTTTCATTTTCAATAACATAGTTCTCCTGACAAAAGTTTTATTTCCAATTTAACAATAGGATCTAACTAGGTAAGTCTACGTCTTTAGAGACCCCATTATTTTTGCATGAACTTATTGAATAGATTGATTATTTAATAAGCTAGCATATTAAAATGAATTGAAACATGTATTTTTGATATAAATCTTTTAAAATTATTATTTATTAAATACAAATTAAAAAAAAACTCTTATTTAAAAAAGAGAAAGCGACAAAATTCTGAACGGACCCGAATGATGGTTATTTCCTATTGGTTGAGAGCACTGTCGGATGCATTGTCAGTCATCGCTGTCACAATGACAGATAATATTATAATGACATTTCTATCACAATAACCTCCAAAGCGACTGTGCGTTCAACAAAATCATTATACAATTTTTTTTTAAATTTTAACTTTAATTTATTTTAATTTAATTGGCAGAATCGATATAATATCAAAAGAAATAAAAAATAATTAACAGGATTAACGTTGGTTTTGCCATATTTACTTTTTGATTTAGCTCGTTTATCCAAATAATGTTATTCTCACGGTAAATTTTTTTACCATCATTTCTTATTAATAATTAGTACTAAAAATCAATTTATTGTTTTATATGGCGGTAATTACGCCTGTAATCAATTATAACTCGAATTATTTGATGTTGTTTGATCGAAATTAGTGAAAGAGCTCATTAGGTTAAGTGTCAAATTTGGGCAAACATGGCGGCTAGCTAATTTCCGCTTTCTACTAAGAAACGTCAAAGGTGAATCACAACCTGTAACATTTTCTTTTCTTGTTATACTTTCATTGTTTATGGGACGTTCGTATTTTTTACTAGATCAGATCAATTCAAAAGTTATTAAATATTGTCGAAACCATGTTTATTTTTTATATTATCTTAAAATTAAAACTAATTTCTAATTTCTCATTAATAAATAGCATTAAAAATTATATTTTTATTGAATTATTTATGCTTGTAATCTCAATTATAACTTGATGTTTTCGAAAGTTTTAGTGAAAAAGTACGTTAGATTTAAGTGTCAGAAGTAAAGAAACATGAAGGTCGACTCATTTCCCCGTGTTCTATCGAGAAACGTCAAATGTCGGTCAAAGCCGGTAAAGACGCTCGCTACATTTGACAGCTGGCGATGTTGCCACACCCAACTTGTTTCATAATATAATGTTTTTATAATTTATTTAAAACAATTAAATCTAAAAATTGAGCTTCATTCATACATGTGCTAAACGTAATTTTGAATGCTCATATCAAATTATTCAAATTAAATCTAAAAATTAAATCAAGTAAACGATTTATCCTATTATGGAGATATGGCACCGCTGTAAAATAATCAGCTGGTAAACGAACCTCTTCACAAATAAATAGTTCCCTATCTGTCATATGGATTGTCAATCATCGCTGTCACTAATTGACAGATAATCTAATAATGACATTTCTCTCATAATAACCTCCAAAACTGGTTCACGATGTCTAAACTAAAACAAACCAAACAACGAACAATGGAGTGAATGTGTTTAAAATATTTATTTTTAAGATGGTTTTTGTCTATTATTATTATTGATAAACAGGCTTAATAACAACACTAAATTAATGTTAAGATCCGTTATTGATCCCTAGATAATTTGGGACTAATTGGAATGCTTCAACTTCAGGGAACCGGAAATGTGTAATTCATAGTTTCTCCTGTATCAACAGAATCTCTAGATTGAAGTTGAAATATCATCATTTCTTGTTAGTAACTACATAGCCTAAAAAATCGTGTTTTTATTGATACATGTCCTAATAGTGGGAAAATTATGTGAAATGTCAAAAGTGGGCAAACATGGCGGCCGACTCGTTTCCGTGTCCTACCGTGAAACGTCAAATGTGATGCAAATATCGGTCAAGGTCGAATATGATCGAAATGACGTCGGGAGTATTTTTGTTTGTCATTAGTGTTTCTAAATTCATTGAATAAGATGTTTAATTAAAGATTAAAAGTACACAATTATTACTCGAAGTCTCAAATTGATGCGAATATGATGCCGTGGGTAGTTTCCTCATTTTAGCGAGAAACGTCAAATCTGACGCTAATGTAAATCAAATCAGTAATATCAAACGTGACCGGAAAAGACGTTTGAAATTTTGAATTAATTAATTAGAGTTAGATGTTTAATTAAAGATTTTAATTTAATTAATTAAAAATTTAAAATAAACAATTATTATGCGAAATGTCAAAAGTATGTAAACATGGCGGTTGACAGTTCTAATTTATTCTATAGCGAGAAACGTCAAATCTGACAGTCTAATATCGGTCAAGGTCGTTCACGTCAGATTATCAGTTAATAATTTTACTTTCAGAATAAATATTTGATTAGTTTGATAATAAAATTTGTCTAATTGATAAAACAAGTTGGTAATGCATTCTTAATTAGGTGCTCGAATCGTCGAGTATCGGATTAATCATTGTGATATTACATAATTGTGTTTATTTTTAATTAATTCCGCGAATTCATCGAACATTTGAATGTGGGCATCATTGAAATCCCCCAACAATAGAATACAATTGCGAACAATTAGACAGGAAGTACGATTTTAATTGCGGTTTTATATTAAGTAATGAAAAAATTAATTGAACGGATGTACGATTAGGTAAGAGTATAATTTGTAAAATACAAAAATTTGTACATAAATTATATACACATATATAAGTATATAAAAAATCAGACTAGATTTTTCTTTTGTTTAAAAGTACGTATAAGTAATAACATCATTTATAATATGGAACTAATTCGGAAGACTATTAACGCTTTTTGTAACTGGAATTGGAGCCTTCCTAGTCGTCATCTTATTTATCTCGCTCGGAATAATCGTAGTGGTCGTAGTCGTAGTTGTAAGCTTCATTTCTGCTTCAATCCTCTTCCTGACGGTTCCACATCGACCGTATCCCAACATTTTATACTCTGAAACGAAGATAATCGTTAATAAATTATAATCTTGAATTGGGAGGAAATTATTTACTGTGTCTGAAGCATTTGTTGCTGCAATTCAAGACGCATTCGCTGTTGAAACCTCTAAATTTTCCTGTATTTTCTTGTACGGCACATAATGGCCGGTAAGATATCCTGCAGAGACATTTCGGGCATATGGCTTCGGTTAGAACGACCAATATTATGATCTGAAGGCACACTAAAACAAAATTTCATTTAATTAATACTGGAAAGAAGAAAACATAGTGTGTAGATATTTTAAAGGTTACAATTCCCGCATTCACAAATAACAGGAGACTCCAAAATATTGATTTTATGAAGACGATGAAGGATAAGACCAAATCACAGTCTGCAGATAGAAGAAATAAAAGGTCTAGATTCAGAAAAAACACTTACTACCACGGGTGGAAGAAGGAGAATACCAAAACTCACTCCAGGACTTCCTCAAGTTCTTTCTTCCAGTATGAGAAGAGGAACACAATTGTGACGTGGATGAGATTGTTGAAGTTGTTTTATTAAAGAAGAAAGCTTCTTTAAAATGTTAAAAACAAAAGAAAAGCAGAAGAAAAACGGACGAAATAAAAAAAAACAGAAGAGAATCTGAAGAAACAGAATAAAAATGAAAGAAACAAAAAAAAGTAGAAAATAAACAGAAAAAAACGAAAATATCAGGAGAAAAATGGAAAAAAATGAAGAAAAAAAGAAGGAAAACAAAAGAAACAGAAGACAAGCAAAAGAAAAACGAACGAAACAAAAGAAAAGCGGAAGAAACACAGAAGAAAAACGGACGAAATACAAAAAAAAAACAGAAAAACGGAAGAAACAGAAGACAAACAAAATAAAAACGAAGGAAACGGGAAAACGGAAGAAACCAAAGAAAAGCAGAATAAAAATGGAAGAAACACAGAAGGAAAACGGACAAAATAGAAAAAAATAGAAGAAAAACGGAAGAAACGGAAGAGAAACAGAAGAAATAAAGTGGAAAGTAAACAGAAAAAACGAAAATATTAGGAGAAAAATGTAAGAAATTGAAAAAAAGCAGAAGAAAAACAGAAGACAAGCAAAGCAAGGGAAACTGAAGAAACAAAAGAAAAGCAGAAAAAAATGAAAGGAACGGATGAAACACGAAAGAAAAACGGACGAAATAAAAAAAAACGGAAGAAACAGAAGAAAAACAGAAGAATAATGAACGAAACAAAAGAAAAGTAGAAAGGAAAGTGGAAAGAAAATAAAAGAACGGAAGAAACAGAAGAAAAACAGAAGGCAAACAAAATAAAAAAAGAAGGAAACAGAGGGAAAACGGAAGAAACCAAAGAAAAGCAGAAGAAAAATGGAAGAAACGCAGAAAAAAACGGACGAAATAGAAAAAAAAAATGGAAGAAACAGAAGAGAAACAGATTAAAAATGAAAGAAACAAAAGAAAAGTAGAAAGTAAACAGAAAAAACGAAAATATTAGGAGAAAAATGGGAGAAACTGAAGAAAAACAGAAGGAAAGCAAAAGAAACAGAACACAAGCTAAAGAAAAACGAAGGAAACAGAGGGGAATCTGAAGAAACAAAAGCAAATCAGAAGAAAAATGAAAGAAACGGAAGAAACGCAGAAGATAAACGGACGAAATAAAAAAAACAGAAGAAAAGCAGAAGACAAACTAAAAACGAAGGAAATAGAGGGAAAACGGAAGTAACCAAAGAAAAGCAGAAGAAAAATGGAAGAAACACAGAAGAAAAACGGACAAAATAGAAAAAAATAGAAGAAAAACGGTAGAAACGAAAGAGAAACAGAAGAAATAAAGTGGAAAGTAAACAGAAAAAACGAAAATATCAGGAGAAAAATGTAAGAAATTGAAAAAAAGCAGAAGAAAAACAGAAGACAAGCAAAGCAAGGAAAACTGAAGAAACAAAAGAAAAGCAGAAAAAAATGAAAGAAACGGACAAAACACGGAAGAAAAGCAGACGAAATTTAAAAAAAACAAAAAAAAGTAAGAAACAGAAGAGAAACAGAAGAATAATGAAAGAAACAAAAGGAAAGTGGAAAGAAACTAAAAAAAAACGGAAGAAACAGAAGAAAAACAGAAGGCAAACAAAATAAAAACGAAGGAAACAGAGGGAAAACGGAATAAACCAAAGAAAAGCAGAACAAAAATGGAAGAAACGCAGAAGAAAAACGGACGAAATAGAAAAAAAAACAGGAAAAAAAATGGAAGAAACAGAAGAGAAACAGATTAAAAATGAAAAAAACAAAAGAAAAGTAGAAAGTAAACAGAAAAAACGAAAATATCAGGAGAAAAATGGGAGAAACTGAAGAAAAACAGAAGGAAAACAAAAGAAACAGAAGACAAGCTAAAGAAAAACGAAGGAAACAGAGGGGAATCTGAAGAAACAAAAGAAAATCAGAAGAAAAATGAAAGAAACGAAGAAAAAACAGAAAAACGGACGAAATAAAGAAGAAAAACAGAAATAAAAAACAGAAGGAAATAAAGGAAAAACAGAAAACAGAAAATCTGAAGAAACAAAAGAAAAATCAGAAGAAACACAAACGGAAGAAAATAGAAAAAAATGGAAAAACGGAGAAATAAGAAAACAGAAGAAAAGTGGAAGAAAACAAAAAAAACGAAAAACAGAAAAAAAATGAAAGAAACACAGAAGAAAAACGTACAAAATAAGAAATAAATAGAAGAAAAACGGAAGAAACAGAAGAAAATTGGAAAATAAAAAAAAGAAAAAACGAAAATATCAGGAGAAAAATGAAAGAAACTGAAAAAAACAAAAGAAAAACAGAAGATAAGCAAAAGAAAAATGAAGGAAACAGAAGGAAAACTGAAGAAACAAAAATAAAGCAGAAGAAAAATGAAAGAAATGGAAGAAACACGGAAGAAAAACGGACGAAATAAAAAAAAAACAAAAAAAAAATGGAAGAAACAGAAGAGAAACAGAATAATAACGAAAGAAACAAAAGAAAAGTAGAAAGAAAAAGTGAAAGAAAATATCAAAAAAACGGAAGAAACACTCAAACAAAATAAAAAGAAAAACGAAAAACGAAAACGAAAAAAAAAAAAGCAGAAAAAAAGAAACGCAGAAGAAAAACAAGAAAAACAAAACCGAAGGAAACAGAAGAAAAACAAAATAGAATAGAAGAAAAACGGAAGAAACAGAAGAAAATTGGAATAATGAAAAATGAAACAAAAAACAAAAAGAAAAAAAAAGAAGATAAGCACAGTACAAAATAAGAAAAAATAGAAGAAAAACAAGAAACAGGAAAATTGACGAAATAGAAAAAAAAATAGAAGAAAATCGGAAGAAAAACGGACGAAATAAAAAAACGGAAGAAACAGAAGAAACAGAAGGAAACAAACAGAAGAAAAAAGAAAAAGAACAAATTAAGAAAACAGAAGAAACAGGCAAAACGGACAAAATAGAAAAAAAATAGAAGAAAAACGCAAGAAAATGAAGAAACTGGAAAACTGGGAAAAAAACAAAAACGGAAAATTGAAAGCGAAAATGGAAAAAACAAAAAGGAAAATTGACAGAAGAAAAATGGAAGAAACAGAAAACAACAGAATAGAAATGGGAGAAACAGACGAAGAAAGCTTGGAGAATTAAACAGAAGACTATGAAAGAAACCAAAAAAAAGTGAAAATAAGTAAACGTAAAAGGAAAACGAACTGACTAGAGCTGTAAAAACAAAGGTACTAAAACAAAACACGCTAAAGCAAGCTTGATCTTGTTAAAACACAACTAATAAATGAGTTGTTCTAATAGCAGTGATTCTAGAAATAATAGCATTTGTGTTGGAAGTACCATTTAATTAGTAACCAGTAAGCTGAAGAATCTGAAAACCTAGGAAAACGAAAGTGCTACTTTTAAGGTTAATGGAGTCTTAAATTTGTCTCATCAACATGAATCAATAAAAAATTAGATATAATAAGGAAGTCGATATAGTAGAATCATTATAAATCCCAACATTTATCAGTTCCTTAATACTCCTAACATTTTCCATAAATAATACTTATAAAGTACAAACGACTTACCTAACACAACAGATTGTCCGACCATTTTCACTTATCGTTAGCACAACGGCAGCAGCGAGCGCACCTGTTCTTTTCGTATTGACGAAGTTCTCGCCTCGATCGTCGATAATATACGCTAGATATACACCAGAGTGATTCACATGATTCGAAAGAAACCACTTCCTCCGAGAAGCACAATCACAACTGGCTACGTCATTCGAGGAAACGCGGTGGATCCGGATAAATCAAAGGAACGGTTCCGAAAAAATAACGGTTTCCAGAGAACGATCGGAGTTGAGTCATCGTATTTGGCGATCTAATATAATATAATTAATAATAATAATAATAATATAAGATTTAGATGCTGAAAATGATCGATATTTTTAAACGATAAGTTGGGAAAGGAGGTTGCCTTGTTATATATATTTACATAGTGTGAAATACCATTGACGGTAATAACAACTTTGTTGGAATAAATTATGTAAATCGATCTGAAGAATGTGGGTCTGTATTTATCGTGAACGTTAATGGAGTGGTAGTAAAAGGAATTGTTGCTTGATTTTCCAGCATATGTCCATTTCAACTGCGTCAATATTTTATATAAAAAGCACGTAGTCTAGATTTAAATTTCATCGAAAAAAGTAGTTAAAAAAACCAGATTAGCAAACTAAAAAACAAAATCTGCTACATTCTTTAAGCTAGCTTTCAGCTTACTAGTTTCTAATTTAATGGTACTTTCAACACAATTGCTATTATTTCTAGAATCGAATCATTTATTAGTGGTGTTTTAACAAGATCAAGCTTGCTTTAGCGTGCTTTGTTTTAGTACCTCTGTTTTCACTACCTTAGTCAGAAGACAACCTCGATTTTGATTTCCTTCCTCTTACGTTTACTTACTTTCTCTTTTCTTTGTTTTTTTTTTCATAATCTGTTTAATTCTCCAAGTTTTTTGTTCTCTCTACTGTTTTTCTTCTATTTTTCCTATTTTCTGTTTTTTTTTTCTATTTTGTCCGATTTCCTTCTACTTTTCTTTTTTCTTGTTTCTTCCATTTGTCTTCTTTTTTCTATTTTTGTATTTCTGCTTTTCTTTTGTTTCGTCCGTTTCTCTTACCTTTCTCCTATTTTTGTTTCGTCGTTTCACTTTTCTTTTTACATTTCTTTTCATTTTTAGTTTGTTTTTCTTCTGTTGTATTTTGTCCGGTTTCCTTCTGCTTTTCTTTTGTTTCTTCCGTTTTCCCTCGGTTTCCTCCTTTTTTCTTTTGTTTGTCTTCTGCTTTTCTTCCGTTCCTTCTGTTTCTTTCGTTTTTTTTTCTAGTTTTCTTTTGTTCCTTTGACTTTTATTCTGTTTCTCTGCTATTTCTGCCACAGTTCTTTCGTTTTTTTTTTCTGTTTTTTTCTATTTCGTCACTTTTTTTTCTTGTTTCTTCCATTTGTCTTCTTTTTTCTATTTTTGTATTTCTGCTTTTCTTTTGTTTCGTCCGTTTCTCTTACCTTTCTCCTATTTTTGTTTCATTGTTTCACTTTTCTTTTTACATTTCTTTTCATTTTTAGTCTGTTTTTCTTCTGTTGTATTTTGTCCGATTTCCTTCTGCTTTTCTTTTGTTTCTTCCGTTTTCCCTCTGTTTCCTCCTTTTTTCTTTTGTTTGTCTTCTGCTTTTCTTCCGTTCTTTCTGTTTCTTTCGTTTTTTTTTTCTAGTTTTCTTTTGTTCCTTTGACTTTTATTCTGTTTCTCTGCTATTTCTGCCACAGTTCTTTCGTTTTTTTTTTTTTCTGTTTTTTTCTATTTCGTCCTTTTTTTTTCTTGTTTCTTCCATTTGTTTTCTTTTTTCTATTTTGTCCGTGTTTCTTCTTCAATTTTTCCTCTACTTTTCTTTTGTTTCGTCCGTTTCTCTTACCTTTCTCCTATTTTTGTTTCGTTGTTCCACTTTTCTTTTTACATTTCTTTTCATTTTTAGTTTGTTTTTCTTCTGTTTTTTTGTATTTCCTCCGTTTTTCTTCTACGTTTCTCCGGATTTTCTTTTGTTTTCTTCAGTTTCTCCTGCATTTTTTCCTAATATTTTCGTTTTTTCTGTTTACTTTCTACTTTTCTCTTGTTTCTTTCATTTTTATTCCGTTTCTCTTCTGTTTCTTCCGTTTTTACTCCATTTCCTCCGTTTTCATTTTATTTATCTTCTGTTTCTCCCATTTTTCTCCTGATTTTTTCTAGTTTTTTTTTTCTAGTTTTTGTGTTTCTTTCATTTCTATTCTACTTTTCTTCTGTTTCTTCCATTTTTCTTCTGTTTTTTCTATTTCCTCCGTTTTTCTTTTATTTCTCTTCTATTTTTCTTCCGTTTCTTCCATTTTTTTTCTGTTTTATTTCTACTTTTCTTTTGTTTCTTTCATTTATATTCTGAACCTCTTCTGTTTCTTCCGTTTTTCTACTGTTTGTTTAATGCTGTCCGTTTTTCTTCTGGATTTCTTCTATTTCTTCCTCTTTTCTTTTGCTTGTCTTCTGTTTCTCTTCTGTTTTTTCAATTTTTCCTCTATTTTCTTCCGTTTTTCTTCTATTTTACTACCTCTATTTGTTATATTTCGTCTGTTTCTTTCGTTTTTCTTCCGTTTCTTCCATTTTTCTCCTGTTTTTTCGTTTTTCCGTTTTCTTTCTACTTTTCTTGTTTTTTTCATCATTTTTATTCAGTTTCTCTTCTGTTTCTTCATTTTTTCTTCCTATTTTTTCTACTTCGTTCGTTTTTCTTCTGTGTTTCTTCCGTGTTTCCTCTGCTTTTCGTTTATTTTTACCGTTTTTCTTTTTTTTGTCTTCTGTTTCTTCCATTTTCCTCTATTTCTCTTCCATTTTTCTTCTATTTTCTTCTGTTTTCACGTTTTTCCTATATTTTTTCTGTTTCTCCCGTTTTTTTTTGTTTGTCTTCTGTCCTCCGTTTCTTCCATTTTTCTTTTATCTTCTGTTTTTCGTCTGTTTTTCTTCCATTTCTTCCATTTTCTTCTGTTTTTTCGTTTTTTTCTATTTTCTTTTGTTTCTTTCATTTTTATTCTGTTTCTTCCATTTTCTTCCTATTTTTTGTTTTTTTCTACTTCGTCCGTTTTTCTTCTGTGATTCTTCCGTGTTTCCTCTGCTTTTCGTTTGTTTCTACCGTTTTTTTTTCGTTTCTCTTCTGTTTTTTTTGTATTTCTTCCATTTCCTCTATTTCTCTTCCGTTTTTCTTCTGTTTCTCCCATTTTTCTTCCGTTTTTTTTTTCGTTATTTATATTTTCTTCCTACTTTGTTTTTGTTTCTTTCATTTTTATTCAGTTTCTTCCATTTCTCTTCCGCTTTTCTTTTGTTTTTTCTATTTTGTCCGTTTTTCTTCTGCGTTTCTTTCGGTTTTCTTTTGTATCTTCCGTTTTTTCTATATTTATCTCCTGTTTTCTTCTATTTTTCTCCCATTTTTTTCTGTTTGCTTTCTATTTTTCTTTTGTTTCTTTCAGTTTTATTCCGTTTCTTCCAATTTTATTCCGATTTTCTTCTTTTTTTTTCTATTTCCTCCGTTTTTTTTTGTTTCTCTTCTGATTTTCATTTGTTTCTTCCATTTTTCCTCTAGTTTTCTTCCGTTTGCCTTCAATTTTTGTTCTGTTTCTGCCGTTTTTCTTGTATCTTTTCTGTTTCTCCTGTTTTTCTTGTTTCTTCGGACTTTTCTTTAATATATATTTAATATTTTGATACAGAGTAATAAGCATTGCATATAAAAAATTCTAAACACATGTTTTTCTTTTCCGTTTCTTCCGTTTTTCTTCTGTTTCTTCCGTTTTTCTTTTGTTTCTTCCGTTTTTCTTTTCTTTCCTCAGTTTTTCTTTTATTTCTTCGTTTTTGAAGCAACGAAGGTCTGGATCTATCTTCAGAACATCAGAGTTTGACAACTTATTAAATAAAAGGCTGCAGAGAGCGATGTATCTATATATATATATTTTGACGTTTTAATTTTGTTTTCCCATACAAATTCTTATGACGTATTATGTTACTATTGACCAAAAATAATTCTGAAAATAATGAATAATTCTGTTATTATCGTTTAAAAAAAAAACATTTTTCGTTAAAACGTAACAGTCGCAAATCCGTCACGTTCTCCTCTTAAAACGACAGTCATTAATAGATAATGATGCCTGTAATTTAATAGATAAAAACGGTTTTCTACCGAAATGCGAAGCCGCCGATTTAAATCGAAAAATTATTTAAATTAAATTAAAGTGAAGACATCTCTTACATGTAGGATATTGTGTCGGCATGTAAAGTTATGTGAAACATACAAGGAAAACCACAAATTTTACGTAATCCCCTTAACCGTATGTGTCAAGCGTTTGAGATGCAACACAATCATAACCTTGGAAATTACAACATTGTATACATAACAAAACTGATTCAATAAAATCTTAGCTTCGCTGTTAATTTATAAAAAATACTAAGTAGTAGAATTTTCCGAACAATCCTCGTATGTCTTTATAAATTTTTTTCATGAATGAACAAAAATAAAAACAAAAACGGTTAAAGAAATCGTGCATCACGATCTTAAAACAAGTTTTCAACATTAAATTGTTCGTCGTAGGTGTTCGATTAACTTAACAGCTTATTTTCGTTAAGATAATACAAAATCTAGTAACATATGTATATGCAGAAGTAAACGTTTCAAGGGCACTTTCATATATTCCGAATGATACCGAGTTAGCGCTAGATGACGATCAACGCAAAACCACCATCACAAAACCTACAACCACAACATCCCCGATCGCAGTCACCTTCCTAATCTAATCGGGACAACATGAAGTTACTCGTTTCGTCTCTATTAGTAATTTTATTTTATTACAATATCTGTCTAGTTGGTAGTATTGGTTTAAACGAGGAATTTACATGGACTAGGATCACTTTCGTCGAACGCAAATCGCGATATTACAGGCCTAAGAACGTGGAAATCTCTAGTAAAGGTGGTTACGTTTATTCCGGTGGTGATGCTTTGGTGTTTCCTGAAGATGATCCAGTTTCTTCGACGACTAACAGGCCAGATTTAAACGGGGACAATGCTAATTTAGAATACATTTATGGTAAGTGTATAATTAATTTTTTTTTCTAATTTATTGACGAAATCATTGAGCCAATACGTGTAACCTTCATCGTAAAACTTGCTCTACTTAATTTCAATGTTAATCGTTTAAAACAAAGCAATATATTATACTATATATAATTGTTGAATATCTTTTAAATCAGCAATATTAGTTGCCCTGTATATTTTGTACCAAAAATTCAATTATTCAATTATTTTCTAATTAATGCTTAAACATGCTTTCTGAACGAAAAAACTTTGTCACCCTATATCTCTTAAACGAAGCGTTTCCGAACACATGTTTATAGGACATTTTCTTCATATTTTAACCCAAGGAATCTGATATAAAATTTTCGTGCATTATGATAGAATCACCCTGTAAAATATACATACAGGGTGATTCCATAATAGTGTGCGAAAATTTAATATCGAATTCCTTAGGTTAAAATATGAAGAAAATGTTATATAAACATATGTTTGGAAACGCTTCGTTTCCGAGATACAGGGTGATAAAGTTTCTTAAAAATAAATTAGTATTTTTTTCACAATTAGATGATGTTAATTGACAAAAAATAATTAATTTTAGAAAATAATATCCCAATGGGCGCTAACCGTTGGAAAAACAAGCTATTTATAACGATACCACGTCGGAGGCTCGGCGTGCCTTCCACCTTGAATTACGTCCCGATAGATAAACCGGAAAGACATAACGTCCCGTTGATTCCATATCCGGATCTGAAAACTAATGCGATGAGAGCGACAGCAGACCAGGAACATATCATTTCGACCTATAGAGTAGCTATCGATGCTTGCGATAGGTTATGGACTGTAGATACTGGTATCGTTGAAACTTTAGGTGTGTCTCTATATGGTTAAATTAGGCCATTTTAGTTTAGTTTGTTTTTGTTTTAATTTCTTTAGGTAATCAAACTCAATTGGGTGAACAGAGGATCATAATAATAGACTTGAATACCGATAAGATTATAAAAACGTATCGTTTCAAAGATTCCGATTTAACTCACGCTACAGTCTTAGCAATGACAGTCGTCGATGTGACCTCCAATAATTGCGACGATGCTTACGCTTATTTCCCGGATCTAGCTGGCTTCGGCTTGGTCGTTTACAGCCTTAAAAAAGACGAGTCTTGGAGGGTCAAACACAATTATTTCTATTTAGAACCTCAAGCTGGTGAGTTCAGGATTGGAGGTATACCATTCCAATGGAATGATGGCGTATTTAGCGCAGCTTTGACCGATGCTAGAGCCGACGGTAGTCGAGATATGATTTTCCATTCGATGGCCGGCACGCATTTATATGTTGTTTCGACCAAAATCCTCAAAGATAAAGATTTGGCAACTAGATCTTATCACGAAGATGATTTTAAGGTGAGTTTAAATAATGTATCAGCGCAGATAGAGTAGTCAATTTTTCGTGCCATATACGAAATTTGATTGAATATCTTTTAAAAATATTTTCAATCATACAGGGTGATCAAATTTTGCTATACCGCCATCAACTTTGTTATTTTAAATTGGACACCCTGTATATTATTTTAAATCTAAATTCTACATAAAATTTCCTTTCAAATGATACCAGATTTGAAATAGCTACGATAAGGGGTTCCGGAGATATTTGACATTTTATAAAAATTTTGACAGTTCCAACTATGTATAAATTTACACTAAATATTTAATATATGAATAAAAAATAGTTCATTTGTTTTATGAAATGAATTTTGGCGAACTTGAAATGCGATATAAATATCTAACGTTGTTTTTTTTTTGTCATAACTGTCAAAAAAATTATAAAATGTTAAATATCTCCGGAACCGTTTATCGTAGCTATTTCAAACCGGGTATCATTTGAAAGCAAATTTTATGCAGAATTTAAAATCCGAATAATATACAAGGTGTTCTATTTAAAATAACAAAGTTAGTGGTAGTATAGCAAACTCTGAACACCCTATATAATGGAAGATATTTTTAAAATAAGTACATTATTTTAAATATAAATTCTACATAAAATTTCCTTTCAAATGATACCAGATTTGAAATAGCTACGATAAGGGGTTCCGGAGATATTTGACATTTTATAAAAATTTTGACAGTTCCAACTATGTATAAATTTACACTAAATATTTAATAAATGATTAGAAAATAGTTCACTTGTTTTATGAAATGAATTTTGGCGAACTTGGAATGCGATATAAATATCTAACGTTGTTTTTTTTTGTGTCGAACTGTCAAACTTTTTATAAAATGTTAAATATCTCCGGAACCGTTTATCGTAGCTAGTTCAAACTTGGTATCATTGGAAAGGAAATTTTATGTAGAATTTAATATCCGAATAATATACAGGGTGTTCTATTTAAGATAATAAAGTGAGTGGTAGTATAGCAAAATCTGAACACCCTATATAGTGGAAGATATTTTTCCCGGAAGCCCATTATTTTAAATCTAAATTGTACATAAAATTAGCTTTCAAATGATATAAGATTTGATGTAGTAACGGTATTCGGTTCCGGAGATATTTGACATTTTATAAAAATTTTGACAGATCCAACTATGTATAAATTTACACTAAATATTTAATATATGAATAAAAAATAGTTCACTTGATTTATGAAATGAATTTTGGCGAACTTGAAATGCGATATAAATATCTAAGGTTGTTTTTTTTTTGGCAACTAATCTGTCAAAAGATTTTAAAAATGTTAAATATCTCCGGAACCGTTTATCGTAGCTATTTCAAACTTGGTATCATTTGAAGAAATAATATCCGAATAATATACAAATTTTATGTAGAATTTAAAATCCGAATAATATACAAGGATGTTCTATTTAAAATAACAAAGTTAGTAGTAGTATAGCAAAATCTGAACACCCTATATAATCAAAGATATTTTTAAAAGAAGTACATTATTTTAAATCTAAATTCTACATAAAATTTCCTTTCAAATGATACCAGATTTGAAATAGCTACGATAAGGGGTTCCGGAGATATTTGACATTTTATAAAAATTTTGACAGTTCCAACTATGTATAAATTTACACTAAATATTTAATATATGATTAGAAAATAGTTCACTTGTTTTATGAAATGAATTTTGGCGAACTTGAAATGCGATATAAATATCTAAGGTTGTTTTTTTTTGTCATCGAACTGTCAAACTTTTTATAAAATGTTAAATATCTCCGGAACCGTTTATCGTAGCTATTTCAAACGTGGTATCATTGGAAAGGAAATTTTATGTAGAATTTAAAATCCGAATAATATACAGGGTGTTCTATTTAAGATAACAAAGTTAGTGGTAGTATAGCAAAATCTGAACACCCTATATAATGGAAGATATTTTTAAAAGTAGTACATTATTTTAAATATAAATTCTACATAAAATTAGCTTTCAAATGATATAAGATTTGATGTAGCTACGATAAGCGGTTCCGGAGATATTTGACATTTTATAAAAATTTTGACAGTTCCAACTATGTATAAATTTACACTAAATATTTAATAAATGATTAGAAAATAGTTCACTTGTTTTATGAAATGAATTTTGGCGAACTTGAAATGCGATATAAATATCTAACGTTGTTTTTTTTTGTGTCGAACTGTCAAACTTTTTATAAAATGTTAAATATCTCCGGAACCGTTTATCGTAGCTATTTCAAACTTGGTATCATTGGAAAGGAAATTTTATGTAGAATTTAATATCCGAATAATATACAGGGTGTTCTATTTAAGATAATAAAGTTAGTGGTAGTATAGCAAAATCTGAACACCCTATATAATGGAAGATATTTTTAAAAGAAGCCCATTATTTTAAATCTAAATTGTACATAAAATTAGCTTTCAAATGATATAAAATTTGATGTAGTTACGGTATTCGGTTCCGGAGATATTTGACATTTTATAAAAATTTTGACAGTTCCAACTATGTATAAATTTACACTAAATATTTAATATATGAATAAAAAATAGTTCACTTGATTTATGAAATGAATTTTGGCGAACTTGAAATGCGATATAAATATCTAAGGTTGTTTTTTTTTGTGTCGAACTGTCAAACTTTTTATAAAATGTTAAATATCTCCGGAACCGTTTATCGTAGCTATTTCAAACTTGGTATCATTGGAAAGGAAATTTTATGTAGAATTTAAAATCCGAATAATATACAGGATGTTTTATTTAAGATAACAAAGTTAGTAGTAGTATAGCAAAATCTGAACACCCTATATAATCGAAGATATTTTTAAAAGTAGCACATTAATTTAAATCTAAATTGTACATAAAATTAGCTTTCAAATGATATAAAATTTGATGTAGTTACGGTATGCGGTTCCGGAGATATTTGACATTTTATAAAAATTTTGACAGTTCCAACTATGTATAAATTTACACTAAATATTTAATATATGATTAGAAAATAGTTCACTTGATTTATGAAATGAATTTTGGCGAACTTGAAATGCGATATAAATATCTAAGGTTGTTTTTTTTTGTGTCGAACTGTCAAACTTTCTATAAAATGTTAAATATCTTCGGAACCGTTTATCGTAGCTAGTTCAAACTTGGTATCATTGGAAAGGAAATTTTATGTAGAATTTAAAATCCGAATAATATACAGGATGTTCTATTTAAGATAACAAAGTTAGAGGTAGTATAGCAAAATCTGAACACCCTATATAATGGAAGATATTTTTAAAAGTAGCACATTAATTTAAATCTAAATTGTACATAAAATTAGCTTTCAAATGATATAAAATTTGATGTAGTTACGGTATGCGGTTCCGGAGATATTTGACATTTTATAAAAATTTTGACAGTTCCAACTATGTATAAATTTACACTAGATATTTAATATATGATTAGAAAATAGTTCACTTGTTTTATGAAATGAATTTTGGCGAACTTGAAATGCGATATAAATATCTAAGGTTGTTTTTTTTTGTGTCGAACTGTCAAACTTTCTATAAAATGTTAAATATCTCCGGAACCGTTTATCGTAGCTAATTCAAATGTGGTATCATTGGAAAGGAAATTTTATGTAGAATTTAAAATCCGAATAATATACAGGGTGTTCTATTTAAGATAATAAAGTTAATGGTAGTATAGCAAAATCTGAACACCCTGTATAATCGAAAATATTCTTAAAAGAAGCACAATCGAATTTAGTATACGACTGGAAAAAATTACAGCTGTTTTAAATAAATCCCCACCCTCTGGTTTCAGGTTTTAGGCGATAGAGGTCCCGGATCTCAAACTTCAGCTTCAGATCTACATAAATCTAGTGGGATTTTATTCCTTTCGATGGTGAATCAAAACGCCGTCGGTTGTTGGGACACCAATAAGCCATTCGAACCTAAAAATTTCGGTATAGTACAAAGAAATGATTCCACTATGGTTTATCCGGCTGATTTGAAGATTTATCAAGATGATATTATCGTTTTGACGAATTCGATGCCTGTTTTCTTGTATTCGTCTTTGAATTACGATGAGATCAATTTCAGGGTGTGGATGAATAATGTTTATGAAGCTGTGAAAGGTACTAATTGCGATAATTCGATTTAATTGATTTTGTAATTTATTTTAAAACTAATTTCAATAAAAGAGTTATGCTTAGATTGTTTTTGTTTTATTTTGGAAATTCCAAAATATATATTTGTGCGATACCAATAAATTATTGTTTACTGTTATTTATTTCGTTGTTATCACTCAAATTTAAACAAAGATAACGTTTAATATAAATTAGAACAGTCTAACACAGATATTCACTACATACTCAGTTTTGTTTTTAATAATCGATCCAGTACAACTTAACAACTAGAGATATTTTTATTAAAAACCAGTAAAATTCCTGTCTGAAACAAAAGGAAAAAAAAAACGAAAAAAACAGAAGAAATCCTTTTAGCTTTATAAACAAGTGAGTTCAAGGGCAGTTCCTTTCGCTCTTGCTAGCAGCGACGAAGCGTCTTGATCCATTTGTAGGATGGTGAACTTGTCGCGTATTTTTTTGACTTACCTGGTATTTGAAACTCTCGATTTCGTCAGCAGTGCCGGATTAACAGACGAATTTACATGGACTAAATTGACTTACGATCTTCGTTCACCGCATGAAGAACATTCAAGGTTACCGAAACCTAATCCGGATGCTATATATTTTCCTACAGACGAGGAGGGTAGTTACAAAGGTCACACGATAAGTTCCAACAGTGAAGATTATCATTATCGTGAGTATTTATTCATATACAGGGTGTTATTAATAAAGTTATTGTTAGCTATTAATGCCTCTACCATTTTACCACCGTATCTTCATGTCACGTCAAAAATACGTCATAACGATGTCAATACGGGACTCGATAAATTTATAACGAGCAGTCACCGTCAAAAACACTCTGTATAATCATATATATAATATTCTTTCAGCAAATAATATCCCTATGGGTGCGAATCGTTGGAAAGACAAGCTGTTCATAACGGTACCACGCAGACGACACGGCATCCCATCAACGCTGAATTATATTCCCCTAAACAGTTCCGTGAAACATAACGTCCCTTTAATCCCATATCCGGATTTAAAAACTAACCGGATAAAAGCCTCGCACGGACATAATCACCTCATATCTGTCTATAGAGTAACGGTGGATCCATGCGATCGTCTTTGGATGGTCGATACAGGAATTATAGAGGTACCAGGTGAGATCGAATAATTTTGACGTTGACAGCTTTAATTTGACAGCTCGATTTCAGGCAATAAAACGTGGTTAGGTCGACAGAAATTAGTCATCATCGATCTGAACACGGATGAGATAATCAAGACGTATTATTTTAAAGAATCCGATCTAACTAGTAAGACTACTTTAGCTTTAATTACGGTAGACGTGACTGAATCTACTTGCGACGATGCTTACGCTTACATCCCGGATTTCCTCTCTTACAGTCTCGTAGTTTATAGCTTGAAAAATGACGATTCCTGGAGGATAAAACACAACTATTTTCATATAGAACCGACTAAAGGGGATTTCGAAATCGGTGGGCATAAATTCCAATGGTCCGATGGCATTTTCAGCGGTGGTTTGACCAATATCCAATCTAGTGGTTACCGAAATTATATTTTTCACGCAATGGCTGGAACGCATCTATATTCAGTATCGACTAGAGTTTTAAGAAACAAAAAATTGGCTACTAGATCGTATCATCATGACGATTTTATGGTGATTGAATTAATTTAAAGCTTTAATTGGGGTGTTAATTTTGTTTTATTTAGGTTTTAGGCGATAGAGGAAATGATTGGCAAACATCAGCTTCCGCTTTTCACCCATCCTCGAACGTTATGTTCTTCGCTTTAGTCAATAAACATGGCGTCGGTTGTTGGAACATAAATAACTTATTTTCACAAAATTCATTCGTAATCTTAAAGAAGGACGAAGCTAAAATGATATATCCAGCGGATTTGAAAATTTACAAAAACGATATTATAATATTAACGAATAGGATGCCCGTTTTTGTTTATTCTAAATTAAATTACGATGAAATAAATTTTAGAGTTTGGATAGGTAATATTTACGATGTTATTAGAGGAACGGGATGCGAAGATCGTGGGACAACTTCGGAATATTATGGTTAAAATCATAAATTGTACATATATACTTTTCGAACACCCCTCGTATACAGAATTTTTTATTAATTTTATTTATATCGCATACGATTAAATATTTTTAAACAATTTTAGTTTTAGATCAAATTTATATCGTATTTATTCAATAAAATTGTAATTAAATATTAAAAATAACTTTATTTTATTTAAAAATAATTAATTTTTGACGTTTATCGCTAACCTCATTATAAATCTATCTCACTCGAACCAATTCGATCTCTATAATCTATCGATCCTTGTCTATCATCCGTCTTCTAATCACAAAAAATTTGGTTAGATTCCACCGTGTCTGCGTAAAATGAAATTGGGAATAAAAAAATAATTCGATTACAAGCTATTAGATATGTTACGTTTTCGTATTATTTAAAGGATTTGCAATTTTTCTCGTAATATTGCCAGGAATTAAACCTAACCTGTAATAATCCCAGTGACAAATCCCTATAAAGATGAGTACCAGAAAAAGAAGTGGTTCGGGTTCTAAACGGCAATTAAAAGAGAAAGTCGTGCAGATTTACGAATCCTTTTTCAGGGGGGATGATCTATCGAAGAATAACCCGACGTTCTGGGAGGAATTATTCCTGTTAAAACCGAAAGTGTCACATCTAGAGAATGAAATACAAAAGATAACACCGGATCAATTGGGTTGCGTTAAAGAGAATATTAACGAGTTATTTAGCCAGTGTGTAGAGACTTTAGGACATGAACACAATATCAGGATCATGTACGCTATGCAGACACTCTGCGGGTTGGTTCACGCTACTTATAAGAAAGCTACGGCTGAAAGCGGGTTTGATATTATTAATCTATTGGTTGGGTTTAAGAATGCCGAACAGAAGATGCAGAAATTATTAGATCATTGTCATAATTTTTTAACTGGTATGATCACTAGATTTATTTTATTTTATCCAATTTAAATGTAATCGTTAATTTTAGGCGAATATCCCGATAGTTTAAAAGGGTTGTGTTTAAAATTATTACTGGTGTTCGTAACAGGAACCGAAAACGTAAGCCAGAATACCCTCGTTGAATATATTATGATAACGTCAATGTTTGAGTGTTTAATGCAATTATTATGCGACACTCCGACTAGACAAAAACACGGTCACGATGTCGTATTATTATTAACGCTTTTAGTCAACTATCGTAAACACGAAGCTGCGAATCCGTATATAGTAAAATTATCGATTCTAGATGACGAATTGGCCTTAAACGGATACGGACAAGTTATAACAGCATCGCTAACCGAATTCTGTCGACAATTTACTTTACAACAATCGGAATTGCAAAACGCATCTTGGTTATCGTCCCTGACGAATATGGTTGGGAATATGTTCATATCGGAAGAAGGCGCTTTTAGGACGCAACAGATTCGAGCTAATAACGCTTTGTTGCTTGCGTTATACGAAGCTATACATTTAAATCGTAATTTTATAACGACGCTAGCTCAAACGCAGACTGATACTAGTTTACCACCTTCGCCTAGTAATACTTTAAATGCCGGAATAACACCTACGGATGTTTCTAATATGTACGTTGCGGAATTGATGGCGCAACCTTCGAATTTATTAGTAACGTTCTTCCAATATTGGTAAGTACAGGATTATCGTTTTGAATCGGAATTGTATTGACGATTTATGTTTTAATCAAGTTCGATCGTCATGCAAGATACGAAGACTGAAGGGGGTGCCAATACCGTCAAATTATGTTTCCTGATATTGAGTTGCATAGCTGAGGATCAATACGCAAACTCTCTAATGCACGATATAAGTTTAACGTTTAAAGTGCATTTGCATCGAATGCCGATGCGACATCGCAAGATTACGGCTGATAAATTAGCTTTATCGCAACCGTTAGCTTCGACGTTATTAGATTTACTCGTTGAATTCATTATGAGTCATATGATGAAGAAATTCCCGATGGAATTGTACGTTTTATGTATCGGTGTGATACATCGGATCTTATGCTATCAAAAACGATGTCGAATCCGGATAAATTACCAGTGGAAGGAGTTGTGGACCGCTTTAATAACATTATTAAGATTCTTAGTACAAAACGAGACTAATTTAACAAAGAGAATGAACATCTTCGATTTATCGATACAAGTCGTTAATATACTTAATCTTTTCATCACTTACGGTGATACGTTTCTTCCAACGCCTGGTAGTTACGATGAGTTATATTACGAATTAATTCGGATGCATCAAGTCTTCGATAACGTATACACAATGGGTGAATTAATCTCGTAAAGTTTCACGATGAATTCATTTAAATAATTTTAATATTTTAGGTTTGCGATACTCGACAGGCGATGGTGAATTTAAAGATTACGCTCAAAAATTAAACAACACCCTAATCAATATTAGAGCGATCATTAAACATTTTTCTCCTAAAATCGAGCAATGGTTGACGTCGCAAAGTCTATCGACACCATCCGAAGATCAAATCTTGGAAGTTGTCAGGAAGAATTACGATTCGCTCACTTTAAAACTGCAGGATTCCCTCGATCAGTACGAAAGGTATTCGGAGAAACCAAAGCACACGCAATTCTTTACGAGCATGGTTAGGAATGTTGTCAGTGATACTAGGCAGACTATAGATTTTGCATCGATAGACCTGCAAGTGATTTTGCAAGACTTTTCATCGATTTCTTAATTTTTGTTCCGATTTATAAGTTAATTATTGTAATAAGTATTATATATTTTATTATGAAGTATACATAAATATGTTATTATATTAAAGAAGAAAACACAGACGAAAGTGATTTGTAAATAAATGTATTTACTCTTGTATTATATCGTTTTTTAATTGTCTTCGTTTTAAATTAAGAAAAATTAAAATTAACTTCAAAATTGATATTTATTTAAAAAAATACTCGTAAGATACAAAAACACAATAACAATAAATTAACGTATACATGTATTGAGCACACTAGGCTTGCTTTTCGTTTTATCCTCCTTTGTCTTCACGGTATTCTTCACAAAACACTTCCACAGCCTTAAAGTCTCATCGGCCCCCGCTGACAACACTGTACTCCCATCCGGAGACATTGCAAGATGTAAAACTCGTGCCGTATGTCCTGTTAACTCGCTAACTTTAGTCATGCCAGGGTATTTCCAAATTATAAGCTGGTTATTAGCAAAACCATGTCCCGAGATCATCTCTTTATAGTTTGTCGACCATAATAGGCCGCAAACTTGAGATTTTGTATCGATAGCGTTAGCACAGCTTCCGGTATTCATGTTCCAAAGTCGAATATGCCTATCGGCAGTGCCACCGCCACTAGCTAAAATCTGCGGCTGCCACGGACACCACGCTAAAGCCTTAACAGCCGCTTGATGTGCCGTAAAACTGTATAAAGTCTGATTCTGCGTATGATGTCCGTTATTTACAGCCGACCATATATTTAAAACATTATCGTTACCACCGCTAGCTAAATATTTCCCGTCGGTCGACCATTTTAACCCGCAAACTTCTTGCGTATGTCCTGATAAAGTAGAGACGATATGATCTCGTTGTCGTACATCGTGGTGTATAATTTGTCCACTACGCGAACCGCTAGAGACAATATATGAATTCCACGATAAAGATCCCACTCTAGCGGAATGCCCGTCCATAACTCGTAGACGCTTCGTCTTCGAACAATCCCACAATTCTGTCGTCCCCGATGTTGTTCCAACCGCTAAAAAATCACCTTCTTGTATCCAGGCTAACGAACAAATATAATCGTTTCCGCTCATTTCCATTAACTCTTCGATTTTCCCCGTGCCAGCATTCCACAGATAAACATGAGATCCTAAAGCGGCAGCTAAAATATTGTTGGCACCCCAATCCATTAAATTCAGATAATAATCATCGATTATATCGGGAGCATCTAAAATACGATCAGGAGCTTGCGGAATATACCTATTGGAGCTTTTAACAGAAGCTGGAGTCTTCGTTTGTGTGTATAATACCCTCATAGGGTTTTGAAATCCTTCGGGTGCAGCGGGTGCTTTCTTCTGATACGATAAAATCTTCTGAGTTCGGATATCATTCCCATGCAGGTTTTCGCAGATAACACGTTGCAATTCTTGCTTGCTCGGACTGGCATTCTCCTCGTTTTGTGTTATTTTAAAATGTCCCAGATCGAAATTCGTCGCACTCCTAGACGGTATAAATCTATCACCACCGCTAGGAGTTTTATTACCGTTAGCTTTATTCGGTGTTGGTGTCGTTGATCTACCAGGTGATTTAGATTTCGAAGGTGTTTTCGCAGGTGTCTTTCTAGTTCGTATCACAATATCAGCGCATGAATTATTCTTCGTTGGAGTCTTCGAATTGTTAATCGAGGAATTCGATTTTTGTTTAGATGAATTTAAACTCACGTTCGTTGTGGATGAATTATTTTCGATACCTTTTCTTTGCCATCGAGGGACCGGTCCTTTAGTAATTGGCCCGTCGATATTCATTAGACTGTTTAATTCGTTAACGTATCGAAATTGAGCCATTTCTACGGTGTTAATTAGTTTTAAATACGATACTTTTTAATAATATTCTTGAAAACATCAAAAAGTCCGTTAAATTTTGTAATTCGAATTGATTGACGTTTGATAATTATAGCGATCTTAGCGACATCTATTATACTGCGATGACATCTGAGAATGTTTGTCACAATAAACGTTTTACCTAATCTATTATCTCGTTTTTTTGAATTAATTAAAAAGGATTTTAAAAATGAGTTTGATATACGTGTTTGCAGGTGTATTTTGCTTTCGATTAACACATTTCCACAATTAAATTTATAAATTTAACATACATTCGCGGTTGTTTTTTTTTACAATTTTAATTATTGAAATGTGTTGTATGAAGGCAAAATATTTGTAAAATTGTGAATATTCATCCCATTTTTTAAATACATTTAAAATAACTTCCAAAAACTGATTATTAGGATAAATATGAGATGGTGTTACCGGTGAGATGTACCAACTGTTGAAATAATTTGAAATCGTTTGAGTTAAATATAACAATTTTAAGTTTAATTAATCTATTAATAGAGTTTAATCAGGATAATTTATGATATTGAATGATTCCGCAGGTAATATTACATTAAAAAGTAACTTTATGACAGATTTGAAATAATGGCGGGAAAAATTAAAATTCCCTAAAAACATCACTGTCAACTGTCATAAGTTTTAAAATGGTGGGTCAAATTCAAATCTTCCAAACGTATATAAATAAAGATAAGAGAGACCGACAGATCGTGTTAGAACAAGTTTGTCCGTACAAGGATGAAGATAAGGATTGTGAATTTGGATTTTTATATGTCCAACTCTATTCCCGGTTTAGATATACAGTACTCGGAATTTCGTGGTTCTTCAATAACTCACGTACCAGTTATTAGAATTTATGGATCTACAGAAGAAGGTAATACATATATAGTGTTATATTAAATACAAAAAAAAAATTTTCTTTTGCTACGTATACATTTTTTTCAAAGTAAAAAGGGAATTCTATCGATCGCTTTCAGGTGAAAAAATTTGCTTGCACGTTCATGGTGTTTTTCCTTATATATATATTCCATACGATGGTCAGATAGGAGTCGATGGTTTTATGTATCAAATAGCATTAGGGTTGGATAAAGCGATTAATATATCGTTGGGGCAGACCTCCTCGAATACGCAACACGTATACAAAGTTTGTTTAATATCCGGAATGTAAGTTTGTATAATTTGATTCGTTCTTCATATATAATCGATTTATATTCCAGCCCGTTCTACGGTTACCACGCGAGACAACACCAATTCCTCAAGATCTACTTCTACAACCCCTTAATCATCAAGAAAGCTTGCACTTTATTACAAAACGGAAATATCCTCGGCAAAATCTACCAACCCCACGAAGCGCACATCCCGTACATTCTACAATTTATGATCGATTATAATTTACACGGAATGAGTTTTATAAACGTATCGGATTTAAAATATCGAGCCGACGATTACACCAGCAATAAATATCCGGAAAATACAGTTTTACCACCGTCAATTCGAAAAATGTCCATATGTAAAATTGAAGCTGATACTAAATCGGAATGCATTTTAAATCGGGACGAGATTACACCGGGGAGGTTGGCTGTGAATCCCGGAATAAAAGCTTTATGGGATGACGAGAAACAAAGACGACGAAATAACGGGGAATCTTCACAGATGGAGCAATTTTTAACGCAGAATCGAATAGATAAACCCCCGACATCGACTCATATCGCTTATAAGAAGATGTTAGACGAGAAATTACGATTAAAACCGAAATTAAGCGCAACATCACCAGAATTAGAATTGTCGGTTTATCCTGCGGAAACTCCACCGGATTCGAATTTATTAAACGCATCAACGATTGATGTTACATCGAGTCAAAATACAGACGATTCAAGCATTTTAGATGTGACGATAACAAACGAATCAATTCTAGATGAGGATGGTCGAGAATTGTACGATCTGCTTCGGGATTTAAAGGAGGATAATATCGAGAAAGACAGTATTTTATCGCAAGTCCAAAAAGAAGATGAATCGGATGGGGAGAACGATATAGATTTGAGTTTTCCGTTAGATGGTGATATGCGAACTCCACAGAAAATTGAGGAGATACCTGAGAGGGAATTTTTAAACGATTCTTATTTTGAGACTATCGGTAAATTACCTCAATTAGATGGTGTATGCGATGATGATTTGGAGGAGGAACCTTGTAAGAGCAAGATTAAAAAGAATAAAATCAACGGTAAGAATAATATTAAAGCGGAGAATTTAAACAATTACGATTTAGGTTTTAATTTAATTACTAATAAAGAGAATATTAAAGATAACTCATATTATTTAGGTAATACGTGCGAAATAAGAAAACGAAGCTCAAAGAAAACGTTCAAGGTGAAAACCAGCGCAATATTTTGTAAATCGAAATTGAAATTTACCAAAACGCAATGCGATTATTGCTTTAAATCTCATTCGACAACACAACGTTGTATCAAGAGGTATTTCCACAATTTACACCCGAAGGATGAAGAGGGCCAAATTAATGATGTAATCGGAAGGATTTGTCAGGATATGAATGCCGAGGAATTGAAGTGGGAGAAACGGTTGGATATCGGGATGGTGGTCGAAGATATCTGTCAGAATCTTACGATTAAGAAAAGATCGAAATCGAGGAAGTTATCGAAGAAATTAAGTTGCTCGTATTGTCCATCGGATAAGAATCAGAATTTATTAACCGATCCAATCGAGGGGAAAAATATTTCGAATAAAACTAAGAAAAAGGGAGAAAATGTTTCCGAAATTAAATTAAATGAAATTAATACTTTATTGCCGGTTGATAAAAAGGGGAAAGCGAAGAGGGTTCAAAAAATTAAGGAAAAAACTAATACGATTAATGAAAATTCAATTAACAGTGATAAAATCATTCCGAAAACAGATTTAAATCGGAAATCAATTTCGAAGATTAAAACTAAAAGAAATCGCATTGAAAAGAGACCTCTCGATATGCCATTATTAAGCGATTCAAATGAATTTAATAGTTCTGATAACATCGAAGATAATAATAATAATATTAATATGATCGACTTAAATAATTTACCTCCGGAACAGGGAAAATATAATTTACGAAGTAGGAAATCGAAACCACCAAAACCACCTGCGGATTTACCAATAATCCCTATCGGAAAATCTAAAAAGTCGAAGAAGCTTAAACAATCGAAGAATAAGCAAACGCAGACTTTAAATGTGAATGGAAAATCGCGAAAATTTGCGAAAAAGCCTCTTTTCAATATAATAGTGAGGAAAACTCAAAAAATAGATTCTTACAGTATAAAAGTGTGCCCGATTAAAGAGGGTGGTAAAGCTCGCGATTATTATGAATTGGGGCCGAATCCCAAGCCAAAATTTCGTGTTGTAGCCGGTAAAAAACCGTACACTTTTAACGTGAAGGATACTAGAATAAAATATCCTAACACGACATGGTCTTCCTATTATAATTTCGAATCAAATCCGGTTAAAAATCCAGTTAACAATTCGATTAAGATTATCTCGAATCAAATCCTCGAAGATGCTGAAAGATACTGCGAAACCGATATTAAAAAGGGAGCAAATATAGAAACGATAAAACCAATTGAATCGAAGAAATTAAACCGACTCACATCCAACGAAGAAAGAGCTGTCGATACACTAACCGAGCTTTACGATGAAATACAAGGTGACATATTTCAACAAATCGATGTACCCGAAATATTCGAATCATTAAAAATTGATTACGAAACAACGGATGGATCTCCATCTTCGACCAGCTCACTTTCGAATTATCGAGAGGATATGAAGAAGACTTACGATAACTTAATGGAGAAAATGGGGAAATCACTCAACGATCTCTTCGATAACGTATCACCGATTAGAAAGAGGACTGCGATACAAAAGGATGCTAACACGAAACCAATCGAGAAGACACAAAAAAATGTTAGTTTCAACGATGTTTATTCGGTGAGATCCTATCATTCTGAAAGTTTGTATTTATTCGATGATGATGAGATGGAAATGATCGAGGAAGATATAAATAAGGCACCTACTTCTCTCGATACACAAGTTCCGATTAAACAGAAAATGTTATCCAGCGATTTAGGTAAGGTACCAACCTTAACGAAATCTTATAAAATCCCCAAATTAGTGAGACAGCCGATAATTCCACTCGAAAAAGAGGTTGTATTTAAAGAGGAAACCTCATCTATTGAGATTTCGTCTCAAATTATATCGAAACAAAAAAAAAAAATTGAAACTATCCCGAAACAAAATTCACAAATTTCATCAAATATATCAATTGTTTCCGGACCTCCACCAATTAGAAGCGCCAAAAATTCTAATCCCCAATCGAGATTATCTTCAACGAAAAAAGAGAAACCGATTTTTTCAAGCCCCAAAAAAATTAAAGAAACAAAACACTTTAGAAATACCAAGATCGATTCCGTCCAGGCATCCTTGATAAAACGTTATGAAAATCTTCAAAAATTATTATCAATTGTTTCCGAAAATAGTGAATTTATCAATCACAAGAAGGATATCGATTATAGGGCTTTAAATTGTAAGTTGATGATGGAGAAGCTTCAGCAGCAACTCTTAGAATCACGTTTGCACAGATGTAATTGTATGAATGCTGATTTCAAGCAAATAACGCTGCACAATATTAATATCGCAGCAAATTATAGAACATTTAACCCAGATTTAAATCTTAAACAATCTTTTGATTTAAATAATTACGTTCCAGACTCTGATAAGTCCAAAGATGGAGCATCAATTCCATCTATAACGAAAAAAGGTAAAATTTGGCCCCCAAAGTTTGGGGTAAAACTTAAATCGCGAAATAACTTTAAAATTTTCAGCTCGTAAGCGAAAAAGCAAGAAGAAAAATACTAAAGAAAATAAAATTTATCCAATTAACCAATACGCGAGCTTAGACGGTCCAAACGATTCGTCATCAGATGAAGATCAACCTGTCAAACCTGCAGTAAAACGGAGATGTGTCCAACCGAGGAGACCGTTATCGGAATCCTTAAAATACAGTCCTTTAAAGGTGCATTACGGATCGCCGACAAAATCGACAGGTAACAGCTGAAAACAAAAGATTACAATAATTTCTCTTTTTTTTTTTTGTTTAATTCTGTTTTAATTAGCTTTTGCATTCTTTATATCTAAGCATCGTTTTATTAGATTTACAGAAACAAGTAAATCGTTCACCGATTTCCTTTACCGATCAAGAGTGAGTTTTATTTTATGCATTCGTAGTTGTTTTCTCTAGTATGGCTTTAAGGTTGTGGTTATGTAATTGTAGTGATTAGTTCTTCCTTGTGTTTAAATCCCTCTCTTAATTGCGTTGAAATTTATTTTCTGGAAGCTTACGCCTACCTTGTATCGTGCGAATCGCTAACTTGTATATAGGTCTTGAAAAACTGTCAAACATTGTTTGACAGCTGTCAAAAATATGACAGTAAATTTCGATCATGAAAATTGTAATAAAATCAGTGCTTTTATTGTTTGAATGTTTACAACAACAAAAAACTTCCAGCGTTGGAACTGCAGAAAATCATTCTTTTTACGATTAATTTGACAGCTGTCGGAAATTTTCTAAATCCGTTGAAACAATAACCGACAACTTTTATAATTTCGCAATTTTCAAGCGTCAAGTTATAACGGTTGCTGCAAAGAAAACGCAAGTATTCCTCAAATTTGACAGCTGTCAGATTTGACAGACAATTTCAAGTCCGATTATAACAAATACGCACAAAAAAATTTCTTTCGCAATATAGCAGCCGCGCGTATAATATTTTGACATTTAAGCACGTGTACTTGACACCTACAATTTGACAGCTGTCAAAAATATGTTGATAGTTAGCAATCACGAAATAGAAAAAAATCTCGATAAAAAAGAAATTGTTTTTACAATTTGACAGCTGTCAAATGTATTTTGATAGCAACAATTTAAAGTCCGAGTATAACAAACACGCACAAAGAATTTCTTTCGCGATAGTATAATATTTTGACGGTTAAGCACGTGTACTTGACAGCTACAATTGTCACATTTGAAAACAGAAACTCCTTTTCTTAAAATAATAGTCGTTTAATCTGACACCTGTCAGAATTTTTGCGATGGTTATTTATGACAGTTACAACCGTTAACATGGAACAAAAGAACTGTTTTTACAATTTGACAGCTGTCAAAAATATGTTGATAGGTACCAATCACGAATTAGAAAAAAAATCTCGATTTGTTTTTACAATTTGACAGCTGTCAAAAATATTTCGATAAAAAAAATATTTTTACAATTTGACAGCTGTAAGACATATATTTATAGTTATCTACCACTTTCGAAATAGGACAAAAAGAGAACTCTCTTAAAATTTGATAACTGTCAGAATTTTTTTGATTATAATATTCAAATTTGTATGCAACTTTTTTGACAGTTATCGTACAAAGAAACTGTCATTAGAATTTGACAGCTGTCAAAAATATGTTGATAGTTAGCAATCACGAAATAGAAAAAAATCTCGATAAAAAGGAAATTGTTTTTACAATTTGACAGCTGTCAAATGTATTTTGATAGCAACACTTTGAAGTCCGAGTATAACAAACACGCACAAAAAATTTCTTTCGCGATAGTAGCAGCCGCGTGTATAATATTTTGACGGTTAAGCACGTGTACTTGACAGCTACAATTGTCACATTTGAAAACAGAAACTCGTTTTCTTAAAATAATAGTCGTTTAATCTGACACCTGTCAAAATTTTTGCGATGGTTATTTATGACAGTTACAACCGTTAAACATGGAACAAAAGAACTGTTTTTACATGTTGATAGGTACCAATCACGAATTAGAAAAGAAAATCTCGATAAAAAATTGTTTTTACAATTTGACAGCTGTCAGAAATATGTTGATAGGTACCAATCACGAATTAGAAAAAAAAATCTCGATAAAAAATTGTTTTTACAATTTGACAGCTGTCAAAAATATTTCGATAAAAAAAATTATTTTTACAATTTGACAGCTGTCAAACATATATTTATAGTTATCTACCACTTTCGAAATAGGACAAAAAGAGAATTCTCTTAAAATTTGATAACTGTCAGAATTTTTTTGATTATAATATTCAAATTTGTATGCAACTTTTTTGACAGTTATCGTACAAAGAAACTGTCATTAGAATTTGACAGCTGTCAAAAATATGTTGATAGTTACCAATCACGAAATAGAAAAAAATCTCGATAAAGAAGAAATTGTTTTTACAATTTGACAGCTGTCAAACATATATTTATAGTTAACTACCACTTTCGAAATAGAAAAAAAGATTTCTCTTAAAATTTGATAACTGTTAGAATTTTTTTGATTGCAATATTCAAATTTGTATGTCATATTTTTTTTTGACAGTTACGAACATACGTTGAATCGTACAAAGAAACTGTTATTAGAATTTGACAGCTGTCAAAAATGCATTGATTGTTACCAAACACATAATAGGAAGAAAAAATTCTCTTCCGATTTGACAGTTGCCAGAATTTTTTTAACGGTTATAATATTTACATTTAAATTAAAAAGAAACGAATTTTATCACTTTTTAAATTAAAAAAAATATATAACTATGTGCCAAATAAATTAAAATCACGAAAAAGGAACTGTTTTTACAATTTGACAGCTGTCAAAAATACGTCGATAGTTATCAACTATACAATAGGAAGTAAATAGTCTTGCAATTTGACAGGTGTCGAAAATTTTTTGTTCCGGTCGTTATGACAGACGAATTTTAGAGTAATACGATGTTACAACTGTCAAAGGCGTTCTGACAGCTACAGTTCCAACGTTTGAAATTATTTAAAAAAAAACGCTTTTAAATGTATAGCGGTTGTGTCTGCAATATTTCGACAGTTTGACAATTTGACAGCTGATTGTCACAGTACTCAGATTTGTACCGAAAAATTACTGATTTTACATATTTGACAGCTGTCAAAAATACGTCGATAGTTATCAACTATAGAACAATAGAAAGTAAATGTCTTGAAATTTGACAGGTGTCAAAAAATTTTGTTTTGGTCGTTATGACGGACGAATTTTACTGTATTATGATGTTACAACTGTCAAATGCGTTCTGACAACTACAGTTCCAACGTCTGAAATAATTAAAAAAAACGTCTTTTAAATGTATAGCGGTTGTGTCTGTAATATTTCGACAGTTTGACAATTTGACAGCTGTCAAACATATATTTATAGTTACCACTTTCGAAATCGGAAAAAAAAGGAAATTCTTGTACAATTTGATAATGTGCATACGTTGAAATCGTACAAAGAAACAATTATTATTACAATTTGACAGCTGTCAAACATGCATTGATAGTTACCGAGCACATAATAGGAAGAAAAAATTCTCTTGGGATTTGACAACTGTCAATTTTTTTATCACGTATACCTGCATTAAAATCGCGAAAAAGGAACTGTTTTTAGAATTTGACAGCTGTCAAAAATACGTCGGTAGTAAATAGTCTTGCAATTTGACAGCTGTCTCAAATATTTTCTTGATTACCACAGTGCTCCGATTTGTACCGAAAAACTACTGATTTTACATATTTGACAGCTGTCAGACATATTTTGACAGTTGCAGTTGTCAAATCTGATAAATGTATTGTTTTTACATTGCATTTATTTTGACAGTTGCAATTACAGTGAAGATAGTAAAACATAAACTAAAATGCTAAAAGTCGGCTGAAAATGCAACTGTTTAGCAATTCTAGTTATGTTAGGCTTCAGTAGGCGTTGCTTCCAGATAATACTACGTAATTTACGATTAAAATTGTAGAGTTTAGAGGTAACATTAACACAATTAACTACTACTATCCTGTTCTAGCCTAAGTCTATTCTATTACAGCGGAAAAGAAACATCGAAAAAATTCAAACGAAAATTAAGTTTTTCTCGGAAAGCATTCAACAAAACGCAATCCGAAGAGAAACTAACATGCGTTTATAGATCGAATAAGAAAACGTCGTCAAACATAGTATCAATACCCACACCAACATCCGAGTCAACAATTAATTTGACACAAAACGAATCTAGTATTAGTTTAATAACTCCTTACCAGAAACCACCAATAGATTCAGTACAAACTGGTAACACTTCAATAGATTCTTCGTCATATCAAAGAGAGAAAGTTGGAGTAGATCCGGAGAATAATAGGTTGGATCTTGGGTTATTAATTCCTACGATGCAAACTTTAGAACCGTCGAATTGTATTAGTACAGTTACGGAAATAGAAACCAGCGTTAGTGGTGGAGAACAAGAACAATCTGGTGTATCTTTAATAACGCCTTATCAAAAATCGGAGATTAAATTTATAAAAAATTATAATACGCAATTCTCGGATAGCTCAGCTTCGTTATCGGACGATATTTTCTCGCCGAATTTACCAAACTCCTTCGATATGTTTAGTTTCGACGACGAATCTAACGGAGATAAAGATGAAGATCCGGCTAAATTATACGACGTCCTCAACAATTACATCCCTCAAGCTGGTACGTCGAAATTAACCCCGAAACAACTCTCATCGAATTCCGTAGGAAGTGACGACAATAAATCGAGTGAGAACGACGTGATCACCCCGTATCAAAAGGAGATAGCTCCTCTCAGCGTTTTCGAATTCGCGAATCAAAATTTCCGAACTGGACCCGTCAGTATTATTCCTAAAATCCCACCGCCCTCTAGGAAATTAATCGAAGCTAATCTCCGCGATTATAACATCCCGGAAGTGCATCATAAAGAGGCTTTTTATAGTAATGCTAAAGATGTGACTGGACCTGTCGAAATCGGTGTTAAAGTCCTGCGGATTTTAAGCGATAACATCGCTGATTTGCCCGAGTTTGAAAGCAGTTTTAAAGGTATCGATCATTATAGGAGGGAATATTTAGAACAGATTTATCCCGATGATAAAATTACTATTAAAGATGTTAATGATTATAAAAAATCGTTTTGTAAGATTTCGAATTGTGTAATAACACCCGCGGAGCTACCTCCAACTAAAGGTGAAATTAATTTGTGGTTAAAAAATAAATTGCAATCTAATAAGGAGAAATCGATTCAAATTACTGAAAAGAAGAAGAGGATACTCATACCACGCAGTCCCGGAAACGATCAAGATGATAATTCCGACGATTCTCTAACGATATCACCTTGCACACCTTTAGATGAAACCCTAAAGAACGCTGAGGAACAGGAAAATGAAAGTCCCGTTATTAAAAGGAATGAAGTCCTCAAACGATATCAGAAGCGAAAATCGCTTCATTCGAGTGAAGATTCTTCGGGGAAAACTTTGGAATTGACTTTGGAGGAGAAACGTCACGATAGCCGTCAAATCACCGGTGTAACTCTCGATGGTTCGGCGACCTCTTGTGATAACCTCCAAAATGCTAGAGCCGTCTCAGAATATCTGAATCTGACCGTTTTCTGTATGGAATTGATCATCGAAACGAGGAGTAATTATAATCCGGATCCCTCTCATGATGTAATGAAAGGTATGTATAAAAATCTTTGCCGCCCCCTTCCCCTTTCATACATCCTTTTTAATTAATTAAAAAAAAAACGTACGAAATACGTACGAAATATTTATCCAGCGTTGTGTTTAAAATAAATTTTCTACTATTCCGACTTAATGTAACACCCTGTATAATTTAAACGAGTTCTAAAAGATGCATTAGCTAAAATACTACAACTTTTATTTGAAAATTTTTTCTCTAAACTTGATAATAACGGAGATAATCGACTTCCCCACTCATTTCCCGAATAGCTCCGAAACATAATTCTCGTATAAATAGGAAATGGACCCGCTTTTTACCACCACAACAGGTGTTGAATTTTAATAAACGCCGAAATACGTCTCTCGTAAATTGCCCCAAAGAATAGTTTTTTTTTTTTATATCAAATCTTCCTATTCATAATTGTTAATTTATTTTATTCGAAATATTTACTCAGTGACAGGTGGTCTAATGTATAATTTTAAGCGGAATTCAATTATGTAAAAATATATCCAGCGTTGCGTTTAAAATAAATAAATTTTCGACCATTCAGTCTTAATATAACACCCTGTATAATTTAAACGGGTTCTAAAAGATGCGTTAGTTAATATACTACAACTTTTATTTGAGAACTTTTCCTCTAAACGCGATACTAACGGAGATAATCGACTTCCCCACTCATTTCCCGAATAGCTCCGAAACATAATTCTCGTTTAAATAGGAAATGGAGCCGCTATTTATCACCACAACAAAGATATATTTAATTGTAGCAAACTTTACCACCTTCCCTCTCTCACTCCACCCTCCTCCCTCCGCCCCTCTCTCCCGTCAGCTTGCTCTTAGGAGTTGAATTTTAATAAACGCTGAAATACGACTTCATAAGTTGCGTCAAAGAACATTAATACCAAAAATTTTATCGTATGAAGTTTATTTTCCAAAAAAACTTCGCCACCGCCCCGTCGACCATTCCGTCTTAATATAACACCCTGTATAATTTAAACGGGTTCTAAAAGATGCGTTAGTTAATATACTACAACTTTTATTTGAGAACTTTTCCTCTAAACGCGATACTAACGGAGATAATCGACTTCCCCACTCATTTCCCGAATAGCTCCGAAACGTAATTCTCGTTTAAATAGGAAATGGAGCCGCTATTTATCACCACAACAAAGATATATTTAATTGTAGCAAATTTTACCACCTTCCCTCTCTCACTCCACCATCCTCCCTCCGCCCCTCTCTCCCATCAGCTTGCTCTTAGGAGTTGAATTTTAATAAACGCTGAAATACGACTTCATAAATTGCGTCAAAGAACATTAATACCAAAAATTTTATCGTATGAAGTTTATTTTCCAGACAAACTTCGCCACCGCCCGTCAACCCCTTGGGCGAGTGGAGGGGGGTGTTAAAAAAATTCCTAGTTAAATGGATGCCTCAACATCGTCTTCAAATTTTAAAGTGTACACTTTTAGCTGTTTGAGCTAGGCGTTGATGTGTCAGTCGGGATAAAACCTTTTCTATATACAGGGTGTTCAAACTTTGCTCATCGCTGCTTTATTATTGCTGTTACGAGTATGCGGCGATTACAAAATGGAGGGAACAAATAAAACAATCGATCATCGCGTTTTCGAAATATGCATTGAGACTATGATTTTTTTTAACGGAACAGACTGTATATCTCACAATCGTTTAATTTAATTCTGAACAAAAGCCGTTAATTTTTTCATAGAAATACCATACGTAAAATAGCACTTGTTTTTGATGTAGATTGAAGATCTTTGAAGACAAAAAACGTCAAATAAAGCTTTAGTTGTCTCTTTTATCAATCAAGATACTAGTACCATGTACTAGATGGACGCACAGTAAATAATCCGTTTGTTTTTTCCTTATCAATTCCTCGATCAAGCTCTCTTAAGTGAATAATCTTAAGTTCTATCTCATTTCAATAAATTTATGATTACTGATTTACTTGCTTCGTCTAACTTATCAGTTTTTTTTTTGGTATCAAATTCTATTTATAATTGTTAATTTATTTTATTCGAAATATTTGCTTAGTGACAGATGGTCTAATGCATAATTTTAAGCGGAATTCAATTATGTAAAAATATATCCAGCGTTGTGATTAAAATAAATAAATTTTCGACTATCCCGTCTTTATGTAACACCCTGTATAATTCAAACGAGTTCTAAAAGATGCATTAGCTGAAATACTACAACTTTTATTTGAAAATTTTTTCTCTAAACTTGATAATAACGGAGATAATCGACTTCCCCACTCATTTTCCGAATAGCTCCGAAACATAATTCTCGTATAAATAGGAAATGGACCCGCTATTTACCACCACAAGAACGGTTCATTCAATTGTAGCCTATTATAGTCGCTTTTCAATCATTAGCGGCTCAAATTGATGATTATTACAATTCTGCAGGTATCATTTATAAAATTTTCAACGACGTTCCTGAAGATGATCCCTCGAGGAAGAGATCGGTGAGAGGCTGTTTCCTCCTGGATAACACGAATACGTCCCCGACGAAAGAGAAATTTTCAATTTTGGATGGTATCATCATCGAAAACGATGACGTCATTAAAACGGTTAAATCGGAGGAGGAGCTTATAATGAAGTTCGTCGAGTTCTTCGTCGAATCCGACCCGGATATCTTGATAGGGTACGAGATAGAGATGCTATCTTGGGGTTACCTAATCGAAAGAGGGTACACTTTAAATCTGAATTTGATCTCCTTATTAAGTAGGGTCCCGATTTCGACGAAGAATAAACCTGAAGATGATCAGTCGGATTTGACGATACCCGGGAGGATAATTTTAGATTTTTGGAGATTATTGAGGCATGAAATCGCCTTACAAAGTTACACTTTTGAAAATATCGTTTATCACATCCTCCACCAGAGGGCGCCTTTATATTCGTTTAAAACCCTGACGAATTGGTGGAATCATACCTCAGGGTTGTACAGGAATAAAGTGGTCCTATACTATTATTATCGTATCGACGCCATTTTGAAGATCGTCGAGAGATTAGATCTGATCGGGAGGACTAGCGAGTTAGCCAAATTATTCGGGATACAATTTTTTGAGGTGTTATCTAGGGGATCCCAGTTTAGAGTTGAATCTATGATGTTGCGTTTGGCGAAACCCTTAAATTATATTGCTGTTTCACCGAGTATGCAGCAGAGGGCCAAAATGAGGGCGCCCGAATCGCTTCCTTTAATAATGGAGCCCGAATCGAAATTCTACGTCGATCCCGTGATAGTTTTAGATTTCCAAAGCTTGTACCCTTCGATGATCATCGCTTATAATTATTGTTTCTCCACCTGTTTGGGGAGGATCGAACATCTCGGTCAAAATATCCCTTTCGAATTCGGAGCTACTCACCTGAAGATTCCCCGGAAATACGTCAAGAATTTAAGCCGGAAAAATCTGATTAATATCTCACCTTGCGGTGTAGGGTACGTTAAGAGAAGCGTACGCGAAGGGATCCTCCCGAAGATGTTGCAGGAGATCCTCGACACACGTTTAATGGTGAAGAAATCGTTGAAGAAAAATTCCGGAAATAAAACTTTAGAAAAGGTATTAGACGCGAGGCAATTAGGATTAAAACTCATCGCTAACGTCACTTACGGGTACACGGCGGCTAATTTCAGCGGAAGGATGCCTTGTATCGAGGTCGGAGATAGCGTCGTTAGTAAAGGACGGGAGACGTTACAACGAGCTATTAATTTAGTGGAGAAAACCGCCGAATGGGGCGCTAGAGTCGTGTACGGTGATACCGATTCCCTTTTCGTTTTAATTCCGGGTAGGAGTCGCGAGGAAGCTTTCAGGATTGGAGCTAAAATCGCCGAAGCCGTCACGGAAGATAATCCGAGTCCGGTTAAGTTAAAATTGGAGAAAATATTCCATCCCTGTATATTACAAACTAAAAAAAGATATGTGGGTTATATGTTTGAATCGCCCGATCAAGTTGAGCCGGAATATTGCGCTAAAGGGATCGAAACTGTTAGGAGGGATGGTTGTCCGGCTGTATCTAAGGTTGGTCCTTTTTTATTATAAAATATAAACATTGTATTCATAATTGTTTATTTATTTTATTTGAAATATTTACTCAGTGATATGCGGTCGATGCATAATTTTAAGCGGAATTCAATTATCTAAAAATATATCCAGCGTTGCGTTTAAAATAAATACATTTTCTATTATTCCGTCTTAATGTAACACCCTGTATAATTTAAACGGGTTCTAAAAGATGCGTTAGCTGATATACTACAACTTTTATTTGAAAACTTTTCCTCTAAACTTGATAATAACGGAGATAATCGACTTCCCCGCTCATTTCCCGAATAGCTCCGAAACATTGTAATTAGATGGATGTTAGTTCTTTCAGCGATATAGCGACTCTATTAAATTTTATTAATCTAAATATTCTTTTGTAACTTTGAAAGCTGATACTATCCGTTAAGCTCCACCTTTTTAACATATTTCCAGCTTTATAGGAAGCGGAAATGATATGATTTCTATTTTTTTCAAATGGCATTTATAATATCTGATAAATTCTTTAAAAAGCACTTTTAAAGACGAATTCGATGATATACCACACCATAGGTGTCTGATGCGATGATTCTGACAAATTTGATATTTAAAAAAATATATACAGGGTGTTGCGCAACCTACCGTGTTTAATTGCAAAAAAAATGAAATAACAATTACATTATATGTTTAAAATGACCATCTTTAGCGCCATCAAGAATAGACTGCGTGGCTGCTGGCGCGCAACACCCTGTATATCTTTTAATAAACATTTATTATTTATGAAAAACCAACGAAATGCCTATACTAGGCGCTCATGGTATATTATTGGAATTCACCCAGCGGCCGAATGCAATGAAAATAGATCAAACATCAGAAACGGACCACGTGGTTTCGACCTTCCAGGTCTCATCAGCGCTACTCCGAATGCAAGGTCTAATTTCTAATAATTTGAAATTAGATCTTGTATAGGCATTTCTTTGATTTTTTCACATTATTTATGAAGTTAAACGATGGTATTAAATTATATACAGGATGTTTGAAAAATGATAAATCATACAATCACCACCGCCCCTCGCCCCGCGAGCGAACACGTTGTATACAATTTTATATCATTGTGAACTGTCAAAATTTGACCACACCAGTGTCTATTCTCAACATTGTTGCATTATTGTCGAACCTACCTTTAAAGGACGAATCATATACAGGGTGTTCGAAACGTGATATTAAGCATTTTAGCTCGTTCGTAATAATTTTTTTAAAATTTATGCTATATTTGTAATCACGTGACGTACGTCAAAATTAATTTTTTAGACTACAAACTTTGTAGCTGTTTAGTTTTCTTAATTTTGATTTGTTTCTAACTTGAGTTATGTAATAAAATGTCGGCGGGTCGGTATATATTCCTTTATTAAGCTCTCTTAAAGTGAATAATCTTGTGTTCTATCTTATATCAATCAATTTATGATTACTGATTTAGTTGCTTCGTCTAACTTATTAGTTTTTTTTTTAATATCAAATTCTCCTATTTTTAAAACTATTAATTTATTTTATTCGAAATATTTATTCAGTGATAGGTGGTCTAATGCATAATTTTAAGCGGAATTCAATTATGTAAAAATATATCCAACGTTACGTTTAAAATAAATAAATTTTCTATGATTCCGTCTTAATGTAACACCCTGTATAATTTAAACGGATCCTAAAAGATGCGCTAGCTGAAATACTACAACTTTTATTTGAAAACTTTTCCTCTAAACGCGATAGTAACGGAGATAATCGACTTCCCCACTCATTTCCCGAATAGCTCCGAAACATAATTCTCGTTTAAATAGGAAATGGACCCGCTATTTACCACCACAAGAACGGCTTATTCAATTGTAGCCTATTATGGTCGTTATTTCTTTATTTTTTAAAATATTTTTATTATATACGGGGTGTTCCGCCATATTTGTAGTCACGTGACATACGTCAACGGTTTACAAATTTTAAAATTCCAGATGCTCGAGAAATGTTTAAAGATCCTCTTCGAAACCCGCGACGTTAGTTTAGTCCGGCAATACGTCGTCAGGCAATTCTCGAAGATTTTAACTGGAAGGATAAGCATCCAGGACCTGACTTTCGCAAAGGAATACAGAGGTGCGTCCGATTACCGTCCGGGGGCGTGCGTGCCAGCTTTAGAATTAGCGCGGTAAATTTAAAAAGGTCGAAATCTGCTTTATATGAATAAATAATTTTAAACAGGAAATGGGTGGCTGTGGATAAACGTAGCGAGCCTAGACGTAAGGAGAGGGTGCCTTACGTTATAATAAACGGTCCACCGGGTTTACCGTTGATTAAATTGGTTAGGAGTCCGAGGGAGTTAATAGCGGATCCGTCGTTAAGACCCAACGCCTTATATTACATCACGAAAGTGATAATTCCACCGATTAACAGGTGCTTCTTATTAATCGGAGCTGATGTTAATAATTGGTTTGATATTTCGATTTAATCGTTTTTATAATAAATTTGAATTAATTTGATTTTATTTTTTTAGGTTTAATGATATGCCTCGTAAACAATACACTTCATATCAGCACAATTCCTCTCCTGTTAAAGGTAAGAAGAGTACGATATCTCAATATTTTTCGACGAGGAATTGTGCGATTTGCGCTAAACAATCCAAGGATGGACTTTGTGATTCGTGCCTGTTAAAGCCGCAGTGTACAAGTGCCGTTTTACACGAGAAAATACGCGTTTTGGAACAGAATTATTTTTATACTAAAAAGGTTGTTAAATTGAATAATTTTTTTTTTAATTAAATTTAATTAATTCTAATATTTCAGATTTGTGAATTGTGTTGCTGTACATCCGATAAAGTTATGTGTATCTCTCTAGATTGTCCTGTTTATTATAAACGTGTTCAAATTAATAAAGAAATCGAACAGACTCCTTTCTTTAGGGAATTGATAACTATGTTGCCGTCGTTAGATTTTTAATTGCGTTTGATCGTGGTGTGATAGGTTATTATTAAAAAGGATACAAGTTGTTTTTTCGTAAATTATTTTTGTATTAAGTTTTTTTTTAATAGTATTTAAGGGAAAACAATTTTATTTAAACAATTTAATTTATTGTTTTATCTACATATTTTATTATTACAAAAAAATATGCTTTAAGGAATGTAATTATTTAAGTTTTTTTTTTATATACAGAGGTTTCCTTTATCTCAGTTTTATTTTCTTTGTATAATTATTAAAGATATCTTTATAATCTTGTTAAAAGTTTTAAATGTATTAAAGATTTATAAGTGAATGGAATATTTTTCCCTCTCTCTATCCTTCACTTCAATTCTGTTGCGTCACACAGGTGGTCTAATGCATAATCTTAAGCAGAATTCAATTATGTAAAAATATATCTAGCGTTGCATTTAAAATAAATACATTTTCTACTATTCCGTCTTAATGTAACACCCTGTATAATTTAAACGGGTTCTAAAAGATGCGTTAGCTGATATACTACAACTTTCATTTGAGAACTTTTCCTCTAAACGCGATAGTAACGGAGATAATCGACTTCCCCACTCATTTCCCGAATAGCTCCGAAACATAAATCTCGTTTAAATAGGAAATGGATCCGCTATATTTACCACCAGAAGAAAGATGAATTCAATTGTAGCAAACTTCACCTCTCCCCCTCCCTCTCCTTTGTATGAATCCATACAAACTTCGCCACCCCTCTCCCCCCGTCAACCCCTTGCGCGGGGGTGGGATGACGGGAGATAAAGAAAATCTCTTGTTAAATGGTGCCTACAATATAAAATCAATTCAAGTTTATATCTTTAGCGGTTTGAGCTGGGCTTTGATGTGTCAGTCCTTTTCTATATACGGGGTGTCCAAACTTTGTGGTGCATCGTTGCTAACTCTGTTATTATTTCTGTTACAAAATCGGTTAAATAGGCATATTTTAAAGATTTTATATGGCGATTACAATATGATATTCACTGAAATTGTTTTTTTTTCCTTTTTCTCGTTATATTGTCTTTTTATTAAAAATAAATCTTTATAATGGTTAATGTTCGTGTATATTGGGACAATGGAATATTTCCGAAACACGTTTTACAACTGACATTTCCTTCAGTTCATTGCACCTAAACGCAAAAGATATAAGTTTGAGATTTCAGTTAGATATACAGGGCTGATAATTTTTTTTGGCAATTATACAGGGTGTCTCAAAAAAACTACAACATATGAAGCTTGGGTTATTTTTAATGGAACCGTGAATGTTATATGTCAATTTCGAGAATAATTTTCAGATGTTTCTCGCGACCACATTTAGCTGGCCACCCGGTATAACTGGAAAGGTCCAAATTTGTGAGAAGTTATTTTGACATATCGTGGTTCCATTAAACCGGCAGAATATTTTGATTAATGTTGGCTAAATGACGTTAAGAACAACAATTTATATTTTAAATTTTTTCATACTAACGCGAGAATTGAAAAAATTTTTTTTTTCAAGATGGCTGCTATACAGGGAGAATAAAAGAAAAAAAATTGAGGTAATTAAAGGCTCGCTGGAGAGAAGAAAAAAAGACACCCTTCGTTGATTCTGTTTCTTTTTAAATCGAACTGTTTTTTTTTTCTAAAATATACAGGGTGTTTGGTAAGGAAGATGGGTGACGGTAAGGGTGAGATTAGGTTATTTAATTTTTTTTTCATTACGATACGTATTTCGGAGATAAGAGTGTACAGTGTGATTTTTGGGAAATTGAACGTTTCAATCTGTCAACGTCAAATTTGAAATTTGCGTTTTGAAGATTGGGATTCGATTACGAGACTTTGACGTATCGTGAACGGAAAAGGTAGTTTATCTAGAATTAAAATAATGTTTGCTCAACTGTAAAGGTCTACTCGATTTAAAAAAAATCGAAAGTAAACTAAAAATAAATTTCAGACCAAGCAGGGCAGAATTCCAATTCGCAAATTTTTAGTGAAATAGATAGCTGAAAATGCCTATATAATAGGCGCTCCTTATATATTAACAAACCACGTGGTTTCGACCTAATTGGTCTCGTCAGTATCCTTCCGAATGCAACACCGCAATTCGGTATTCCTCCTGTATTGTACAACACCAGCGATAATTGACTAATCCCAGCCCCTATTCCCTCAAGTGGGCAAGGTCAGAACTAGCACAACAAACGAGGAGATACCGATAGATCTCGGACAATTCGTGGATTATCAATCGCGATCGATATCTTGATTCCAAAAAATAAAATTCTTGGTAGAATCGCGCCACCTATTATTTAATCGGGTAAAATAAGCAAATTTAAAAATGTCCTTGAAGAAAAAAATAACAGATTCGAACTAATATTTATTTATGATCAGTAAAGAATTATGCATTACATGAATAATTTAAATATAATAAAACATTCCAATATTCCACAGAAAAAAAAAAAAAATCATTTCAAGTATGTCTGTCTGTTCCATTCGTAGTAGTAGTAATAATAATAAGTTGTAGTAATAATAATAGTAATCATAATAATAATAAGCATATTTAAAACAATTTGTAATATAATTACAGCCTTTATTTATTTCTTAAAATATGTCTAATGAATAGTATCGAAACCAGATTTTAAAAACGATGCTTACATCCCTTTCAGTACATCTGCGATGAAAGTTTCCGGAGTTGTTATAACGTCTAACAGTTCTGCAAGAATAACGAAAACATATCAGAGATCTCGATGGATGTTTAAAAATCTTTCGATATCTCACCTGCGACATCACAGAATTCAGCAAACGATGTACAAGGAAGCAACTCATCCATGTATATTCCCAAAAGTCGTTCGGAAGCCTTCATTAATGCCTCATCGTTATGCCTGATATAATCGGCTAGATTACTAGGCCACTGTTCATCTGCACCGGTAACATTTTTAAAGAAATTCTTGTATATACCATCTATAATCCCGAAGAAAATCAAATACGGCTTATAAACATTATAATCCTCTTCATTTTTATTCGATAAGGTTTTTATGGGTCCGCTAGGTTGCGAATGCCTAGCCTGGGCTAAAACTATCATCCGTTTCAAATGAGTAACCCGGTGTTTATTCCATGTCGAGGCAGAATGTAAATGTATAGACATCGTCATCCAATATAAAGGACCCTCGGCATCGAAAGATGATTCGATCCACTTCTCCGGATTGGTAGTTTCGATATACGAGATGAGAACCGATTCTTCTTTTTTACTAACACGAGTGCTAAAAAAAAATCTTTACGTAAAGCAGATTAATTGGGAGATGAATTAAAATAAACTCACGTATTAATCACATATAAAGCCATATGTATTAAATATGGTACCATGTGCATATTACTCTGCGGGCCACCACCTCCTGTATCTTCGTGGAATGATTTCTCATGAGCGAAACGTAGTAGTAATAATTTAAGGTCGTGTACTGTGGAGCTGTGGCCTATATCGCGGTGATTAGTGCTATCTTGAAGGTAAGTGTTGTGCCTGGCTAAACAGCTGGCGAAAGCTGATTCTGGTACTTGCGGTCCCCATAGTGGAAGCAACCCGTTGCATTTTGTGTTGGCGTTTTGTAACGCTGCTGATTCCCATTCGTCTCTAGTTCTTGCAAGTCTAAAAAAATATCAATTAAAATGAGGATAAAAAAGAGCATTTCCAGAAGAATCAATACCTGACAGCGCTCATATGGCAATCAACGTGAACTATGTTGAAATGCGTCACCGTATTATATCCGACAGTTTTCCTCGGTTTCGCTTCAAAATCGTCCACGTTGCAGCGTTTAGTAAACGTGTAAATCCCCAACACCTTAGTAGGTTGATACTTGTATCCCTCGCGGCAAATACAACAAACTAATCCGGTTTCCTCGCCTAACTCTTCCATCTGCTGCAAGATCGTCGATTTAGCCGTGACCTAGAATTAAAAAAAAAAATCAAATTCTACTCGATTAAAAAAAAATGCGATAACATACTTGTCCTTTATCGTTCGTCCTCATTCCCAATTGACCCAACTGTTTCTCCCGCATAGCCATCGCTAACCGTTTCTTTTCGGATCTCGTGAATTCGCGGGCCTCCTCGATACAAGTCGCGACCGTCGGGTTAGTCCGCAGAGCTTCGAGCAAATTCTCCGCTAACGAACCGACGTGCTCATCGGAAGACACCTGTTCCAATCGATGTATGATCGGAATCGTATTGTTGGTAGCGACCGCCATTTGCGTGTTCTCGTGACAGTACGCCATCCCTGTCAATATCCTTAAGATATATTTCAAAGCCGGCTTCGATATAAACTCTTTTAATTCGTCGCTATCTGTCCGCAATAATGTGGGTTTGACGCAAGGCGCGTGCACCGTTATGTATTCCAAGGCGTCGCTGATTATCCCCAAATTAATGACGTAATCTTTGAGGGTGTTCCCGATCGCGTTCCTATCGATGCCGTTCGTTAAAACGCAGAACATCTCCAGTTTCTGTTGATCTTCGCCGGAATGCTCGCCGTCGTAACGGTTAAAATTCAGAACCGGTTTGAAGTGATCGATGAGGACCTTCATGCGTTCCTGATCGTCGTAAACTAAAGAGGCTAAAACGTGCATTAAATGCTCCTGTAAAGATTGATTGTTGCGGATACTCGATTGATTCGTGTATTTCAGTAAAGATTGGATGTATTCGGGTCCGCCGAAAGTTCGCGAGAACTTCTCGAAAGATTCTAACGACTTGCTGGTGGCTTTCGTCAAGATCGTTTCCATGATATCGAGGAGCTGTTCGGTGACCGAACTCTGATTAGAATCGGATTCGTTATCCAAACACAGCTGCAACGTCCTGAGAAAAACGCTCATAGCTCCTAATTCGGGTTGGATCAGCACTTCTTGAACTCGCTCGACTTTCACGCTTAACCTGAACAATTTTAATAAAACTTGAAGTAAAGGTTTGGCTCTCACCACGTTCTGTATGGCTTCTAAACGTTTCACCATGATCTGCAACCCACCGCAATCCGCTAGGATGTTCGCCATCTTATAAACTTCTTCGTTATCAACAGCGGCTTGCGATTTATTATTTAAAGTTTCGACGAATTCCTCGGTTGCATCACCGAGTAAACCGCGCATTCTATAAACGACCCTCATCGATTCTTGTTCGCCCCCTTCCGCTAACCACACTTTCTTGTAGACGTCCTTCACCGGAAGATCCAAACTCATAATCTTGTTATTAACTAACAATTCCATACCGTTATCGTCCTCTAGCAGAGCGACTAGCTCGCAATCCTGACAGATTTTATTCTTAACGTCGCGCATTAACGGTCCTAAACCGGCTTCCAAACTCGAATAGGGATTCCCCAACATTCTACCTTGCAAGAAGTCCTCCTGTTGCGGATCTTTATCTAGCGTAAGGAAGAATTCACCGATATCGTTCTCTTCCGGGTATATTATCGAGCATAACCTCTCGAAAATAAAAACTGGGGTTAAAACGTCTTGTAAACTATACTTCTCGACAGTTTCCATGCAAACAACCATAAAAGCTTTAGTTTCCTCTTCAGTACCCGTCGTCATATCCTCAAGAAGCTCCAACAATTTCTCCTGGGTATCATCGATTAATCTTGTTCTTTGCACAACTAACCGCCTCAACGATAAATACCCGTTTAAAACAGCCCCGACTAGCTTCCCTTTGTACTGCCTACGAATGGCTGGGTCCTCTAAAAACGAAGCTAACAAATCAGTCAATTGATTCAAAACGTATCCTTGAGTTAAATCCGAAGTTAAGGTCGTTTCTTCTAAATAATGTAATTGCTCTATCTCTCGCGTTATCAAATTAGCTAACGTTATTAAAACTCCATGCACGGTTAAATACTGCTTCCACGGTGTATCTTGAATTAAATTCTGATATAACGTTAAGAATTCGGACGAGCTCTCCCCAGCACCGCTCAACTCCTCTAAGAAATGCGTCAATAATAGGAGGACCTTCTCCTTCCTGGCGAAACTGCTACAGCAGTGCTCTAAAATGTTACAGGTGACTTGACGGGCTAATCTCGAACTCGGATTGAATAGGACAGCTTTAACCCAGGATGTTATGCTGAAATCTAAGATCGGGGGTATCATCCCTTGAACTTTGTCCTTCCAGCGTTTGCCGAACTTCTCCATCAAGTAGAATTCGTGTAAATCGGTTTTATCTTTGGGTAGAGTCGAGGTGTCACCTTTAAGGGGTTTCAACGACTTCCATTTCTGATAGGTGTGATTCGGATCCTTCTCCAGCCATTTATAAACGTTAACGGCGACTTTGATTATCTCCGGTTTGGGGGTCGAAACGTTGGTGTTAGCTTTCTCCTGAAATTAAATTCGAGATATTAGAAAGAATGAAAATAAATCTTAACGAAGGTTTATTCATTTTGCTAGTAGATGTCGCTGTCTTTCTAGGTTTAAATTAACATTTCAAATAATTTTATATTTAAAATATATTTGTACAAACATTATGTTACTGTACTGTGTTTATTGGCGGCCATTTTTCTGGTGCCAACTGGTAGCACTTTTCTCAGCACAGTTATGCGTCCTCTCTCTTCCCTTCTCTAAGACTATATCAAATTAAATTGGATTTTAAATTTCAAATTTCAAAATTTTGTTCTACAAGATGGCGGCCACATATATCAAACTCGACGTTTCGTCTTTTTATCAATCATCATTAATTTTATTTTTTCTTATAGCGAAGCCAAATTAACGTCTTACAAAATAATTAATTTTGCAGAACCTTGTATAATAATAGATTACCTTAGCTTTCTTCGACGACGTATTCTCCTGAGGTTTAATCAAATTATACCAGATCTTCAGGCAGGGCAAAATGATCGATTCGATCACCACTGGACTTCTAGTATCTTCGCAGGCTCTAAGGAACAACTCGACGAGCAGTCGGAGCCGCATCTCCCAACAATTATCCTTCAAGTGCAACAGCGACGCTAGCAGCGCCATCTCGTGGCATATACTCGAAGATAAATCGAAACTGCTGATGTGGCTGTTTAAAGCTAAGGTTATCCTTTCTATGATCAAAGTGCACAGCTCTTCGGTGGCGGATTCGTTATCTTTCGATAGGACGCATAAGAGTTGACGGACATCCTCCTGCAACTAAATTTGAAATTAAATTAATATAAATACTAATAAAGAGGAAAGGGGAAATTTACTTGAGTGCTGCCTTTGCGTAGATTATTCGAAAGGAGATCTTGAATTAATCCTTTCGAGCACAACAATTCCCTAGTTTTCGGATTTAAAGCTAAAGCTCGCAGTAAAGTTAAACAATGTTCTGTAGCCGCTGAAGAACATCCGTAACAACGCGAGCTCGATCTGCTAATCACCGATAAAGGTTGATGATCTTGCGGGATGATCTCCGTCTTTAAAGGAGAAAATGTTATAATTTCTTTTTTATTATTAATTTTAAGCGGAAACTCACTTGAGGTTTCGGTAACGGTTCGTTATCGCGATGTCGACGATCGTAAGCGACTAACTCCTTTCTAGACACCAAAACTCGCTGTATAATCTTGCTTAACTCCTCGAAAGATATCTTGCATTCGCTGCAGTATTGCTGGGCCAACATTTGAATCGTTTTGTTCACTTTAACTTGCGCTAAGGAGGTCGCTTGAACGGCATTGACGCCAGAATTCGCGTTCGAAGTGGTCGTTTCGTCAGCTTTACGATCGGAACGCTGCTCAGTCACTTTCATCACTAAAGCCTACAATTGGGAAACGTCGGTAATCACATTAAAATTGTTTAAACAAAAAAATTAATCCTTTTAAAATGATGAAGTAATATTTCTTTGTATTGTGCGTAGATAGTTAGTCCGTGTGTAAAGATTGATGAGTCCCTACTGAAAATTTTCACTCTCTCTTTTTTTTTTTTTAAAAAGGTTAGAATAATTGAGTTAAAAAAAATCCGTATAGAATTACTTAACTTAGAAGCCCATAAAGAATTTAACTGTAATAATACCTCCAAATTGGGTTTGTTCGCCATCAATTGTTTGTACACCCTATCGGCTTTCTCTAACAGAGAATTTATATTAGAAACCATTTTCTTACGGTCTTCGTCGTTCTCGATAGGCTCCACGGCACAACACGGTCTCGCCTGAAGCGTAAAATCGAATTTCGCGTATTTACAAAAACCACAAGCGTGACAGAGGAACGGATCTTTCTCATCGTAATTTATAGCTCTGCAAAAAATTAAAATAAACACCAATCCGCACAAAAACAAATCTGAAATTAAACCTTACCTGCATTTATGGCATTGAAACACGTTCTCACCACAATTCGAACAGACTCCTGGGTTAGCCGGAACTGCTGCGCTACACCTGGGACATTGCAGGGTCTCGCTGGACGCCTGCAGGTTCTCGAAGAAGTCAGCGTATTCGATCATCAAATTGCAAGCAACGATAGGTAGTGGGAACTCGATTTTAACCTCGGTTTGTCCAGTCGAAAGCATGACTTTCTTCGCTTTATGCCAGAGAGCCGGCTTATTCTTTAATTCGACAACGGCTTGCACACTCCGATTATTATAATAGATGTTTATAGTCCGAACCATCTTAGTCCGCTTTAAATCGGCTATCCTCACAGTGATCTTACTTATCGTATGACTACTTAATAACTTCACAATTTGTGTGGTCGTTGTGAATTTTGAATCAACCTTTATCGTACTTAACTTGATAGTCGTTAAGGGTACTTCAGGATTATTACAGACCAAACATGGTTCCGATTCTAAAAAGTAACCTTCGAGTTCGACAAACTGCGACATATGAGTGTAGAGGCTTGCGTTCGGATGATGTGCTAATAATTCGTTTTGTGTTCGCAGCACATCGACAGCTTTATCTACATATTCCGATATCTGTTCGGCTGACTCGATTGTTTCGCTAAACCTCAACGAGAAATATCCTAGGAGATCAACGAATTGAGCAGCTTTCCTTCCGTAAGTTGGCAATAAAGGCCACAACCTCCATAATAATTCCAGCAGAGCTAATTGTTCTTTACCTTTCGAGTTTCTAAAACAATTTTAAACAATAAATAAATATACGATTAAAATTTTATACGATTATACTAACTTGTGCATCGCTACAATCAAAGCGTGAGCCTGCCATCTCACGTTAGTTGAGTTCGTTTCCAATACGAAAGTCCTAATAAATCTAGTTAGTATCTCGCGTGAAACCTGCTTATTAATCTGTTCGACTAAAGCTATACAATTCGATTCTTCGAACAAAGCTTCCGCAGCTGAATCATCTGATTTCTCCCTGTCTTTGCGAGAAGTTCCACTTTTCGAAGTTGTATCGCTCTTCTTGCTAGTCCCACCAGCCGCATTAACTACTATCGCACAATTCAACAGGTGCAAGATAGTCGGAGCTACACCTACACGATAAGCACAAGATCAATTGAATTTGTCAATCGATTACGATTGAATTTAAGAAATTCTATATCGGATATGAAGCTCTCACCTTTATGAAATTGTGGTTTGAAATATGTATACGGGTGATTCATTTGATATATGTATGTGTATGTAATGTCTCGAATATTAAGAATTACTAGTCGTATTACAAATAATAACAAAATTAGAATGGGTTCGAATGTAATATAATACGCAAAACTGTGTCTAGTTTAGCATTTCTAAATTGAGAAAACGTTCTCTTAAAATTAGTGTTCTTGCAGTGATTCTTAAAATTGTTTTTTTTTAAATTAAATGTGTATACATTATTTTCAGGAAATATCTCAAATTTAATGCCCCACCCACCTAAATAATGCTGAAAACATTATTATTATTATTTTTAGATAATGGGACAATTTTGTCACATAACAAAATATGCTCTTTTCGGCAATTTTATCACATCTTCTATTGAAACTACAGCGTTTGTAGCATAATTTAACTAATTTCGGCTCACTTTTCAGGTACGGGAAAAAATGTCCCACCTTAAATAACAAAAACTATATTTTTAAATGTGGGACAATTTTGTCTCGGCAAAGAAATTCAGTATTTCGACAATTTTATAATAGTTTCTATTCAATAACGATGTTCAGAGCATAATTTAATCACTTTTATCTCATTTTTAAGTACGGGACAAAAATGTCCCAGCTCAAATAACGTTAAAACACGATTTTTGCCATTTGCGTCAATGAAATTCTACAAAAACAATATTTTTAGATAGAGATACCTTCTAATAAATTACGGTGTTCGGAGCATAATTTAATCACTTTTAGCGCATTTTTAAGTGTGGGACAAAAATGTCCCACCTTAAATAACGTTAAAAACACGATTTTTACAATGTGCATCAATGAAATTCTCCAAAAACAATATTTTTAGATGTGGGACAATTTTGTCCCGGCACAGAAAATCCGGATTTCGGCAATTTTATCGTATTTCTTGATAAACTACGGTATTGGGAGCATAATTTAATCAATTTTAACTAATTTTTAGAAACGGGACAAAAATGTCCCAGCTGGAATAACGTTAAAAACACGATTTTTGTAATGTACTTCGATCAAATTTCCCAAAAACAACTTTTTAGATATGGGATAATTTTGTCTCAGCTCAGAAATTCATTATTTCGACAATTTTATCATAGTTTCTATTGAATTTCGGCGTTCGAAGCATAATTTAATCAATTCTAGCTCATTTTTAGGTACGGGACAAAAATGTCCCACCTCAAATCACGTTAAAAACAAAATTTTTGTAATGTGCATCAATGAAATTCTCCAAAAACAATATTTTTAGATGTGGGACAATTTTGTCCCGGCACAGAAAATCCGGATTTCTACAATTTTATCATACCTTTCAATGAATTACGACGTTCGGAGCAAAATTTAATCATTTTTAGCTCATTTTTAAATACTATAGAGATGTCCAACCTCGAATAACGTTAAAAACACGATTTTTGTAATGTGCGTGAATAAAATTCTCCAAAAACAATATATTTAGATGTGGGACAATTTTGTCCCGGCACAAGAACATTATTTCGATAATTTTATTGTATTTCCTGATAAACTACGGTATTGGGCGCATAATTTAATCAATTTTAACCAATTTTTAGATACGGGACAAAAATGTCCCAGCTGGAATAACGTTAAAAACACGATTTTTGTAATGTACTTCGATAAAATTTCCTAAAAACAATCTTTTTAGATATGGAATAATTTTGTCCCAGCTCAGAAACTCATTATTTCGACAATTTTATCATAGTTTCTATTGAATTCCAGCGTTCGAAGCATAATTTAATCAATTCTAGCTCATTTTTAGGTACGGGACAAAAATGTCCCGCCCCAAATCACGTTAAAAACACAATTTTTGTAATGTGTATCAATAAAATTCGCCAAAAACAATATTTTTAGACGTGGGACAATTTTGTCCCGGCACAGAAAATCCGGATTTCTACAATGTTATCATACCTTTCAACGAATTACGACGTTCGGAGCATAATTTAATCATTTTTAGCTCGTTTTTAAGTGCGGGACAAAAAAGTCCCACCTTAAATAACGTTAAAAACACGATTTTTATAATGTGCGTGAATAAAATTCTCCAAAAACAGTATTTTTAATGTGGGACAATTTTGTCCCGGCACAGAAAATCCGGATTTCGACAATTTTATCATACCTTTCAACGAATTACAACGTTCGGAGCATAATTTAATCATTTTTAGCTCGTTTTGCAATACGGGACAAAAATGTCCCACCTCAAATAACGTTAAAAACACGATTTTTGTAATGAGCATCAATGAAATTCTCCAAAAACAATATTTTTAGATGTGGGACAATTTTGTCCCGGCACAGAAAATCCGAATTTCGACAATTTTATCGTATTTCTTGATAAACTACGGTGTTGGGAACATAATTTAATCAATTTTAACTAATTTTTAGGTACGGGATAAAAATGTCCCAGGCAAATTTTAAGATGGGATATACTAGAAAACAACGTATACAAATATTTTATAAAAATAGGCGAATATGTTTTGCATGAACACCAGCACCTACCAAAATAAAGTCATGTAAAAAGAAAAATCAAGCAATAACTATTTAACTACCTAGCTGTATAAAAAAAAACATGTCAACAAAAGTTAGTTATTAAATTATTATCATCATAACAAACACACATTTACCAAAAAGGGAAAGATACCTTCATATGTAGCTGATACATTTATATCACCTATAAAATAAACCGTCAATAAACAGTATCATGTTCGATTAAACGAATCGCAAATCGAAATAGAAATATCGAACCTTCGTCTAGTAAACAGCTGACTTGAAACAGGAACGGTATGACGTCATCGTGGTGCATGCAGAATTTCTGCCAGTTCCCCGTACGACTCAGGGCGATCTCCAAGCAGGACTTTAAATGTTCCACTAGCTCGACTAAAGAATCGTAAGTCAATTGCAAGCCGTGTTGTAAATCTACAGCTGCGTTATATCCGACTTTAGTGCAGCATTTTTTAACAGCCTGTAGTAAAAACAAAATTGAATTACCCTCAAATTAAAAAAAAATATAAATTAGAAATTTCACCTTCATATGAGTATTCAAGGCGTGAACGTCCCTTAACTGCCTATACTTCTCTTTATTGCCGCAGATGAAGAGCAACAATTTACGAACTTGTCGCCGCAAGAAAGGAGTCTGCGACGTCATCATATATTCGCATAAATATCTGTACCAGGAAGTGTCGAAAGCGATATTAACGAATTCCGATACCTCGGAATGTTTGTGGACCTGATACGGTAAACGCAGCGCCATCTCTGTTAATAACTGCGGGTAAGTTTGGAAAACGTCGGCGGCATGACCTGTCAAAAGAAAAAAACTCCATTAATAAAAGTACGGGATAAAACGGTCTCAATTCCACGAAACCTTTAACGAACTGCCTTAAGAAGAACGGCGTCATATCGGGCGGCGAATGAGGTTGATGCTCCTTCAACAAGTTCGAACCGGTTTGAGCCACGACAGTGTCATCGGGTACGTTCCTCCAATAATCCAGTAGAGATTGAAGCAACTTCAAACAGTAATTGATTATATCCGCTTTGTGCAGCATAGTCGCCGTCACTTGAGAGACGTAAGTCGAATTATCCGGCGGACTCGACTTATTCGTGGCCGACGATGTCTTAGATCTCGACATTAACACGCTTAGGAGTCTCATGATTACGAGCTGGACCTCCCTCTGCTTCGTTCTCGTACAAACATTCTCTAAATTGACGGTGTTGATCTGCAACTCCACTATGACAGCTGTCAAAAGCGAATTTAAACAGGTTTTATCCCGTTCCGAGTGGCCGTCTAGATCCGTAGTTAATTGAAGGACCACCTGCAGGAACGGAATGGCTCTAACTCCGTCTACATTTCTCAATTTCGGAAGATATTCTATTAAACGTTCTAACAACTGCAACCTTAGTACGTGCAAACGGCTGCTGTTCTCCGAATCCGGTTCGTGCTCGACTTCTTGATTTAAATTGTCAGTTTCGGCAATCTAAACAAAACAAAATTATTTTTTAAATTTTTTTCGATTCGCGGAACGAAGAAAAAAAAACAAAAGAGAAAATAGCGGTGGTATAAACGGAACTAAAAAGAAGTTTAGTGAAAGTACTTAGTTAGCACCAATTTTCTCAGAAAATAAAAAATAAAATCACTAACTGGAGATAAATTCACATAAGACATATCATAAAGATGCGGGACGTGAAAATCGCGATTTATTTCGATAAAATTATCGATACACGATGTTTTTAGGCACGAGACATTTTTGTCCCAGATTAGAAAATCGTTGATTTCGACAAAATTCTCGAATTAAAAGTAAAATTTATCGAATTTTACGATATTTTAAGTTCTGGGACAAAAATGTCCCACCTCCAATAACGTTAAAAACATGAAAATCGCAATGTTTATCGACAACAATAATCATTTACACTAATTTTAGGTATGGGACAAATTTGTCCCAGAATGAAAATTGCGTGATTTCGACATTTTTAACACGGTTACCTCTCAATTATCAATATTACAGCGAAATTTACTAAATTTAACATGTTTTAGGACGTGGGATAAAAATGTCCCACCTCAAATAACGCTAAAAACACGAAAATCGCGATTTATTTCGATAAAATTATCGATACACGATGTTTTTAGGTATAGGACATTTTTGTTCCAGATTAGAAAATCGTTGATTTAGACAAAATTCTCGGTTTAAAAGTAAAATTTATCGAATTTTACGATATTTTAAGTTCTGGGACAAAAATGTCCCACCTCTAATAACGTTAAAAACATGAAAATCGCAATGTATATCGATAAAAATTTAGATTTACGATAATTTTAGGTATGGGACAAATTTGTCCCAGATTGGGAATTGCGTGATTTCGACATTTTTAACATGGTTATTACTCAATTATCAATATTACAGAGAAATTTACCAAATTTAACATGTTTTAGGATGTGGGATAAAAATGTCCCACCTCAAATAACGCTAAAAACACGAAAATCGCGATTTATTAGGACATTTTTGACTAAGATTAGAAAATCGTTTATTTAGACAAAATTCTCGGTTTAAAAGTAAAATGTCTCGAATTTTACGATATTTTAAGTTCTGGGACAAAAATGTCCCACCTCTAATAACGGTAAAAACATGAAATCGCAATGTATATCGATAAAAGTATTCATTTACGATATTTTTAGGTGCGGGACAAATTTGTCCCGGATTAAGAATTGCTTGATTTCGACATTTTTAACATGGTTATTACTCAATTATCAATATTACAGCGAAATCGATCAAATTTTACATGTTTCAGGGATGTGGGACAAAAACGTCCCACCTCAAATAACGCTAAAAACATGAAAATCGCGATATACACCGATAAAACTATTAATTTACGATATTTTTAGGTATGGGACAAATTTGTCCCACACCTAAAACTCGACGTATCCCGCTTATAAATCGCTTAAATCGTTCTATGTGAATTTGTCCCAGCGAATCGATTACATTTTTATCATTTAGTACCTGGTAATTGGCTGTGGCCAACGAACTTGTATCTGATCTCGAGACAGTGTTTATGACTTCTTGTATGTTGTCTCCGTATGCAGAACTACGACCAGATACATTGTGTTCACCGGTTATACTTTCAACACCACTTCCTCCGCTTTCGGATCCTGCACTACCACCCTTCAAGAACAATAAAAAAGAAAACAACCATATATGGGCGTCTATTAAGTAAAGCCAAATCTATCCTAACTAACTAACCTGTTCAGCCGGTGACGTCCTCAGGGTCGATCCGTCCGTAGCGGCGGTGCTCCCTTCGTCGTCGGAACCGGCGGCCGAAGCCGTCGTATCGCTGAAATGTCCCGCTTCTTGAGCCGCCGGCGGTCCCGGAATCTGAGCTAGGACGGGATTGGCGAGAACCTGAAGACCGCCCAGGGGTTGCTGCACTTGTTCGCCGCCCAATTCGTGCTCCTGCAAGCTGAGAGCTATCGCCAACTCGACCATAGTTTCGTCGTCGGCGTCCGGCGGTATATCTAGGAGCGGGGGGAATCCGGCTCCGCCGCCCAATAACGCTTCTAAATTGACGTTGTGGTTATCGGCGCCGCCGGGTTGTTGCAGCATAGCGATGGCTTCGACCGCGTCGACGTCGTAGCGCGAGTCGCGCGATTGAGCGTCGTCATCTTGTCCGGTGTGCGTGGTGCTGCGTGACTTGTCGTCTTCTGATTCGATGGCTTCTACACAGGAATACATGAAATAAATTTGATGAATTTATAAATTTAAAATTAATGCACTAGAAATGGGAATAGATGGTTTAGAGATATCTAAAATACAAATTTGTCAGGATAAAACTCATAGGAATGATGAAAGTGCTGTAACAAAATCAGCGAACAATCAGCAAATACGTCAGACAAAAACTTTATGCTCACAGACATAAAAGAGCTGTTCCACAAAAACAAATTCCTAATGGTAAAAACTCACAACAACGGTCCTAACAGAATATTATAAATATTATAAAACTAATATTATTAAAGAGTTTTTTTTTTGATCTTTCAAGAGCAGCGGTGTTGGCGCAAGCTTTGGCCTATTGATGAATAAACAGCAAGATTACGATGGTCAAAATAATGTGCTAAAGTTAGTTAGAGCTGACGTATCCCGTGAAGAGATTGTAGACCGGATTGAAATTGACAGAAATGTACCAGTGGTTGAGGAATTAAGTGAAGAAACCCACAAGATGCTCCGGTTCAAGAGGTAGAATCTGACGAAGAATAAGGAGCCACTCAAAATGCACCTAAAGTCTCGTGGGGAGAAGCTACTAATGCATTAAATACGTTCATGGCATTTGCTGAATCCAATAAAAGCTACAGCTCTACAGAACTTATTAATTTGTGTATTATTCGAAATGAGTCTTTGAAGAAGAAATCCGAATAGCGACAGCAACGTGACATCTGAGACTTTTTAAAAAGTAAATCTATTCTATTGTGGAAGTGGAACCTATTGTGTGATTCTTCTCACCATTTCCGTTGGTTTCCTCATATGTCTGACTATATTTTCGTTTTCCAAATCCTGCTCTATTTCTTTATTTGTCTTAGTTCTCTTTACTCCTTCTTTTGTTGTGTCTGGGCCTTAGTATTTCTCGTTCAATTATTTTCAAGTCTCCCTCTTCCCTTTTGTTCAACACTGCTGTTTCCAGAGCGTAAGTAATGACAGGTTGTATTTTTATTTTGTTTGCTTTAGTGATGGTTTTGCTTTTCAATAACATTTTATTTCTACCCAATGCTTTTGGTAACCTTTTTGGATTCTTTCTTGTATTCTATGTTTACGTGTTTGCCCTAATGATACTAATTAATTTTCATATATTTTGTCTTTTTTTCCATTAATCTCTAATCCGTATTTCCCTACTTCTTTTCCCAATTTATTAATTGCGTTTATTAACTCTTTCTAGCTCTTTGCTATTATTGTTACGTCATCGGCGTATGCTACTATTTGTACTTCCTCTGCAATGATATTTTTATTGTGCAGTTTGGTCTTTCTGATGTTCCGTTTGAAATAAGCGACTTCCTAAGATATGAAGTTGTCTACATTGGCAAGTGTATTTTGAACATCCTGCGTAAGATATTAGCTTTTTTTTTCCAACAACGATTTACAATTAGACCTTAGTACTCATCATAGAAATTTTGAAGGCTCTAAATCAAACGTTGTCTGAGAGAGGCCGAATGACGCCCAGCAATGATTTGTCGAATTTAAAAAAAAAGTGGAATTATTCAAAAACGGTGCATTTTAGACATAAGGTTTATTTAATAAAGTTAGCGAGAGTGTGAGTTGTGAGTCCCGGTGTGAACATGTGCTCCGGAGTTTAACTCAAATAACTTGAGCAATTTCGAGTAAAAATACAAAGGTTAGAGACAGAAAAAAGGAGAAGAAACATAGTAGTACAACGATTGGAAATAAACACAAACAACCCAAAAAAGTTAAAAGAAGACATGGAGAAATTTATAGAAAAAGAACTAGAAGTGGCAATAAAGATTGAAGATGCTAAAAATCTGGGAGAAAAAAACATGTTTAATCGAATTAAATAGCAAGGGAGATAAAGTTACAGTGATGAGCAATAAGTACAAATTGCAAACACACAAAGAAAAGATTTATATAAACGATGACCTGACAAGAGAAGAACGGGAGGTGCAGAAGGGAATAAGAAGAGTGGCAAAGGAACAACACACTAAAGGAAAAACGAGTAGAGTAGGTTTCCAAAAGCTAATAACCGATAATGAAATCTGGTACTGGGACAAAGAAACTGGTAAACTAGAAAAGTCCGGAAAAAAAACATACCATCCAAAAAACTAACAATAGAAGAAAGCAGTAAAGGAAGCAGAAAGTAGCAGTAGAACAAGCAATAAGCAAAAAATTGCAAAGTAATAACATAGATATACAAAATAGTACGATAGAGGATAGTTGGAAGTCCTTCAAAACTATGGTTTTGGAAGCAGCAGGAGAGATATGCGGAATACACAAACAAAACAACAATAAAAAGCAAACGCTCTGGTGGACGGAAGAGATTAAAAATCAGATAATAATAAAGAAAAAAGCGTGGAAAGAATACCTAACAAATAAAACAGAAGAAAAGTATGCAGAATGAGGATAAATAAAAGTAAGACCAAAGTAATGATGATTGGAGAAAATATAGAAAGGATGAACATAAAAATAGACAAAGAGAAAATAGAGCAAGTAGATCATTTCCAATATCTAGGAGTAATAATAGATGAAACTGGTACAAATGAGGCAGACATCAATAGCAGAATTCAAAAAACAAACAAACTGTATTATGCAATGAACACCAAATTTATAAATAAGAAAGAAATATCCAAACAAACTAAATTAAAAGTTTTCAACGCTATATACAGACCGGTGCTGACATTTGGTTGCGAATCCTGGACTCTATCGGAAAGACAAAAGAGCAAAGTACAAGCAATGGAAATGAAATACCTAAGAAGAGTTAGAGGAGTCACAAAGAGAGACAGGATGAGGAACACAGACATAAGAAGAGACTTGGGCACAAAATCGATATTCGAATTTATAGAAGAGAGACAGCTATCTTGGTGGGGACATCTACAACGGATGAATATGGAAAGACCAGTAAAAAGAGTGTGGAAAGCGAAAATTTTGCGTAAAATCCACCAATATATGGGTTGTTCCATTTAAACGAAGTTCCTATCGATTTTCGTTATAACCGGAAGTCGGCCATCTTTAAAACTATTTTATTTAAAAAGAGCATGGGCAGAAACCAAGGCAACCAAATTTTCAGCGCTCTCTTCGGTGTACTTTAGGAAATATTCTAATAAGCCACTCAACTTGGGACACCCTGTATATGTTCGCCCTGTTTTTGTCCGCCATACTTTAATATTTCTGCCACTACACCACCTTCACCTGGGATTTTATTGTTTCGAAGGCTTCTAATTTCTTCTTGTACTTCTGTGTCCGAGAGGCATTCAGCCTCGTTTTCCTCTGCTTCTGTTAGTGACATTTTAGCTTCTTATAAAATTATCTCAAGTTATTTCTATTACCCTCTCGATTTATTTCCTCTAACTTCTTGTTCAACCATTCATTTTTCTTTCTCTTATAGATTCCATTTGCCTTATTTCTTAGTGTGGTATAGACATTTTTGCTTTGTTCATCCATGTTATCTGCGCTAGTATTTTTTCTTTTCGAACTTCTTCATATTCTTGATCATACCAATCTTTTTCTGCCTGTTTTGTTACTTTTGTATTTATCACCTCGTTTGCCGTTTTTATCATATTATTTTTTAATTGTTCTCAAGATTCCTCGATTTCATTAATGTTTGTTGGATAATTGCTTATGTTATTAGCGTATTTTTCTGTGCAATTTGAGATAAGCTATGGCCCATTGTCATTAGTTTCTACATGAATAGTCCCTTTCCCATTACCTAACAGACTTCTTCTCTGGTTGAATACTATATATGTATATTCTATTAACCGACAAAACCGATTAACCGGAACGGCCGTGGTCCCGAACGTGGCAGTTAATGGAGCGTCCACTGTACCATGATTACTGAACTCGTTCGAATGATATGATTAGGTTAGATTACCTTAGACTAAGTAGATCTAGAGTTAGTATAAATGATGTTGTTATAGTGTGTTTCAATGTACTTCCGGATAGGATCAAAGCTTTAACATCAACATCATTTTTTTTAATGTGTGGTGGGTGCTTAGTTGCAGTGACTCCGTAAACTCTCGCGGTGTAGTTTGTGTGTGTGTGTTAGTTGTGTTCAATGGCTTTGTGACAGCACCATATCGCCTTTTATGATGCCGCGCTGTTAATCACTTTGCTCCTAACAGCGAATGGCAAATCGATCCGGGATTAAACTCTCTGAAAAATGTCACCGTCCCTCCAGAGAATTGAACCCCGGCACCTATCGTTCTCCCACAACAATAGTCGGCCGCCTAACCACTGCGGCCATCGACCCATTTAAAAGTCGTATTGAAGAAATACTTAATTTCTAAGTCATTTTATTCCGTTAAGGAATACATCGATAATAATTTTAGCGAAATGAGATCATTTTTCTACGATTATTGCTCCTTGTGTATTGACATTAAATCTATTATTATTATTATTACTTACTAATTGGTGGGGAAGAACAATGTGGTGGGCTTGGGATGTACACCCTTCTCCTTTTAAATTTAGGCTTCAAAACCCTGCATATCGCTTGTTTAGCGCTGAAAGCGATAGTCGGGTCCTCGCACAGCAATAATTGCAAATAAACAGCTAACGTTATATTACTATAAGTGTCGCAACTATTAAAAGCGTGTACTATCTCGACGAGGGCGTGCACGACTTGCTCTGTATGCTTCAATCCCGGAACAACGACCGGAACGAGCGTCGGATTTTCCGGATTTAACGAATGCAATAACCACAACACGTCCATTAATTGCAGCAATAAATGTTGATTCTTACTAGATTTAATCGTAGGCGTTTTACCATCTACAAACAAAAATATAATTCAATACAATTTAATTTGGAAGTTATTTTTAGGTTACCTAACGGATCATCTAATACGACATCTTGTATCGAAGTGTGGGAATCGGTAAATTTAACCAAATTCTGCGGACGAGCCACCGCGATACCCCTCACAATCAAAACTAATCTGTAATAGCTTTCCGCGTCGATATCCGTTTGATTCTTGCTCGGATCAACCTCCAACATAGCGCTTAACGTCATCAAAACATGCTGGAGCAACGCCTGATCTTTATAGCTGTGATATAACTGTTTCGTCGTATGCAACGACGCCAAGAGCGATTTCGAGAACATCTGCATGCATATCGGTGTCGGCAGGGTTAGCAATTGCGTCGCGACCTTAATACACGACGATTTGTGACTCAACATCTTCTCTTCGCTCGAATACAAAGAAAAACTTCCGTCTAAAACTTCAAGCACGTTAGTGACGAGCCGTTCTAATTTCGTTAAAGGAGCTGTATTAGTCGTAGCGACCTGCTCGCTCTCGTTAGCCGCGTTATTCGTCGAAGCAGGCGGTGTTGTATTATTAGCCGTAACATTCTCCTCGTTCTCTTCCGGCCAACCGAACACATCCTTAGTCTTCCCGTAAACTTTAATACTATCCACCATAGTTACGGTTTCCGCATCCTGCGACGGACCGAAAACCACCGTCAACTTCTTATCGGCCTGCAAACTTTCTTCGCGCGAGAACGGCACGTCGTACCACCTGCTACGATTAACCGAGATCGTGATAATCCTACCGAAGACGTCGATGAACGAAGGCGCCCTCTGCGGATCCTGACTACCGACCAAAACTCGTATACCCGTCATCACCATGTTATTATCGGAGTTCGCTATCTCCACCGTGAATCCCAACGGTTTCGTGCAAACCACGTACAATCCGGTAGTGTTCAGTCGGTGCTTCAGCTGGGAGACGTTGTAAACTTGAAGCAGGTCGTTTCCGCCGATCTCCACGTCGTTCATCGGCTGGCTGTGCTCGAAGAAATCGACGGGGAACGTCACCGAACTGGGGACTTTCCCCGTCTTAACCACTTTCTTCTTCCGCGGTTTCAACGGCGATTGGGCTATCGCCGGTTGGATCGTGGGCGACATCCAGAAACCTGAAGATAAAATCCTGTCGATTAATCCGGAATTTTTAGGTACGTAGCGGGACGAAAATGTCCCACCTCGAATAACGTTATAAACCTGATTATTTCGAGAAAACTATTCAAATCCGATGTTTTTACCTCCGGGACAAATTTGTCCCAGTACTAAATATAGCCAATTTGACGTTTTGATAACACGTTATCAATTTAAAAACGATTTAATTTAATTTTGATCGATTTTTAGGAAGTGGGACAAAATTGTCCCGGCTCTAATAACTTTAAAAACTCCAATATCGTAATGTATGAGGTAAAATCTATTCAAATCTGATATTTTTAGGCATGGGACAAATTTGTCCCAGTACTAAATATATCCAATTTGACGTTTTTATTGCATGTTATCAGTTTAAAAACGATTTAATTTAATTTTGATCGATTTTTAGGAAATGGGACAAAATTGTCCCGGCTCTAATAACACTAAAAACTCCAATATCGTGATGTATGAGGTAAAATCTATTCAAATCTGATATTTTTAGGTATGGGACAAATTTGTCCCAGTACTAAATATAGCCAATTTGACGTTTTTATTGCACGTTATCAGTTTAAAAACGATTTAATTTAATTTTGATCGATTTTTAGGAAGTGGGACAAAATTGTCCCGGCTCTAATAACGTAAAAAACTCCAATATAGTGATGTACGAGAAAAAATCTATTCAAATCTGATAATTTTAGGTGTGGGACAAATTTGTCCCAGATTTGAAATTGACTAATTTTCCTGATTTTAAGCGTCTAAAACTGTGGGACAACAACGAGTATCCTGATTATTACCTGTTTGCTCCATATTAGCCATATAAATCTTCAAACTACCATCTTCGCACATCAATATCAAAGTCGTCCGTTGCTCGTTAACGGAATTATGCCGTATGGCGACCATATCCATAGTTTTCGACTTAGACGGCACCACTTTTATCTCCTGTATGGCCAGCGAATCCGGTTTCAGCATGATCACGACGGGATTATTACTCGACTGCATAGCGCAGCATATCAGTCCGGGATGGTTGGGTATCTCCGTCCACTGACAGAGAGGTTGCGGCGTCGGATTCTTGCTACCGTTGCTCTTAGAACTGGAAGCGGCCGGTGTCGGTAACGTGATCGGAAAGACGACCGTGAGGCAGTTGTTTTTCGGCGTGATGGGCGAAATAAAGCTCTTTCCTTGGGCGTAGCTGTAGAATAACAATCCCAGCGTGTGGGAGTAGTAAATGCTGACGCCGCCCCCGGCAACTTGACCGTTAACGTCCTGGAATATCAAAACGAGTTAAATTCTCAAGTTGAAATGATTTTACAACCATATTGACGCGATTTTAGTCGTTTTCAGATTCTGGGACAGAATTGTCCCACCGCGAATAACGTTAAAAACAGCAATTTTACAATGTATTAAAATAAAATTAGCCGAATCCGATGTTTTTAGGTATGGGACAAACTTGTCCCAGATTGAAAACTATCACATTTTGAACGTGCGTCACTCCCTCTAATTTTATCGTTTTTAGGGCGTGGGACAAAATTATCCCGGCTCGAAAAACGTCGAAAACAATACTATCATAATGTATTTCGCTAAAATTAATCGAATCCGATGTTTTTAGGTATGGGACAAATTTGTCCCAGCTTAAAAAATGTTAAATTTTGAATGTACGTCACTCCTACAGGTTAATTAAACGCGATAAAATCAAACTTATCTAATTTTATCGTTTTTAGGATGTGGGACAAGATTGTCCCGACTCGAATAACGTTAAAAACAGCAATATTACAATGTATTAAAATAAAATTGCCGAATCCGATGTTTTTAGGTATGACAAATCTAACCTGACAAAATCTAATTTTATCGTTTTTAGGACGTGGGACAAAATTGTTCCGGCTCCAATAACGTCGAAAACAATACTATCATAATGTACATCGCTAAAATTATTCGAATCCGATGTTTTTACGCATGGCACAAATTTGTCCCAGATTTGAAAAATCCAAATTTCGAATGTACATTACATTTACAGTTTAATCAACAGGTTAAAAACTGAATTTTACCGTTTTTAGAACGTGGGACAAAATTGTCCCGGCGCGAATAGCGTCGAAAACAGTACTATCATAATGTATTTCGCTAAAATTAGCCGAATCCGATGTTTTTACGTATGGGACAAATTTGTCCCAGATTTGAAAATTTCAAATTTAAAATGTACATAACACTTACAGTTTAATTAACAGGTTCAAAACTAAATTTTACCGTTTTTAAGACGTGGGACAAAATTGTCCCGGCTCGAATAACGTCGAAAACAGTACTATCATAATGTATTTCGCTAAAATTATTCGAATCCGATGTTTTTAGGTATGGGACAAATTTGTCCCAGATTTGAAAATTGCAAATTTCGAATGTACATCACATTTACAGCTTAATTAACGCGTTTAAGACTAAATTTGATCGTTTTGAGGATGTGGGACGAAAGTGTCCCGGCTCTAAAAACGTTAAAACACGAATATGGTATTTTCAGGTACAAATCTGTCCCAAATTGTCAAATTTTGATGTCCCAGCAATTAAAACTTACCGTTACATCTAAATGGAAGACCTCTAACGTATTGGTGACGTAGAACGAGCCGTGTTTCGCCGAACTATCTTCGTTTAACGCTTCGTAGTAGATATGTCCCGGTGACGACATCAATAGGATGTTGTACAGTTTATCTTCGTACATGAAAGTGCAATCGCGGATTTTCCCGCTCGGTACTAGGAAATAATATTGCGGACTCAATGCGTCTTTAGCTAAATCGTAGATCTTAACGAAATCGGCCGTTACTAAAGCTAGTTGTGTTTGGGAGCCGGGTAACCATATAGCTTTAATGATGAAATTTCCCGTTTCTAACTGAGGATGTAACACGAGGTGATCCGAGACAGATCCGGTGGAATTGAACGTTAAGATGTGGCAGTCTTTAAGCCCGCATACCGCTAAGTAATCTTCGTTGCATAAATTGCTCGAAAGTGACAAGACTGTGAAGGGAATGGGCGCCGAAGCTAACCGCGTTAAAGTTAATTTTCTCGTGGACGAATCGGCTTGCTTTAATAAGGCGGATAATTGTAGGACTGTGATCTTTCCTTTCTCGTGAGACACAGCTAGATGTTGCCGTTTCCCGTGCGTTGAATACATGCAACACATTGCGACTCGTCTCACGATATGAGCTGATAATAATTGCCTGATCGTCTGTCCTTGTTCACCTGCGTAACTCATCCTGACATTCTCAAAAGCGCCTTCTTGCGAGCCTAAAGTAGGTACCATCAATTGATCTGTATAGACATATTTCTTATCGGCAGAATGGAGTTGTTGTAGAGCTTTTAAAGCTCTAGCGTGGCAACCTACTGGAGAATTGCGGTTACAAGACGCTTCGACTGCCGGGATAAACGATTGGAGTAGATTTAAAAGTGTCCCGGGCACTGTACTGTTACCGAAATAATTCGAAATGAATTCCCTAGATCCTTCCAATTGCTTCACCAAAGCTCCGTTCTTCCTATCCTTCTTCGATAAAATCTTATCAAGAGGTACAGGCGAGGAAGCCCTACGTCTTAAAGAACTAGTCAGCATGTGTTCGGAAGCGAAACCAGCGGTAGTCGGATTATTAATATTCGATGGACCATCATTATTAGATTGTGGACTCCTTTTAACCAGAGCCTGACACGACCCGTCCTCTTTAGCGCCGCAATCGCAGAAGAAATTGCCGAATTTCGCGTAACTCAAGTCGTGACCTTTATGGCAGACGCGTGCGCACACCGAACAAACCCCAACGCCATCTAGCATACGACAGGTGTGGCAATGGTACCAATGCTGGTTCATGAATTCCTTCTGGGTGATGGTGAAGGTGCACAGCTTATTGTAGAGGGAATCCTCGTCGGAATCTTCGCCGCTGTCCTCTTCATCGTTGACCTCGTCCGGGCAATCGGTATCGTGATCTAGAGGGGTTTCCCCCTCCCAAGGCGGGCTGACGGCTCTGAAATTAGCGGGTTGATTCGTTAGTCCGCCGATCACGTCGCTCAGGTATTCTAGGAGGCAGCAGGCCGCTTCTAACATGACGCAATTCTTTTCGACGCCTAAATCCGTACCTAAATAGAATAAATTAAACGAAAATTAATATACAGGGTGTTTTGGATTTTTTTATCATCACCACAAAATGGAATGTATGTAATTACTGCGTGATATAAATAGCCTATAATAGCACACATTAATATTATATAGAACTATGTATACAGGATGTCCTGCAAACAAGTAATGAATCTAAGCTCTTCTTTTTTTTATTGAACATCCTGTATATTGTTTAGTGTAAACAGTTCAGTACTTTTTATTTTAAATAGAGGGCGACTTTCTTAAAATGATTGCAGTTTCAGTGTTATCTATCAGAATTGAGGTTATCTGTCAAAATTGACAGCTTTACAATTGATTAAACGTTTCTAAATAAAGACAGAAATCACCAACAGATCGAGATATCTAGCGAGACTGAGAATCCATCGAGCTAGATGCCCGATAGAACAGAAATTATTGCTAATTTAAAAAAGAATTCCTGTCATATGCATTTTATAAACGAAACACCCTGTATAAACGAAAGCAATTTTAAGCTAGCCCCCTCCCCTACTCTTAAGAATGAAAGCGCTTTCATTTAAAAAATAGTTTTTTATCTTCAACACGTATCGAGATACTAACCGACACCGCACTATCGAAACACCCTGTATATCGCTCCCTTTCTCTAGAATAGAACATTATTTATTCTGTTTGTTTACTTTTAATTACCCGATACACTATAAAATAACATAATTACGGCATAACAACAATATTGACTTAATGACATTTTTATAACTTCCGGTTGACGTCACAATAACATTTTAACGACCTAAGGTCGACAAACTCAGTTCAGTTGACCGTCGACAACGGTAGAGGTAACATCTATAGTGACGGTTGTGTTATTTTTACATCGGACGAATTGAATTCTTGTTGGGAATCGTTTCTCGTGAAATTACGAATTGGAAGTTATCGAAAGATAGGTTGTGTTGTCCTTTCTCCGTCGATACAAAGAATCGCATTATTACTGGAGATGATGGCTGCGGTGTAACAGTAGGAACTACCTAATATGAACGCTAGTTCGAACTCAAATTTTGCTTTGATGCAACGATATGTACGTTAGTGCGAGTTGTCCCTCTACAGCTCTTGTGTTCGTCAGATTCTCTCTCTTTGTTTTGACACTCGGATTTTGTCCGGGTGGGTGCTCTAATGGCATAGTTCCGCTGACGCCACATACCCTCGTGAGGGTCTATCAATCGATTAAAGAGGTTTGACGTCCGTGAGAGTCTCAATTTAATTTATATCCCGTTTGGGCTAATTAATGGCCCCAGAATGCCAAAAAAAACGTTCATATTAGAACTGTTCTTATTGTCGATGGTTTGGTAGATCGGTTAATATCAAAGGTTTGGGTATTGCGTTGAATGTTGGTCCACGTTTTGAAAAAGTTTTAAGTTACTTAAAGAAATCTTTGTCTTACTGTTGATGGTTTGGTACGTCGGCGTCGATTGATATCGAAAGTTTGGGTATTGCGTTGAATGAAGGAACTACCTAATATGAACGCTAGTCCGAACTCACATTTTGCTTTAATGCAACGAGGCGTACGTTAGTGCGAATTGTCCCTCTACAGCTCTTGTGTTCGTCAGATTCTCTCTTTTTGTGTTGACATTCGGATTCTGTCCGGGTGGGTGCTCTAATGGCATAGTTCCGCTGACGCCACATACCCTCGTGAGGGTCTATCAATCGATTAGAGAGGTTTGACGTCCGTGAGAGTCTCAAAAGGGACAGTCTCAATCTAATTTATATCCCGTTTGGGCTAATTAATGGTCCCAAAATGCCAAAAAAAGCGTTCATATTAGAACTGTTCTTATTGTTGATGGTTTGGTAGGTTGGTTGATATCGAACGTTTGGGTATTGCGTTGAATGTTGGTCCAAGTCTTGAGATAAGTGTTAAGCTACTTAAGAGATCTTTTTCTTATTGTTGATGGTTTGGTAGGTCGGTTCCTATAGAAGGTTTGGGTATTGCGTTAAATGAAGGAACTACCTAATATGAACGCTAGTTCGAACTCAAATTTTGCTTTGATGCAACGAGGTGTACGTTAGTGCGAGTTGTCCCTCTACAGCTCTTGTGTTCGTCAGATTATCTCCTTTTGTGTTGACATTCGGATTCTGTCCGGGTGGGTGCTCTAATGGCATAGTTCCGCTGACGCCACATACCCTCGTGAAGGTCTATCAACCGATTAGAAAAATTGAGATAAGTGTTAAGCTACTTAAGGAGATCTTTGTCTTATTGTTGATCGTTTGGTAAGTCCTTTCGTGTTGACTACTGGTCGGAATGGTATGTTATTTGCTCTAATCTGCATAGAGGTGGTTTGGATTATTTTGGTATTAATCGTTTTTTGTATGTCTACTACCGTCTTGCAAACGACCAGATATTTTGATCGCATACTGCGATTTGTCCGCGATGACAGCTACGTTTGTTTCGTCTGCGTTCTTGCTGTTGATGCTTCGGTAGATGGATCTCTACATAAGATTCGAGCTTGCGACAAATTGTCAGCATCCCATGCAAATGCATCTTAATTTTAAATTATTTTCTTAGATGTAATAGTAGAATCTATCGATTTTAACTTTATTGCAATAAAGTTAGCTAACGCTAAGTTTCATTTTCAATAACATAATTCTCCAGACAAATCGATAGATTCTTCTATCTGATATGAACGCTAGTTCAAACTCAAATTTCGTTTCGATGCAAGGAGGTATACTTTAGTGCGAGTTGTACCTCTACACCTCTTGCATTCGTCAGATTTCTATCATTTTGTGTTGACACTCGGATTCTTTCCGGGTGGGTGCTCTAATGGCATAGTTCCGCTGACGCCACATACCCTCGTGAGGGTCTATCAACCGATTAGAGAGGTTGACGTCTATGAGAGTCTCAATCTAATTTATATCTCGTTTGGATTAATTAATGGCCGCAGAAAGCCAAAAAACTGTTCCGATTATTGATGGTTTAGTAGAAGATGTTACAAATTGTTAGGATTCTATGTATGAAGTGCATTTAAATACACATTTTTTCAAAACCTACCTAAATATTATAAATCTAAGTTACAACAGATCGAAACCACGTTTTTTTTTTATATATTGTGACATTTCTCGACGTTTTCAAACTATTTTTATGCTACTATATCATGCAGTTACTACATTTACCCACACCTAAATAGATGTCGCTCACTATAGCCGACTTACCAAGATTTTCAATTGTTTCTTTCTGTATTAAATATTCACGACACATCTCTAACCATTCGGCGGTCGCCGGGACCAGATACTGGTGACCTCTACCGATTCCCGCGTCAGCTAGCGTCGTCATGACGACCATCAAATCGGTGAAGCCAACCCCTTCGATCGTCGGAGATAATATGACTGATCCTAGCGGAATCAGAGCTTTCAATATCGTTATCGGAACCTCCTCGGTTATCCCGCTCTGTTTCACTATAAAATTCGTCAGGGCTTGCAGCAATTGACTATTCTCCTGAATTAACGACTTCTGATCGTCGCTGGGGCTCGGCGAAGCGTTCGATTCGGAACTTACGACCTGCACGACGGTCCATTGGCCGTTCGTCGCTTCAGTATTAGCCTTACCGTTAGTTTCGGTCGCGTTTTCCGCTTTCGGAACGGTAACTGTAGTGGGGGTTTGGATATTCGACGAGCTAGCGCTGCTGGTCATGTTAGTAGGTCCGACTATGACGTGTCTCAGCCAGGTTTGAAGTTTATCGCTATCGACGCTGGCTAATTTGCTCATGCTACCGCAGAGGTAGTTCAAACTCGGATCAGTCGAGCTTTTCTCGGCTGCTTGATAGAGTTTGTTGAAGAAATGTAACACTCTAGTGCTGTATTGTTGGGACATCTGCGGTGAGGACACCGACATCAAGACTTTAACCAGATCTTTATCCCCGGTGAAGAATAATTCTAAAGCTTGTCGTCCTGAAGATTTCTCGATAATTCTCTCGTAGAACTTCAAATAGTTATGCAACATCTTCTCGTTTAACAGGACGTTGTAAGCGCTCGTGAAATTCGTGATTAATTTATAGGTGCTCTCCAAAACGTGCAGGTAGACTCGTTTCTGGTGTTCGTCAGTCTCGACGTCGCCTATCAACTTATCCAAAGTCTTCGAAACGTTCTCGTATAAGAATTCGGTACGTATATCGAGAGTGACAAGGACGAGTAACTCGATAACTTTATTTTTCGTGTCGGTGTTCTCGATTTTCGGCGCGTGCTGGCATATGAATTTGACTAGACATTGCAGCAACCTCTTCAAGGATAAATTGATGCTGAATGGGTAATTTAGGGACAGCGTCGAGATGTGAGTTTCGATTATCTTCAATATGTAGCTTTCCGATGGGATTATATCGCTGAGATATGGCGTCTGGAATTGGATAAATAAAAGAATTAATTCAATAATCATCAATTGCAATAAATTTTCTAATACCCTATCGTAACGAAACACCCTGTATAATTTAAATTGATTTTAAAATATGCGCTAGCTTAAGCACAACAATTTTTATTCGAAAATTTTTCCTCTAAACCTCATATTAACAGAGATAATCAACATCCCCGCTCATTTCCCGAATAGCTCCGAAACATAATTCGCTTATAAACGACAAACGGACTTACCCACGTGCATTCATCCAGTGCGGTATTGTTCCACGATTGGAGGACTTTACTAACGCACTGCGGTAGAAACGTATTGAACTCGCTCGTTAATGTAGCCGTCAAATTATTATGTGTGGACGCAATCGCTAAAGCCTCCTGCATACTCTCGAAATCCTGCAAGGTGTACTTTCCGGGTGGATCGCTCTGCTCGACCATGCTGTTCAACAACGACCATTTCGTGCAGTGCAAGATGGCCTGGGTGAGGCGCAGGACGTGCGGGATCAGTTCCTGAATTAGGGCGTTCGTACCAGAATCGGCGGCCTCGTTCTCGTCTATTAATCCGACTTGGACTTTAGCTAAGACGGCGTCGAGGAGGAATAGATGCCAGAGTGGAGGCAGGCAATCTTTCGTTAACGAACCTATAAGGTTGGCAAAAAATATTTTGACGGAAATAATTTTTTCCCCACCCCCCCGATTAAACTCACCTTTTTTGATATCGGGTATCAGAGTGATGATGCAATTTTTGGCGGTGGTAACGTCGAATTTTAAATTGGTGACGGCATCGTGGGAGGCTTTCAATAATTTCTCGGTGTGTTGGCTGTAAACGCCCTGTTTCACTAAACAGTCTTTCAACCACCTGCTGAAGGTTTTGTGATTGGATCTGGAGCCCCAAATTAAGGCGTGTAAGAGGAATGGACCGGCGACGAGGCCTTCGGCCGACGCTAAACGCTCCATGTAAGGTATAGATGGCGGTAATAATTGTAATAATCTGAAATGCGGATAATAAAATTGAAAGCGATTAAAAAAAATATTTTAAATTACCTCCAGCATATCGTAAAACAATATTGTGTGGCGCACATGCCTAAAAAGCTCATTTTAGACACGATCGCTCCCTGAAGTAACATGGGTGACGTTTAATATTTCGATCAAACCGTCTAGGAGCAACGGATATCTGATCTTATCGGGGGTTCCCAAGATAAAATTGCAAGCGAGTCCATCCAATTTAGGCGCATCTTGATTATTCACTTCTAAATTCGTGACAACGTAGAATCGGGGCTTCATCGAGAATTCATCCGCAGTCCCGATCTTACGATAATTATCTTCGATCTCTTTCCACGGTGTGAACATCCGAGACATATTATTTTCTTTATCTTTATCCGTGTTTAAATTCGTCGCGTAAAATAAATTCCATTGAATCTGCGATTAAAACCGATTACAATTAACAAAAAAAAAAAGAGATTAATAATAAAACTTGCTTGTTCTAATAAAATGGTGGGGGCATCGTAAAGATGTTTCATTATATAATCGAATAATAAAAGCAAACGGGACATATGCAAGAGCTGGGACTCCTTCAAGATGCTCCTCGCAACTTCGGAACATCGCAGAACAGCGCTGGCTAGGAGTAAAAGCACCGATTTCTTCTGCATGAGGTTCAACGAGTGAAACAGGTAGAGCAGAACCTGGGCGTGTTCGACGTTCAAGTCTTCGTTTTCGGAATCGATTATGGTGGGTGGATTCATGACGCTTTCGATTAGAGTATTCACCAGTCTGTGCCATATGCTTATCACGGATGCTTCCTTCTCGTTCTGCGGTCTTAATAATAACACCTAAAATCATAATTTTATCATCTATCTTAAAATATTAGCAACATTGTGTTTAAAATAAATAAATTTTCTACGGCCCCGTCTTAACGGAACACCCTGTATAATTTAAATTGATTTTGAAAGATGCGCTAGCTGAAATCCTACAACTTTTATTTGAAAACTTTTCCTCTAAACGCGATAGTAACGGAGATAATCGACTTCCCCACTCATCTCCCGAATAGCTCCGAAACTTAATTCTCATATAAGTAAGTTAGATTTGATTTGGTAGGACTGTACATTGTTGCCTACATTCACTACGTACTTAATTGCTATTAAGCTATCTGTTTATCTGTCAAAAATTGACATCTAATAGGTAGAGGTTATCTAAAGCTAGTTGGAGTGATATTGGTTGGTATTTTTTTTCTCATTTCTTGACATTTTCGACGTATGTCATGTGACCGAAATTTGCAACATACGAGATTTTTTTATTTCTATCATTTTTTTGACAATTTTGACATATGTCACGTGACCGAAATTTGCAAAATATGGAATTTTTTTATTTTTATCATTTTTTGACAATTTTGACATACATATGTAACGTGACCAAATTTGCAAAATATGGAAATTTTTTGTGTTATCATTTTTTGACATTTTTAACGTATGTCATGTGACCAAAGATTGCAACATATGGCAATTTTTGTTTTTATCATTTTTTGACATTTTTGAACGTCATCACAGATTTCAACATGTGGGATTTTTTTTTGTTTTTATCATTTTTTGATAATGTTGACGTCACGTGTCCGAAATTTGCAACAATTTTTTTGTTTTTATCATTTTTTGACATTTTTTATTATGTGACCGAAATTTGCAACATAAGGGAATTTTATTGTTTTTATTTTTTGACATTTTTGACACGTCATCACAGATTTCAACATATGTTTTTTTTTTGTTTTAATCATTTTTTGATAATGTTGACGTCACGTCATTGAAGATTTCAACATAAGAGAATTTTTTTGTTTTTATCATTTTTTGATAATTTTGACATACTTAGGTCACTTGACTGAAATTTGCAACATATGGGAATTTTTTGTTTTGATCATTTTTTAACATTTTTGACGTGTCACGTGACCGAAGTTTGCAATGTATGGGAATTTTTTTTTTCTTTAATCATTTTTTGACATTTTTGACGTATATCACGTTATTGAAGATTTCAACATATGGGAATTTTTTGTTTTTATCATTTTTTAACATTTTTGACGTATGTCACGTGACCGAAATTTGCAACATAGGGGAATTTTATTGTTTTTATGAATTTGCAATTATTTGCAATCTTGCAATTTCGGAATTTTACTTTTATCTTTTTTTTTTGATATTTTTGACGTATGTCATGTGACCAAAGATTTGCAACATATGGGAATTTTATTGTTTTTATCATTTTTTTTTGATATTTTTGACGTATGTCACGTGACCGAAATTTGAAACATACGTAAATTTTTGTTTTCACCATTTTTTGATAATTTTGACATATGTCACGTGACCAAAGATTGCAAGATATGGGAATTTTATTGTTTTTATCATTTTTTGATATTTTTGACGTATGTCATGTGGTCGAAGTTTGCAACATGTGGGAATTTGTTTTTATCAGTTTTTGATAATTTTGACATATGTCACGTGACCGAAATTTGCAACATATGGGAATTTTTTATTTTTATCATTTTTTGATAATTTTGACATATATATTATGTTGCGTGACCGAAATTTCCAACATGTGGGATTTTTTTGTTCTTACCCATTTTTTGATAATTTTGACATATGTCACATCTCAAAAATTTGCAACATGTGGGAAATTTTTGTTCTTATCCATTTTTTGTTAATTTTGACATATGTCATGTTTTGCACATGTTTTTGTTCTTATCCATTTTTTGATAATTTTGACATATGTCAGCGAAATTTGCAACACATGGCAATTTTTTATTTTTATCATTTTTTGATAATTTTGACATCACGAAAAATTGCAACACATGGGCATTTTTTGATAATTTTGACATATGTCACGTGAAATTTGAACAAATTTTTTATTTTTATCATTTTTTGATAATTTTGACGTATCCATTCAAACACATAATTTTTTAAATTTTTTGATAATTTTGACATATGTCACGTATTGTTTTTTTTGTTTTTATCTTTTTTTTTCACAGTTTTGACGTATGTCACGTCATCGTTGCAATGGTGGCAATTTTAAAAAATTCATCACGAACGGACAAAAAGTGAAATTTGAAGAAATCGTTTACAATATTCGAAGTATCCATTCAAAATAATTTAAAATTGCCATTTTTGTCGATTAAAAAAAAACATGTATTCCAAAATAAAATTTACTAACCTGAGATAGTACAGCCAGCGTTCGAGGATAAACTTGTAAGGGCCAGGCGTGTGGTACGTCGGTATTCCAAGGTGAGACGCCCAAATGTCCCAACAAACTCGCTTGCATAGCTTGTAAATTCCCGTGCGTCACTAGATTATGCGTAAAACGCGTTAACGCCCCCGAAAATTCGCAATACAATTGCCCCAACGCCGCCCCGAAATAACTGGATATCGTACCAACTTCAGTTCTCGCAGTTTCCCTATCCAAATCCCTTATGATCACGGCTAAGATCATAACTTGCTGTTCAGTCATTCCGGTCTTGACATATCTAGTAACGTAAGAGCTTTTCGAACATAAGAAATGCTTATTTAAAAACACAAAGATGTTAGTGGCTAAAGTGATAAATCCGCTAGCTTCACCCTTTTCCGGAACAATTGAATGCAACCTTTCCGATTGGTTAGGTTTAACTTGAGGGGTGCCAACTACGGATGTAGTTTTGTTATCGACTGTCTCGGGAGGTGAAAGCGTTTCCTCGAACCAGAATCCTAATAAAGGTTCACTATCATCATCCTCGTCGGTTGAATTCTCATCCGAACACATGATCATATCTTCGTAATAGGTGGTCGAATCGCTCTGACTGAAAGTATCTCCTTCCGGTGGATGCATCCTTTTTAAAGTGCAAGCTTTACGATAACTGATCAGAGCTAGGTAAAATAATAACTGATTTAAAGGTGCGGCTCCTAATAATCTTGCGACTCTTTGTAACGCGGTGAATTGTCCCATTATCGATACAGGAGCTGGATCGACCTAAATGATAAAATTAAATATGTATATGCTTAACTTGAAATGAATCGATCTTACCTGCACGTTATTTCCACTAGCTCCGCACACTTCTAAATGTAAATCCTCGAATAATTCCGATATTAAAGATAAGGCTCGGGTGGCTAAAGCGACTGAGAGTACACCGAACGCTTGTTGGAATTTAATAAAACTGGACCTGCCGGAACCACCGGCTTCTCTTTGCGATTTACTAGGACTCCTCCCTTTATCTTCACGTAAATGCCAGACTTTCTCGCTAGCTAACGAGGTGCAAGACGAGATATGAGTTTGTAAGCCGGAGATTAAAACCCAAGCTCCGCTTAACAGGTGGTTTTGGTATACCTAAAATGAAGTTTAATTAAATTGGATTAAAATTCGTAATCGAAATCGGTTACATGTCCTCCAGCTCGGGTAGAATTTTTAATTGTAGTCCCGATATACGAGAACATATTTAAAGCTTCTTCGACTAGACTTATAGCGTTGGAATCGAGGTCGTCTTCTTTAAACCCGGCTTGCGATTGCACCGAAGTGCATTTCGGTGAAACAGCCGAACCCATCGCCAAGACAGCGCTAGCGAAAGCTTGATTTACAGCGCAGTATAATACGGCCATGCCTAAGTTGCATAATTTGTCTAATTTGCTAGGCGTTAAAGGTTCTAATACGGGTAAATTTATAGCCGACGATGCTAATGTAATATCGGCTAACGTTGCGGATAAACTAGAATTAAATTAATTAAATTAAATTAATTATTTTCTTTTTAAATACACACCTGTTTCGGACAGCTGTAGCTTCGGCGTGAGTTGTCGGTAAACTAAAAGCTTTTCCGGCTAGAGCTTCATCGATTTTTAATTTAGCTCGTTTTATCGTCGGTAAATTAAGGCAAAGATCGGCTAACGTGTCTCCTGCTCGTAATGATTGTAAACTTTCGGTGTTGGTTTTAAGGAATAATTTCTAGAAAAACATCAGAACACCGAATAAATAAGTATAAAAATATATTTCGAAAAAACACTCACATTGATTTCGATCGACGGATCGATATTCGCACCCTCGTCACTCGGGTTAGGTTGATTGCTAACGCCTTGATCCGGATAATAACTTCCATCTCGTAAAGGCATCGTTAATTGTTCGAAAATCGTAATCGATAAATCGGTTCGTATTTTCGAAGTTTCCTGTTTATTACTGGTTTCTTTCTCCCCTGCGTCAATCATAAATTTAGGTTAGGAATAAAGTTGAAGCGATTTAATCAAAAAAATACGAACCAGATGCTTGGGTCGTAGGCAGATTTTCCCCTTTCATGATGATAACTAGAGCCGAAACTTCAGCCGGTGTCAATAAATCAGTTCCGATACACAACGTACGGACAGCTCGTAAATATCTCTCGACCAATATATTATTTTGATTACTATCACTGCTTGCCGATTGTAAAGCTGCTATTAGATATTTTAATAGGATACGACATGCCGAATGAACGATTTCCAACTGACTAATTGATACTGCAAATTTAATAATGGAGATTGCTTCATTGTCTATTAATAAAGTAACATTATGAAATTATTAAACGTTAATTCACTCACAATGACTGGCATTATTGCTAATGTAATCGGCGGCCAAGACGGCGAACGAATTGTAAAAGCCCTTATTGCTCTCCTTGTGTCGCAGGATCTCCGTTTCGCTGGAACACGGAAAAATGAAAGTTACTCGATTGTCAAAGTTTTTTTCCCGGCCGTATACGCAGGTTTCGTTGCCGGAATATCGGGTCGATATCCCGTCACAACGCACAATACCTCTTAACGATGGCGGAACAGAGGTCCAACAATTCCACTTTGTTGCAACTATCGTGCTGCGGACTTAGAAACGATTTTATAATTACTGACCATTCTATACCACCACTACTTGCGGCCATTGCATCTGCCATTTGTATTTTTGAGACGGGCAATGACAGATGTTGGTGGAAATTGTTTTTGTTGTGTTGGCATGAGGCGCGGGGATGTGTTTTTTTGCCTTTTTCGAGATTGATTTTTTTCGGCGAATTTTCCAAATTCACGGATTGATCTTATTGATTTTCAACATTAATTTAATTAGTAGATGCGATATCGCGATTCAAAAACTGTTGAAATTCTACATTTAATTGGATTAAATCTTATTTAATCCGATTAAAAAAAAAAGCTGATATTCTTTAATTTAGCGCCAACTTAACACCATTATTAGATTTTCAAAAATTGTATCTTCTTCTTTATGCATGCAAGAAGTCTTTAACATATTGATATTTATTACATGTATATATGATCAAAGACAAAATTTAATAGTATAGGAGCTTTATAAATTAAGATTGAAATAAATTACTAACCAGACAGAGGAAAATCGATTACAGCGCCATCAAATCCACACACGTTCGTACTAACAGCGCGGGAAATTAGAATTTTAATTTTTTTACTAAATCAATTTTTACTACTATTTTTCGATTTAAAAATCAATTAATATCGTATTCAAATGTTAAACAATCTTAATAATTTGAACGAGGCAAAGAACACTTATATAAAATTGCAGTTATTTGTATAAGAGATTATAAATCAAGATTGAAATAAATTACCAATCTCCACAAGAGAATCAATTCGACTACAGCGCCATCAAATCCATACACGTTGATACTAACAGCGCGGGAGATTCAAATTATTAATTTTTTACTAAATCCATTTTTACTACTATTTTTCGATTTAAAAAGCAATTAATATCGTATTCAAATCTTAAACCATCTTAATAATTTGAACGAGGCAAAAAACACTTATAAAATTGCAATTATTTGTATAGGAAATTATAAATCAAGATTGAAATAAATTACTAACACCCCACACTATATAGAAAATATCAATTCCAATCAATTCGACTACCTACAGCGCTATCAAATCGACACACGTTGGTACTAACAACGTGGGAGATTCAAATTTTTAATTAATATCATATTCAAATGATGATGAACAATTTTAATAATTTGAACGAGGCAAAGAACACTTATAAAACTGCAATTATTTTCATAAAACTTGTTTTTTTTTCATAAAATATAAAAGAGAGCAAAATAATAATTATTTGTTATGTCCAGGGGGGTTATTCTCGAATCTGAAATGGAAATTTCAAGAGAATTGTCAAAAAATTCCTACAATTTCAATAATTCCTATTCTGGAACTTTCTCATTTTTCGTAACGAGTAGTAAAATAATTCTTTTTTCCACTTTTCGAGAATTTTGAATTTATGAAATAAAATAATTCTTCTTTATTTTGAATTTTTAAAATTCCCGCCTTAAAAATTAAATTTCTATAGATGGCAGCACTAATATATATAATTCTAAATACTACAATTATTGTAATAAAATAGTTATACGAGTGATTAATTGTTTTATTTAAATCTGATTTTGATATTCTAAAATACCGACCGATTATATCTTCTTTAAATAAGTTAGAATTTCAAAATTATCACCGTCATAATTGCATTCAATATAGTTTCAAACGAAACTTAAATTAAGGTGCGTAGCAGCGAGTTTTCTAAAAAATAAACCCCAAAAAGTCTTATCACACAAGTATTTTATATTATTTATTCTATTTTGGGCTTTTAAATGTTGTGAAAACAGTAAAAAAAAAAATCGCAATTTTGTCTTTTTGATGCTGGTTACACTGATTTATAATAATGATAATTTGACATTTTAAAATTGGCAATGTTCATAATTTATGTAAATTTAAGATTAAAATAAACATTATTTGTTCAACAATTTATCTTTAATTTGATGTATCTAGTTTGAAACTTGACAATTTAGAGGTTGGTAGTACGAGGCGAGAAAAGAGAGAAGTTAGCAACAATAAAAAACGTTCGATAAGTTGTAAACTGTTTGAAATTGTTTTATGTATGGTAATATTTTAAATTAAAGTTATTAAATTATTACCTTTTGGTGTTTTTAAAGAGATCCTAACAAATTATAACTTATTTCTGTATTTCAGCTCATTGACGCTTTGACATTTAACGCTCAGCATACCTATATAGCTATTAAACAGGAAATTTAATTTATTCGCAGTTAGCAGCAAATTACAGTGCGTGCACGTTTAAAGTGAAGAATTTCAGATTAACTTTTTAACATTTTTTTATATTACAATTAATTAATGCAATAGCTTGACAAATTTCGCGTACAAATTTGAACGAGTAACGGGCTGAACGCATCTTCACCAGCGCAATCTGTACAATATCGGCTGTACTGTCAAGCGATGCTTAACTTGTCATTTGAAAATTTTTGACGCACTCGCGTTTTGCTTGGTTGGATTCCGTTTTAAACACTAAAGTGGAAGGGGGCCACCAATTGTGCGCCTACTTTCGTCCTGTATCGTTTTTCATTCATTAACAAGTGGCGGGTTTTCAATTTTAGTCGTAGTGCAGTTAGCGCCTCCGCAATTCGTTTCGATTTGATTCCGATTCGAAATCGCGATATGAACTATACCTAAATAGTTATTTATGCGTAGTGACGATTGGGATTTTTTTGAATAAGGAAAAAAAGAAAATGAGGAGAAATTCGTGAAAAATGAAAGGGATCTTCAATATTTTGTGTTTGATCTTCCTTTTACCCTGTGCTTTTTGTTTGATTTACGGGGATGATGTCGAGATCCAGTGCATAAATAAATGTAATAGTCAGGTAAGCTATGACATTTAAATTTAATTTGTTTTGTGTTTTGTTTGAAGTTCAAAGAACAGAATAATCTATTAATATGTTTGATCTTATTTATTGTGACAATAGTTTAATATATAATTTATTATCTCGAGCGGTATGCATATGGTGTTGTAAATACAAGATTGTTATTTGTAACAAATTATAAACCGGTATTTTTAAATATATCCAGAGATATCATTCATGTAGCTAGCTAATGTATAAATAATTAAGTATAAGTAATAGTTTATCATCTCGATATATGCTGGCAATAATAATAATAAAAAAAACTATATCATCACGAACTCGGGAATGATTTAATTTGCATTTTAATTGAGTTCGTTGCTTGTTTATATTGATTTAACATCATTTAGATCTCCGTATCGTGTCTAAACTAAAATATAAATCGACGAAAATTCAGTTGTACATATACGATTTAGTATTTTGTTTAATTTCAGGTCTTTCTTAAAAACTTAAGTTTAAATTAGATTTAAAAATTTACAGAGCGACAAACACGTGTTTAATAGATGGTTCAAGTCTCAATAAACGTCAAATAAACGTCAATGTCAAAATATTTGACATAGAAGTAACGTTGACATTTGACAGAACTTAAACGTCAAATTTTGACGATTTTATCGAGGGACTGACACATTTTTAATTGTCATTAAAGAAGACACGTTTGTCACGATGAGACGTTATCACGCCAATTTGTTCATCTGAAATTTTGCATCCTTTATACTGACAAAGGAACATCGTCAACTGTCACACCCCGATTTCGATGAAACTTTACAGATCGAAAGAGTATCTCCATATAAGAAACAGGTTTTTCTCTGTTTCGGGGCGGAAACGTCCGATTTTTGTGGTACAGCCCCCTCCAAAGTTTGGAGGATTTTTTAATTTTTGCAAATATTTCCTAAACTTTGAGAAATATTAAATGACGTCGTCCATTTTCGCAAAAAGTTCATAACGTGGGACGAGGCACCCTATAACTCCAATTTTTTTTAATTCCTTATTTTTTTAATCATCAAAAAAAGACCATTTTTATATAGAAAACGACTGTATAAAAATTTCGAAAATTAAATAAACTTGTCTAATAATACAAATTCAAAATCAATAAACTTTTTTGATACAAATCAAACTACAACAGATATAATTTTTTCCATTTTGTTACACGGCCCAAGTTCTCGCAAGTTCATAACAAGGGAGGGAGGAGGAGGGGAGGGGGGCTGCTCCATACCCCCCCATTTTATTAATTCATTAATTTCTAGTAATAAAAATTCAAAATAAATAAAACTATTCGAAGAAATAAAAGTATTCATTTTCACCAATTAATAATTATTCACTTATATACAGGGTGTCTCAGCTTTTGCGTTACAAGCATTATCTATTTTTTCTGTATAGTTATCAAAAAACTTTTTTAATAAAAGTTACTTGATATAATGATATGTCGAAAATGACAAACACGATTTTATTTGACACATTTTTTATTTTGCCTTGTCAATTTTGACACAATTCAAATAAACTTGTCAAAAGAATTTTTATTAACTCGAAGGAATACGATAATATTTTAATTTAATAAATGTTTAAACTGCGCTCCATCAGCATGCACACAAGCTTCCAAACGATGTCTTAATGCTCTGTTCCAAGATTTTTGAGATCACCACGATCTGCTGACAGAACTTGATAGAACCTTTATTTCCATAATCTACCCATTGGGGTACAGTCAATCAATTTAAGGTACTCGTTGGTTACAAAGACGTCAAATGACCAATTAATGATGTGATAAAAACGTATCTATATTTATTGACAATTTTTTAACGTTTCTCTTTTTATTATTTTTATTTTTTGATGTGTGGTGGGTGCTTAGTGGCAGTGATAAGCTGTATCGCTTGTGTACGACTCTCATTGCATCATTTATTGTGTTTGATTGGCCTTGTGACAGCATTATATCGCCATTTACAATGCCACCCTGTTAATCGCGAATGATGGGCCGATCGGAACCTAATTCTCACAGTAAAATGTCACCGTCCTTCCGAGAGAATGGAAACCCGGCTCCTATTGTTCCGCCACAACCATAGTCATAGGGATTCTGTTGTGCTAAGGCAGGGGAGATTGCTACTTCATGCTCTTATTCTGTATGTTGTCTGGTTACTAGGGTTACGTGAGGTGTTGGTGTAGGGAACCAAAAAAAATCCCCGAAAACAATTCACCGACAGAAAATTCCCCAACTACAATTCCCCGACAATAACAAATTTCTCTTTCCACTTTATCTCGGCTTAGAACGAGCAGCATTACATTGGCGTGTTTAGAATTTTGTTTTGTTTTTTCTATAATAGAAGTTTTGTGTCCTCTTTTTTTTTTTTTTAAGATAATAGTAATAATCAGGGCCGCTGCGTGCGGGCTTGCAAGGCGTGCAGCGCACAAGGACGGCATTTTCAAGGGGGCGGCATCAGCGACAAAATCATATCGAAAGGAAAACAAAACATTGTCATAATTTGCATGTCTACAGTTGTACAAGGGGCGGCCTAATCGGTATTGCACGCGGGCGTTCAAACAGCTAGCGGCGGGCCTGGTAATAATAACAACAATAATCGAAAAGGGTTTTCTCTTATATACATACAAGGACTACTATTTTTTATTGTATTTAATAAACAAGGTTGTGGGCTATACCACGCAAGTCATCGAAAAGATTCAAAAGAATCAACCAATCTCCTTAAATAAAATATAAGTCACATATTGCACCTGTAACGGTGAGATCATCTTAAGATCAGCATTAGATCATAATTCTAAGAATTTTACTAGAATATATAGGTTTTGTTATAGTTTTTAGGTATTTTTATTATATAAAAACCGTGTAATTGGAAATTAAGATCAGTCGGGGAATTTTCCTGCCGGGGGAATTGTTTGTCGAGGAATTTTCCTGTTGGGGAATTGTTTGTCGGGGAATTTTCCTGCCGGGAGAATTGTTTGTCGGGGAATTTTCCTGCCGGGAAATTGTTTGTCGGGGAATTTTCCTGTCGGGGAATTGTTTGTCGAGGAATTTTCCTGTTGGGGACTTGTTTGTCGGGGAATTTTCCTGCCGGGGAATTGTTTGTCGGGGAATTTTCCTGCCGGGGGAATTGTTTATTTTCCTGTCGGGGAATTGTTTGTCGGGGAATTGTTTGTCGGGGAATTTTCCTGCCGGGGAACTTGTTTATTTTCCTGTCGGGAAATTGTTTGTCGAGGAATTTTCCTGTTGGGGAATTTTTCAGTCGGGAAATTGTTTGCCGGGGAATTTTCCTCTTGGGGAATTGTTTTCGTTGGTGTAGACTGCTTGTCTAAATTAGTGTCTCGGTTCTAGTCGGAGCTACTGCTTTATTTGCAGGACGTGAATAAGATAAAAGGTTCAGGTCCTAGAAGGGAGCCTTGTAGAACACCTGCATGTGCAGGCCTGGGAATCGACAACAATCGCAAAGCCTCTTGATCCTAAAGGTGCTACCAGAAAGTTAGGATTCAACGAGGGCTGTTAACTCGGGGTTGGCAGGATAGTTATCCTTTAAATATTGTTTAATTTGACCGATACAGATAACATTAAATTATATTTAGACTTTTAATACTATTGATAAAATATCACGTGTCAGTTTAAGTTCCGATTTGAATGAAACTTGTTGTTAATTATTAATAGTTTTATTATTCCGATCTTGACGCAGATGGCTTTTATTTGTGGTTGCTTCTAATTAATTCCACTTTAACGGGTCGAAAAATGAGAATAAAAAGACCCAACTCCGGAGGAGGGTGTTATATTATATACATATACATACGAGTAGATATGTTCATTCTTTAAATTAATACAATCTATACACATACTCATATCCATGAAACGCGGTCAATGTCTCTTTTGTTTTAATGAGTCCTACTACATAATTAATTTAAATGAATCCATCCCTGGAACGAGCTCTTCAATTAGAACTAATTATTATTTTTTAAAAATATACATCTATGAAAAGAACTGTTTGTATTAATTCGTTCATTCATTCATGGAAGTTTGGTCATTTTATGGAAACTAAACTCGTCTTCTAAATCACGTTAGGAATTAACCCAGATTATTAATTAATGCTTACACGTGTAAGCAAGATATTTCGTAAGATCCCCTCTTCGTATAGGATTGAGACGAAATCGTTAATGTAACAAACAACATCATTTTTCGACTGTTTTACAACAATGTGGCCATTCATTGAATCCGTATTACATTGGATATATTGGTTGTTCTTTATCCTATTGCGGTCATTGTTGATAACAGTTAACAGCAAGATCGAAAACCTAATTAAGTCATCTTAACATATCTATTAGTTGAAAATAATTAATTTAAAGTCTTCCTTTTCAATTTGGTTATCTGACTTGACATTGCTGAACAAAGAACAATTATATAAGTATATTATGGTGAATGAATATGATGGACGCATATACTTACGTCTACTATGCATGTGTGTGAATGTAGAATATTATTTCTTGACGTTGTTATGATGTTTTTTTCCCTATTACTGAACTGTACACAAAGATTTCGACACATTTTTTTTTTAATTAACTCGTATGAAGTAAATCAGAAACTAGAATGTGTTTCTTCTTCGTAGGCACTCCATTAATTGAGTAGGCTGAACAAAGAGGATCCCTTAAATACATTTCAGTCTTCGGTATACAACTTATTATTACAAAAACATTCGCGCGACACATCTCTCATTTCGTCCTAAAGATTTAATGCGGTGATCGAATCGTAGAAACATTTCTGACAGCTGTCAAATTATAAAATCAATTGTTTTTCACGTTAACACTGACAAGCGTTATTATCTTTCTGTAAGTGTAAAATATGCTTAAAACAGCCGTCAAATTGCAATTCAATTGACTTTAACTATCGTAAATATGAAAATAATTTTGACAGCTGTCAAATTATTAAAAGTATTTGCGTTTCGCGGCTGTAACTACTTCTTGAACGTTATAATTTTTTTGGTAAACTTTCATACTATAAGAGTATTTATTTATTTTAAGTTTTTGGACAGTTATAATAATTAAAATACCTCTGACAGCTGTCAAATTTGTTTTTCATATCTTCAAACACTTACGAACCTTATAAAATCTTTCTGTGAATGTAAAATATTGTTGATAACTGTTTAAATTGTAGAAAAATACGATTTTTTCCGACTTTAACACCGGTAAATATCAAAATAGTGTTGACAGCTGTCAAATTATGAAAAATATTTGCATTTCGCGGCTGCAACTACTTCCGAGCGTTATTTTTTTTTGGTAAACTTTCATACTATAGGAGTATTTATTTATTTTAAGCTTTTGGACAGTTATAATAATTAAAATACCTCTGATAGCTGTCAAATTAATAAAATCAGTTGTTTTTCGTATTTTCAAACACTTATTACAATCCTTATAATCTTTCTGTGAATGTAAAATATTGTTGATAGCTGTTAAATTGTAAAAAAATACGATTTTTCCAAACTTATGCACACTGCTGCATATCAAAAAAGTTTTGACAGCTGTCAAATTATGAAAAGTATTTGCATTTCACTTCCAAGCACTATATTTTTTTTGGTAAACTTTCATACTATAAGAGTTTTTATTTTGTTTTTGTTTTTGGACAGTTATAATATAGTTACGATATTTCTGACAGCTGTCAAATTAATAAAATCAGTTTTTCATATTTTCAAACATTTATTACAAGCCTTATAATCTTTCTGTGAATGAAAAATGTTGTTGATAGCTGTTAAATTGTAAAAAATAGGATTTTTCCGACTTTAACACTCGTAAATATCAAAATAGTTTTGACAGCTGTCAAATTATGAAAAATATTTGCATTTCACGGCTGTAACTACTTCCGAGCGCTATAATTCTTTTGTTAAACTTTTATACTATAAGAGTATTTATTTATTTTAAGTTTTTGGACAGTTATAATAATTAAAATACCTCTGACAGCTGTCAAATTAATAAAATCAATTGTTTTTCACGTTTTCCAAACACTTATTAAGTGTTACAATCTATTTGTAATTGTAAAATATGTTTAACAGTGTCAAATTGCAATTCAATTGACTTTAACACTCGTAAATATCAAAATAGTTTGACAGCTGTCAAATTATGAAAAATATTTGCATTTCGGGGCTGTAACTACTTCCGAGCCCTATAATTTTTATGGTAAACTTTCATACTATAAGAGTATTTATTTATTTTAAGTTTTTAGACAGTTATAATAGTTAAAATAATTCTGACAGCTGTCAAATTAATAAAATCAATTGTTTTTCACGTTTTCCAACACTTGCAGGTGTTATAATCTTTTGTAATTGTAAAATATGTTTAGCAGTCGTCAAATTGCAATTCCATTGACTTTAACACTCGTAAATATCAAAATAGTTTTGACAGCTGTCAAATTATGAAAAATATTTGCATTTCACGGCTGTAACTACTTCCGAGCCTTATAATTATTTTTTTTGGTAAACTTTCACATTATAAGATTATTTATTTTTTTATTCTTGGACAGTTATAATATAGTTAAGATACTTTTTGCTGTCAAATTAATAAAATCAATTGTTTTTCACGTTTTCCAACACTTAAGTGTTATAATCTATTTGTAATTGTGAAATCTGTTTAACAGTCGTCAAATTGCAATTCAATTGACTTTAACACTCGTAAATATCAATTTTTCAGCTGTCAAATTACGAAAAATATTTGCATTTCATGCAACACTTCCGAGCCTTATAATTTTTTTGGTAAACTTTCATATTATAAGAGTATTTATTTTTGTTTGTTTTTGAACAGTTAATAGTTAAGATACTTGTGACAGCTGTCTAATTAATAAAATCAGTTGTTTTTCATAAACACCTACTACAAGCTTTATAATCTTTCTGTGAATAAAATATTGTTGATAGCTGTTTAAATTGTATCAATTTTTCCGACTTTAACACTCGTCCATATCAAAATAGTTTTGACAGCTGTCAAATTATGAAAAATATTTGCATTTCACGGCTGTAACTACTTCCAAGCGTTATTTTTTTTTGGTAAACTTTCATATTATAAGAGTATTTATTTATTTTAAGTTTTTGGACAGTTATAATATAGTTAAGATAATTCTGACACCTGTCAAATTAATAAAAACAGTTTTTCATATTTCCACTTTTTACAAGCGTTATAATCTTTCTGTGAATGTAAAATATTGTTGACAGCTGTTAAATTGTAGAAAAATAGGATATTTCCGACTTTAACACTCGTAAATATCAAAATAGTTTTGACAGCTGTCAAATTATGAAAAGTATTTGCGTTTCACTTCCAAGCACTATAATTTTTTTGGTAAACTTTCATACTATAAGCAAGAGTATTTATTTATTTTAAGTTTTTAGACAGTTATAACAGTTAAAATACTTCTGACAGCTGTCAAATTACTAAAATCAGTTGTTTTTCATGGTTTTAAACACTTATTACAAGCCTTATAATCTTTCTGTAAATGTAAAATATTTGTATATAATGCAATTTTTTTTCCCCAAACGCCAATTAAATTAAATTAAACATCGAAGTGTCAAAAATGTAAAATATTGTTGACAGCTGTTAAGTTGTAGAAAAATACGATTTTTTCCGACTTTAACACTGGTAAATATCAAAATAGTTTTGACAGCTGTCAAATTATGAAATGCATTTGCTTTGTTTTTTTTGACAGTAAAATATCTTTGACAGCTGTCAAATTAATAAAAGCAATTGTTTTTCGTAGTTTTAACACTTACAAGACTTTTTGTAAGCGTAACATATTTTTGGCAGCGCTGTTAACTTGTACAAACGTGTTATTTCTTCCGACTATAACACTGGTAAATATCAAAATAGTTTTGACAGCTGTCAAATTATGAAACGAATTTGCATTCGCACGGATGTAATTGCTTCCGAGCGCTATAATTTTGCGGCAAATTTTTAAACTACAACACTATTTATTTCCTTACAGTTTTTGGACAGTTTTAATAATTATGACAGCTGTCAAATTTTAGAAACGGTTTTATGTTATATATTTTTAAACTGTCAAATTATAAAAGCGATCATCCTCTTATAATTTCTACGGCTGTAACTGTCAAAGTATTTCAGATAATTGTCAAATTTTAAATCGGAAGTTTTTACTTGTATTTGACAGGTTTTTGACAGAATATGACGTTTCTTTTGACAGTATTAGAACATAACAGAAATTATAATTTAAAAAAATGAGGAATTTATAAAACTTAATTGTTTAATCAGTGTGATATTATCATCTAGCCCAGCATTCTTTTGTTAATCATTTCCTCCACCTCATCATGACGTATAATTGGAATACATGATGATGTAATCCTGTCAGAGCTAAAAATAAAAGAACTTTCGGGAAAAGGTAAAAGAAGATTGCTATTCCATACTACCTGAGATCTGCGTCAATCTTGTCGGTTCAAATAAAACAAATCATGTTATGTTATTTTTCTTTAAAGATATGTAGGCTCTATATATATTATGTATACATATATAGATATAAGTATATAACGTGGTTATTATTATTTTTTTCTCTCATTGAAATACATTACTTAATTATCAGTCAAAACATAACATAAGAGGCGATAACCTATTTCTAAATTTTTCACGCCACTTTAGAAGATCCTGGCGATGCGATAGGAGACAATAATTAGAAACAGCAACTCTTAACCAGATAATTAATACTATTAATATTAATTTTAGTACATCTAATCTCGGGTTATTTAAAAAAATCGAAACGTATACATGTCCGCGATAACAAATTATCCAAACAGAAGTGTTAAAAATTAGAATGTAAACATTTTCTTGGGGACATGGCGCTTAGAATCCGCGTCCGCGGAGATAATATTTATTTCGCGTGTGAGTTCTAATTCATTCCTTTATTGCATAATAGTACAATTATCCAATTTAATTAAGAATTGGGCGACGAAGAAGACGTTAGATTAACAACCCTGTGTTTATAAAAAAAAAGTATTAACCACCTGACTTTCATTCTATCACACTTCACCGCTTTTCTATACCTACCTCGACTTCCTGTGCTATCTCGACGAAATTTAGGAACCTGTCGTTGAAATAACTAAAGCAACACACCCCTTCTGCAATCCGGTTTATACGGTTATGATGCGTAAAATTCGATTTCGAATCCCCGGATGACAATTTCGAGGAAGGATTTCAGCTTGGAAGATTTAGTAAAGTGTAGAAATCCGGTGGTGGTAAATGTATAAAATAAACAGGAAATAACTAACCGTTTTATGGACTCGATTGCGCACACGTCAGCACACAGTGGTCATTAAATTTCTGGTGAGGAAATTAGAAAAATGTTCAGATTTGATTTTTTTTCTCTCCGTCAAGATTTAAGGTTGCAAAGAATTTTTTTAGGTAACGTTTTTACTAGCCAGTTTAATTTCCGAGCAATGCCTTCTGCGCTCGTGCAAGATAGTCAAATGTTTCATGACATACGGCACCGTCCTGCTGAAACCACATGTCTCGTCAAGAGCAATATCTTCCAATCAAGGCACCAAAAACGGCGTTAAGAGTATCGCTATTTCCTCTGCCAGTCAGGCAGCTGGTTTGGGATTGCGTAAGGTGGGCACCCAAAGGAAATCAACATTGGCCTGGGATCCCAGCCACACGGGCGTGAAGGGAAACGAGGCAGCGGATGAGCTGGCTAGACGAGGTTCGTCAAGGTCTTTCATAGGAGTTGGCCATTCCTTCCCAAATCGCAAATTAAAAAGTCCATGTACGAATGGACATATAACAGGTCCAAGGAATTGGTGGAAAAGATCACCAAGACAAAGACAGGCAAGGGGGTTTCTAAGGGGAACACAGGCCTAAGTTTACTGAAGACCTACTGTGTAAAGACAGAAAGACTATCAAAGTGATAGTTGACCGATCATTGCAGACTGAATAGGCATATGTTTAACATCGTCCTGGCAGATTCTGCCAAGGGGAAGAAGAAACCCCATTTCTTGTTTTGTGCCACTGCGATGGCCTAGCGAGGACAAGGTTTCTAGGAATGGGCGTAGAGAATCCCACAGCTAATGACTACATAAAAGAGCCGCTCTCAAAAATGATAGGAATAATTAGGAAGGCAAAAATTAGAGAGTGTCTTCTAGGATAAAAGGGGATCATAACAGACCTGCAAAGTTCACGGTGAAACAGATTCGCATGGCCATCCCATCTTCAAAGAAAATTATTTCTCCAGATCACAATGCACACCAAATAGTGACACGTTTTGGATGCTTTATTTTCTGATGAATCATTCGCGGATATTCTAAGGTCCAAATGGGGCAATTTTGCCAATTAAGGAAGCCATCAAGGTGGAAATGGGTCTCACTCACTGAAAATGATCTTGTCGGCACTTGCTTCTGTTTGCCCAAGGATCCAATTGGTGAGTTGATTTATTTGCTGTGCATGATCTGTTGAAAGAAGTTGTTGAGTCACTCTGGAGCATTATGTAGGCGTGGAGATGCACATCTTTAGTAAGAATACGCTGAAGAGTGGCGAATCGATGTCTATAGGATTTCGGCCACACTAATCGACATCACTAGTCGAGTTAGTACTTTCGAATGTTTCGATTAAGTATTATTCTCATAGTAGATGAATTAGGAACATTTTGTTGGCCGAATATTGGATGGTGGAACCATTTTGATAATAATATTTAACAATCAGGACACCATTGTCCTATTGTATAATGCTCCATGTTTACTAACTCTTATCTGTCGACTTTCGATCTTGTCACGTCATAATTCACGTGTCATGTCTAGTCATAGATGGTGGGCAATTCAAATCTTCTGTTGCATTCTGCTCTCTCTCTCTCTGCTAGCCCAATTGCTCTCAGATGTCTTCGGAGGCGACTGCCGACTTGATAGGATTCCTGTCAGTAGGCAAAGTTTGTCTTTACTCATGGTGATGAGTTTATTGAATTTGTTGGTTTGTGGTGGTGTGACTGATTCCATGTTGAAAACAAGGTTCAGCCCTCAAAAAATTTTTTTAGTATTTCCGATCCCTCCCGTCTTTTCTAAATTTGTCTGCTTTCTCATTTCCATCTATTCCGGTGAGTCACGGCATCAACATGAGGATAACTTTGATTTCCTTGCCTGGCTCATTAACTTAGACTTGATTGTCGATTAGGATGATAATCTCCCGATAGTTTCCTTCAAGATTGAACTGGATGAATTTTTTTTATAGTGTGCTGGAGAATTTCCTTAAGCTTTTGAAGTATTTGGTTCTTGGCCCATGTACTTAATATATCTATTTTGTGACCTTCATCTACTTATCTTTCAATTCCTGAAATATTTCCACTTAGTAGGTCAATAAAACAACAATTAATTAAATACCAATTTATTCCAGAACATATAATACATGTTTCCGTTAATAAGATTTCTTTAGTGGAAGAAATTGACATTTAATATGTGTCAAAATACTACCAATATAATATGGTACTAGCTTTTACCATCCAAACTCTTCGACTTTGGATCAGCAGCCCATCGATCAGCATTTCTCTTTCTGCAGTGCTGCTAAACTAAAAAAATCGAGTTTAATATTTGATTCGTTATAATATAACTCTTTTTTTTTCATTCATAAAAATGTAATTAATTATTGTTTTATTGACCTACAAGTGGAAATATTTCAGGAATTGAAAGAGAGGCCCACATATTTTGATTCTAATTCGTCCGATTCTTGATGATGATGTATCAATTGCAAGTTATAATTGTTTGAAAATTTTTACAAGATAAATATTTGTATACTAATTTTAAGCTCAATTGTACTTATAGGTTTAATACTGCATCAAACATTGTATTTATTTGTCCTGTAATTGGTCTCAGCTCTTGGGCAATAAATTTATAATTATTATTATGATTCTTGAGCCGTTTGTACACCATAATATGGCATTCTTGTTCAGTTTTGAGATGATGTTTTGATTCCATCCACTCCTGAAGTCAAACGTCGTGATAAAATCTTGTGCAAGGTTGAATTTCTTCGGCATCCCATTTTCAAGCTACTACCCTGTAGGCGATGATTGGTCTCACTATTGCTATGTACGTCCAAATCAGAATTTTTGGGTTACATCCCCAATTTTGCCCTGCAAAGTTTCTACAGACCATCAGGGCTTATTTAGCTTTGTTGGTTGTACTTCCAATTGAGAATTGAGTTTGCTTTTCCTCGTTTCAAATTTCGTATACATTTTGCCTATTAAAAAAAAATCGTTGATGCGTTTTCGGGTTTGATTTTTTTTTTTAAGTTATTTTTCTTTAATTATATTTAAGTGTCACTATTTTAATTGTATTATTAAACTTGAACGTTCAACTGAAGAGAACCACACGATCTGATAATTAAACCCGATGACATTTCTTGTAAAAAATTAACCTTTCCTTTTTATTCCTTTTCGTCTAAGAAACTAATTAAAACAAAACAGGGTCGTCATGCATCATGGAAGAAAGTTCGTTAAATGTAACGTTAAAGACAACCGACATTAGTTAATGTACTCGTACATAGATAAATAAGCTAAACTATAACATAAACCCGCATAATACATAATCAACAAGTGCTGCATGCAAGGGTGTCAAAATTCTACCCTTTAATAACACTTATATTACTTCAATTATAATAGAATCGAAATCCAAGGTTTTATTTTCGATTTCAACGATAATAACAAAAAAGAAAGTAAATATAATCTACAATGTCGTGTACGATTGATTTATGCGATGTCTGAATAATAAAAATAATTTTAATTAGTGACATTAGTATCAAAATTCGCGTCAACTTTGACATGGCTCTCGCTGATAATACTGGAGTGTTGAAAAAAGTCCTAGTACGTTGAATTCTACAAAGACGTGTGAATAAAAATAAGAGAGGTCTCGTAGTGATCGTGACCTCTTCATTTTAGCGTTGGAAATTACCAAACTAAAGGCAACAGGTCCGATTCGATCGTGTTTTGACCCGTCCTATTTCACAGATCGTTTAATTTTAATACGATTTACTTCCTCTGTTTACAGAATCGTTCCGAAATTGGACGTTTCGATATGGAATGCGGCGATGAATGTAACAGACAGGTGAGTTTCCGTTTTCGTATAATTAACCGTTAAAATACCGGAAAAAAAATCTAGTTAATATTAGCAATAAGATGTGCTCACTTTAGAGCAAATTTCAGGTAAACCTGACGCTTACAAAATTGTAAAATGGGTTAATTTCGGCACTAGCAAAAAATATTTGACAGCTGTCAAATTAATGATTAATAATTTGTTTTTATTGTGGCGACATCTATCGAAGAGGGAGAAGGCATGAATTTTGACTGGCTGATCTCTCTCTTTAATAATAAATTCTAACTTTTGTATTGTTTAGATTAAAAATAAATTTGAATGAAATGCGGCAATTTTTATTTTCACATCCGGAGTCGGCGTTTATAGTAAAAAAATGTCCCTAATAAGTTCAATGATTTGAATTAATTTACATGTATAATATTGTGTGTATGCATTAGCGTATATTATCGTTTAGGTCCAGTGGGAATGCGTCTAGTTCCGTGGGAAAATGGTCATTGCACAAACATCATGTACATGCATGCATGTACGGCTTGGCTGCGTTTAGACATTTTTATATAGTGTTCCTTTTTATTTTGCGAAGCCTTTCGAGTATCCGGTTTAAACACGTCTACTACCAAACCGAGCTATACAGAGATCGTTTTACACAACAAAATGAAATCCTGCCTCGTATCCGAGATGAGAAAAATATTGCGGTTGTACCGTAATTTCGAAATTGTCAAAAACATCTGCAAGTACTGTTGGTGTATTGTTTTTTCACAATTTGACAGATGTCAAATCAAAATAAAACTTAAACTGTTTAATTTTATTTATTTTGTATTTAACAAGTGTAACTGTCAAAAATGCGTTATCTAACACCTGTTTTAATTTGACAATTGTAGCCAAAACACGTCAAGACGTAGAATCGTAAGAATCTGCTTTTTTCGTTGAATTTTTTTACATAAATTCAAATTCAAAAAAACATCTGCAAGATAGTTCTGTGGGTGTATTGTTTTTTTCACAATTTGACACCAATTGTGACCATGTCAAACCGAAAAATTATCGTCAATTTGAAGCTGTCAAACTTGCACCAATCGAAACCATAAAATAATAGTTAATTTTATTTATTTTGTAAAATTTACATCTGTCAGAAACGTTTTGATAATTACTGTCAAATTAATGGTTTCACCAATTGACACTTACAATTTGTTGATTTTATTCTACAGCTGCCTGATCGATAACTACACATATTCGTCTTTTTAAATTTGACATCTGTCAGAAACGTTTTGATAATTACGAATGTAAAATTATGCAACAATGGTTTCAAATTGACACTTCAATTTGTTAATTTTAGATTTCTACAGGTGCCTGATCGATAACTACACATATTCGTCTTTTTAAATTTGACATCTGTCAGAAACGTTTTGATCATTACGAATGTCAAATTATGGCAACGATGGTTTCACCAATTGACACTTACAATTTGTTAATTTTCGATTTCTACAGCTGCCTGATCGATAACTACACATATTCGTCTTTTTAAATTTGACATCTGTCAGAAACGTTTTGATCATTACGAATTTATGGCAACGATATTTCTACACTTACAATTTGTTGATTTTAAATTCTTGCCTGATCGATAACTACACATATTCGTCTTTTTAAATTTGACATCTGTCAAAACGTTTTGATCATTACGAATGTCAAATTAAACGTCAAATTGACAGATTACGAATGTACAATGGTTTCACCAATTGATTTGTTGATGATCGATAACTACACATATTCGTCTTTTTAAATTTGACATCTGTCAGAAACGTTTTGATAATTACGAATGTATTATGGCAACAATGGTTTCAAATTGACACTTACAATTTGTTGATTTTAAATTCTACAGATGCATGATGGATAACTACACATATTCGTCTTTTTAAATTTGACATCTGTCAAACGTTTTGATAATTATGTAAAATTATGGCAACAATGGTTTCACCAATTGACACTTACAATTTGTTGATTTTAGAATTCTACAGATGCATGATGATAACTACACATATTCGTCTTTTTAAATTTGACATCTGTCAGAAACGTTTTGATAATTACGAATGTAAAATTATCAACAATGGTTTCAGGACACTTATTTGTTTTTTAGAATTACAATTTGATAACTACACATATTCGTCTTTTTAAATTTGACATCTGTCAGAAACGTTTTGATAATTACGAATGTAAAATTATGGCAACAATGGTTTCACCAATTGACACTTACAATTTGTTGATTTTAGAATTCCATAAATAACTACATATTATTCGTCTTTTAAATTTGACATCTGTCAGAAACGTTTTGATAATTACGAATGTAAAATTATGGCAACAATGGTTTCACCAATTGACACTTACAATTTGTTGATTTTAGAATTCTACAGATGCATGATGGATAACTACACATATTCGTCTTTTTAAATTTGACATCTGTCAGAAACGTTTTGATAATTACGAATGTCAAATTATGGCAACAATGGTTTCACCAATTGACACTTACAATTTGTTAATTTTAGATTTCTACAGCTGCCTGATCGATAACTACACATATTCGTCTTTTTAAATTTGACATCTGTCAGAAACGTTTTGATAATTACGAATGTCAAATTATGGCAACAATGGTTTCACCAATTGACACTTACAATTTGTTAATTTTAGATTTCTACAGATGCCTGATCGATAACTACACATATTCGTCTTTTTAAATTTGACATCTGTCAGAAACGTTTTGATCATTACGAATGTCAAATTATGGCAACGATGGTTTCACCAATTGACACTTACAATTTGTTAATTTTTAGAATTCTACAGACTGCCTGATCGATAACTACACATATTCGTCTTTTTAAATTTGACATCTGTCAGAAACGTTTTGATCATTACGAATGTAAAATTATGGCAACAATGGTTTCACCAATTGACACTTACAATTTGTTGATTTTAGAATTCTACAGATGCATGATGGATAACTACACATATTCGTCTTTTTAAATTTGACATCTGTCAGAAACGTTTTGATAATTACGAATGTAAAATTATGGCAACAATGGTTTCACCAATTGACACTTACAATTTGTTAATTTTTTGAGAATTCTACAGCTGCCTGATTTTAGAATTCGATGGATAACTACACATATTCGTCTTTTTAAATTTGACATCTGTCAGAAACGTTTTGATAATTACGAATGTAAAATTATGGCAACAATGGTTTCACCAATTGACACTTACAATTTGTTGATTTTAGAATTCTACAGATGCATGATGGATAACTACACATATTCGTCTTTTTAAATTTGACATCTGTCAGAAACGTTTTGATAATTACGAATGTAAAATTATGGCAACAATGGTTTCATGGTTTCAATTTGTTGATTTTAGAATTCCAATTGATGGATAACACACATATTCAAATTTGACATCTGTCATTTTGATAATTACGAATGTAAAATTATGCAACAATGGTTTCACCAATTGACACTTATTTGTTGATTTTAGAATTCTACAGATGCCTGATGGATAACTACACATATTCGTCTTTTTAAATTTGACATCTGTCAGAAACGTTTTGATAATTACGAATGTAAAATTATGGCAACAATGGTTTCACCAATTGACACTTACAATTTGTTGATTTTAGAATTCTACAGATGCATGATGGATAACTACACATATTCGTCTTTTTAAATTTGACATCTGTCAGAAACGTTTTGATAATTACGAATGTAAAATTATGGCAACAATGGTTTCACCAATTGACACTTACAATTTGTTGATTTTAGAATTCTACAGATGCATGATGGATAACTACACATATTCGTCTTTTTAAATTTGACATCTGTCAGAAACGTTTTGATAATTACTTTTAAAATTTGAATGTAAAATTATGAAATGACACTTACAATTTGTTAAATTATATTCGTCTTTTTAAATTTGACAACAATTTTGATAATTACGAATGGTTTCATGGTTTCCAATTGACACTTACAATTTGTTGATTTTAGAATTCTACAGCTGCCTGATCGATAACTACACATATTCGTCTTTTTAAATTTGACATCTGTCAGAAACGTTTCGATAATTACAAAAATGTCGAGATAATAAAAGAAAGCGACTGCGTTTACAATTTCTAACTAATTTTAAAGTTATATAACCGTTACAAGCATTTTGACAGTTATAATTGCTAAATCTGAAAATATAACGCCGAAAAATATCGCAAATTTTCGCAGTTTGACAGCTGTCAAAAGTTAAATTGTTCTTATAATTCCTATACTTTTTTCAAACGCTTATAACATTTGCAAATACTAAAATTATGAAAAAAAACTATGTATTTATAATTTGACATCTGTCAGAAGTATCATTGTTAGAAATGTCAAAATAATACAAACAAAAAGGAAAAACAACCGCTGCGCATCTGTGAGTGTGGCAGCTACAATCGTCACATCGTCTACATCTAAACCAATATTAACGGATTCTATAATTCAACTTTCTGCAATAGTCACGGCAATTATAATTTAGTCAGCTGTCTGATTGACATCCCTTCGTATATATTTCGACAACTGTCAAAATTTTAAAAATATCGTATTTATAATTTGACGGCAATCCGAATTATTTAGATCGGCAGTTCGATTGCCATTAAAAGTATTTTAATTGTTATAATAGACAAGACAAGGCTGTCAAATCTACAACGTAGGTACGATATTTACAATCTGACAGCTGTCAGAAAATATTTTAAGTATTGCTTTCCCCGAAAGACTGCTTTAAAGAAAAATTAATTGATAGTTACGAATGGGAAAATAAGAAAACGCAATAAATTATTTTTACGATTTGTCGTCCGGCACAGATTGTTTGACAGTTACAATGACATAAAATTGCAAAAAGTTAGCGGATTGTAGAAGTCCGCCGTCACCGTCACCTGTATTTTGACAGATATTTCGTATTTTTATTTACAACTTGACGACAATCCGTTGAATACCTGTTTTTATAGTTTGACAGCTGTCAGAAGTATTTAATTTTTTTCCAACTGCCACATCCGTCAAAATAATAATGAAACACCTACCACTTTTTTATAGCTTTGTGGCTTTAAAAAATATAACGTCTGCTAGTTTTTAGTTTTTGACATCTGTCAAAAATATTTTCGTGGTTACACGTATCGAAATAGTAAAAAAAAAAAAAACTTTTGTTACAACTTCCTTTTTTTTTGACATCTACGATACACAAGAAACAATCTATCTGTCGGAGTATTTTAACTGCCACGCCCCTCAAGACAATAACGAAATAATTGTTTTTATAGCTTGACGTCTTAAAAACGTATAACGCCCGCTAGTTTCTAGAATTTGACATCTAAATAGAAAAGAAGCAAATTTTTTAAACATCTTTAGTCGTTTTTCAGCTGTTCGACTCGTTTTGACAGCTACGGTTGTCAATTTTGACATTTACATTTGCTAAAACTGTCTTTTTACAGTTTGACAGACAAAATTTTTTTCAAATTACAATTTGACAGCTGTCAGATATGTCAATTATTAAATTAACTGTGTGGTGCGATTTGTTCTTTTTTTTTATTTTTGCAAACGTTATCTACGTTGTAGGAATAATAATTTTTTAACTATCAGGCGTACGATTTGACAGCTGTCAAAAATATTTGAAAAATATATATTTTAATAGAAGTAAATACTCGTAATATTCTAAAGGAATTGGATTTAATATAATTTTACGCGATTGTATTCAACGTAAACATCGAAATGTAACAAGAGATAAATAGGTGGTCATCATCCCATTCAAACTTATTCACCAAACTTCCTGTTTCCGCTAACGACTGTACCAATTGAGGTAAACTACCAAACGCTATCTAATAAGCAGGTACCTACACATACATACTGCGTACTTAATAGACTAGAATGTTGAATTATCTCTGATTCAACAGCACCTATCGATATTATGGAATAATAACTTCAATTCGACCTTCGACGCTTTTGTTCAAACAAAGAATTACATTAAACATATTTTTACCTGGAATGTAATTTACATATCTCATTCTATTGCGTTTTCATTTTATTCATTCATCTTTTATCCGGGCCCAATTACTCAATCGAGGAAGTTATAGATCAGACGAAAAAGAAGACGAAGATCTCCTGATGCATCTGCTGATTGAAAGGTCCTTCTACAATTGTATTCGTACAATACTAATTCGTAAGATCAAGTCGTGCGAACCGGTTCAAGTACCTCCCTCTCTTGATTTTACTTTTGTGTTTGTTTATCCTACATGTATTTACTACAGGAGCCAATGTTTATCTGTTTTAAGCGTCTCAGGTCAGGGCAGGGTCACCACATCTATGTACTTACTTTAACTGGATGGATGTTTTTGTGTGTGGCGTTAACGCATTTAACCGAATAACAGTTACGTTCTCTTTTAAGAAGCGTTGCTAATCGTTTTAGGAAATTTTATTTTTGTACACACGTTTATTGAACAAAATCTACCTGACTGCCTACTTGTTTTTTTTTTTTTAATTTTCTCACAGATAACTTGTTGTGTTTGGGTTTTGTTTTATTTCTGTCAATACGTTGAGAATTAAGAACTAGATAACTGTGCTACTTATCTGGTAGGTAGCGTTTACAAACTATAACACTCGAAACGGGTAAAACTGGGCCGATTCACCGATTAAAACGGCACAAACATAAACAGTTTATTTATTTTACCCCTAAACAGATACTAAACGAGATGAATAACGTTTTACTGGCGCCTAATCTATAAGAGCTACAAAGTGGTCGTGATTTATGTCCTTGTAAGGGATGGTTAAAAGGTTTCCTAAAAAAAAAAAAAACGCTAGCAAAATATGTAATATATGAATCTATACTTTATATTCATTTATTGCTGGTTTTGTTCCTTTAAACTTGACATACATCTGAGGGAGTCCCCCAAGGAATGCGGGAGATGAGTTTCTAAGCACACCCCGTTGGAAAATAACTAGTTGACAGCTGTCAAATGGTCATCCTATCTTTATATCTTGTTACATTGTTTGATGTTTAAATACATTCATATATGTATAATAACTGTCCCTTTTAAACATTTCTGACAGCTGTCACAACTATTATTAAAAAAAAAAAAAAACAGTCGCACTTCGCAGTTTTAACAATAAAATAAAAATAAACGATATCTGACAGCTGTCAAATAGTAAAAACAGTATTTTTCCTGTTTGGCAATTATGGCTGTCAAAACACGTCTGACAGTTCAAAAATTATTAGAGGTTGTGTTGTTGCAATTTCGTACGTGCCGTGGATGTCAACAGATTTAGTCGCTAAAACGGTTATATTGACGCTTTTGTCACTGAGAAAATACGTCTGACAGATGTCAAAATCTGCTTGTGTTAACTATATTTTTATTTATTTTTGTGTAACTCTCGAAATGCGTATCTAACACCTGCCAAATTTTAAACTCAGTACGTTTCCAAATTTGACAATTGTAGCTGTCAAAACACGACTAATAGCTATGTATGTACATGTCAAACAAATTCTGATAGCTAGCAAATTGTAAGAAACCTTGCTTTTTTCTCTATTTCGGCGCTGAAAATATTTTTGACGTAAATGTCAAATTCTACGCGAATAAACGTCAAAAAGATTCCGACAGATGATGAGTTAGCTGGTGTATTATAACAATAATCGAAACGATTAACATATTTGACACGTTTCTGTATTTGCCAATTCTGGCCATCAAAACACGTCTGATTACCGAAAAATTATCATAGGTTATGTTTGTTACAATTTGACAGCTGTCAGCTGTGTGACGTAAAAGTTACTTTTATATTTTCAAATAGCTTTCAGGAAAATCTGTAACATCTTGCAGCTGTATACTGTTTTTAAAATTTGACATCTGTCAGAAACGTTTTGATAATTACGAATGTCAAATTATGGAAAAGATAGCTTCACCAATTGGCACTTAAAATTTGTCGATTTTAGAATTCTACATCTGCGTGATCGATAAATACACATTCGAAAAATAATGTGTTTTTTTTTTATCTGTCAGATATATTTTGACAGTTATTTTTAAATGATTAAAAGAATTTAGGGAATTTAGTAATTCCTAGTTTTTGCACGAAATTATAATAAGATCCAAAATTTACGTTCATTTCAATCAAATTTACATCGATGAAAGTCACTTTTTTTAAATGGAACAGCATTTTTGAATGGGTACACTTAATAATTCTATATCATTGATTATTAAACATATTAGCTTCTATCTTTTACGGTTTTCGAGTTATTAGAGATATTCTGGTGAAAGTCCGAAAAATATGCTTTTTAATGCATTTAAAATCTTAGTAATTCGTGAATATCAAAATAATTCATATTAGATTTGTACTATAAATACACATAATAACAAATGAAATACATTACAGAAAAGAAACGACGTTTTAGATTTATTTTCCATTCATGAATGAATTATTTTGACATTCAAGGATTACTAGGATTTTAAAATTTTTCGGACTTTCATCAGGAAATCTCCAATAACTCCAGAACCGTAAAAGATAGAAGCTAATATGTTTAATAATCAATGATAGAGAATTATTAAGTGTATTCAAAAATGCAATAATATACAGGGTTTTCAAACTTAAGTCGGCACTATTGCTAACTTTGTTATTATTGGAGCTACAAAGTTGGTTAAATAGGCAAACTAGTGTAGTTTTTCAAGCAAATTAGAATGGCATTTAAAAAAGTAATAATTGACGTACTGGGTCACGTGATATTGTGAAAAACGTAATTTTTTTTAATGGGACACCTAGTATACAGTTCTCACGGTCGACAGAAAATTTAATTCTGAACAAAAACTTTCCTATGAACTTCCTATCCTAAAGTCAATAATAACAGAGTTATTGATGATTTTTCAAATTTGCCAAGGTGGCTGTTATTTCATAAACAAAATTCGATTGTTTTGCAAATGTCATCAACATTGAAATATTGCATTAAACCTCTGTCAGTAAGCAATTAACATTTTGTGTTTATTGATGAAAAAATGCCTTTCACGCATTTAGAAAAATGTGATATGATGGAATGTTACATCGTTTGTAATAAAAATTCCCTGCAAGCTCGTGAACGTTACGGTGTTTTATTTCCTACGCGCAACTTGCCAGATCGAAGGTATTTTTACTTTTGTACCGTAAGTTTCGATCAAATGAAAATGTGTTCAAGAAAACTAGAACCAAAAAACAATTTATAATAAGTGAAGCAACTGAAATTAACGTCTTAGCTTTCTTTGAAGTTAATCCTAATAATGCAATTAATGATTTAAAGGAAGAAAGTGGACTATCTTTGGGAACTATTCACAATATTCTAAAAAAACATAAGTTTGTGCCGTTCAGATACAGACCTATTCAGACGCTGGTACCGGGAGATCAAGACAGACGGACTCAGTTTTGTCAGTGGTACATTAATCAAGTTAGACTTAACCATAATTTTTGGCGTTTGGTTCTTTGGAGTGACGAATCAAATTTCTCCAAGAGGGAGAACAGCCACTATTAGAGTCGAGAAAACCCGATGCTTTTCCGTCCTTGTAATCCGCAGAGACGCTTTAGTGTTAATGTTTGGTGTGGCTTGATTGATTCAAGAATTGTAGGCCCCGTATTTGATCAAGGTGCATTAACTGGCGAGAGGTATGTCGAAATGTTAACCGCTACCCTTGGAGAATTCTTGGATGACCTGAATTTAATGGATAGACAACAGATATTCTTTTAACAAGATGGCGCTCCTGCCCATCATGTTCGCCAAATTCATAACTTATTACATGACCTTTTTGATGGCCGATATCTATCAACTAACGGGCCTATTCGTATGCCTCCCCGATCACCGGACATAACACCTTTGGATTTCTTCTTTTGGGGATTTGTGAAAAGTGCAGTGTATTTGTGAAAGACGGTATGATACTCTTGAAGATCTCCAGCAAAGCATCAGCCATGCCATAATACCATAATATTGATGGTAGAATCATTGCTAAGGCTACTAGAAGCGTTAACAGGCGGGTTCAAAAGTGATTGGAGCAAGAGGGTGATGTTTTTGAGCATCTGCTCTGAATTTAAAATTTCTTATTTTTTTTTTATTTTCGAAACTAATAAAATAACTTAAAATAAACAATACTGTTTTTAGTTTCTGTAAAAACAATCATCAATAACTCTGTTATTATTGACTTTAGGAAAGTTTTTGTTCAGAATTAAATTTTCTGTCGACCGTGAGAACTGTATACTGGGTGTCCCATTTAAAAAAATTACGTTTTTCACAATATCACGTGACCCAGTACGTCAATTATTATTTTTTAAATGCCATTGTAATTTGCTTGAAAAATTACACTAGTTTGCCTATTTAACCAACTTTGTAGCTCCAATAATAACAAAGTTAGCAATAGTGCCGACTTAAGTTTGAAAACCCTGTATATTATTGCATTTTTGAATACACTTAATAATTCTCTATCATTGATTATTAAATATATTAGCTTCTATCTTTTACGGTTCTTGAGTTATTGGAAATTTCCTGATGAAAATTTTAAAATCCCAGTAAGCCGTGAATGTCAAAATAATTGATTCATGAATGCAAAATAAATCTAAAACGTCGTTTCTTTTCTGTAATGTATTTCATTTGTTATTATGTGTATTTATAGTACAAATCTAATATGAATTATTTTGATATTCACGAATTACTAAGATTTTAAATGCATTAAAAAGCATATTTTTCGGACTTTCACCAGAATATCTCGGTAATAACTCGAAAACCGTAAAAGATATAAGGTAATATGTTTAATAATCAATGATAGAGAATTATTAAGTGTATCCATTCAAAAATGCTGTTCCATTAAAAAAAAGTGACTTTCATCGATGTAAACTTGATTGAAATGAACGTAAATTTTGGATGACCCTGTATAAATTATAATAAAACACATTTGACAGCTGACGTTTTTACAAATCCACTATTCATCGCGATAGTTGTCGTTTGTTTGCAATATTTTGTGTCATAATCTTACAAGTATCTTATTATGATTTCGTGCAAAAAATAGGAATTACTAAATTCCCTAAATTCTTTTAATCATTTAAAAATAACTGTCAAAATATATCTGATAGATGAAAAATTGTAAAAACGTTATGTGAGAACTGTATACTGGGTGTCCCATTTAAAAAAATTACGTTTTTCACAATATCACGTGACCCAGTACGTCAATTATTTTTTTCTTAATGCCATTGTAATTTGCTTGAAAAACTACACTAGTTTGCCTATTTAACCAACTTTGTAGCTCCAATAGGGTGTTCCATTTAAAAAGGATGACTTTCATCGATGTGAACTTGGTTGAAATCAAAATTAATTTTAGATGACCCTGTATAAATTATGATAAATTTAAGGACGTAAATTTGATGTGTGTATGCTATTTCGGCTAATAACATGCCAGATATGAGATCTTTAGCTGCAATGCCTACAGAAATATAGAATTTTGAACATAACCTTGCAATTGCAATAACTCAAAAACGGCTGATTTTTGACGTAGAGTGTTCTAGTAAGTTTTGATGCAGAATTGTATGCGAAATAGAAAAAGCTCATAAAAGATATACTATGCTATTTAAATTAGGAAAGTTTGATACCCTCTTCCTCTTCTTTTTCCTCGTGAGCTGTTTAACAAAACTAAAAGGACTGCCTCTTAGAAATCTTGTAAATTGCTCGTTTCTTTTGCATAATGGTGTATATTCAGCATCATTTAAACTAATTACTTTCGTCCAGTGTGTAATGCTGGTATCATTTCCGCTTGCGGTGGTGTAATTCATTAGAATTATAGCAGTAACAAAGAAGTTTTAAAACCAACAAAAAAAAAACTTGAACTAACGTGCATTATTACCTACTTGATAATTATTCACGTCGTATACACCGCCTACAGTCACAGGAAGAAATCTACTATTATAATTGCTAACGTTTCATATTTCCTGGATGAAATATTTCTTCGTTTGTCATTATTTAAAATCTAGACTTAATATTAAAAAGAAAATAAGTAAGAGAATACAGGCGATGCTCAATTGCACGTTTTATAATATGTTTTACTTTGAGTAGGCGCTACTAAACGCACGCTCTACCGTTGATTCGCATCAGTCATTTAAAGGCATCCATCCTGAAATTGAATTATGCCTCGCTCAACAATGGCCGCGAAGTGTCCTCGTCCACATCAGCGAATTATGTTTACAGCCTATTCAGACCGCATCGTAATTATCCGCTATTGACCTTTCCACTTGAATTTAAAAAAATAAATAAATAAATAAATAAAATCGAAACGATTATATGTGTCGTCGTCTTTAAATAAGACGAGAGAATGCTTTGCATCGCTATATCATTTGTTATATAACGGAGGGATTAAGTATTACGTGAGGGTGAGCAATTAATTTATAACGTCCTGGATTAACATGAAGAAATCAAAATTAAAAGGAACCTCTTATAATAATAAATGGGATTAGATTAGGACTCTCATATATCATAATCATCTTCAATCCAATTCCTCTATAATACGGTGACATTTGGATATATGCATATGAATTTGTGTCCACAAATACAGAGACAAAAGCGAACGGGTTACCTAATTCTCTACTTCCTCATTAAGTCTGTACGACAATCAACACAGTACATATAACACTATGTTATAAGCAGGTTGTTCGTATGTATATACTTTACTATATGTTATACTAGAAGAGGACTTCAACGTTGTATGCATGTTCGTTCGGAATATGGATCCACCCTTTTTCGAATTAAATCTCATTTATGTTTTATTATTAAGTGCATATGCAGAGTTATAGGGACTAAGCGAGGTTGTCTCTCTAACTCGGGCGTTAGAAATTATATACTTATAGTACCTACATATTACGAAATATATATAAAGATATCTCCTTCTCTAATATAAATTTTGCGGTTTCCACTATAATATAGTACAAGAACTAAAATTAATCCCATTCAAGACGATTATATAGAGGCGAAATTTACTGAGAATAACCAACAAACCGCTTACAAAAAAAAGCACTTTATTTATAACGACTGACCTCACATTAGCGCGGCTCTAACTAATTTTTTTTTTTTCGCGAAGCCTATTAATTAATTTGTGTCCGTTCTTGATGACAACAATTGAATGATCTAAGAAAACAGCGTTCTAAATGTCTGATGGATTAACCTCGTAAAATATGCTTGAGATCGTAATTTTCGCGGACTCAATTAGTAATTGTGTTGTCTTCGAAATCTTTTAATCGCTGATATATTTCAAATAAAACGGTCATTACATAATTCATAATCAATTTCTTCACTGGATCTCTTGATGCAGAAGTAGAACACTAAACACTTTAACCCACAAAACACCAAACATGTTTTAACTAAAACACCGACGCGTTTCAACAGCAATGCTGTCATTATCAAGGCGATAACTTGTTTGGTGTTCAATGGGTTAAAGTTTTAGTGTTATATTTCTAAACTTTCGAAATCATTTAGAAACTTACAATTTTTTATTTGTCTAATTAATTTAACATTCGTATGATCGATGTTGTGATCTTTTTCGAAAATGTGTTTTGGGCAACGCTCGATTTCTCAATTCTATTAAATCTAAAATTAGCAATATGCTCTTTGAATCTTGTTGAGACTGCTCTCCCGGTTTGCCCAATATATTTTTTTGATTACAATCTTTACAATTGATTTCGTAAATACCTGACTTTTCTAGAGGTTGTATTTTATCTTTAGGGTTACCGATGAGACTTCGTAAACTAGTCCCAGAACTGTAAACTATTCTAGCTCTAGCTAGATCTAGATTTTTGAAACCTTTAGTGATAAAGGGAGCGTAAGAGAGGGTCACAACGGGTGAAGCTTTAACATCCTCTCGAAAAGTCGTAGATTCTTTCACAGTTTTCTTATAACTAAACTTCCTAATTAACTTATAGATATGCTGAGGATGGAAACCATTACACTTGGCCGCATCTTTTATAATTTTAAGCTCTTTCTCATACCTCATAGCCTTGTTCAAGGGAAAAGTGAGAAGTCTGTGGACCAAAAAATTCAGACTTGCCATTTTGTGTTGGACACAATGATGGGAATCTGAAGGAATGTAGCGAAGTGTACTGGTTTCCTTTCTATACACGTCAAACTCTAATCTATTGTTATTTCTAATTACTAAAGTATCTAGAAAGGGTAGCTGATCGTTCTCTTCTCTTTCACAAGTCAACTTTATATGGTTTCGAATCGATTATTTAATCTATTGAGGAAATCGTCAATATTACATTTTTTAGTATCAAATATAGCGAAAATGTCATCCACATACCTCAACCAAACCCTAGGAAAGTATTCGCTCTCAGATTCTTAGAAATTATATTGTTTACCTAAAATTCACAAACCTGGCAAGTCGTTAAGGCCAATTGTTTCAACAATTGACGCACCGACTTATAAAGTTTCCAAATTGCTAACCAAAAAATTCGTTAGAATTTATTAAAGAATTCAAAATATTCAGTTGCTGGACGGTCAAATATTAATTTCATTTGATATTAGTTGTCTACCGATTCCAGACACCTTGACATACCTCGAGGACTTGTTGCTTCAAAATAGTTTGAGTCAACAATTTGTCCAGAAATATATTCGCTTAACTGACATCTGTATGAAACAGAACATTTTTCAACGCGACAGGTCTTCCGCTCCCCTCCGATGAGGGGCTCTTCTTCTCCAGCTCCACTTCCTGTTGGATGTCCTACTGGCGGTCCTGGTTGTTTTCTTGTGAGTCCTCGGAGTCTTCTAGTGGGCTCCTACGCTGTCCTGGTACCTGTAATCACACAGAAAAAGGTGTTAGTATTCGGGTATGTATACTTACACCGGTTCACGCTAGCCGGAGAGTCTCCGTGGTGGTCCGGTGCTTAGTTCTCCCCATGAATTTTCGCGCCTTAGCGTTACTCATTGCTGGGTTGCCGCTAGCCAGGGTCTTCCTGAAGAAATCTCGGTTGAGTTTTCTCAGGAAGTCTGACAGGTCTGGGACGTGCGCTTCTGTGAGTCGTCGGAGGACTACCAGCGAGGTGCGTCTAGGAAGGCGGAATACAATTCGCATTACACGATTTTGTACTCGCGCCAGGTTGGTAAAATAGGTAGGAGCTGCCGTCGCCCAAGCTGGGCTGGCATAGGTAAGGATTGGGCGGATGTGTGTTTTATACAGCATCGCGCCCGTTTTCGGACTAAGTTTATGGTTTCCTAGGAGAGGGAACAACTGGCACATCCGTCCGATGGCTCTGTTCCTGGCTCTACCTAGATGCTCCGAGAAGGTCAGTTTCCTGTCCAGGAGCACTCCCAAGTATTCGATCTTCCCGCTCCAGTCGATCTCCGTCCTTGAGACGGAGATTTTCCTGGGCGGGGGACGTCTTCCCCGAGTAAACGCAATCGCTTGCGTCTTCCTCGGGTTAATAGGGAGGCCACATGTTTTGAAGAACCCTTCTATCCGTTGCAACTGTGCCTGAGCAAGCTGGACGGCGATTTCGGGATTCGACGATGTGGCCACCACAGCGGTGTCGTCAGCGTAAATCGCATTGAGCACTCTGTCGGCTTGGGAATGTCCGCGACGTAGATACTGAACAATGCCGGGCCTAGTGCCGAGCCTTGTGGAACTCCAGAACGCATCTGTCTTTCCGAAGATACCGTACCATTCACGATGGTGTGGAATCTCCGGCTATCCAGATATGATCTGATGGTCTTCAGGATACGCGGCTGGAAGCCGGCCCCCTTCATTTTCGACAGCAAGCCCTCGTGGCGGATTTTGTCAAACGCCTTCTCCAGGTCCAGGGAAACCATTACGGTCGTCTGGTTCCTGTTAAAGGCAGTAGTGACGTGATCCGTGATCCTAAAGAGCTGTAGCGCTGTCGAATGTGCAGGTCGAAAACCGAACTGGTCGTTATCCATGAGTTGGTTATCTTCCAAATGATCGCAGATCCGGCCGAGGAGCAAGGTCTCTAGGACTTTGCTCATCGTGCGCAGCAGCGATATAGGTCGATAACTCTCAGGAGAGTGAGCGTCCTTTTTAGGTTTTCGGGCGGGAATTATCCTAGCAGATTTCCACACGGCAGGGTAATGTGTCAATCGGAGTGTCGCATTAAAGATAGCCGTCAAGTTGACGAGCAACTTGAGCGGCATATTCTTCAGCGCTCCATTGGGGACACCGTCCTCACCGGGGGCTTTCCTGCTAGGTATTCGCTTGATCACCCGGAGAACCTCCTTTGGAGAAACAACGATCGGTGGACCAGGGTCCATATCGTCAATCTCGTTCAAAGTGCTCCGGAATTCTCTCTCCTGCTCGGGATCGTTACGTCCGTTCGGAGTAAAGTGTCCTGCGAAGGTATCGGCCATTGCTTCTGCCTTCTCCCTGTCGGTGAGGCATCTGATTTGACCATGCTTGATCACGGGCATGGGCGGTCAGTTTCTTTTCAGTATCCGAGGCACCCTATGCGGATCTTCGGATTGACTTCGTTCGATGAAATCTCCCCATCGTCTGATTCGGTACGCTTCGATGTCTCTTTCGATCTCTCTCCTCAGATGGTTGTACATATATCAGTTTTATGACGTAGCGGCCAGTTGAACTTTATTAAAAGGAAAAACTAATTTTGGTTGACTTCAGATTCATGTTCTAAATGAGATCGAAGGACTATGCTAGGACGATTTATTTTGAGCCTAAATAGCTATTTCTAGGTTAGGTTACAAAAAAAAAAAACATCAATAGATGCCTCTTTATCACTTAGGTTATGAAAAATGAATTGTTTAAACCTCTTAGAGCACATTTAATCTGAATCTATTGTACGTAAAAGCCGCATTGTAAAAATATGAATATTTATTAGAGTTGAGCGTGATAATATTTTTTATAAATTTCTTATTAATGACCCAGCCGTTATGGTGGCTTAATTATAATAATTATGTACGGATAAATGATTGATGAGGCTACAGAAAATAGGTGCCCAACAGATATTGATATAATGAACTCGTTTATCAGAGAGTTCGTTTTTAAAATATTTCCGTCTGTGTGTATAGAGAGAGAGAGAGAGAGAGTCCACATGTGTGGTATCCCGATTAATTACGAAATAATCACTTTAATAAATCTACATATTTGTGTCTTTATTATTACTTGTTTTGACAATGAAACATTGAACTTTCTCAAGTATTCTCTCTGTGTCTCTTTCTCATCTTTTGTTATACATTTCAGTGCGAAATCGGCTGCACCTATTGGAGGAACGGTCTCGAGCAGAATTGCGTCACTTTATGCGTAAGTCTTAGATTGATAAATTATTTAAAATAAATTTAAATCGCCAAAAAAAAAAAAAATAACAGACGAACACCACCGGAGTTTTCCTCCCGAAAGAATTCAATTGCGTCCTCGGTTGCAACGTCGCCGTCAACATCTACATCTCCCAATTGCAAGCTTATATAGGAACACCTCCACCGCCGGTCCTCATGGCCGATTCCCTAACATCCACTTCATTGCAATTAGAATGGAATTACGAGAAGGCCACCATTCCAGGATTGAAATATCTAGTCCAATGGAAGTACGAGAAGATCTCACCGTCTTGGCAATTCTACAAGAAACAAACGTGGGCCCCTAACGATACGATCTTTACCGTGGATGATTTGCGACCTTACACGAGATACAGGGTGAGTCGATTACTTGATTAAAATTTTAAAATTATTAATTTTTTTTTTACGTATATTTAGTTTAGGGTAGCGATCTTTTTATACAAACAAAACGAGCCTGTGTATTCGAGTCCGAGCGTGGTGATCATGACGCTTCCTGAAGGTGCTCCCGTTTCGCCGCCGTCTACGATAAGAGTGGTACCGGTGGATTGTTCACGCATCAGTGTTAGCTGGGAACCCGGCCCTTTCCCGAACGGCCCTATCCTATCCTATGTGGTTAGAATAACAGACAATGACAGCCCTAATTATTCAGCAGTAAAGGTTCAGCATCGATTTTTTACCCCAATCTTAACACTGTTTTTTTCTTCTTCTTCTTAAAGACGATTTTTTTCTCCTCCTCTTATTTTCAATAATATTATCTTGCTAGATCACGACGACTATGGATGTTTATAGATCATTTAACATGTCTATATATCTCACACTAAAACATCAGCATGATTAATTCACATCCTTCTATTTGTGTATTAACGCTTACTGTGGCTTATTTTATTTTTATTTTTTTAATTTTCAATACTAACATAGGATCTAAGATTACGAAGCACTCTGTATAATCTATTATTAAAGACATAATAAATATAGCACGTCTTTGGATGAATTTTTAAATAATTAATGCTAATTTGTGTACTACTTCATCTTGATTTCGTATCTCTTCAAATCAAAAATAATTGAGAGTATTGTTTATTATATAGGGTGATCAAAAATTGCGGAAATTTTCGAGTTATTTTAAAAAAATATGGTATAAAATTTGTACATACTAGCACAATTACTGCTCATAAAGAGGTTCAGGACACACAGATTCAGGTTTTTATTCTTTTATACAGGGTGTCAAACAAAAATTAACATAATGATTTATAAATTATTTTTGTAAAACATAAATGTTTCGTCTTACAAATAGAATTTTTGATTCCACGTGCAGGATGAATGAGAACCTCTCGCAGTGATGAAAATACAGGGTGTCCAGAAATGGCAAGATTAAAAATAAGATGTTTAATGAAATTATTTTTGTTTTTGGAACAGTTTTAAAAGGAAAAATTGTTTTATTAGAAGAAAAACTGGTTTTGTTGGACGTATACAGGATGAACCAAAAATGATAAAAATCGTTTTTGAAATAATCTAACATTTAATGAAATCGCAACGCTACAGGGTGACCAAAATACCCATGATTAAAAGAAAATTATAAAATTATCTTCATAATTTATAAAATTATAAAAAGGAGAATTTTTGATCTTACAAATATACAGAATGAGTAAAATTTTTTTTGAAATAATTTACCAAAATCGTTTCCCAAAAGAGTGTGATTCATAACCTCAAATAACGGGGTTATTTTTTAAATACAGGGCGTCAAAAAAAAATTATAAAATGACTCAATACACGGGTGTCGCAAAACAACAAAATTAAAAAAAAACTTTAATAAAATTATGAAATAATATAATCTAAATAGCGACGCTACACAAAAATTATAAAAAAATTGAGAAAATTATTTTCGTAATCTGCAAATTTTAGAAAAAAAGAATCGTTTTTAAAAAAGCAGGACTATTTTTTTAAATATAGGGTGTCCAAAAAACGCGCCCGATTAAAAGAAAATGATAAAATATCTTCATAATTTATAAAATTTTTAGAAGGAGATTCTTTTTCAAAAAAGGAGAATTTTTGATTTGATAAATATACAGACTGAGTCACAGAATATAATTTTTTTTTTGTTTAAATCTATCAAAATTGTTTCCCAAATGGATATGATTCATAACCTCAAATATCGGGGTTATTTTTTTAAATACAGGGCGTTCAAAAAAATATTATAAAATGACTGAATACACGGGTGTCCCAAAACGACAAAATTAAAACAAAATTAATAAAATTATAGCGACGCTACCGGGTGTCCAAAAAACACAAAATTAAAAAAAAAATTGAAAAATTATTTTTGTAGTCTTAGTTTTACAGAAAAAAAATTGGTTTTAAAAAAGCAAAATTTTTTATTTCACAAATATACAGGATGACCCAAAAATAATCTTAAAAAAATCTTAAAAAAATACTCTAAATTGAATGAAATCACAACGCACAGGGTGTCCAAAATACCTCCGATTAAAAGAAAATGATAAAATTATCATCGTAATTTATAAAAATTTTAGAAGGAAAAATCTTTTTCAAAAAAGCAGAATTTTTGATTTTACAAATATACAGAATGAGTCAAAAAATATTTAAAAAAATTACCGGAATCATTTCCCAAAAGGATGTGATTCATAACTTCAAATAACGAGGTTATTTTTTAAATACAGGGCGTTCAAAAAATTTAATAAAATGACTCAATACAGGGGTGCCGCCAAATGACAAAATTTAAAAAAATTAAAATTATAGCCACGCTACCGGGTGTCCAAAAAACACAAAATTAAAAATAATTTAAAAAATTATTTTTGTAGTCTTAGTTTTACAGAAAAAAAAATTGGTTTTAAAAAAGCAAAATTTTTTATTTCACAAATATACAGGATGACCCAAAAATAATCTAAAAAAAATCTTAAAAAAATACTCTAAATTGAATGAAGTCACAACGCACAGGGTGTCCAAAATACCTCCGATTAAAAGAAAATGATAAAATTATCATCGTAATTTATAAAAATTTTAGAAGGAAAATTTTTTTTCAAAAAAGCAGAATTTTTGATTTTACAAATATACAGAATGAGTCAAAAAATATAAAAAAAAATTACCAGAATCATTTCCCAAAAGGATGTGATTCATAAACTCAAAGAACGGGGTTATTTTTTAAATACAGGGCGTTCAAAAAATTTAATAAAATGATAATACAGGGGTGTCGCACAACGACAAATTTAAAAAAAATCAATAAATAGCGACGCTATAGGTGCCCAAAATAAGCAAAATTTTAAAAAATGATAAAATTATTTTTATAATTTATAAAATTTTTAGAAGGAAAAATATTTTTCAAAAAGGAGAATTTTTGATTTTACAAATACACAGAAAATTACCAAAATTGTTGCCTAAAAGGATGTAACTCATAACCTCAAAAAACGGGGTTATTTTTTAAATATGTACAAGGCGTTCAAAAAAAAAATTAATAAAATGACTCAATACAGGGGTGTCGCAAAACGACAAAATTAAAAAAAAATTGAAAAAATTATTTTCGTAAACTTAGTTTTAGGGAAAAAAAATCGATTTAAAAAAAGCAAAATTTTTGATTTCACAAATATACAGGATGACTCAAAAATAATCTACTAAATTAGCTAAACCTAAGAAAAAAATACTCTAAATTTAATGAAATTACAATGCACAGGGTGTCCAAAATACCCACGATTAAAAGAAAATGATAAAATTATCTTCGTAATTTATAAAATTTTTAGAAAGAAAAGTCTTTTTCAAAAAAGTAGAATTTTTGATTTTACAAATATACAGAACGAGTCAAAAAATATTAAAAAAATTACCAGAATCATTTCCCAAAAGGATGTGATTCATAATCTCAAATTATTTTTTAAATACAGGGCGTTCAAAAAATTTAATAAAATGACAATACAGGGATGTCGAAAAACGACAAAATTAAAAAAAAATCAATAAATAACGACGCTACAGGTGCTCAAAATAAACAAACTTTTAAAAAATGATAAAATTATTTTTATAATTTATAAAATTTTTAGAAGGAAAAATATTTTTCAAAAAAGGAGAATTTTTGATTTTCCAAATACCTACACAATTTGAGTTAAAAAATATTTTAAAAAATCGTTTCCTAAACGGATGTGACTCATAACCTCAAAGAACGGGGTTATTTTTTAAATACAGGGCGTTCAAAAAAAATTATAAAATGACTCAATACAGGGGTGTCCAAAATACACACAATTAAAAAATAATGATAAAATTATTTTCGTAATCTATAAGAGTTTTAGAAAACAAAAATCGTTTTTTAAAATTTGACAAATATACAGGATGACTCAAAAAATATTAAAAAAAAAATTGATGATATGATTCCCCATATACAGGATGAGTCAAAAATAGAAAATAAGAAATACTTTAAATTTAACGAAATAACAGGATTATCTTCTTAATACAGGGTGATACAGATGTAAGAAATCGTTTAAATTGTAAAGGAAAATTTGTAATAGGAAAATAGGTAGTAGTACACAGTAAAACCCACTTTATAACATACAGGGTGTCCAAAAAATATTCATCCGAAAACGTATTATATTAAAAAAAAAAAATTAGCTACACGTATATTCAATCAAAATTGCGGACTTGCGATGAATTGATTGAATATGTTTGTAGATACTTCCCCCACCCCGTACCTTTTCCTCTACTTACGGTAAATGCAGGATGTTCCAGCTGAGAATACCTTCTACATGTTCAACTCGCTGAAACCTGGAAGGACGTACAACGTTTCGGTCAACATGAGCAACGGCGAGGGTACAGGACCGGCGGCTTTCGCTTCAGTAGCGACACCTATCGAAGCAGCAGGTATTAAATACTAAAGCAGACATAATTTTGCGATTATGACGTTTCGAATTTTTTTCGTTTCGATACAGTGAGGGATACGCAAGGACCGATTTTGATCATTGGAACCGATCAGGAGATCGTAGAACAGGGTGTTAATATGTTGGATGAACCCGTCACCCTGTATAACGCCGGTAGGAGCGTTAAAATTAAAGGTATTTAACACTTTTATGAAAATTTGAATCGATTTAATTTTGGCGGCAAAATTTTGTGCGTTTCCAGGTGTTGCCATCCATGTAAAACGAAAATTGCTGTTCGTTTCCGATTCAGATCGTTACGTTTATAAGATGCCGCTTAATCGCGAAGCTAACCGCAATAGGATCGCCGTTTTGACGCCAACTCAGCGTGATATCCAACCTTTAGATTTATCCGTTGATTGGTTGAATGAGCAGTTGTATATTTTGGGTGAGACTCGCTACGATGTCAATTCGGGTAAGAAGATGTGGTCGGTGATTCGTTGCGATTTAGATGGGCGTGGTTTAACGGTGGCCGTCGCTGGTTTGAAGGTCAAACCGCATCATATCGAGGTGGACCCGTATAATGGGTGAGATCGCTTTTTTTTGACTTAAAGTTTTGATCTTAAATTTCCCCTTTAAGGTATCTATTCTGGATTTTGAACGATAAAGGGAGAAGCAGCTTGTACAAACTTGATTTGTCCGATATCAGTAACGGGATTAAACATGAAATCGATCCGAAACCCATATTTTCCGCTGAGAATTTGGGCGCTTTTATCGTGGATCATACCAACTTCCTATTATTGGTGTCGAATCAGAATAATAAGACTGTTAATTCTGTGTCTTTAGATGGGTAGGTTGGCCCCATTTTTTTGGGTTTCACCCAAATAATTTAATTGTTCCCAATTTAGGAAAGAAGTCCATGACGTTAGACCACGGATCAGCAGCTCAGTCCTCGATAAGGTTATATCGTTAGCGACGGCTAATAAGAAATTCTATTGGACGGATGGTAACCAAGTCTTTTTCGAGGAATACCACGAGGAAGACGACACCTACTTCCACAATTCGTTTAACGCTTTAATGAAGGAAAGCTATCTAACTGTCATCATTAACATGCCGAGCTCACAACCGATACCAGTTCCTGTCAACCCCCCGACTCTGATGCAAGCGATTTTTGGCACCCAACGCGCTAAAACGTCATGGGTGATGCCCCATTTGTTAGGGGGCCAAGGTAGAGGTGCCTGGCAGAATTGGTCGTACGAAATTTCGGTGCAAAATTCCAAAACAAAAGAGATACAAACTTACAAGGACATCAACGTCACCTCCTACACCATAAAAACTTTGAAGGAGGATGCTGAATATGTCATTAAAGCAGCGGCTTACACGCAATCTGGGAAAGGACCTTGGTCGTCGGAGTTTAAAGGGAGATCGTTGAGGAGATCCAAAGATGGTAAACAACCTATGATTTTATGGTCGGCTTCCGAAGGTTTGCTCCAATCCGATACGATAGGGGAGAACGTCCAAACTCTCATTCATAAATCGTCGATTAAAGATTCCCATTTTACCGACACTGCCTGGTACAAAGATCAGATTTACTTGGTCACCAACACGCATCAGGTTTACATGTACAGCTTCGCTAATCATAAATACGAGCAAATGAAGAATTTCGATTCGGTGAGGAGCATTTCGGTGGATTGGATCGGTAAGAAGTTGTATTGGTCGAATCCCAAACAGCAATTGGTGAGTTTAAATTGGGTTTGGTTGAATTGGGGGTGGGTTGAGACATGTTTTGACCTTCAGATAATGCGGGGGAACTTCATTGGCACCGAGAAGGAAACCCTTCCGATCGTAACGATGGCTAACGAGTTGATCGTCGATTCTGTGAGGGCGTATCTGTATTGGTCGACGTTGCATACCGTCTCGTGTTCGAGATTAAACGGTGATAATATCACGATCTATCATACAGATCAATTATTTTCTGGGAAACAAGGTAAGATCAAAAAAAAATTTTTTTTTGGGGAAACCTCAAAATGCAATAAAATTTTGCAGTGATGGGTCTAACTTTGGATATCGACCACCAATACGTTTATTGGATCGTTAGAGGATCAGGGGGCTCGAACCTCTTCAGAGCTCCAATGGCAGGTTCGGACATCACCAAAGGAAAGCTGGAGGAGAAAGTGACGAGTCTCCAGAAGGCCGATATGCAAGGTCCTCTGTGCTACTTCAATAATCGTTTATTATGGCTTCAAGACGACGAGAACGCGGTCATCAGTAATTTGGAAGGTCGAAACGTCGCCGTCATCAACGGGAAAAGCCTTTCCGGACTGAATATGGTTCACGTCATGGATTCAACTTTAAATTCCTTACCTGGTGAGGTTATTTAGAAGAATTGCGAATTTATTTGATTGAGGTGATTGATTTTTAGGGAGTTTTAATATTAAAGAAGAGGATATCAATGTCCTACCGGATGTGGTGGATGTTTCGAGCGTTAGAGTTGTCGGTACTTGGGATTCCTTTAATATCAGCTGGAGACCTATCGAGAATGTGAATTTTGGAACTGTGTTTTACGAGATTAAGATCGGGGAGAGTGATCCACAGGTATGTTAGTTAATTATGATTAGGTTCAACTCCTAAGAAATCGTTGTGATGGGTTTGGGCCTGGTAGGAAATCAGTCTTCAATGTAAGGTCAAGTCTTCACAGACATCGCATTAAATGCCAAAAAAGTCACACCACTCACATGGTGGGTTTGGGCAAAGAAATTCATGCACATCTTGGTAATGGTAGAGGAAGAAGTTTTAATGTGTATCAGGAAATCAGTCTTCACTATGAGGTCAGATCATGAAGCCTTCATTGACATAACCAGGACTGCAATTATGGTTTCGTTGTGTCAATCCCAGTTGTTAATCTTAAAAAGATCCATAAATTGCTTCCAGAGGAGGCTTTCTACGGCAACCCTCTCCAATTGTTCATAACAGTACTGATTCAGTTGTTATTGGGGATAAATTCTAAGAAGCAATTGTCGTAGGTTTGGGCCTCAAAAAAATCTGTCCATAAATTGGCCAAAATTGCTTCCAGAGGAGGCCTAAACCTTCTCCCAATTATTCATAACAGTACTGATTCAGTTGTTATCCATAAATTGTTGTCCATAAATCAAAATTGCTTCCAGGGAGGTTCAGATTCAATTGTTCATAACAGTACTGATTCAGTTCTTATTAGGGACAAATCCTAAGAAACCATTGTCGTAGGCTTGGGCCTCAAAAAAATCTGTCCATAAATTGGCCAAAATTGCTTCCAGAGGACGCCTCCTACGGCACCCTTCTCCCAATTCTTCATAACAGTACTGATTCAGTTGTTATCCATAAATTGTTGTCCATAAATTTGCCAAAATTGCTTCCAGGGGAGGCTTCCTTCGGCAATTCTCTCCAATTGTTCATAACAGTACTGATTCAGTTCTTATTAGGGACAAATCCTAAGAAACCATTGTCGTAGGCTTGGGCCTCAAAAAAATCTGTCCATAAATTGGCCAAAATTGCTTCCAGAGGACGCCTTCTACGGCACCCTTCTCCCAATTCTTCATAACAGTACTGATTCAGTTGTTATCCATAAATTGTTGTCCATAAATTTGCCAAAATTGCTTCCAGGAGGCTTCCTTCGGCAATTCTCTCCAATTGTTCATAACAGTACTGATTCAGTTCTTATTAGGGACAAATCCTAAGAAACCATTGTCGTAGGCTTGGGCCTCAAAAAAATCTGTCCATAAATTGGCCAAAATTGCTTCCAGAGGACGCCTTCTACGGCAACCTTCTCCCAATTCTTCATAACAGTACTGATTCAGTTGTTATCCATAAATTGTTGTCCATAAATTTGCCAAAATTGCTTCCAGAGGAGGCTTCCTTCGGCAATTCTCTCCAATTGTTCATAACAGTAACAGATTCAGTTCTTATTAGGGACAAATCTTAAGAAACCATTGTCGTAGGCTTGGGCCTCAAAAAAATCTAACTATAAATTGGCCAAAATTGCTTCCAGTGCTTGTCATGGTAGTGACGTTTCAGGAATTTCATTCATAACTTGGAAAGAAAAATTTGCTTTAGAAGGTTTTCCATGGCTATCTTATTAAGTTGTCAACAGAACTCTAGATTCTATTCAAATCAATCTCAACATAGGTCCGGAGTTGAGGAAGATGTCATCGAAATAGACCTCATTGCGAGTAGTTCGTTAGATTCTTTGCTAAAGGTCGGGATCTCAAAAAATTTCAACCATATTCACTTCCAGCCTTAGATAAACGGAAGCTCTCTGAAGGAGTGAGTGGTGCCAAAATCCTGTAAGAGTTGGTGAGGGTGAAGGTGTCCAAAACGCACGTCAAAATCGAGCTAAAGCCTCCAAAGTATTCCTTTGAAAAACTGGTGCTTCTGTGATAAACAGATAACCACATAGAACAAGATTTAACATGAGGAGGGTGGAGGTGACCAAAAAGCGTTTAAGTTTATGGTTTAGACCTAGTTTTGATCAGGTTAACACCAGAAGTGCTTTTTCTGCTCCCTATTTGATGACGTTTTTGCACAGTCTTCCTCTTGGTCCTACTCCTACTCTATCCATATTCACTCCCAGCTTTAGTCAAACAGAAATCCTTTGAAAAACTGAATTTAGAAATCTTATATGGTCAGTAGGAAGACAAGGATAGAATTGCTCCAAAATAGGAGAGGATGAGGGTGATCAGAAAGCCTTCAAACTTATGGTTTAGAGCTGGTCTTGGCTCTTGTACTTGTGCTTTGGTGAGTGTGGAGGTATCCAGGAAGCACTTAAGTCTGTGATTTAGACCTTCTGGTTCGTATTGATGTTAGGCACTAGACAAGAAATGTTTCGGATTTTTTTTTCCGGAACCAACTACTCATTAGCTTCGAGGTTGTAGTCTGTAGTGGTGTTGCTGTTCTTATTCTAAATCCTCAGCTATTCTATACCCTCACCTAGTAAGGATATATCTTTTAATCATAGAATTGTCAATCTAAGTCTTGCTGTTGGCGACTCAGCGAAGTTTGAAGGCATTCACTACCGGGGTTTATGAATCTAAGACACACCACGTCTTCCAAACAACTTGATAATTGAAGTGCTGACTAGCGAAGTGAGGCTTTGCCAGGTGAGTCTTCGAGGCCAGTTAGGGATGAATCTTGGCAACCACTACAATTTGAGGAGGCTTGGGCCTCAAAAAAATCTGTCCATAAATTGGCGAAAATTGCTTCCAGAGGAGCCCCTCCAATTGTTCAATTTAACAGTACTGATTCAGTTATTATTGGGCACAAATCCTAAGAAACCATCGTGATGGGCTTGGATCTCAAAGAAATCCAGGTACATATTTGCCATGGTAGTGGTGTTTGAGGAATTTCATCCATAAATTGGAAAAAAAAACCTGTCTTCCATAGCTATCTTGTTAAGTTGAATTCAATCTTCAACGTAGGTTCAGAATTGAAGAAGATGCTACCGACACAGACCTCATTACGAGTAGTTCGTTTGGGTCTCTGCTTAAAGTAGGGATCTTAAAAAATTCCATCCCCATTCACTCCCAGTTTTAATTAAACGGAAGCCCTCTGGAGGATTGAGTTTGCAGGGCTCATGTGATAAGTAGAAGAGAAAGGCCCAAAAGGCCGGCCAAAATCCAGCTAAAGCCTTTGGGACTTTCTGATTACTGGGGTTACTTATGTGGTAACAAGGAGAGCAAGGATAGAATTGTGCCAAAATCAACAAACAAGATTTAACGTGAGAACCAAAGACTTGCGTTTTGGAGAGGGTGGGGATGACCAGAAAGCACTTAACCTTATGGTTTAAACTTGATCTCAATGTTAAATTTGATGGTATTTTGGCAAAATTTTGTTCTCGCCCTTCTACTCCATCCATATTCACTCCCACCTCTGAAGAAGTGAGTTTAAAAATCTTACGTGGTAAATAGGAAGACAAGGCTAGACCTGCACCAAAGTTGGAGAGGATGAATGTGATCAGAGAGCTCTTAAACTTCTGGTTTAGACCTGATTTTGACCAGATCAAAATAAAGTCAAATCAAGGTAGAAATCTTAAGTTCTCACGAAAGCTCCATTTTTTGGGGGCCATATTAAATTTTCTATGAAAATGTGTTGAAATAAACCACGTGACAAGAAGTGCTTTCGATTTTGAGCTTTGAGGTTGTTGTGTTGAGCTTTAAGGATGATGTGTGGATATCGAACGTGAGGTTGTAGTGGCACATTTTGAGCCATTTTTGCCACCCAACCTTAACCTTTCAATCATAGAGTTATCAAAGTCCCATTCCGAGCGGTTTAGTGAAGTCTGAAGGTTTTCACGGCCGGTGTTTATGAATCTAGGCCGGTTTTTCAGCATTGTTTGACATTTTTACTGTCTAACTGCCAAAAATAATCCCCCAATAGGTGGTCGAATGATCAGTAGACTAATTAGAGACTACCATGCACCACGTCTTTCGAACAACTCGATAATTGAAGTGCTAAGAGTGACTGACTAGCGAAGCCAGGTGAGTCTTCGAGGCCAGTTAGAGATGAATCTTGACAACCACTAAAACTTGAGGAGGCTTCTTGTTTGCTCATGTCTAAGCTTGCTTTTTTTTAAACAATCATTAAGTTGTCTATTTGAAAGCTTTCACGGTCGGTGTTTATGAGTTTCGCGTTGTCCAGCAAGTCGTCGACTCATCCATCGTCTAATTAGAAACCATAATACAGGGTGTTACAAAACAGTAGGTCAATTCAGTCTCTCTAACGAAGTCTCTCTAACGATGATTCTAATATTTTTCCATTTTTTTTCCACCCAGTACATCATCAAGGAACCCACCATCCGATATTGGCGCCAACTCCCACCATTCTCCGAGATGCAAATCTCCGTAAGGGCATCGACGTATTGGGCTTCATCGAGTCCAGTTCGCGTCACCTTGCACTCACCATCGTACCGACCATCGGAGCCGGAAAATCTAAGAGTTTTCGTCTCCTATCTCCGTCAAGCTAGCGATATCGTAAGCGTGGAGACGACGGTTAGATGGGAGCCACCCAAACACACTAACGGAGTCATCGAGAAATACGTCGTATCGATATGGGAGTCCGAAGACGAGGAGAGAAACGAAGCGTCGATCGAAGCTCAAGTCAGGGAGTACAAGACTAACGATTCAGCCTTAGATCATATTTATAAATATCAAGTGCAAGCTTATACGAATAGCGAAGGTCCACCGGCTGTGGCTTACGTTAATACTAGTTTGGAGTCGCCGATTCCGAGTTTGATCATGGCCACGCAAGATTCGATACATCTTAAAGATTTCGATTTGGTTAAGGATGATCTCCTTTTGAACGGGATTAGCGTCCCTGTTGAATTGACTTATTCCATGGCGGAGAGGAAATTGTTCTGGATCAACGACATGCAGGAGTTGTTCGTTTATAATTTGGAGACGGCTAGTAAGAGTAAGATTTTCGATGTGAACGGGAGAGTTAATTCGTTAACGATCGATTGGATCGAGAGGAGTTTGTACTACGTCCAGATTAATAGCGATTTAGAAGGGTCCTCTGTGTACAAGATCGATTTGAATTTGATCGAAAAGGGTTTGAAGATTATGCAGATATTTAGGACGCCGTCTACCATAACTAAAATCGAGGTGTCACCCTTTACGCAGTGAGTATTATATTATTATTATTATTATTAATATGAAGACCGTTTTGAAAGAGTCAGCTTGGGTCGAATGTGGGGTGCCCTAGGGTAGCATTCGTGGTCCCCTGTTGTTTCTGCTCTAGAATATAAATTTCCATTTGCTCGACAACCATTACTGTAAGATGTATGCTGATGAACGCATTAATATCGATTCTGATCATGCCACCCCCTTCTAGCCTCGTTCAGTACCCTCCCCTCCCTCCCCCTTCTCCCACCCCACCAGAGGTTGAATTTTCAAAAATTTCGGTAAAAAGCCACAATTATTAATTAAGTTTCAATTAAATTTGATCGTAGAGATGCCTACTATTTCGTCACAGACTTTGCCACCTCCTCCCTCTCCTTTCCCCTTTTCAACCCTCTTAAGAGTGGAATTTCGAAAAATCGCTTCTTCAATAACCCCTGCGGTATCAAATCAACATCCTCTCTAAATTTCAAATTTCTATCTTTAATGGTTTGGTCTGGGTGTTGATGTATCAGTCAGGACAAAGCCTTTTTGATATACAGGGTGTTCAAACTTAATTTCTCCGTCATTCTCCTACGTTTGTTATTATTGCTGCTACAAAGTCGGTTAAACCGGATTGGCGATGGAACGGGGATGTGGCGATTGCGGTGGTGGTGAAAACAGGAAAACAATTGAACATCGCGTTTACGTTTTAAAGAGCTATATTATCGCTTAACTTTTGATGAAAAAAAAATTCTTTCTCTGTTGATTAGAATAACAAGAATTAAACGAAAAAAAAAAGTACTATTCGTTTTTCATGTATGTAGATCCCGTCTAGACGAAATAGAACACCCTGTATAATCGGCAATATCCTTACGGATTTATAGGTCTTGACACGAAAAAAAACTAAACACATCAAACAAAAAAAAGGTTCAGCTATCTTGCTCAAGCTATACATATATGGTTAAAGTGTCGACCTACCTTTTTGTCACACCCTGTATATTGCATTATACCTTTTTTTTTGGGCACCACTGTTTTCCTATTTATTTCATATGAATTTTTGTTTCGTCGGTGATTCTCGCTTCAAAAATCGACAAACAAAAGATAATGTCCGTATTAGCGATCACGTGACTTCCTCAATCTGTCAAATTTGACATTTCTCTTTTAAAAAAATCGCAAAACACAGGACCATTTGTCAAAATTTTGAAAAATATAGGGAAAAAAAGCTGTGTATGCGTTTTTGTGCCAATTTTTAATTCCGTAGGGTGAGTCACAACTATTCCTTCGATCTCTTGTGTCTAAACACTCAAGAATCTCGTATGATACAGGGTGGCTCAAAAATTTTTAAACGTTTTAATTTCTTTTTTGATTAAAAAATCCGAAAACTGTATGTAATACAGGGTGTTTTGTTAAGAAATAACTTCATCATTTTATGCACCTTTTTTTATTTTTTTTTTTTTAGATATGAAATTTAGAGGACCGTGTATTTTAAATTATTAAAACAAATTAAAATAATGTTATTGATGTGTATTACTTTTTTACTCGATGAGACGTTTAAAATGAGGTGTCACATGCCCCACTTTTTTTTAATTTTTTTTTAATGATTGAAATTTAGGGGGCAGCGTATTTTAAACGTTATTAAAAATTTATAAAAATTCGTTTTCATTGAATTTAGCTTTAAAATCATAAAAAATAATTCTTTTTCAAAATCGACCCCTTTTTTGAAGAGTCAAAACAAAATTATTTAAAATTAAAAAAAATCAAAATAAATATATAAATATGTATTAATTTTCTACTTGATAAGACGGTTCAAATTATGTGTCGCATGTCCTACTTTTTTTCATGTTTTTTAATGTTCGTGTTAGAATAAAGGGGGCGGTGCGTTTGAGATGTTTAAAAATTGAGTTTTGGCTCAATTTCGTCTAAAAATCATAGAAAAATCATCATTTTTTTCAAAATCAACCCCCTCTTTCTTTGAAATCCAAAACAATTTTTTTAAAATTTAGGGAGTCGTGTATTTTAAATTATTAAAAATATTAAAATAATGTTATTGATATGTATTACTTTTATACTCGATGAGACGTTTAAAATGAGGTGTCACATATCCCACCTTAAAAAAAAAATTATCTAAGAAATTTAGAATTTTATTATTTTAATCCTCGAAAAATTTCAAAATTTTTCCACCTTTTTTCTTAATTTGGCTAAAATCATAAAAAATTTATTTTTTTGAAAATCGACCCCTTTTTTGAAGCGTCAAAACAAAATTTTTAAAATTAAAAAAATCAAAATAAATATATGAAAATTAATTTTTACTCGATAAGACGTTTCAAATTATGATGCCCTAAATTACTTTTAAGTTGTGTTAGAATGAAGGGGGCGATGCGTTTTACGTTTTTAAAAAAAACGAGGCTCAATTTCGTCTAAAAATCATGAAAAAAATCAAAATCAACCCCCTCTTTTTTGAAATCCAAAACAATTTTTTTTTTAATTTACTGATTTTAATTTAAAAATATTAAAATAATGTTATTGATATGTATTACTTTTATACTCAATGAGACGTTTAAAATGAGGTATCACATGCCCCATCTTTTTCAATTTTTTTTTAATCACTGAAATTTAATTTAATTTTAAACATTATTAAAAATTTCTAAAAATTCGTTTTCGTTGAATTTGGCTTTAAAATCATAAAAAATAATTATTTTTTTAAAATCGACTCCCTTTTTGACAGTCAAAACAAAATTATTTAAAATTAAAAAAATCAAAATAAATATACGAATGTGTATTAATTTTCTACTCGATAAGACGTTTCAAATTATGTATCACATGTCCTACTTTTTTAATGTTGTATTAGAATGAAGGGGGCGGTGCGTTTTAGATCTTAATAACAATTTTAAAAAATGAGTTTTTGGCTCAATTACGTCTAACAATCATAGAAAAGTCATCAGTTTGTTCAAAATCAACCCCCTCTTTCTTTGAAATCCCAAACAAAATTTTTCCACCTTTTTTTATCTACAAAATTTAGGGGGCCGTGTATTAGAAATGAATAAAAAAAAATTAAAATAATATTATAGATGTAAATTAATTTTATACTCGATGAGACGTTTTAAATAAGGTGTCATATGCCCCACCTTTTTTAATTTTTTTTAATCGCTGAAATTTAGGGGGCGGCGTATTTTAAACGTTATTAAAAATTTCTAAAAATTCGTTTTTGTTGAATTTGGCTTTAAAATCATAAAAAATAATTATTTTTTCAAAATCGACTCCCTTTTTGACAGTCAAAACAAAATTATTTAAAATTAAAAAAATCAAAATAAATATATGAATATGTATTAGAATGAAGTGTGTTAGCCCTACTTTTTTAATGTTTTTTTAATGTTGTGTTAGAATGAAGGGGGTGCGGTGGATTAATAAAAAAATATAAAATTGTCGACAAGATTATTCCACTGTTTTTTTTAAATTTTTATCTGTGAAATTTAGGGGGCCGTGTATTTTAAATTAATAAAAAAAATTAAAATAATATTATTGAGATGTATTACTTTTATACTCGATGAGACGTTTTAAATGAGGTGTCACGTGCCCCACCTTTTTTTTTTAATTATCTCTTAAATTTAGGGGGGGGGGGGGCGTTTTAGATGCTAATAAAAATTTTAAAAAATGAGATTTTATTAAATTTCATGAATTTCGATCAGGTATACGATAACGACGATAAGGAGCGCATTTTAAATTACTTAGAATTATACAGGGTGATTCAAAAAAAAATTAAACGTTTTAATTTTTTTTTTCGTAAAAATTGGTAACTATCGACGAGCTTATCATATGTAATAGGTACAGGGTGTTCCATTAAGAAATAACTGAACTTGAATAAATGTTATATTTTTTTGACTCACCTTGTATTATTGCAAACTTTAATTTAGCGATAAATTAGTTTTATCCGCTTAGATCTTTAGATTTAAAACAATTGCTACTATAATGATTTTATATTTAATCTTGCTATCCGGATTTGTTTCGAAGTGAGTTCATCTAACACGATTGCTGTTGTGTAAACATAACCTAATTCCTCCGATTTTACAGGAAATTATATTGGATCGAAATCGATAGGAATTACCATTTCCGCCTGATGCAATCTAACACGAACGGGAGCGAAATTACCCCATTCTTCATAGATTACATGAGGAACAAACGAAGTCTAGACGAAGAGGACCAATTTTGCAACTGTGCTCTATACCCAACTATAGAAAAGACCTTCACGATCGACCATTCAGATCCGGGGAATAAATTTAGATTGATCTACGTCGATACAATCCTCTCTTCGATATTATCGGTCGACGAGAACAGCTGCCGTTGCGAAATTTTGCTCAACATAACCGGAGATCACCAAAAAGCACAAACTCTAAATAAATTAAAATCGGATTTTAACAGGATATACTGGACCAAAACCGACGATGATTACCTCTACATCTACAATAAAAGAACCAACGATTTAGTAAAATTTCCACAGAAGAATTCGGGTGATTTCCTCATCTACGGTCAGCACACCCAACCGTATCCCCCCCAAAGATGCTTGTTACCCAAATTTAGTGATAATCTAACTGTTTCTTTGGTGGCTAAAATGTCTAATTCCCTCGTGTTGCAAATGCCTCGCATCGATATCGATGAGGATTGCCAGAATATTTCGACGGGAACCGTCGAATACAAGGTGTATTATATGCCGTATAATACCGAGGATGATCTCCAATGTGACGAAACTTGCGCTCAAATTAGTACTTTCAATGATGAATTGACGATAAACGGATTAAGACCCTTCTCTAGATACGTGTTCTCGTTGAGTGTTAGTAATTTTTACAGTAATGTTGGAGCGGTTGGGAATCACCCTCGTATTGGACCGGGGACTGTGATTAAAACTGCTGTCGGTGGTAAGTTTTATTTCTTTTCTTTTAAGTTCTTAATCTTGCCTATTTTTGCTCTGAATATCGTGTTGGGAGCCAAAATTTTATTACGCCACTTTTATATTTAACCGAATAAAATAAAAAAATCGAATAAAACATAAAATTGACTAATTTTAAAAATCGGTAAGATGATTCTACACTAAATCCAAGAGGACCAATATTTTCGCTTAGACTCGCGTTGAGCGTCAAAATTAATAAAAATGTATCGACAAGTATTGAAACTATCCGTGGCGAAACTGCGTAGGGTCCTCTTACACTCTGGATACGACATCAGTAAGAACTGTGACTGATTTATCCGCTTTTTCGCCAAACCCCACGTTGAGCGCCAAAATTTTGTTGCCAACCCCCAGGTTGGGCGTCAAAATTTTGTTGCCAACCCCCAAGTCGGTCGCCAAAATTTTGTTACCAACCCCCACATTGAGCGCTAAAATTTTATTGCCAAACCCCACGGCAGACGTCAAGATTTTGGTGCCAACCCTCACGTTGGACGCCAAAATTTTGTTGCCAACACCCACGTTGGGCGCCAAAATTTTGTTGCCAGCTCCCACGTTGGGCGCCAAAATTTTGTTACCAACCCCCACGGTGGACGTCAAGATTTTGATGCCAACCCCGACGTTGGGCGCCAAAATTTTGTTGCCAACCCCCAGGTTTAGCGCCCAAATTTTATTGCCAAACCCCACGGTGGACGTCAAGATTTTGGTGCCAACCCCCACATTGGGCGCCAAAATTTTGTTGCCAACACCCCCGCTTCGGCGCCAAAATTTTATTGCCAACCTCCCATGGTGGACGCCAAGATTTTGGTGCCAACCCAAACGCTGTTACCCAAATTTGGGGGGTTGGCAACAAAATTTTGGCTCTCAGCGTTTGGGTTAGTACCAAAATCTTGGCGCCCACCGTGGAGGTTGGGACCAATATCTTGCCACCCACCGCGGAGGTTGGTAACAAAATTTTGGCGCCCAACGGAGAGGAGGGGGTTGGCAGGAAAATTTTGGGGCCTAACGTGGGGGTTGGCAATAAAATTTTGCCGTCCAACGGGGGGGTTGGCAAGAAAAGGTTGGTGCCTAAAGTGGGGGTTGGCAACAAAATTTTGGCGCGCAAGGTGGGGGTTGACAACAACATTTTGGCCCTCAAAATTTTGTTGCCAACCCCCCACTTTCGGCGCCAAAGTTTGCTGCTGCGCTTTTATATTTAAAGTCGAAGAATAGAAAAATTCATTAATTAACACAAACATGTATTAGATGAAGTAACAGAAGCTAAAACTAACAAACATTAGTTTCCCGGTTGCAAAATTGCAAGAGGTTCAGCCAAAGTAGTATTTATAACAAATTTAATAAACACTGGTTCTACTAGAGGGCGCTATCTGTCAAACTAGAGACCAGAAGAATTCCATAGATAGGTGATGGTTGGCTTTTGTTTGAAAAGACATTGATTGACATTGATTTTGCAACTTTAGTTACATCCTTTGTTTACGTTCTCTCCGTGTTGGATTTTATTTTAGTATATTTAATAATTCGAAAGCTCTAAATTAGCTGAAACAAAAGATTTGTCGATTGAACAGCAGGCCTGCCATGTTAGCTCTACTAATCAAGTAACAACTCAAAACTCGCTTCGATTTTTTTCGTTCAAAATTTAAAGAGGATGTGGGAGGGTAGGGGGGTTGTGGGAAGGTAAGGGGCTGTATATACAGTGATACAAACTAAAATGTATGAAAAATGTACAGGAATAAACAATCTTTTTCTAACTTTAAGTGCATAGATCTTGCTATAATAGCGAATTAGGTTTGAAATATCTTTCAACAGAATAAACATTCTGTACTGAAGTGAAAGATACAATGCGTGTCTTTCAAGGTACAAATCGCTATATAAAAACTTTTTACTTCAAATTGAATTAATCCGATACAAAACTTACATCGAATATTACCCAATCTTACGCTTACCGTTTCATTTGTTAATCAAGCTTAAGAAAAATGATTTCTATCTTTTATTTTTTACTCTCTGCGTTGCTAATAATAAAAGAACAAATTTTAATAAATAATTTAATATAATTATTAATAATATACAACCATTATTAACCATTCAATTCAACAAACACAATGTAAAAATTAAAAAAAAACAAAATTAGGTACATCTTCAATAATAATTATAACGATTCAACCCGTTGCTTGATGATGGTGGATAGAATCCGAAACCTGAAGCACCAGCTCTAACACCGCTCATTCCTACACCACTCAACGGCGCCATCGGGAACTGTATCGGGGCCCTATTCTGTCTCGGATCAGGCGTTTGCAACTGATTATTCCCATTATCGTAATCGTTATAATCGTATCCGTTCACATTCTGAGATCGACACAGGTAAACGCACAAACACGCCAAAATTAAAATCTTCATTTTTATCTCACGATCTTTACACGCAGGAATTTCGATTGATATTAAAAGTTGATCGCGTTTATAGCCGAGTATAGAGATAGATCTCTTGTGAAATGCAGGCGCGTTTTTCAGCTGTTAAATTGCGAATTTTACGCCGCATTCGCGGCTAACGATCAACTAGACGGGACTGGTAGCGATAGCGATTGCCGTCAGGGTACTATTTTACCCTGCCTGACCGAGACGGCCCTGGTCTCGGCCATTTTCACTACTCAACGCCTACTTTTTTTTTCCTGCTGTCCGAGTCTTTTCCCGAGTTTATTGCCGGACGTATTATCGATCATTATGCAAACGGTAAGGTATTCGAGACTTTTAAAATCATTCACCCGGTACATTGTAACGTGCTGTGGTGTAATTCACTATCAACTCCTGTTTTATTATATTCGAATCGATGTAAAAGCACCGAGATATGTAGATTGAATGGCCGAACTCGTTTAAAACATTCTTTACTGCTAAAAATTAGTCCACCTTTTTTTAATTTTTTTTTAATCTATGAAATTTAGGAGGCGGTGTATTTTAAATTAATTAAAAAAAAATTAATTAAAAAAAATTAAAATAATATTATTGATGTTATATTACTTTTATACTCGATGAGACGTTTTAAATGAGGTGTCACATGCCCCACCTTTTTTGATTTTTTTTAATCACTAAAATTTAGGGGGCGACGTATTGTAAAACGTCATTAAAAATTTCTAGAAATTCGTTTTCGTTGAATTTGGATTTAAAATCATAAAAAATAGTAATTTTTTCAAAATCGACCCCCTTTTTGACAGTCAAAACAAAATTATTTAAAATTAAAAAAATCAAAATAAATATATGAGTGTGTATTAGTTTTCTACTCGATAAGACGTTTCAAATTATGTGTCGCATGCCCCACTTTTTTAAATGTTTTTTAAAATGTGTTAGAATGAAGGGGGCGATGTTAGATGTTGATAAAAAATTTAAAAAATTAGATTTGGTTCAATTTCGCTTTAAAATCGTAGAAATGTCATCATTTTGTTCAAAATCGACCCCCTCTTTCTTTGAAATCCGAAATTTCTTAAATAAAATAAAATTGTCGACAAGACGATTTAAAGTAAGTGAAACGTGGAGCTTTTCTTATAGCTTTAGTTGTGAATGGGGGAATCTAAAACACAATTTTTAAAGATAAGAAAAAATTAAAATAAAATAATTGTTCATGAGCGAAGGGGGCGATGCATTTTAGACTTTGGTAAAAAAATCAAAAAAATAAGTTTTAGTTTAATTTTGATTTGAAAATCATAGGAAATTATGTTTTCAAAATCGATGCCTTTTTTGAAATCTAAAACGAAAAAACAAAAAAAAATCTTAATTTTGGTATATAGGGAGAGGGGAGGGAGAGGGAGAATTTTATTTAAACATCACGGAAACCCTCCACCCTCCTATTTTTTTCCAAATCCGTTTTAGAAATTGAAAACAAATGAAATTTTTAGGTAATTTAATTTTAAAAAATTGATTTTATTCAATTTTTTATAATTGCGGTTAACGGGGGGAGGGGGAGATGACGCATTTTAGGCATTACAAAAAGTTAAAAAAATCAATTTTATATCGATTTCGTTTAAAAGTGTCGAAATCTTATCAAAAAATCGATACAAACTAAAAATTTTTTAAATAAGGGGGCAACGAAATTTAAATTTTAGTAAAAATTTATAATGTATTAATTGCGTACTCGACGAGATGTTTTAAATGAGATGTCACACGCCTTACTTTTTTTTTTTGTAGTTTAGCTGAAGGGGGCAGCGTATTTGAGACATTGTAAAAAATTTTAAAAAATCAATTTTGGTCAGAATTCGTTCTACGAGACGTTTTAAATGAGATGTCACACGCCTTACTTATTTTTTTTTTGTAGTTTAGCTGAAGGGGGCAGCGTATTTGAGACATTGTAAAAAATTTAAAAAAATCAATTTTGGTCAGAATTCGTTCGACGAGACGTTTTAAATGAGATGTCACACGCCTTACTTTTTTTTTTTGTAGTTTAGCTGAAGGGGGCAGCGTATTTTAGACGTTGTAAAAAATTTAAAAAAATCAATTTTGGTCAGAATTCGTTCGACGAGACGTTTTAAATGAGATGTCACACGCCTTACTTATTTTTTTTTTGTAGTTTAGCTGGAGGGGGCAGCGTATTTTAGACGTTGTAAAAAATTTAAAAAAATCAATTTTGGTCAGAATTCGTTTAAAAATCGCGGACAATCGGTATTTTGTCGAAATCGATGCCGTTTTTTGAAGGTTCGGAGGGGGGCGGTGCATTTTGGACGTTTTTAAAAATGTTAAAAATTAGCTTTGATTCAGTTTCATTTAAAAACTATTTTTTCAAATTCAAAACAAAATTTGTAAAAATTAGAAAAAATTAAAATAAAATTGTTCATGAGCGAAGGAGTGCATGTTAGACTTTGCTAAAAAAAATCAAAAAAATAAGTTTTGGTTTAATTTTGCTTTGAAAGTCATGTTATTTTTTTCAAAATCGATGATTGAAATCTAAAACGAAACAAAAAATTCTTAATTTTGGTATAAGGGGGGAGGGAGGGGAGAGGGGAGCGAGAGGCTGCAATTTAGGAGATTTTAAAAAATCTGTTTTTGTTAAATTTTATTTAAACATCACGGAAACCCCCCACCCTCCTATTTTTTCCAAATCCCTTTTAGAAATTGAAAACAAATGACATTTTTAGGCAATTTAATAAAAAAAAGACGAACAAAATTATCAATTTCTTTCTATTCTTTTTTATAATTGCGGTTAAGGGGAAGGGCGCATTTTGGGTATTACAAGAAATTTAAAAAAGTCGCGAATTTTTATCAAAATCCATACAAACTAAAAATTTTTTAAATAAGGGGGCAACGAAATTTAAATTTTATTAAAAATTTATAACGTATTAATTGCGTACTCGACGAGACGATTTAAATGAGATATCACACGCTTTACTTATTTTAATTTTTTTTTGTAGTTCTGGTGAAGGGGGCGGGGCATTTTAGACGTCATAAAAAATTTAAAAAAATCAATTTTGATCTGAATTCGTTTAAAAATCGCCGAAAATCGGTATTTTATCGAAATCGATGCCGATTTTGAAGGTTCGGAGGGGGGCGGTGCATTTTGGACGTTGCAAAAAATTCATAAAAATCGGATTTTGATCCAAAATTAATCACTATCACAATATAATTAAGTTTAAACTCAAATCTATTACGATTACACGTCGGATATAATCGAATAAATCGAATTAGAATATGAAAGCTAACGTGTGCAGAAAAAAATGCGTTAATTAAAAGCTGACTAACAAAATTTAACGCCAATGTCAAGCAGTGCCTTTCATTTCGTCCGGATAAAATGTTAACTTGCGCCTTTACAAAAGTGAAGTGAGCATAATTACCGTTTGTTAGAAATTAAGTTGTTTCTACGCAGTGTAATATGTACTGACTATATAGATTATATTAGATATTATTAGAGGTTCATATTTGAGTAAAAGTTTCAAGACTGCTGACTTAAAAACCATCATTCCAATTCCTTGGATTTTTTCGCCCTTATTTTGAAAACGGCCAAGGCTTATATATGCAATTAGGTTGTTAAAGAAAAGAAGCAATGTTGTCTATAAAGGTTGTGCAAGTAAGGAAAAATACATGGTTACCTAGATTACATGTGCAATAATATACAATTACCTACACTGCTTGCTTATGTGTCTATTACGACGTCGATAATTGCGTGGGTGACCTTGATTGCGTCAAATCACCAGAAGAATATATCATTGTAGTCTTTATTTTATCGATTTGTAGTTGAAATATGTATATACAGGGTGTCTAAAACATTATGGAAGGTATGTTGAGTGCGAGTTTAAATTTTATTAAAAATTTATGATGTATTAATTGTGTACTCGATTAGACGTTTTAAATGAGGTGTCACATGCCCCACTTTTTAATTTTTTTTTTTAATAGTAAGGGGGCGACGCATTTTAGACGTTTTAAAAAATATTTAAAAATCAATTTTAATCAGATTTCGTTTATAAATTACATAAAATCGGTATTTTGACGAAATTGATGTCGCTTTTGAAGGTTTCGAGTGAAGGGGGCATTTAGGACATTATTAAAAATTTTAAAAAATCAGATTTAATTGTCGAAATAGTCTTAAATTTGTCTCGCCAACACGAATTAATAAAAATTTTTACTGCAAAATGAGAATTTTTAAAACAAAAACTCACCCTATTTCGTTATTCTTTTAATATCTTCGGGGTGAAGAGGGCGGCGAAATTTAAACTTTATTAAAAATTTATTAATCGCATATTCGACAAGACGTTTTGAATGAGGTGTCACCCCGTCCCCCAACATTTTTTTTTTTTTTTTTTTTGTAGTTTGGGTGAAGGGGGCGACGAATTTTAGACGTTTTAAAAATTTTGAAAAAATCAGATTTAGTCAGATTTTGTTTATAAATGGCGGAAAATCGGTATTTTGTCGAAATCGATGTCGCTTTTGAAGGTTTTGGAAAAAGGGGACATTTAAGACATTAAAAATTTAAAAAAATCAGATTTGTTAGTCAAAATAACAAAAACACGAAAATTAATAAAAAAATAGAATTTTTTAAATAAAAACAATTCCATTTCGTAATTTTTTATATATCGTCGAAGTGAGGGGGGAGAGGGCGGCGGAATTTAAAATTTATTAAAAATTTATAATGTATTAATCGAGTACTCGACGAGACGTTTTAAATGAGATATCACACGACCTACTTTTTAATTTTTTTTTTTGTAACTTTAGTGAAAGGGGCGACGCATTTTAGACGTTATAAAAAAATTTAAAAAATCAGTTTTAGTCAGGTTTCGTTTAAAAGTAATGGAAAATTGGTATTTTGTCGAAATCGATGCCGCTTTTAAAGATTTCGGAAAGAAGGGGGGCATTTAGGACAGTATTAAGAATTTAAAAAAATCGGATTTGTTAGTCAAAATAACAAAAACACGAATTAATTAAAAAAATAAGAATTTTTAAAATAAAAATTAATTCCATTTCGTAATTTTTTTTATATCGTCGGGGTGAAGGGGGCGGCGTAATTTAAACTTTATTAAAAATTTATAATGTATTAATCGCGTACTCGCCGAGACGTCTTTAAATGAGATATCACACGCCTTACTTATTTAATTTTTTTTTTTTTGTAATTTAAGTGAAGGGGGCGACGCATTTTAGACGCTATAAAAAAATTTTAAAAAATCAATTTTAGTCAGGTTTCGTTTAAAAATAATGAAAAATTGGTATTTTGTCGAAATCGATGCCGTTTTGAAAGGTTTTGGGAAGAAGGGGGACAAAATTTAAAAAATCAGACAAACTTTTTAAATTTATCTCGCTAACACAAATTAATTAAAAAATTTCAAATTTTTAAAACAAAAGCCTACCGCATTTCGTTATTATTTTATATATTCGGGGAGAAGGAGGCAACGGAATTTAAATTTTATTAAAAATTTATAATGTATTAATTGCGTACTCGACGAGACGTTTTAAATGAGATGTCACACGCCTTACTTATTTTAATTTTTTTTTTGTCGTTTAGGTGAAGGGGGGGCGGCGCATTTTGAGACATTAAAAAAATTTTAAAAAATCAATTTTGGTCGGAATTCGTTTAAAAATCGCCGAAAACCGGTATTTTGTCGAAATCGATGCAATTTTTGAAGGTTTGGAGGAGGGTGAGGCATTTAAGACGTTATAAAAAAATTAAAAAAACCAGTTTAAGTTAGATTTCGTTTAAAAATCGCGGAAAATCAGTATTTTATCGCAATCGATGCCGTTCTGGAAGGTTTTTTTTTTTGGGAGGGTGGGGAGAGGGCGTAATTAAGTAATTAATTGAATCACCCTGTATATGTTGATATTTAGCTCCGACTAGACCACGCAACATCAGTGTGACAGTTCTAAACCCAACGTTACTCAAAGTATCTTGGCTCCCACCGGAGGAATTCAACGGCGACACCATCTACTACGAAATCCACTGGCAGACCGAAAGCACCACTTCCGGCATAAGACAGAAGAGCGACCAAACCGTAATGGAGAATAATATGAGTTTTGAGGCGAAACCGTTCTCAGCGTATTTAACGAGGGTTTCCCCTAACGAAACTTATCTAGTTTGGGTCAGGGCGTACAGTAGGACCAACGTAACCTTCACAGATAGCGCTAGCGAGAAAATTACTACGTTTCCGGAACCGGATAATATAACAATTGCTAATTATAGCGCTTATTTATTGAGGTTAGAATGGAAGACTTCGAATTATATCAGCAATTATACCTTGCAATATACTCTATTGACTTCGAATGATTGGAAGAACGTTTTGGATTACCAAATTATTATTGATGGTGGTTTAATAACCGCCGAAATCGGTAATTTGAAACCTAAGACTCAATATAAATTCAGGTTTCTCCTCACGTATCCTAAATACGATAGGTTATACATATGGCCGAAAGATTCTAGGTTCACGTTCGAAACTTCAGGTAATTTTTTTTTTTTTAGTATAATTTTAATATTATGATGTGAGGTTTTTTTTTAGGTGATAGACCAACACCTCCTGGCAAACCTGAAATCCGCTTTATTAACCGCAACGAATCGAAAATCTGGTGGCAACCTTCGAAAGATAACGGTGCCCCTATAGAACTGTACAAACTAGAAGGAATGACTTTAAAAAACTACCGCCAGAGGCGCAGCACGAACAGGAGCGCTTGGTACCATAACGCCCCGTCAATCGAAGAGCAAAATTGGAAATGGGAAGAATTCTATAACGGAACGGAAACCTTCTGGAACATCAACGGATTAGACCCTGATTATCGTTACTCGTTTAGAGCGTTAGCCTTTAACGAATATGGTTGGTCCGAGCCTAGTGAGGATACGGAATTTGATCCAACCACCGCTGCTTTATTAGCCGAAAAGAGTGACCCCCTCACCATGATTACAGTCGCAATAGGGGTCCCCGTCCTCATTCTGTTGCTACTTCTGATGTGTTTAGGATGTTGTAAGTTGGACGATTTCATCTCCATCTTTAGTTTAGAGTTTAATTTTTCGAATTTAAAGTTGTTGTAGCTGGGAAATGCGAGTGCGGCAAACACAAGAAGGACCTGCATATTATCACGCCGATCCGGAGACCCGACGTTGAGTTGGCAACACTGCGCGAATTGCCGCGAAGGACTAACTTCATACATAATACTAACATCCTGTACGTTTCGGCCCAACCCACCGTCGAAGAGATCACTCATTTGCCGCATATTAGGAGGTAAGTTTTTAGTTTTAGACAGTTGTAGGGATTTTTTGTATGTTACTAAGATTGTCATCTTTAAAGGCTGGAATGTTTAAATAAAATATTCTTTTTCCATTTTCATAAACTTCATTTTTCTTCCAGTTTTTCATTTCGTTTTGGGAACAATTTGCAGAAATAAAATAAATAAATTCCTGAAGGGATTTTTTTCAATTATCGCTCTTTGGTCTTGATCTGAAAAACCGCCAGATAAAGCCCGCAATAACCTGTGTAGTATATTGAGTTGATTTCAATGGGCCAATTTTCAGATCAACTTAGTTTGAAGTGAATTGAAGAATTGCAGTTTGATCTGTTCTTCATGACATGTCTCCCACACAGCCAACAAACTGTACTGGAAGCATTTTTCCTCTCCGCAACCATTGGCCCCAACAATTGATAGATCATGACAAAACGAGGTTAGAATTTGTTCATGAAGGAGGAGGGGGATCCAAGAGTTACTGTCGAGATGAGTCAAATCCATTTTTATCCTCCACTTTCAAACAGTATCTCTTCTCTTCTTTGTAAGTGCTATCGAAGGCTTCCACGGTCCCAGTCTCTATTTTTAAGAGCTTCCGGGTTTCGACCGTCTCAGTAGGTAAACTGTGGGCGTTCTAGCACAGTCATTCAACGTGGACAGATCTGGGTAAGCCAGACAGTATAAGGCGACCAATCAGATGACCCTCACAAACATTTTGTGGACTATAAAATGAACAATTCCAATAGAGGTGATGAAACCTGTTGGGGGATGAGAAATTCGAAAGTTTTAACCCTTTTGTAATTTAATAGATGTTTTAAATTTGACCCCCTTTGGATATTAGATAGCGCTGGTTTTTGAACCCAATTTTTTTTTAAACACCTTCTAAACAAGAATACTGGTTCTTTTTCCGCTCTACTTCTGGTCCACTTCTGGTCCGCCTACCTGTTGACCAGATTTTGAAATATACTCACCTGGTTTTGACCTGTTTTTCATCACCTTTTTTAATTTTTTTTTAATCACTGGTTTTAGGGGGCCTATTTTCGAAAACAGGTTTCAAAACCAAGGTTTTCGTTGAATTTGGCTTTAAAATCATAAAAAATAATTTCATTTTTTCTACAAATCGATCTGGAAGGAGATATTTTTTATTGGTATACAAGGCTGTCCTTAATCAGAGGCTCTGCACAATTCAGCAATGGTATGATGAAACTTGTTGGGGAGTGAGCCGTTTATTCGAAAGTTTTTGTTTTATTTGTAACTGGTAGGATTAGTTTTTCAACTCGTTTGTATCCTGAAATGTTTAATTTTAAATTTCAAAATCCCCACGTTGGACGTTAAGAATTATCTCGTCAAATTTTTGAAGTGTTTGCAATTTTTTTTTAATTTGTAAATGTCAAGAAATTGAGGATTTTTGTTGCTTCTACCATACCCCACGTTGGGCGCCAAAACTCATCTTCTTACGCTTTTGCAATGATAAATGAAATATACTCAATAAGACGTTTAAAATGAGGTGTCACATACCCAACCTTTTTTAATTTTTTTTTAATCATTGAAATTTAGGGGGCGGCATATTTTAAACGTCATTAAAAATTTCTAAAAATTCGTTTTCGTTGAATTTGGCTTTAAAATCATAAAAAATAATTATTTTTTCAAAATCGACACCAAAACAAAATTTTTAAAAGTCAAAAGTTTCAAATTATGTGTCAAAATGAAGGGAGCGGTTCTTTCGTCTAAGCATTTCATCAAAAATCAACAAAATCCAAAACGAAAAATTTTTTAATAAAAAAATCAAAATAAAATTGTCGACAAGACGATTTAAATGAGGTTATCTCGTCAAGTTTTTGAACAATTTTGCAATTTTTTTTTAATTTGTAAAAGCCAAGAAATTGAGGATTTTTGTTTCTTTTTCCGCAGCCCACGTTGGGCGCCAAAACTGGTCTTCTTGCGCTGTTGCGATGATAAATGAAATATACTCGATAAGACGTTTAAAATGAGGTGTCACATCCCCCACTTTTTTTAATTTTTTTTAATTATTGAAATTTAGGGGGCGGCGTATTTTAAACGTCACTAAAAATTTCTAAAAATTCGTTTTCGTTGAATTTGGCTTTAAAATCATAAAAAATAATTTTTTTTCAAAATCGACCCCTTTTTTGACAGTCAAAACAAAATTATTTAAAATTAAAAAATTTTTAAAAAAATATGAATGTATTAATTTTCTACTCGATAAGACGTTTCAAATTATGTGTCACATATCCTATTTTTTTTTAATGTTGTGTTAGAATGAAGGGGGCGATGCGTTTTAGATGTTAATAAAAAATTTAAAAAATGAGTTTTGGCTCAATTTCGTCTAAAAATCATCATTTTGTTTAAAATCAACCCCCTACGTTTTTTAAATTTTTTTTCTTATAGTTTTAGTTGTGAATGGGGGTGGTGTATTTTAGAATATATTAAAAAAATGTTAAAAAAATCGTTTTGGTTCAGTTTTGTTTAAAAACTATTGTTTTCAAATCCAAAACAATATTTTGAAAAAATATAAAAAAATTAAAATACAATTGTTAATGAGCGAAGGGGGCGGTGCATTTTAGACTTTGCAAAAAAATCAAAAAAATAAGTTTTGGTTAGACTTTGGTTTGAAGATGATAGATAGTTGTTATTTTTTCAAAATCGATGTTTTTTTTGAAATCTAAAACGAAAAAACAAAAAAAAATTAGCATTGCAATTTGGGAGAATAAAATAAATCAGTTTTCTTTGAATCCCTTTTAGAAATGGAAAACAAATGACATTTTTAGGCAATTTAATCAAAAAAAAAACACGAATAAAATTATTGATGTCACACATGATTAATATCATCAATTAAAATGCAAAAATAAGAATCTCGTTTCAAATTTTTATTTATAATTGCGTGTAAGAGGGTGGAGCCATTTTAGTCGTGATTATCTTGGCGCCCAACGTTGGAGATCAGATTCTATCAAAATCAATCCAAAGTAAGAATTTTTTAAAGGAGGACTCACCCTATTTTACATCGTTAATTGTGAAGAGGACTTAACTTTGCATTCGTAAAACCGAGGAAATTGAGGGTGCCTCATGTTGGGCGCCAAGAATTATCTCGTTACGGTTTTGAAATAATTTATATAGGTAGAAAAATCTGTTACATTATTTATAATTTCATTAATCAAAAACAACAACAGAAAATATAATCATGCATCATTTAACACCGAGCACAAGCGAAGAAATTATGTAGCAATTCCACATAACATTATCCGACTATATAGTTAATAGAATTTAAAACAACATTTACGTAAGATTTTTTAAAAACGGTTCACGGTTTTTCTCTTAATTTTTTTTATTTTAGAAATTAGATCGGATTAAATGCGATTTAGTTTAGCGAAAAAAATGCGTTTAATACTGATTTAGTTCTAGTGACGAAATCTCACCGGTTAAGTATAGGAATTTCACCTGATCTCACGCGTTTTACAGAGACCAAATTACACTGATGAATTTCTTGGGCAGCGGCGCTTTCGGCGAGGTATTCGAAGGTAAAGCCAGGGATTTGAGACCGAACGGACTCGAAACTAAAGTAGCCGTTAAGACTTTAAGAAAAGGTGCTTCCGAACAGGAGAAAACCGAGTTCCTACAGGAAGCTCAATTGATGAGTCATTTCAAGCATCAACACATCCTGCAATTGTTGGGAGTTTGTTTAGATAACGATCCTCAATTTATTATCATGGAGCTAATGGAAGGTGGTGATCTTTTAACTTATTTGAGATCTTCTAGGAAGCCGACGGTATTATCTTTGTTTAAAAAAAAATTGTAGGTATTTTTGTTTTTTTTTAATTTTAGAGTAATACACCTCCTCTCACTTTATTGGAGTTATTAAAAATGTGCGTAGATGTCGCTACAGGTTGTAGATATTTAGAGGAGATGCATTTCGTCCATCGCGATTTAGCCTGCCGCAATTGTTTAGTATCCTCGACGGATCCGGAGACGAGGATCGTCAAAATCGGAGATTTCGGTTTAGCTAGAGATATATACAAGAACGATTATTATAGGAAGGAGGGTGAAGGTCTCCTCCCCGTGCGTTGGATGGCTCCAGAATCCTTAGTCGATGGTGTCTTCACCAGCCAATCGGACGTGTGGGCTTTCGGCGTTCTATTATGGGAGATTATGACGTTGGGGCAGCAACCTTACCCGGCTAGGAATAATCTGGAGGTCCTTCATTACGTGAGGCGCGGTGGTCGACTGGGGAAGCCTGTGGATTGTCCTGAAGAGTTGTAAGTATTTTTGGCGGATTAGGATTTGATTTGAGTGGATAATTTTCGTGTGCGTTCGTGTGATAGGCATGAATTGATGTTGTTGTGTTGGAGTTTCGAACCTGAGAGGAGACCAACGTTCAAATACTGCTTGGAAACTTTAAATATACTTCACGATAAGATCAGTAAGAATCCTGTGACTGGCGCCCATAACGGGCAGTATATTAGTACAGTTCCCGAACGTAAGTAAAAAAGAGATTAATTTCATAAATCTGTTTGCTTAGTTTTAATGCTGATTCATTAATTTAGCACGTGTTTGTGATACTAATCGTTGTTGCATTGTGATTGTGCTTCTTTTACAGAATTTGACGGCTTTTCTAATCAAATATATTTTCAAGATCTAAATCATAATCATTCAGGTAATGCTATACATTTAAATCATGCCCACTCCCTCATACATATATTGCGCACGTTTTTTTTTTAATTTTAGCATGAAATCCCTTTTTAAACAAATTTCCCCCGATTTATTAATTTATAAACATACAGGTGGTTCGTGGAAAAACACCAGCAACGATTCAAGTCGCGAAAGGACCCCCTTCCTAAACTCAAGCAGTGATACCACCCCCAATTCGACAGAAATCCCTAAATATCTAGAGATAGTCTACGGTAGCGAAACCTCCCCAGAAAACGACGGCTACGAAATCCCACGCAACAGCATAAGAAGCACGAAGAGTATGCAAGAGATACCTCAAGATTCCTCGTCGTCGAGCGCGACTGACGTCGATAATAATTCGCATAAAATGAGCGTTAATAATCTCTAATTTAATTTTTTTTTAAATTCTTGCTCAAGTACCTGGTTGTAGCTCTATAGTTATATTATATTTATAATATTACGAGGAATATTTTCGATTCCGAGCGTATACGGAGTGATTTCCGCAAAATGTATAGCGTTAAGTTGGCGATAAATATGACAGATTTGACAGTTATCACGAATAACCTGTCAATTTTCACGATAAAGGCTTATATACCAAAAAGATTATATATATCTTGTATATAAAGAAATACTGGAGCAATATTATGTACAAACTTCGTATATTAGATCCTTTTTTTTTAATTAATATAATTAAATATAATCGAATTCAGTTAAATTTAAATTTGTCCTAATATGTAGATTCCTAATTTTTTTTTAAGTTGTAAATATTATTTTTATTATCTATAATATAAGACTGTACAAATTATGACAATCACAACAAAAAACGTGTAAGTGCCAGTTATATTTATGTTTAAAAAAATGTATTAAATAGAATTATAAAGTTATTATTAAGTTAATTAAGGTATAAAATCGAAATGAACTGTAATATATTTAAAATGAAATTATATTTAATGAGTTCAAGCGTTTTATTTTTAGATTAAAATAATAAATTAATTCAAATTTCAAATTTAAACGCGCGCTAAAATGCACAGCATGACGGGAAGCAGTAAGACAAACATAATCATTAACGGAACTTTAAGTCACTAAAATAACTAACACCCTCTCGCCGGCCCCATTTATTAATTTCAAGCAAACTAAATTTACTCATTTTAATAACTAATATATTCTACTAAACAAGTTCCATAAAAATTGCAATTTTCATCTTTAATAAAGTCAATTTTAAAATAATTTTAATCTTGATTAACGTCAAATTAGTAATATTTCAATTTTAACAGTTGGCTAACTTGTCCTAAATTTGACAGTTGACGAAATAAATAAATAATCTTGTATTAAGACGTCTAGTTTTTTATCGTAATAATTCCAATTAAATCGTAACGATTACCTAGAATTAACCTAATATTCGTGAAATGGGGAATAAAAAGCGTTCTAAAAAGCACGAACACGAAAGCTCGACGGATAGCGAAAGTAGCGATACCGATACGTCTAGTTCGAGTTCAGATTCCACCGATTCTCCGCCAGCTTCGAAGAAAACTAAGAAAGACAAAGTTAACGAAAAGACGAAAGATAAATCCGAAAAGGAACGTTTATCGTCGGCTAAGAAGGGTAACAAGCACATTTTAGAGAGCGAAGAGTTTACGAGCAAAGCTTCTTCGAAATGGGACAGTCCACAGGAAAGAACCGATCATAAGAAAGAGAAGTGAGTACACAATAATAAATTCGATATTGATCTAGTTGCATAAATGTTTCAGTAATTATTTCACCTGGAAAATTTCTTTCATTTAAAAATCTGCGTAACAGTATAATATTTTCAGGTTACGATGTGTTATTATATCTCAGTTTTTGTCTTGATATAATTACAACGTGTATTTAATTGAGCGTGAATTTATCAAGATTTAAACTGAAATTTCCTTGTATGTATATGTGAAATAGGAAAACGGAAAAGGTGACAAGGACAAGTTCGGCAGATAGAGACGATCGCGATGTTAAAAATGATGCCGAAAAGGAACAGGAATTAGAACACAGGCGTAAAGATCAGGGTTACGGTAAACAGAAAGATTATAATAGGGATCGACGTTACGATAGGAGGGATCGTAAATATGACGAGAGGGACGATCAACAGAGGGATAGAAATGATCGTAACGATGATAGGAATAGGAGGGATAGGGATAGGGATACTCGAAGGAATGATAGAGATTATTCGTCGAAACGGTATAATTACGATAGGAATAATAGTTCGGATTACGATAGGAACGATCGGAATTATAATTCTAGGAAATCGAATGACGATCGTGGTAATTATAAGGGATATCAAAATAAATACAGGTTTTTATGCGAGAAATTCGAAACGGTAACAAATTTAATAAATTAATTTATAGGAATCGTAGGCATCGGAGTCGAAGCGCATCCCTCGAAGGGAAAGACGCGAAATGGGGTAAAGGCGACGATAATAAATCTTCGAATAAATCAGATAAATCAAAGGAAAAAGAGAAACCAAATTTCTCTCTTTCCGGAAATTAACAGAAGAAACTAATTCATATCGCGGTATCGTAATTAAATATAGCGAACCTCCAGAAGCAAGGAAGCCGAAAAGGAGGTGGCGATTATATCCGTTTAAAGGTGAGAAGGCATTACAGACACTTTATATACATCGAATCGGCATATTTAATTGGAAGGGAAAGGAAAATTGTCGATTTACCTGTCGATCATCCATCTTGTTCGAAACAGCATGCTGTACTTCAATATCGACTTGTACCTTTTACTAGAGACGATGGATCAACCGGTATGTTTTATTAAATCCGTTATCGATTAGAAAATGAATATTTTCCGATTTTATTTACAGGTAAACGAGTCAGGCCGTATTTAATCGATTTAGATTCTGCAAACGGGACTTTTATTAATAATAAGAAGATCGATCCG